>HG995327.1:8677389-9877389 GCA_905333045.1 Lysandra bellargus | reverse complement strand
GTTAAAATGCAGTCTAAGGTACCCACTGCGTCTAAACCGATGCTTAAGACCTGAATAAAAAAATCTATACTTGCTAACTATATCTAATATCTATCTATAAGTACTTAATATTATAAAGCGGAAGAGTTTGTTAGTTTGTTTGTTTGTTTGAACGCGCTAATCTCAGGAACTACTGGTCCAATTTGAAAAAATATTTTAGTTTTAGATAGTCCATTTATCGAGGAAGCTATAGGCTATATTTTATCACGCCAAGACTAATAGGAGCGAAGAAAGAGAGGAAAATGTGGAAAAAACGGGGGGCAATCATTTGAAATGGCTTATTTGAACGCGCTAATCTCAGGAACTACTGGTCCTATTTAAAAAATATTTCAGTGTTAGATAGCCCATTTATTGAGGAAGGCTATAGGCTATATTTTATTACACTAAGACTAATAGGAGCGAATAAATAGAGGAAAATGTGGAAAAAACCGGGAAATTATTTGAAAGGGCTTATCTCACGAACTACTAGAGCAATTTTTCTGTTATTTGGGTCAGATGAGAAGTAGACCACGTGAATAATCATAGGCTATTTTTTGTGGACTCATTTGTCTGTGAAATATCTAATTTATGCGGGCGAAGCCGCGCGGAACGTCTGGTCCAAAAATAAATTACGTTTTTTATCTTAAAAAATATATGTATCTTATTAAAGAAACAAGTATAAAAATCTTATATAAGTGTATTATACTTTAGTATAATATCATAATTAGTATTTCACTGCGATCTGTCCGTATAACAAGGTAAGGTATATTTTCAAACAAAATTAAGTAGTTTTATACGTAATATTTTAATTCCAGAAATGTGAAACCGTCTTCTAAGAAGACGAATTTGTATTCCGTAAAAATATATACTTAGTCAAAACAAAACAACGGTCCAACGACAAAAAAATAATTATGTAGTAGTCTTTTTTGTCGTTGGAAGCAATAACTCTCTTTTGATGCATTGTTAAGTGGCTGACGGTTTATGGTGGTGTAATAGCAACTTAGCACATCTGTTAACAAAGATTTTTTCAAGTATTCCACTTGGATATTTTTTGAGGTGGATAGTATTGGATTTATTGTTGCCACATGAGCAGTTAAAGTTTTGTTTAGCTAGTGCATTTTGAGGATATTATGCCGAGGATTCGACGACATACAGATTTAGAAAATTAGCAACCGTATTAACCGTAACATTACTGCAATAGGCCATCCACAGCGTTCTGTGGCGATGCAGCTCGGTTTTTCTCGGCGAACGATTCAGAATGTTTGAAATCAATTTAATACTTCAGTCGGAATTGCTATTGTATTCTATTGTTGTCGCGATCACCGGTGCTCGCGCGGGGCCTGAAGGATTAAAGAGACTGGGGCACTAAGTGGACACTAACCAGAAGATGGGGATCTGGTAGAGTTTTTTTTTATGAAATAAGGGGCAAACGAGCAAACGGGTCACCTCATGGATAGCAACTTCCATCGCCCATGGACACTCGCAGCATCGACGCCGGCAAGAGCCGCAGGTGCGTTGCCGGCCATTTAAAAGGGAAAAGGGTAATAGGGGAGGGTAGGGAAGGGAAAAGGGTAGGGGGTTGGGCCTCCGAGCAACGGTAGTACAAGCAACCACCGCACAGGAGCGCGCCATCACAGCCCGCTCTTACAAATAAAAGGCCTACAAGACGACACGTCAATTGTTTATTTAAAAATATGATTTTGTTTTTATAATAAAGAGGTTTGCTGCGCATACACAAAATATTTTACTTTTTGGTGTTCTGTAGTAATCTAGATATCCGTTTCGTTTTGTCTGTCCGTCTCGTCCTTATACATATTAAATCCTACATAATCCTACATAATATTAAAGGTTGGGTTCTTTTTAACATTTACAGTACAAGTGAGTTACAGTAACAATGATCAAAATCATCATGTCCTTGAGCTTCTTGGCTCTAGCAGTGGCGTATACAGACGTGGACGACACTCTGAACATTGAAGCAGTCGTCAATGATGTGCCCAGATTCCGAGGGAATCTTTTATGCTATGTCGACAAGGGACCATGCACACCACAAAACTTGGCCTACAAGAGTAAGTTACACCTGGCCCTTTAGCCAACACCTTTTCTATAATAGTACGGTTAATGAAGGCAAAAATCAGGCACAGCCTCCGATTTCGTTGAACCTCCATCGATTTGGATGAAAATTTGGGATTAAGTACGTTAAGCCTTCTACTTCAAAAGTGACATACGCTCGTATCGCGCTTTTTTATTTTAGGGGTGAAATCCCCCCCTTTTGTTGAAAATAGAAAAAATGCAGATTTAGCCATTTTGGCTTAACTAATTGTGTTTAATTTGATAAAATAAATGTTTATAATGTTTTATTCATGATTTATGATAATATTATAATTAATTTTTCAATCATTTTAGCAACCATCCCTATAACCGTGAAGAAAACATTTTTTGTATTTCTTTGCTTTAAAATATACGATTTTAAAGCAAAGAAATTCAAAAAATGTTTACATTATATAAAGAGTTTGTTTAGTAAGTATTTATGATATAATTTTTGGATAAGACTGAAATATAAACCCCTAAAAGTACCCCTTTATTGCGGAATAACGGTAAAAATAGGGTTCAAAAACTTATTAGGTTTAAGTTTTTGAACCCATTTTTTTCGTTTATTTACTTATGTTTATATTTTAAGTTTTTTATCAGCTTTAATGAGTTCGAATATTTTTTCATAGTTAAGATAAATTTTATTAATATTATATTTCAAACATTGATATTATTTAGTTCAAAATATTCAAACAACGATTTCAAACTACCCTCTGTGCAAAAAATTGACGCAAAGGCTGAATCTTCTAGACTGAAATATTTAATAGACGTACATCATTATAAAAAGTCCCCTTTCTTATCTAATAGACATTTACCGTTTCGTTTACTTTCTGAATATTGAAAGACTTGAAAAGATTAATGTATATTTAGTACGGATTAGATGACGCCTGCAATCGCGCTGGAACCGTACATTTTTTATGGGATAAAAAGTATCTTATGTCCATATCCGTTCCCGAGACTCAAAGTATTTTCATACTAAATTTCAGCAAAATCGGTTGAACCGTTTGGGTGTTAAAAGGTAACAGGTAAACAAAAACACTTAAGCATTTAAAATATTAGTAAAAAATAAAGATGTACCTATTGACAGGGTTTCCTACAATATTTTCATCCCAAATATCTGCTTTAAAAAAGTTTTCAAAAAATTTTTTTCGTTAATATCACAATAGCTATGTTAATTTTTAAGTTATCGGGTTCATTTACCATTTAATTTAATTCATTTACCAGTTCTTTAAATTACCATTTTAAAGGTAATTGAAAGAACTTTAAAATCGGTTTAAAAATACTTTTTAAAGCCCTTGGTTTAAAAAAAAATAGGGTTAAAAGGTCCCGGTTTCATGGTTCTCGCGGTAAAAGTTAAGCTTTAAACGTCTCTATCTTCGTTATTTTTCATCCTATAAAAATCAAAAGAAAATCCAAAAGATTTCTTAAAAAATGGACACAAATTTCGTTCTTTATAATTTTTACGAAGGTTCAATATTTTTGAAATTATGTTCAAAACAAAATAATATTCACGAAAATTTGAATAATTTCGATTTTACTAAATCATTATTTTTTTCAAAACTAAGCATTCTAAATCAAGAAAAATTCTTGAGGTCATTACTTATGCTAAAATAAAGAAAAATCTTTGGGAATAACGATATTTTGGGATAATCGATTTTAAAAAAAAAAATTGTAAGGGTCATTTTATTTTTATCATAACTTGTTCAATTTTGATGCTATTAACTTTTTAAGCTGCTTATTAGAAAGGTATTTTTAAGCACTTTAAAAAGTATTCAGAAAGTATATGTCATAAAATGCTTCGGTTTACCGTTATTTAAGTTTGAATACTTAGACTTAGGTACTCGCCGAATGAAAATAGACATACAACTAGCTGTTGCCCGCGACTTCGTCCGCGTTAACATAGTATAATAGCGGAAATGGATAATTTTTGCCTTTTTATGGCCCCTTGGTCACAAAAACCGCGGCGCAGACCCCAAGTTGGAGGCTCGGGAAGCGAAGCGCCCCCCATATGTTAATTAAATGATACTCAAAAAGTATATTATGTTTTGTTAAGGTTAAAATAAATTCACTTTTAATAAATAACTTTCTTCCTTAAAAGGACAATTAAAACTAAACACTAACGACGTGATACCATTTTGATGTAGGCAACAATCCCAGGAGGGGATTGGGGGGGGGCGTAGCCCATAAGTATATATGTAATATAAATAGTGTTTTAATTTTAATAATATATAGAGCCTATGTGTTGATCCGAACTCTTAGTAATATTCAAAATTTGAAGTAAATTCATTCAGTACTTTTTGGAGTTAATCCCGGACATAAATACAGACAAAAAGACAAAAATTATCAATTATATATTTTTGGCTTCTATATTGATTGTAGATCAGGTACCAAGTATATTTTTTTATATTCAATGTACGAAATTGACTTTCCTATGATTTTATTCTGTTTATAGATAATTACAATCGATTGTATAGTTCACGCGCAGTCTTTTGAGTGGGAACCATATATTTTTTCGAGACAAAATTATTTTATGTCCTATCTCAGGACTAAATGTATCTCCACACCAAATTTTATCAACATCGAATGAATAGTTTACGCGAAAATCATAAAAGTTTATTATGTGGGAACCGTACATTTTTCCGGGACAAAAAATGTCCTTTGTCCTTTCTCAAGGTTCAAAGTATTTCCTTACCAAATTTCATCAAAATCGATTGAATAGTTTACGCGCAAATCATAAAAATTCATTGTGCGGAAACCGTACATTTTTCCGGGAAAAAATGTCCTTTGTCCTTTCTCAAGGTTCAAAGTATCTCCTTACCAAATTTCATCAAAATCGATTGAATAGTTTACGCGCAAATCACAAAAATTCATTGTGCGGAAACCGTACATTTTTCCGGAACAAAAAGTATCCTATGTCTTTTCTCTGGACTCAAAATATCTTCATATCAAAGGAGTATGGGCTAATTTGTATGGAGCCTGGGCTATCCGCGGCCAAGAACAGTTCTAACATATGTGTAGAAATCTCATCTCCGAAATATACTTTAAAAGTAGATAAAATTAATTTTTATTTTTCAAAATGATATTATGCATAATTTAATAAGTATATTAGCTTATGTTTAGAGCAAAAGCGGGAAGGTAAGGTTTTTATAAGGAGGACCAGCTGTGTTTATTAGTACCGTACTTGGGTTTAATAATAGCACCTAGTTCCACTGCTGGTAACCTAACCTTACCTAAACCTAACCTAATCTAAACCTAACCTAACCTAATCCTAACCTGACCTATACCTAACCAAACCCAACCGAGATACCAGACTACAGACGTGTGCGCAGCAGCACAAACTGGTTTTATTGTTTTGATTGATTTAGAAGCTTAGAATCATACATTGGTATTAGGTAACCACAAATAATAAATAATTATTAAGCAATATTGTTCTATGCGATCACGTTATTTCACATTCAGTTATTTTCTAAACTAAATGGAATGTAATGATACGTCCAAAGCAAATGTTGTTTCTAAATATCAGTACTTTCATTTGACACTAATTTCATCAGTGGCCGCCGATAGCCCAAATGTGCTCATACTCCTTTCATCAAAATCGATTGAATAGGTAACGCGCAAATCATAAAAGTTTATTGTGCGGGAATCGTACATTTTTCAGAGACAAAAAGTATTCTATGTCCTTTTTCGAGACTTAAAGTATCTACATACCTAATTTCATCAAAATTGATTGAATAGTTTACGCGCAAATCATAAAAGTTTATTGTGCGGAAGCCGTACATTTTCCGAGACAAAAAATATCCCTTGTCCTTTCTCAAGGTTCAAAGTATCTCCTTACCAAATTTCATCAAAATTGATTCAATAGTTTACGCGCAAATCATAAAAGTTTATTGTGCGGAAACCGTACATTTTTCCGGGACAAAAAGTATCCTATGTCCTTTCTCGGGACTCCAGACTATCTCTATACCAAATTTCAGCAAAATCGGTTCAGCGGCTTAGACGTGAAGAGGTAACAAACAGACAGACAGACAGACAAACAGACAGACAGACATACAGACACACTTTCGCATTTATAATATTAGTATGGATCACTTTGAATGAATATAGAAAGGTATTTCAGGGTAGAAATTAATTTGTTTTTTTATTGGCTTTAATTTTGGTAATTACACATTTTTCGTAAAAACCTATAGTTTCTTATTTAATTATGAAAAACCGCTTTATGACATGTATTTTTCTCATGCAAAAACATGATCTTTGATCTTTAATAACTCCGAAAGTATTGATTTATTCAAAAAAACTTTATATAACAAATTTTGCATAGAATTTGTGTGTCTATTGATTCCTGAAATTCACCCCCCGAGAAGGTTAGGCATCCAACCCCAGGGCAAAAGCGCAACTATATCACTTTTGTTTCTTAGGATATCCCCCACCTACTCACCAATTTTCATGAAAATCGATGGAGGTTCAACGAAATCGGAGGTGAAAACCTTCATTGCCTCCACTGTGAGGTAAATGTGTCGAAGTCCGATACTTCCAATACTTCTCTAAAATTAAAGTTTAACATAATTTATTGACTTGAGATTCGCTTTTTAAAGTAACTTGTGTTATCGGAAATTATATATTAATTAGACCTATAATGATCTTAAAATAATCTTAATTGCCGTATTTTTTTACTTAGGTGGTATTTTTTTTAAACTCGGCGTGTAGACGGACTTCCTTTACAGTTTGAGGTAAGTCCGTCTAGCAGCAGTATAGCCCTAACTTGTGAAGTAAAATGCATGGCAACGGTTTCTAGCAAAGCCGCAAAACGGCCATTCAAATATGTGTTTAAGGTGTCGGTAATAAGGTTCGCATTCCAGAGAAAATTAATTCTACTTATATCATTTTAAGGCAAGTTATCGTAAGTCTAGGTGGTTGCAAACATTTTCATTTCGCCGCTCAATTAAAATTTTAAGGGTTGTTGGTCCGGGAGGTAGGATTTTTTTAAGGAAATTTCCTGCTCTTAAATGATTTTTTTCAAATTTTGATTATTTGAAGTAATTTTTGGTTTTTGGAATATTAAAAAAACCAAACCCTTCTTTTTTTACTTTATTGTTTATAACTTTTGCAATTTTTTTCATCCCCTCTTGTATGCTCTTTTCGTGCAGTAAAATTTGGGCAATGCTATGATTTAGTAGTCCTAAGTTGAAATGCAAATTAACAATAAAGACATATTGTATATTTGAAAAGGTTAACAATATCTTAGACACATGTTGCAGGTGATAATAACGAAAAAAAGCGATATTAACGAATCAAACACCTGTAATAAGTAAAAGGATCACTAAATTACTTATGTAATCCAAGAAACTCCAAAAACTCCTTCGTGTTTCCACTTTTTTATTTTTTTGGCAGAGACTTACACTGTGACTGCGAGTACAAAATCATTTTTTTCGTAACAGGTAGTTAGTAGCGACATAATGTTTCTTAAGTCAAACAAACTTTGCAATATTGTTTTACCCACTGAGCCATATGAAACTAGTCGTTCAAATATGGAAGTTATTGCCGCTAGACGGACTTACCTCCCAGACGGACTTCGACACATTGACCTTATCGCTTCTTTATACTAGAATCGCCGATCAAAATGCATTGAATTGACATTTATTAAGCGTTCGTTAATATATATGAAGTTACCGTTCGACTCGTGTAATGTCAATTCCATATATTTTGATCACCGATTCTATAAACAAGCAATAACGAAAACGTCGTGGCTACAGGCTCTGTTAGAAAATTAATTAATTCACGAATTCACAAGCTGAAGCTTAAGTAGGGTAAGAAAAAATGATAATTCCCATTATGTTCGTATTTCATTTCAGTTGATAAATAATTTAAGTGGTAGCATGTCCTTTCTAGATTTTTCACTTCAAGTTTAAGCCATAGGCTTAGTTAGGTACTGCAGCAGTATCAACCGTCTCGATTATAAAAGATATTTTATTTACTGTAATCAAGGAGGGGCATATCTTACCCCCTATTTTATACTTATTATATTTGCGTCATACAATAAAGCTTTTAAATGAAATTTAATATTATATGTGTGGATGTGCAGCTACAGCTTGGGTACGGGTTCCATACAAAAATGCCCCTTGCCCTTTGTAATTGGTCTGAGCTTGTATGTACAATTCAATGTTTCTTTATGTCTCTTCTCAGAACACTTCATGGAAATCGTCAACGACGGATGTAGGGAGTGCAATGACAGGGAGAGGCACATGTATCACGTTTTCCTCAAAGCCCTAAAGGAGGAGTTGCCCACCGAGTACAAGGAGTTCAAGGCTAAATACGACCCTGACGGCAAACATTTCGAAGCGTCCGCCAAGGCGGTTCAAGCTTACTAGCTCGTGAATATTAACAATTATAAACATTAAACTTATAATAATAATAAACAATTATTATTGATTAAAGAATAATATTGTTTTGGAATGTTTTTGTTTTTTTTTACTGTTTTTTTCCGAGATAAAAAGATATCTTACGTCGCACTGAGACATTTTGATTATTATTGATTACTTTTATTGTAGGTCTGTCTAGGGCTCTAGGCGCTCACAGCTTTGATTTTTAATGAGGATTTTGACAAATTAGCTCTATATATTTTATTTTATCTGAACATTTTCCGTAAATGTTGTTATGTCAATTGCAAATATTATTACTCTCTTGTTTTATTTATAAATGTTGTCATGATTTAGGTTTTTATTTAGATTACGATGCTAACATAGGAACATGTGTTTTATCAGTTCCTGTACGATATCTGCTACATATCCTGTGACGCTGATGCCCGTTGTGACAGCAGGACTTGTTTATTCTACTATACTTATTATAAAATAAAGTCGCTTTTTTTCCCTCATGTCCTTTTGTTCCCTTTAATCTTTAAAACTACGCAACGGATTTTGATGATTCTTTCAGTGTTAGATAGCCCATTTATCGAGGAAGGTTATAGGCTATATTTTATCACGCTAAGACTAATAGGAGCGAGGAAATAGAGGAAAATGGGTAAAAAACGGGGAAAATTATTTGAAAGGGCTAACTTGAACGCGCTAATCTCAGGAACTACTGGTCCGATTTGAAAAATTATTTCAATGTTAGATAGCCCATTTATTGAGGAAGGCTATAGGCTATATTTTATCAAGCTAATACTAATAGGAGAATGTAAAAAAAGGGGGAAAATTATTTGAAAGGACTTATCTCCCGAACTACTGGAGGAATTTTTATGTTATTTGGCACAGAAAAGAAGTAGACCACGTGAAAGATCATAGGCTATCCATTTTAATCATTTGTCACTGGCTATATATTTTATACCCGTGCGACGCCGGGGCGCGTCGCTAGTTAAAACTTAAATTATTGTCATCATCAACAGTCGTATTCACATTCTGATAACCATATTGTCAGGGCGAGCTAAGCGAGCCCTAGTATAAGGAATATAATATCATAATAGGTATATCTTATCTTATATCTTTAAACGAGCATTTCTTGTATATATGTTACCGCTAGAATACGGAATACGATAGTATGCACATTAACGAGGTAAACTGCAGATGTCCATAAACCATATGTTAAAGTGTGAAATTTAAATCAAAAGAACTTTAAATATTCGCACTTCACCTAGTTAGTTTGCATAGTAATGAATAGTACATCGTTAAATTGCGGAAGACAATTTATGACGATCGGCTCGCTCGGCTCCCTTTGTGTTGTGGTCTAAGTTCCAACCTAACCTAACCTACTTTTGGATTTTCTGGATTGTGTTTGTTTTTGTTTTGGCGGGCTCCGCTTTTCATAGTAATTTTTATTTATATGTAGTCTATATTGTGTTCATAATTAATATCCTTCGATCGTGGATTCTTGGAAATCTATTATTCTCGCGGCCCACTTGGACCGTATGGGAGTTGAAGCGCTAATTAATATCATAATTCATAAGTCAGTCAAGGTGTAACGACGCGAGTTCTCACAAAGCTCGGCTTTTAGCTAGCACATCAATGGAATAATTATAAGAGACCTGAGAGACCTAGCAAATGTGCCCTCCGTTACTTTGACAAAAGTGACATAATAAGAATATATACTTAATAAATGTAATTTAAATTGTGTTTTAATTTAATTTAAATCATTGTACATACTAACTAAAGACGTATTAATTAAGAACAATGAAAAAACAAACAACAAATTATATTAATTAAAAAAATAAAGAACTTAAAATATATATATGGTAAAGTTGCAAAAATTTAGGCCTGTAAATGTCAAGCTTTTTATTTTCGGTGAAACCGAACGAACTTACTGAGTCGTTCGATTTACTTACTGAGTGACATCAGTATACCAAGTAAGTATTGATAATAAATAATTTGTGGTACTGCCGTTCTAACAGGCGGCGTAAAATCCATTCTGCATTCTAGATAGAGCTTATCATGGAATGGGTTGTTTAAAAATAATAATTGTTGCTAATTCAGTAACAACAGCTGTGTCAGAACAACATGAAGTCGATTTTGTTGTTATTGTTGTGTTTTGTGTCGGTGAAAGCTAGCAGCAATGTTACTTTTACATACGACAGTGAGTTACCATTTATTATATTTCGTACTATATTGAAATTCAATAAAATCCCTGAAATAATAGTACTGGTACTTTTTACGATTTAACTCAAGTCTTAAAGAATTCTACTCTAAAACTTGTCCTAAAGCCTACCGGCTAGCCACCTCAAGTATTCAGGGACCTTTACTCTGGGAGCAGGCTGTCTAAATTATCCTGTAAGGAGTTACGCCTTCACAAACTACCGTGCCCTGAAAAAGGGGTGTAAAATCGGCTCAAGCTGTAAACTACTGAGCAGAAGGAGCTATTCAAAACTCAGACCAATAAAAAAAGATTTCTAATTGGTCTGAGATTCAAAATTGGAACATTATTTTTTTTTCAGTGGCCTTACGTTGCAAAGAGCACTTATGCAAGCACGGCTACAGCTACGAAACATTTTACCATGTGGATACTTTGGCCAAGAAATCGAAGAGTCCAGAAGTTTTGTTGGATATGCACATAGCGATCCTGGCTGCTAGCAACGGGCATATCCTGCTCTCTACCAACTCGAAAGTTGATGCCTCTGAGCCCGTTTATGAAATAGGTAAGAATCAGTTGGTATTGTGAAACTTAAAAAGTTAATAATAGCCTAGAGCAATAATATATCTATAAGTATAATATAAAACTCAAACTGACTGACATGGTGATCTATCAACGCACAGCCCAAACCACTGGACGGATATAAATTCCAACCCTAAAGGGTTAAAATAGGAGATGAAAGTTTGTATATAATAATATTTCTTAACGCGTGCAAAGTCGAGGGCAAAAGCTCGTATAATCATAAATCTTTCGTTCCGTTGATCAGATCTATCATGACGGTCATTCCAAGAGGTGCAAACGCAGTGAAGTTATTTTCAATGTAATACTTTGTAAGGCGGGAACAGTCGCAGAAATTATAGTATTTACTTATAGCTTTTTTCCCCTGTAGTTGTCGGTGGAGGTGCTAACAAATTCACCGAGCTTCGTCGCAACGTGAGGAAGAACGCTAAGACGTCCGCCAAGACGATTGGGATACTGTCTCCTATCGACTTCAGACCTTTCTACATCAGAATTACCAAAGGTAAAGTCGGTCCCAACAGAGAAATAGATCATTTAAGCAAAAGGCAAAATACGAGCCGACGAGACTAAAATAGTCTTGCCATCTGTGTATGTATAAATTTCTCTGATGATACATTGCAAACTGGGCCGGACCGTGAGCTTACGGGGCCCTGGGTTGAAACTACTTAGGGCGGGTTGCACCAACTTACATTAACTATAAGGGCTGGCTTACACGTATTAAGTAGATAAGTAGTTAACTAAATTTTAAGTTGTTAATTGCATGTAAGCACAAAATTTAGTAGCCAGTAGTAAGTTAAAATTTAGTTAAGTACTAAACATGGAAATTAGAATTTTGACTATTTTTTGTTAAGTTGGCAGGCGGGCCGCGGGGCTTATCACTTGACACATTTCGGGCAGGCACTTCAAATTAAGTTAAAATTTAGTTACTACTTAATACGTGTAAACCAGCCATAACTATAACTTTAACTATACCTAACTACAGTGCAAAATGTCAAATCTTTGGTTACCGTTAAATATGGCGTCCGACGCCATATTTAACCAAACCGCTCATACTTATATCTATTTTTCGTGAAAATTTACTATGTTACACGGTGTTATATTTTTCCTGTCAATTTTTACGGATAATTCAATTTTTTATACTCTCCATCCCATTACCTGTAGCTTTAAAAATAAACGCAACAGACATCTGTCAATTTCTGTGGTCAAAGTTAAGGTTAAAGCTAAGTTAACCTATAACCGTAACTTTAACCTTAACTTAAACTAGCATTTAAACTGTCAGTTCGTAGTACCAACACCTAAATTGTATATAATAAACCTTGATCGTAGGATTCTCAGGGATACTAACAAAAAATTACTTATTATGAATTCTTTCGCATTATCGTCTATTTTTGACTTGACTTAGCTGGACGGCGGAGGCCCTTGAACTCATGGGACCCTTTTTTTTTGTTTTTTTTGACGCGCAGGGGAAACCCTTTATGGGTGCCCGGGTTGGGGATGTGCCTCAGTTAAGCTGAAGCACCCCGGGGGTATGTGGGTCGTGGGACTCCCGACAAGAAGGGCCGGGCTGGGCCTAGCTGGGCGGCGGAGGCCTTTGAACTCATGGGGCCCTGGCCTAAGCCCAAATAGCCTGGCCTAAGCCAAAATTGGGAATCAAAATTACCTATATCTATATAGGTAATTTTGATTCCCAATTACGTATGATTTTGAAGTCGGTTTTATCTTTTTAAAATACAATAATTATTCATTTTATAAAATTAACAACGCACAATAGCAGGAAACAAAAAATCATGTCCTTGAGATGAGCGTTAAACGGCGAAATTGTGCAGGGTGATATGAAAAACTGGGAGAAACCATGAGGAGTGTCGAATCAAAAAAGAAATTTAAAAAAAATTAAACATACTGCAGAATGTGCAAGCAAAACGGGCTTTGTGTTTTAAAGACTGGAATTTAAATATATTAATAAAAATATATATTTTCGATATCCCCTTATTTTTGTCTTTCCCATCTCTACTAAAAATACTTTCTAGTGCGGTTCGAGTCGATATCGGCCCGCCACTTTCCCTGGTTTATTTCTCATTTCCGGTTTGGCAGATCCCGGGGCGAATCAAATCTAAAGTAGTTGGGTTCAAGGTTATTCCAACAGTCCAAAAACTGTACACCTACATTACTACATTACGTTTTCGCAAAGTTATAGTAATTTAATCTAACCTTGTGCTGGTGGGTCGAGAAAGGCCCACCCCGCACTGGCGGAAAAATCATTGGGGGCACACTTTGGCCCGCCGCCGCACCAGACGAAGGTTTAAGATTTTACTTGCCGCAGTGAAGGAGTTAACTGCATTCATAACTTAACCTATCAAGCCCCGTACGAGCACCGGTGATTGCGACAACAATAGAATACAATAGCAATTCTTAGAATCCCCGATCAAAGGATTAATACCTAATTTTGTTGTGGGATGACACACAAATGCTTAACAGCGTCCAATTTATTCTGTACAGACGGCGTGATAGAGTTCGGTCGGGAAGGCGAGCCGTTGCCGGTGCTGAGCTACATGGACCACGACCCCCTCACAGTCAACTACTTCAGCTTCGCCGCGTGGAACGGCGTGGAGGCCAAGTTCCTGTACGACTGCCCCGCGCCGGGCGATAATACTACTGATGGTGAGGCTTTGGGACAGCAATTCGCGTCAATGCGTGCTACATGAGTATAATGTGATCATATGTCAACTACATGAGAATTGCTTCTGTTAGGTCTTGAATGCCAAAGTCCTACACTTGGTTACAGGCATTCTATATGGACAATTCAGCTCATAGGCTGATCACCAAAACTCGGAAGTCAACCCTAAACTTGTCATAACTTATAAAATGAAATAACATTATTTTCGGCGTCACAACGAGCCGATTTTTAGTTTTTATTGTGGTTGAATGTCCTAACCTAACTTAAAAGCGATCCAATCCGACTATAAAATATGATATTTTGCAAGTTTTTCCTTTTCAAATCATTTTCCATACCGACTCCAAATCGGTAGACTCACCGCTGCAATTGCTAGAACATTGCTCAAAAATCACTCACCAGCCACCAGTCACCGCATTACTAGTCACTCTTTGCACTCATTCCTGGCAGACTCCAAGCCAGTGGAGCGGAAGATATCAAACTACGAGAACCTGGTCCGCACGCTGTTCTGGTACCGCGACCCGAGCGTGCCGCCTGCTGCGGAGGTTGGCGTCGACATCGGTCTGTACATCACCAGTGTGTCCTACGATGAGCTGGGCTCGGTGCTGCACTTTGGAGCGTCCATATTGTTGGTAAACTACTTGCATATTTTGTAAAAAATAGATACTTTCAGAGAAGACCTCAGTAATTTGATCGCGTTATGTCAAACCCAGCCGACCGATCACAGCCAACATTGAATTGATATAAGCCGACCACATGACGTAGGTCCGTCGACTGCCTAGGAATCAATTTCCTCGGTGGTACCTTAGCTCATAGATCTGTCAAGGATATAGCTAAATGAGAAATCAGCATAAAAGTTGACCTTTCATGTAAACAGGCATCAGTACCTATCTTATATCTTTAAACGAGCAATTCTTATATATATATATATATATATATATACAGGGTGTAACAAAAATATGTGATAATAATTTAGGGTGTGTACGTGTTCCTTGTAGAGAGTTCACTGTGAAAGAAGCAGCGTTGAAAGACCAAAATTTTTATTTCGTATTATATATATATATATATATATATATATATATATATATATATATATATATATATATATATATATATATATATATATATATATATACGAAATAAAATATATATATATACTAGCGGCCCGGTACGTGCTTCGCTACGTATAAAGTGAAATAATACAAAAATCAGTTAGAACATCGATTCATTTCTTTAAAAAATATATTACTTAATTGCTAGCTATTTAAAACTTAATCCAAAACATTTGGAATATACAATTTTTTTTTTCCATTTTGATTGTTAATCTGTAGTACCGACTCTGGAACAGGCAACAACAGGCAAAAGTGTGACAGTGCACTTACATGTTACTTGTATTATCGAAGCAACTTACTTCTCAGAAGTAGTGTCAAATGTGTGCCTTAATTTGTTATGTTCAATTTTGGTCACATTGGTGACCCTGACGTGGTAATGATGATGAATATAATTTGCATAGTAGCATATGCTTTCAGTTCTTAAAACAGCGCCTAAACCCCCAAACTTGTATCTATAAGGAATCCGGAGTTCTCTTAGTATCTTCGGAACCATAGTACACCTTGGTGCAAAATTGTGATTTGGTAGCATATACTCAGGATGCTTCTCTTAAAACCAAAACCGCCATATGTTTCCATATAAATTTTGAGGAGTTCCCTCGATTACTCATGGATCCCATCATCAGATCACCACTTTCTTTCTGTAAAGACTTATGTGTTCTGCTTAGTGACTTTGGATCCAGGATACACACTCATAATACGAAAACTCATAATCAGCTGACTTCACTACCACTATAGAATTTCTTAAAAAACTCCAAGCATATTATACTATTGTACTTAGTGTTTATCAAGCAATGCTGAAAATGACATGTTCAAACACCTATCTCTTATAATTAGG
The DNA here is from genome assembly GCA_905333045.1 of Lysandra bellargus. Taxonomy (NCBI): domain Eukaryota; kingdom Metazoa; phylum Arthropoda; class Insecta; order Lepidoptera; family Lycaenidae; genus Lysandra; species Lysandra bellargus. Next base: position 9,861,533 of record HG995327.1, on the reverse strand, counting down.
CTCTAGAGTTCTAGGTTCTCTGACTTACGTTTTATTATAATTTATAGCACTTATTCCGCATGGAAAATCATCACAAAAAATATTCATAAACTACTTAAAACTACAATTAATAGATCTATGTTTGTCCCAAATTTGAACCGATTCTGGAGAAATTTGGCATGGGGATACTTTGAGTCCCGGAAAATGTGCGGTTCCCGCACGATAAACTAATTTTGGCGCAACGGATTTGCAGGCGTCATCTGGTTTATACTAAGTCGAAGCGCATCGAAATGACTCACTAATATTGAACATAACAAATTCAACTGTAACTCCAGAGCGTAACGCACACAGTCACGTGACATTGGTGACCCTGATGTGGTAGTGATGATGATGGTTTCAGTTCTTAAGGCAGCGCCCCAACCCCCAAACTTGTATCCATAAGGAGTTCGGAGTTCTGTTCAGCACCTTCGAACCAGAGTATATCTTGGTGCAGCATCTTACTTTTGGTAACATATGCCTGGAATACTTCATACAAAAGCAAAATCGGCATATGTTTTCATTTAAATTTTGAGGAGTTCCCTCGATTACTCCTGGATCCACTCGACCGATTATGTGCAAACTTCACATAAACCATCTACTAAATAGTCCAAACAAACCCTGAAAATTTGGTTTGGATAGGTGAGCCCGTTCTTGAGTTATAAAGTGACAACGAAAATTGCCACTTATTTTTATATATTACTAGCTGTCCCGGCAAACGTTGCTTTGCCATAATATAAAATATTTCGCCCATATTATTTTATTGAAGTGACTAAATAAGTAAGTCACCATGGCAACGTCGATCGCTATCCCGTCGCACAAACAATGGTCGCCGTCAGTCTCAGGTTGTAATAATTTACTATTATTTATTCAACAAATGCACTTATCAATATAAAAAGTAGATGTTGTCCGATTCTCAACCCTAGCCGATATGCTCGCTAAGATTCACGAAAATCGGTCGAGCCGTTTCAGTGGAGTTAAATTACGCACACCGTGACACGAGAATTTTATATATTAGATATATATCTAATATATTTTGTTGTTTTTTTTTTAATTTTTTGAATACCAAGCGAAGCTCGGTATTATATTAAGCAAGTTTATAAAATTATTATAATTTTAATGAGCAAGTCTCATCTAAAACATAATATTTTCGTTGCTATTTTATATTACAAGACATTTCAAAATTCTGAATTTGTTTTTATAGAAATGGATGGACAACAGCCTGGCATGGAACCCTAATAAGTTCAACGGTACAACTTACCTCAACTTACGACAGGGTCAAGTGTGGACTCCAGTTTTGTATGTGTAAGTGTTCTGTCGAAGGAATTGAAATATTGCTTGGAATATTAATATCTATCTATCTATCTATATCTATAGACGCTTCACACCACGTCAGTCTGGCCCCGTGGTAAGTACCTGAAGGACTTGTGTTACAGGTACCGGACAACGGAAATATATTTAATATTTTTATACTTACTATACATATAATATTTAAGATTTTTATTATATGATACACATAATATTTAATACACATCCATGACCCAGGAACTTCATAAACTTTTTGTTCCGTCGGCGGGACTCGAACCCGCGATCTTCGGCTTGAGCTACCAACGCGCTCACCACTGCGCCACGGAGGTCGTCAATATTGCCTGACATCTGTGTAAAATTATATGTAAAGCAATGTTATATTCTCTTCTTATAACAATAATAAAATTAAATTGTTATTTAGAACATTTTTTTTCAGTATTTGTAACTGATAAAGCTGTTATAGCACCAACAAAATGTGAGGTAATTTATTTTATCCGACTATAATTACTAATTACAAACTATGGGGATAGAAATCATCTACGATCATCATCTATTTGCCGATTTACACCGGATCAGTCTTCAACTACACATAGACAGTGTTGTATTTTGTTGCTTTTAACTACATTTAGTTTTAGGTCCGCTACCCAACACGCGGCATGCGGCCCGCCGCCGGGACTTTACTTGTGGCCCGCGTGATGTTAAACAATTTTGAAATTCACGCCCACCGACAAAATAACGTCTACATGATAGTCGTTAAATTTTTTCCACTTTTAAATCGTAAATTTTGAAGAATGCTATTTTTTAACCCTAAAAATTTTTGTTGCGGCCCGCGACACCAAGTCCAAAACATGTTTGTGGCCCGCATGAAAAAAAGGTTGGGGACCACTGTTTTAGGTAAATGCGTATGTTTCACTTTTCAGTTACGAAGACTTCAGCGGTATGGCCGTGAAAAACACTGAGCTGGTAAAAATTGTCCACAGCGGGGAAGCAACGCTGCATCGCCAAGTCTCTGTAAAGACCTGGTGTGCTGGAGAAAAAGGCATGATAAAAAAGTAAGTACAAAATTAAATTATTATTATATTAATATTATAAATGCGAAAGTGTGTCTGTCTATCTGTCTGTCTGTTACTTCTTCACGGTCAAACCGCTGCACCAATTTCGCTGAAATTTAATATGGAAATTATTGAGATAATTTTTATCCCGGAAATAGGTACGTTTCCCGCGCGATAAACCAATTTCAAAAACTAGAGGACGCCCGCAACTCCGTTGCGCCAAAATTTGTTTATCGCGCAGGAACCGTACATTTTTGCGGGATAAAAACTATCTCTTATCCTTTCCCGGGACTCGAGGTATCTCCATGCCAAATTTCTGCAAAATCGGTTCAGCGGTTTAAGCGTGAAGCGGTAACAAACAGACAGACACACTTTCGCATAAAGGGTAATCTGGGTTAGTTCGGACACAGTGTAAGTCCGGATAATTCAAGTTAACTCTAAATTAAACTACAGTTACGGTACGATACTACAGTTTGCGGTTGCAGTGCAGTATGGAGTACGGTATATGCCCGTAGCGCCAGGCAAAAAAAACACTGACTAATTTAGTGATAAGTTGAATTATTTTTTGCGGAATATCTAGTTAATATAAAGTATGGATATTGCACACAGTAAATTAAACTGTAACCTGCTGCAGAGTCAACAAAAAGACGTTCCCATGCCAAATGTGAACATGACCATTTAACCATCTTCTCTATATATAAAAATGAATTATTCGCGTGGTCACGACATCACGCCTGAGCGGCTGCACAAATTTGGCATAGAGATACTTTGAGTCCCGAAGACCAAAGTTGTCCGGAAAAATGTTACTATTGTTATCCCTTTCAAAGAAGGTAAAATAATTAATAAAAAGTAACGAAGTAAGTAGTGGTGTAATAATTCACGACGTTTTCTTTTACAAGATGGCCACAAGACCAGTACACCTGCACAGTCATACTAGAGCCCTGGGAGGTGCACGACCGAATACACCTCAAGATCATGGACAAGAATGATAAAGATTTGAAAAGTGTGAGAACCTGACTATATCCTACTCATTAAAAACCATACAACAAAATTATAATATCATACTCATATATATTCGCTAACGTTTCCTTCCTCGTCACAGTTAGCACTTAGCGATGCAACTTGGCTAAAGATTTTATCACTGACCAGTTACTAGAAGTTTGAAGCCCACTCCCAGCTTAATTCTAATATTCCACACATTGTAAAATGTAGAGCTTCGCCCCACTATTTCACTAGTTGATATTATAAACGAGTATACTGTAATATATACAAGAGGGGTGGCGAGTCATTTTATGTTGGACAAGCTCTACTTCTGCTTTGAGGGCTCAAAATCAAGAACCCTGTCATTGATTGGTCACCAACAATTCGTCTTACTTCATATCTTTTCTTACAAATATTTCTAACAGTTTTCAGACCTCCAGCCCCCCGTGGTGAACGCGTGGGAGGTGACGACGGAGCCGATGGTCGTGAACAGCACCATTTGGACCATGATGTTCCCCGTGCAGGAGGAGATCAACACCGTACAGAGCGATAGGATCGTTGTAACTATCAACTTGACGAGGCGGTCGTCGACTTATAACATCGCGCTGTATACACCACTGATTGGTAAATATGTTGGCTAGATTTTGGTGCTGGTGACCGATTTATTTCAGATCAAGTCATTTTTTTAAGTACCTAAGTAAGTGCGCTATAGATAGGGAGACTCTTTGTTTTTTACTGACATGACCCAGGGGTAAGCTGACATAACAGTATGTCTTAGATTAATCATTGGTCATAATAAAAACTAAGGAAGAGTAACTCCGTCAAAAAACATGCTCCAAAATTGGGACTTGTCAAAAAAGTTTACCTTAGCTTCACTTTTCGCGCGTCGTAAAAAACCCACGGTACGGCGCCGTGCCGTAGAAACTCACGTAGAAATTCAAGATGAGTTTCTACGGCACGACGTCGTACGACGCCGCACGACGTCGTGCCGTGTTATTGTGTCCCGGCCCTTAGAAATTCAAGATGAGGCGACGTCGTACGACGTCGCGTCGTAGTAACTCATCTTGAATTTCTACATGAATTTCTACAGCACGACATCGTACGACGCCGCACGGCGCCGTGCCGTGTTTTTATGTCCCGGCCCTTTATTTTTATGGTGGACGGATAACCTGACTGATACGACAAGCGAGCGATCAGACACAAGACTTTTTACATGCCTTCTTTTATTCTAAAGTTTCAATTTTTCTTTCAGTGCTAGTGATCTTCTTCCTAATGTCGTTCTGGACGGAGCCTCTCCAGGTGGAGCGAGTGAGGCTGTACATGGGCGCGGTGATCATCATGTGCATGGGGCTGTGCTATATCGACCGCCTCGTGCCGTGCTACACGCTGCCATCTATACGTGAGTGTCAGTCAGGTTTTAATAGCGATACTGCGGGCCGTACGCTGCCATCTTACGTAAATGTCAGGCTGCATAGAGGTGCTGCTGCGGTCTGTATGCTGCTATCCATACGTAAGTATCAGACTATATGTATATTATTGGCGCTGCTCCGGACTACACGGTGCCAACTATATATGAGTGTTTATGAGTGAGGCTGTAATGGGCGCGGCGATCATCATGTAAGTAGGTGCATGGGGATGTGCTACATCGAACGCCTCCTGCCTTGCTATATGGTAGTGGCACGGGCGTACCAAAGGGGGGGGGGGGGGCAGCTGCCCCCGCCCCCCCTGGAAGGTAAAATAAACGTCAATTTTCCTGGAAAGTGAAAATTCAAAACGTGTTATCTTCTCTGCGTAAAATGAAGCGTTGGAAACAAAATATCCTTTAAGGCCCGGTCAGTTCTAAAAGACCTAGAAAATACTGATTTTTAGGCTTCCAGTATGAAGAAATTATGTGGAATTCTCTTACACCAAAATTAAGGTAGACTCAAAAAGGAACAAAGTAAACAAAATAACCGAACATAATATTGATAAAATGGCATGGTAATTCTGTAAAAAAATCTTAAATATCAACATAAAAATACACTTCAAATTCGAATATCTCGTAATTTTCAATGAAAATGATATTATGTATTTTTTTTTTACAAAAAGGATAGCTTTTTTATAGTTCTAAGAAAATAATGGAATAGTTTTTTAATAAATGATTCGGTCATTAATAAAATGAAATGTATAATTTTCTCCTATTTCGCCCTATCAAGGACGCGGCGAGCGTCGTGTCGTAACCACCACTGTACAAGGCGCGCTGATATGAATGTTATTTTAATGTTCTTTACGTCGATATTCGCACTGACAGACATCGACTTCCAAATTTTAGGGACAGCTTTGCCTTAAGGCGGGGATTAATCTCAATCCAAAACGATAACCCTGCACACAATCAAAGACCAAGCGTATACGCATCGCAATAAGATTCATTTTAGCTTAGCATAAAACTGTAGTTACTAGGGGTCTTCTCTATTTTTCATGTTTATTTAAAATATCTTTGAAAATGAATATTAAGAAACAAAATTTTTTAATATAGATTTACTAACAATTTATTCAAATAAAATGTATATTATCCTAGTTAATACTTATATTTCGATGACAAAGATATTTGTCGGAGGTGAGTTTGTAAATGAATTACAGCGAAAGTATTACGTTTTATTAAAATGTTTATGGTTTAAAACCTTTTAAATATTGTGCTTTATATGTCATATTTTTCTACATTGTCTTATTATATTAAAACTAAGTAAACCGAGAGTCACAAAATAACAAAATGGGCTTGCTCCTCGCCTTAAGTCGGCAGATAGATTTCAATATACCAGACCGAATATCATGGTTCATATACCTGTACCCAGGACTTCAGCGCGGGGGGGGGGAGGGGGATGCAAGACCATGCTGCCCCCCCTAGCTGAAATCCTGGGTACGCCCATGGGTAGTGGTTATAATAATTGTTCGTTCTGGCTTGCGCCAAAACCAGCGTAAGAAGATCTCTAGTTTAGTGTAGTATGTATGAGAGTGGTGTTTCAATTTATGTTGGCTTCAGTTAAAAAAAAAGCATGTAAAATATTGAGCACCATCAGCCCGTGAGTTGAGGAGATTCTTACTCCGTACGTTTGGAAAATAAGGTGTCATGAAAATATATTACCTTGGTCCTTGAAGTTAATAAGGCTATCCCTGTTACTAAATATTAAGTTTTATACAAAGTAAATAGTAGAAGAAAAATAATATAACGGACAAAGACTATTCATCTTTAAAAAGGAACCGCTGAAAAGCTATACATAATAATTATTATATTATACTAGCGGCCCGGTACGTGCTTCGCTACGTATAAAGTGAAATAATGTATAATAGTGATCGAAGGAAATAATACAAAAATCACTTAGAACATCGATCCATTTATTAAAAAAATATATTACTTAATTGCTAGCTATTTAAAAACTTAATACAAAACATTTGGATAAACAATATTTTTTGTTTTTCCATTTTGAGTGCGAATTACTTTCCACTTCCACTTACGTTCCAGAGTGGGTACCCTCAAATGGCTGGGGGTACCCACTCTGGAACAGGCAACATAAAGTTGGCCATGTGAAAAACATGATTCTTCCAACTTCACACCACAAACATTAATTGTGCTTATCAGCTGATGGCATACGATCGAGAGCAATTTAAAACAATTGAACTAATGCGTGACAGCCATGCCACACGACGCGGTGCGGCGCCACACCGGAGGCCATCTCGCCGAACTACCGGCCACATGGTGATTGCGGCGCGGCGTCACAACGTTTTGCAGTACTGTAGCAGCGAAGGACTCGAGCTCCACCATACATACACCCATCCCCGCCTCGTCTCGATTCCGTCGGTCGTGTCGGAGCGTCAGAACTCGGAGCGCACCAGACGGCGCCGTATGCCATACCATACATTTTATATGTAGGAAACCGGAGCGGCACTGGTCAGGCGCCGCGCCGCCGCCGCACCGCATCATGCATGACATTTATGCTGATGGAAAAATGTTATAATCACCATTCAATTCATCATCAATAAAATAAATTTGCAAAAATTGATGATCAGCGTAGGGTTACGGCAATAACGAACCAATTGATGATAATAAATCTGGCCCCGAATCTGTGACATGTAGGTATGCAATTTTTGGATGTCAGATAAGAATTTTTAAAACTATCGAATACTTTATGATTAAGATTGTTATTTAAACATGGGACAATCCAGTTGAAAAAATAATAATTTCTCTCTTTTAAGATAGTTATAATAAGGCTTTCTGTTAAGACTTATGTGATCTGCTTAGTGACTTTGGATCTAGGATATACCTTCATAATACGAAAACTCATAATTTCATAAGCGTCAATTTATACTACGAAGTCGCTTCGAAGCGCATCGAAGCGACTCACTAATATTGAACATAACAATTAATTCAACGTTAACTCTAGAAAGTAACGCACACAGTCACGTGACATTGGTGACCCTGATGTGGTAGTGATGATGATGGTGATGATGAATGTAATTTTCACGGTAGCATATGCTTACAGTTCTTAAAGCAGCGCCCCAACCCCCAAACTTGTATCTATAAGGGGTCGGAGTTCTTTTCAGTACCTTCGAACCATGGTATATCATGGTGCAAAATCTTACTTTTGGTAACATACGCCTGGAATACTTCATACAAAAGCAAAATCGGCATATGTTTTGATTTAAATTTTGAGGAGTTCCCTCGATTACTCCTGGATCCCATCATCATCACCACTTTTATGAACATAGTACCAATCCACGATCATACCCTATACAATAAAACAAAAAATATTTCTCCGTCGAAAAATATCTAACCATTTATTGAATTTATTTGTCACAAAAAATGTGATAAATGAAGAATCACTTGACCGATTTTGTGCAAATTTCACATAAACCATCTACTAAGTAGTCCAAACAAACCCTGAAATTTTTTTTTGGATAGGTGAGCCCGTTCTTGAGTTATAAAGTGACAACGAAAATTGCCACTTATTTTTATATAAGTATATAGAATATAGATATAGATAGATATATAGATATAGATTATTTGTATTAGTAAGATCTATTCGTATATAACATCTGGGTAAATATGGGCTAAAGTTTACTTTAGGTTTATCATGTTTTCTCTTTCGCCCTTAGAATAATTTATGATTGAGATAACAAATCGAAAATTCGAAAGCGTGCAAATGGCCTTTAAAGGATTATTCACATAGTTTTTAAATGCTCATCCTTGTGCTTATAGTATTACGGTTCGTATTCCAGTCATCCTATACATAACGGTGCTGGCTGGAGTGCTGGCAGCGCTGCTGCTGCAGGTCGCTCTGATGACGTCACTGGCGGACGACCTCTGCAAGTCGTCCGTCGTCCAGGACATACTCATGAACAGGTTCCTGAGAGAACTGTTCCGCTTAAAAGAGTCAAAGGTGAGTTTGCTGTGCGACATTTGAGAAGCCCGTATCTGGCTGGAGGATTCTAAAACTTTCTTAGGGTCTGGGCAAATAGTGATAAATATGATGATAAGTCATTTAGTTTCATTTTGTTACTGTAATCTGTCTTGGTTGTATTATGCGCTTAATTCCTATTATGGTGCTCCCACACCGCCGTTATAAAATGTTTAGTAACGTTAGTAAACATTTGTTAGCAAACATTTAATCACAAATGTTAAAAATGTCAAATATGTTTCCATGCTAGAAAATGTTTAGTAAACGTAAGTTAACAAATTTTAACAAAACAAATTACTTATAACAAAATAAAACATGTGTTACCTTTTGTTTGTAAACATTTTATAGGCGACGGCGGAGTATGCGGTGAGCCAGTATCAGATTTAAATGTTATAAAATGTTAGTAAACATTAGTAAACATTTTCTAAGTGTAGGAGCACTTATAACATGTAACAGTTCCTAACAAAATGTAACAGTTGACAACATTTGTTAGGAAATGTTTTTATGTTAGAAAAGGCTTACAAACATTTTCTAACGGCGGTGTGGGAGCACAATTACAAATGCGAAAATGTACATCAAAATTTCCTTTTGACTGTTTATTGCCTCTGCACGCTTTAAGAATCGTAGAACCATAGCGCAGAACCGATTTTATTGAAAAATACGGAGATAAGTCCCGTAAAAGGAGATGGTATTTTTAACCAAGAGAAATGTCCGGGTTCCAAATGAATTATAAAGCAACCAAAGTTGCGTGCAACATCTATATTTGGTTAAAATATCAAGTCTCAAATATATTTCAGGCACGTCCAATCTATGTCAATATCAATGAAGGGTACTCCCAAGAGGATGAAGACTTTACGGAAACCGGTGGCGTTGGGGTTGATAATGATGATAAGGACACGAAAATCACAAACAAAATGGAAGTCGCAGTCATCATGGACAAAATATTGTTTATTGTTTTCTCTGTCACTTTTGCTGTGATGCTGTTCTCACAGGATTAAAAGAGAGAAAAAGGAAAGAGAGGAATAAGAATGAAGATAAAAATTAAAGAGCATAAACAGAAAACGAAATGTTTGGTGAAGAATGACTGGTGTTGAAAATCTCTAATATTATTATTATGCTTTATTTCAAGTATTACAATTAAAGACATGAGAAAAAATATGAAATATGCCCAAAATAAATTCCTGTGGAACGCCTAATTCTATTTTGGTACCATTGGATATTTTACTATTAATTTCAATTCTTTGAGTACAATTTTTGAGGATAGATGTCCTTGGGGGCGTCCACAAATTACGTGAGGTGTTTAGGGGGGGGGGGGAGGGGGTCGAGTCAAATCTCACCTAATCTCACGTTGGGGAGAGGGGGGGTCGCGGCAAATCTCACGTTATTTTTTTTTCTCAACAAAATAATGGGAACTATTTAGTATTTTGGTCCATTTCATGCAGATTGTACGTATGCTAATATGATATCGTAAGCGTAATCGTTATACGTTTAAGATCATTCCAAATTCATTCAAAAGAAAATCTACTGACTGTCAAACCAAACGTTTACGTAAAAAACCCACATTTTGAAAAATCTCACGTGAGATTTGGGAGGGGGAGGGGGGGTTGAATAAACCCACGAAATCTCACCAGAGGGGGAGGGGTGGGGTCAAAAAATTCAAAAAAACACCTCACGTAATTTGCGGACGCCCCCTTAGCATTCTGCGACTCCTCCCAAGCTTCAAGTATACGAGTACTGCAAAGCAGACCTATACCAGCATACGTTGTGGAACAACCCAAAACCGTGTTGATTCTTATTATCATCGTGTAATAAATTATTTGAATTAAAGTGTACCAGCTGTTTCAAAATTTTTTTTTCAAATATTTTGCTAAGAGTTTGTAGAATCGACATAGGCCTGTAAATTGTCGGATCAGACTTTATTTCCAATTTAAATAAGGGTATAATCTTACTGTTAGTACGGGAGCCCTAGAACATTTTTTTTATTACTATCAAGCTCATTTTTAGGGTTCCGTAGCCAAAATGGCAAAAACGGAACCCTTATAGATTCGTCATGTCTGTCTGTCCGTCCGTATGTCACAGCCACTTTTCTCCGAAACTATAAGAGCTATACTATTGAAACTTGGTGAGTAGATGTAGTCTGTGACCACATTAAGATTTTGATACAAAAATGGAAAAATTATTAAAAATTTTAGGGGTCCCCATAGGTACAACTGAAACAAAAAAATTTTTTTTTCGTCTAACCTACGCGTGTAGAGTATCCATGGATAGGTCTTCAAAAATCATATTGAGGTTTCTAGTATAATTTTTTCTAATCTGAATAGTTTGCGAGAGAGACCCTTCCAAAGTGGTAAAATGTGTGTCCCCCCCCCCTCTAACTTCTAAAGTATATAATTATAAATCTAAAAAAAATATATGATATACATTACTATAAAAACTACCAACGAAAATTGGTTTGAACGAGATCTAGCAAGTAGTTTTTTTATACGTCATAAATGGTAAACCCTAATTTAACTTTCATTAAATCAACTAAAATATAAAAATAAATCAAAAACCTTTTAATTTTATTGAAATAAACCTTATTGCTGCTGCGGAAGCCTTCAGTGGCGAGTCCAACTCGCACTTGGTCGGATTTTTGTGAGTAGCTTCATTTTGATAAGACGAAAGGTCGTGGTAGGCCCCCTGCAAGCGTCATAAACTATCAACGCCTGCTGTCGACTGCCACCGACACGTGCCGCCGACTGCCGTCGACTGCCACTGACACGTGTCGTCGACTGCTGTCTAATGCGCCGACGCGTGCCGCCGACACGTGCCGTTCGTCTGTAAGCGCTCAGTCAAGAAAATCACCACATAAGAAATAGTTAGGTACAGCTAATAAGTGTTAATACAATAATATTCTTATCAATTTACTATTTTCTTTTACTTAAATTGTATTATCGACGAAGTTTGAGCTGAACCTTGACTTGAAAATTGTTTAGTAGCGTCTTAGAAGCTAAATTTTTTATTTTATTTTCACACATTTTCCGTATTATAGGTTTTAGGTATTCTTTACATTATATATTTCTATTTCTATAATATTTCTTTAGCACTTCTTCCTTCGATGAAGAGACGTTATTATAAACAAATAACAATGCTAAAACTCTGGTTTCGTCCAAGAGCGATGCAGTCGTGTGGCGGCCGTGATGTAGCGATGTATGACGTCACTAGAACATTGTCTATGTTATGTCTCGTTTCCTAGAGAACGGTGTCAATTACCAGTCAGGTTACCTTACCAGAGGACATTTTCCAAACCCTCAACCAGCTCCAGCTACGCTCGCTCTTTGGCCCGACTGATGGCCGACCACAGGATCTGCCTTTTAGCTTGGTAAACCTTGTAGAGTCGGCCGTTCCGCTCAACGTCTTGGGGACGGCGCCCCCTGCTGCACGCTGCACATAAGCACGTCGCGCCGCATTACAGGCAGCACGGAGGTCGGCCAATTCGGTCGACCACCAGTATACCGCCTTCTGAGGAGGAGGACAACCCCAAGCTCGAGGCACGGCCGCTCGGCACACATTCGTAAGTGTGTTACCGAGACAACCAGCCATCTCGTCTACCCCCATTCCCTCGAAAGATGGCAGACTCCAGCGGCCGATTATGGCCGTCTCTTCCGCTAGTTCCCGGTCGAGCTTGGTAATCGCCCAACGCGGGGCAAGACAACTCCTGGGTAACCAGGTTTAGACGAGCGTAATTGAGTTCAAAGAGGTTTTCACGCTCGGTGAACCGAAGTTGGTTAATATCTCCAATAAAGAAAACGTCGTCGGCGAAAATAGATTTGCCATGACGATTGAGCCGAAATGGTTCTCGTCAACTATCATCCTCTTGTAGGCTCCCTTCGTCTCATTCACCAGTGCGGAGGCCATGGCAGTATGTTTAACTTTGTTGCCAGTTCGTAGCGCTACCCGGCTGCGAATCGTCGCTACTACTATGACGTCCGTTTCCTAATTGAAGTTGTTAAGGCGACGCGACGCATTGATAATTTGGCTGTAGCGATATCGATTTTTCTCAGCAATGACTAAAGCTAATAAATTAAAGTTCATTGTCAGTATTCATCATGTTTTTGTCTTTGAATTACCTATAGCATAACTGTTCCAACTGTTCCATTGCTTGTTTTCTAAGAGAGGCCTCTTATACATGTAGAAAACAAGCAATCTAAAACAGATCCAACACGGTTTTTTACTTTAACGTGGCGTCACCTTAATTATCCAAGTTGTCTTTCTACAACCAGGAACCCCATTGACCCACGAATAGTTGATGGGTTTCGCGAATATGTCCCAGTCCATGCAGAATTCGGGGTCCCTAAATAAGACTTTCACCACTGATCCTGTCTTCCAGCACTATTCTGGTACATTCCGCTATTACCACTATGGGATCCTCAGATTCTATGGTATATTTTGTCATCTCTAATATTTTGTCGGTCTCGACTGCATCCGTCTATGGCCGGCCTAAGTTATGCAAGTTACGAATCACAACATTTCTTTTAATTATAATATTATTAAGGCACATTAGACCGAAAATTAAACATTAAAATACTTATTTTTTTTTAAATAATTTTCAATTTCAAAACAATTATCTTATAAATACTTACCTTAATTATAAACTATTTCCATGTGTCGGCCTCGCAAGTTGCAAGTCGCAACATCATTATAATATCAATTATTTATTTTTACTTTGGTAAGCCTAAGCCCAATTAAGTAAAGGTAATTTCTATTCATAAACGAATTTAACGAATACATAAGCTATTATAATGTTTTATGATAAAGTTCCACGCATAATTAACTATTGTCAAATATATTATGCAATTTTATTAGTGTGTCTTATTTTTATTGATATTTTATTTACGAAAACTGATATTTAAACTGTGAAATGAAACAAGATTTTCATTAAGTGACGCTCAAGCATCGAAGCTGCACTTGAAAAGACAGAAAATTGTAGTAATTTGGTAATAGAACATTTCAGGACATTTCACTGGTGAGTAGAAGTAGAACTTTACCTCCCTTTATAACTTACTTATAAATTAAGTCCTAATATTTTACAAGCATCTAATAACATAATATCAAAGTTATGGTTCTTATATTATTGAAGTCCGACCCCGGCCTCGGAAAAGTGTGTTTTTCCTTTTTGACTAGACGTCTCAAAATTGGCTATGGCCCCATGGACTTAAAAAAAGTTTTTTTACGTCCATGCATGACCCATGTAAATGGAAATTTCAAATTATTATTTTTCCTCCCAGACCTATTTTACAAATATCATTGATAGCATTCGTAGCATTTGGAGATATCCAAATGCTACGAATAATAAAACCTAAGGAAACGTAACTCAGGAAACGTAACTCCCATGCTAATACAGTTTTAAATTTGGTTCCATTCGAACTGTTTATGTAACGTCAGCCTTTATACCGCTCAAGGTCACCTAAATATTGCAAATGTATGAAAAGTGAACCTAAGGTACACTTTTTTGACAAGTATTTTGGAGCATGTTTTTGACGGAGTTACTCTTCCTTAGTTTTTATTATTCGTAGTCCAAATGTTATGTTTTGGCCGCGAGAATTAGTCTCCGGCAGCCTCAGCTACCCTTTCTTAATTCAGAATCTGAGCTGATTTGATTTTTTTTTTCAGAAAATGAAGCCAATAATTCTCCTAAGCATCATCGCGCTGTGCTCAGCGTACTCCGACATCAACGACAATGAGGACGTCAACGCGGTGGTCAATAACCCGACCGAGTTGAAGAAGCACATCGCCTGCTACCTAGACAAGGGCCCGTGTAGTCAGGACACGCTGTTGTATAAGAGTAAGTGGGCTCGAATTACCTTAAGATCTTTTAGCGAAAATGTTAGGGACAAACAAGCATTCTGGAATATCCCACAACGGTTTCGGTGACGGTGGCCGGTGTCATTGAAACCAGGCCAGTTACAAACACCAATAGAAAGCTGGTATTTTGCTTAGTGACATGGGCTATACGTTTTCTATATATATATATATATATATATATATATATATATATATATATATATATATATATTATAAAACAGTCGCTTTTTTCCCTCATGTCCCTTTGTTCCCTTTAATCTTTAAAATTACGCAACGGATTTTGATAATTCTTTCAGTGTTAGATAGCCCATTTATCGAGGAAGGCTATAGGCTATATTTTATCACGCTAAGACTAATAGGAGCGAAGAAATAGAGGAAAATGTGAAAAAAACGGGGGAAATTATTTGAAAGGGCTTATTTGAACGCGCTAATCTCAAGAACTACTGGTCCGATTTGAAAAATTCTTTCAGTTTTAGATAGCCATTTACTGAGGAAGGCTTATAGGCTATATTTTATCACGCTAAGACTAATAGGAGTATGTGGAAAAAACGGGGAAAATTATTTGAAAGGGCTTATCTCCCGAACTACTGGAGCAATTTTTATGTTATTTGGCACAGATAAGAAGTAGACCACGTGAAAGATCATAGGCTATCGATTTTAATCATTTTTTCAGTGGCTATATATTTTATACCCGTGCGACGCCGGGGCGGGTCGCTAGCTATGTATAAAAAGTTATGTTTTTTGTTCTTGAAATTACGTCGTTCTCAGAATTCCACTCTGGCGAAGCCGCGGGTAAATTCTAGTTTATAATATTGATTGTTATAATTGACAGCTCACTTACGGGAGTTGGTGGACGACGCTTGCCGGGAGTGCAACGACAAAGAGCGGCACCTGGTTAAGGTCTTCCTAAAGGGCCTGAAGGAGCACTTTCCCGACGACTACAATGAGTATCTGAAGAAGTATGATCCTGAAGGCGTACATGTGCCTAAACTACTCGCCAGCGTAAACAAGTTTTAAAAAAACCGACGGTTACGGACCAACTTTTTTTTGTGTTTACACGAACATTGTTTTAATGACGTTAACATTTTTGGGGATATGACAGTTAAAAGTAAAAAAATCATGGTGTGTTTAAGAAAATAAGGATGATTATTATAACGTTTATAATGAAAATATAATGATACTGGTACAAAATGTTTTTTTTAATATTTAAGTAAACATTAAAAATATTCGTACAAAACATTTTTAAACTTAAACCCGCAAACACAAAATTTTTACAAAAGTTTCAACTAAATGTTATAATTCTGTAGAATTCAATCTACTGACGATATTCAAATATAAATCTGCGTAAGATAAAAGTAACCTATGTCTTACATAGTCCATTAGCCTACTGCCATGTCCCATGTGCTGCTCAAAATCATTCCAGTAATTTTTTGAGTGAAAAAGTACATAATAAAAAAAATGCTACTAGCATAAGTGTGATGTAAAGTGATATGGTAGATACTAGATACGTTTGATCATCTAAACTTTACAATCAGTTTCATGTAGATAATTGCAGTAGAGGTTCTTCTGGTCCCAGTATGTATATTTGGGGCAGTGCATGAGAATCGGGGAGATGCCTCCTAAGTGGTCGTACGCGCACATGTAGTAGGTGGAGCAGTCAGCCGGATTCTGTGTTGGTCCTAGCTTGCTGCAGATACCTGAAAAATATGGTTAGTTTGGACTTATTTACTTTCAGAGATGACCAAGTGGAGGCAACATTACAAAAGTTTAGTCTGGTAGCTAGATAGTGAGAAATTTTATTGCAAATACAAAAATACAAACGTATTTGTAGTTTCAACGTAGCTTCGACGTAGCGCGCGCGCGAGACCAATCATTAATCTAAGGTTATAGGCTATTATAGGTATTCGTTTTTGATTGCCAGTTATCAGCATTGATTTTTATGGGCAACTGCGCAATGTTAATGGCAATGATAGACCATTCTTAATATTCCATCATAGCAAAGCAGATAGAAGATATTAAGAAAAAACAATAGCACATTAATTTGGTGGAATTGCATCTTTTGTAGCGAATAATTTAAAATTTCAATTCAAATTCATACTTGAAATAGAAGCAGTGGTTGAAACTGTACTGGATGATGGCTTAGTCGTCGTAGAAGTTGAACTCGGAACCGTTGGTTTAGCAGTAGAAGGAGCAACCGTTGGCTTAGCAGTAGAAGGAGCAACCGTTGTTGTCTGGTTGATTTTTGCCATTACTCGGTTGATGGACCTCAATAGAGGGAACTTCTCCCCGCAGAGGCCGTGGAAGTCGTCAGTCTCTAAGCTCCATAACATGACACCGCCGATGCCACGGCTGATAGCATATTCAACCTTCTTGACCATGGAGTCCACATCGTCGTATGACACCCAGTTGTTGCCAAGGACGGCGTAAGGTACCTTGGCTTTTGAGTCGTAGCGAACATCCCACGACTGGGTTTGTAACATGTTGCAGAACTGGAAGAAAGCAGCCTTTGTTAATTTTAGTCTTAGTGCTAAATTGCCACATTGATACGGAAAGATCACAGATACTGGTTTGGATTGAAATAAGTTTACATATAGAATGGTAAACATGATTATATTGATAAATCCTAGCACTATGTTATAGTGCTGATCCAGGGACGGGATTCAATAATAGTGGTTTTGTATAGGTAGTCTAGGTAATTAAGTAGCGGATGTTTCTAGTTTAAGAGCTTTAACGTATTTTTAACCGACTTCCAAAAAGGAGGAGGTTATATGTTCGGCTGTGGATATATTTTTTGTTTATTATTTTTGTATTGCATTCATGTATACTCGGTTACACTATATTGTAGATTAGCTTATTAGATAGATAAACGATTATGTATTCTGTATTCAAAGAGACTATACTTTTAGCGTGGACTTACCTCGTTGTACCCAATAGTGCCCGCTTCCTGTGTGAAGGGTCCCGAGAAGCCGGCGCCAGCAGACGGAGCGCCTACAGAACTCTGCGAAGTGTCGGCTAACTTGAAAGTGTGTCCATAGAACGGTAGGCCCATCAGCAACTTCTCAGGTGGACAGCCTATAGAGTATAATAATTTACTACTTGTCTATTCTAACGCCGCCATAAAATAGTGGAATGTCAAGCTTGAGAAGTAACATTTTTTGGTTCTTATAAACTAGGAATATACTACTGGCCACGGTACACTAAGTGTGCCGCGGCACACCCTTTGCGAAACACTGCCCTAGGGGTTGGCCTGGACCTATTTGGTAATTACCGGGATAGATGGGCTCGGCCGACGGATTAGGGAATCCGTCGCCCATTGCTCGAGCTCGACCGGTTGAAGAGCGTCCGGTGCCTCGGATTGCTCTCCCGGTGATAGCGACAGCTGTCGTAGACAGGCAGTCGCACGGTGGATGTTGCCGTGAAGCAAACGCCGCTAACTAGGCCGCTACAGTTTCACCCCTGGTGGGTCCGGCGGCCCAGCAACAAGTGGAGGAGGAGGCACCGATGGGTTTTAGTGGGTAAACCTGGGTGCTCTTCTTTTTGGCCACGTTTAGCCCGTCAGCATTATCGGACGCGGACGGGTCAACGAACACCGCCGCTGCCGACCCCGCCCGCGCTCCCCTCCCGGTTGCGCCGACGCCGAGTCCACAGGCGACTCAGCAAAACTACGCGACTGTTGCTGGTCGCCCCGCACCTCCCCCGCGGGCGAAAACTGAAGGGGAGAATGAGAGCCGCAAGGCTCTGAAAAGTCGCGAGACTAAGGAGAGCCGCAAGGCTACGAAGAGCCGCAAGGTGGATTCTTCTTGGCCTGGCAAGGACGAGAGCAGGAGGTGCGATGAGGAGGGCTTTATACTGGTGAAGAGGAGGAAGAAGCCCGCCGCCCGCAACCATCGCGGCACCGCACCATATGTACCTGAGCTGCGTCTGCGAAGCGAGGTCCCCGCGACGCCCCTGTACATATCCCGCCTGCACAGGTCCATGGAGGTCGAGGATGTCGTGGAGTACATCCAGAAGAAGACGACACTGAGCCTGAGGGTCGAGCGTCTGCAGTCTCGCCACAAGGTTAACTTTAGCTCCTTTGTGGTGAGAGTACCGACGAATCTTCTGTCGATTTTCGAGGCGCCGGAGTTCTGGCCGATGGATGTAGTCTATCGGAGGTTCCGGGGGAGACTCCGGAACGAAGCGAGTCACGTCGCCGGCAAAACGTGACAGTGTTAGTTTTTTAAGTATATATAAAATATGTATGTTAGTTTTAAGGTATTTATTAAATAATTATAACATGTATGTTAGATTTTAAGGTATTTGTTATATGGGCCTCTGATGCCCGAAATAAATGATTTGATTTGATTACCGCAGCACCTGGGGAGTCTCTCATATCCCGGCGGCCTTTGGTGACAATTATTTTTTTGGTAATTACCGGGATTTACATTACCTTGACTCAACCAGTAGTCCAGCGACACATCGACGGAATTGACATCTTCCTTCGCCTCATTTTCCTGACCCTCACCCCGATGCAGCGGCGAGTTGTGGCCCACCACGGCTTCCCAGGGACCGTACATGTCATACGTCATCACGTTTATGAAGTCCAAGTACCTTAAATGTTTTTAAATTGAGAGCATTGATTTCTGTGTCGGTATGTCTACGTTAAAAGCTGATAAAATATCAATCGACTGTAGTGCCCAATTGTCTGTTCATTGCAGTTAACACAAGAGCACTCTTCCTTCCTTGAAACAGCGATTGGCAAGAGATCGACTAGTGCAGGGCCCACTTTTAAAATGCCCATCTGACGCGCGACATAATATTATGTCGCATTTATATTAATGGATTGTCTTGACACACAATTAGGTAATCAGCCTCTCCCAACTGAACTTAAAAATCACTAGCTATTTGACCGAGTTTCGCTCGGTATTCGATAAAACACGAATAAAAAGACATTTTCTAAAAATGATTCCTAGCTCGATTTATCGACCCCGAAAACCCCTATATACTAAATTTCATGAAAATCGTTGGAGCCGATTCCGAGATTCCAATTATATATTTATATATATGCAAGAATTGCTCCTTTAAAGATATAAGATACTAGCTATTTGACCGAGCTTTGCTCGGTATTCGATAAAACACGAAAAAATGACATTTTCTAAAAATGAATCCTAGCTAGATCGATTTAACGCCCCCGAAACCCCCTATATACTAAATTTCATGAAAATCGTTGGAGCCGATTCCGAGATCCCAATTATATATATTATATTTATATATATATATATATATATATATCTTATATCTTTAAACGAGCAATTTTTGTATATATATATATATATATATATATATATATATATATATATATATATATATACAAAAATTGCTCGTTTAAAGATATAAGATTTAGCAATTCACAACGAATATTAATTTATTTAAGGTACTTAGAAATGCTTGGAATATCGTAAGACAGCGACGCGGTGGCTCTAGTAGGTGATACAGCTGCTGATAGGAGCAGGCCGTATTTGTAGAACTGTACCCTCAGTTCCTAAAAAAAGTTAATAATTTAAAAATGGAACAATGTTATTTTTTAAATCAAGGATTAGCTAAAACTTAAAAGCCAATCAGCTCGAAACAAAGAAAATACCTTTATCAGCGTGGTAAAGTTATATACATCAGCAGCGCCGTGGGTGGTGTCTCGTTGGGCGGGATACTCCCAGTCCAGGTCAAAGCCGTCGAAGCCGTACATAAGCACCATGTTCAGGGCGCTCTTCACGAAGTTCGCTCGTAATTTCGCGTCAGCGGCCATCTAGGAAAAGTTTGAAATAAGATTAAGAATGTTTAGAGTCGTTGTAGAGTCGTGTGAATGTTAGAACGTTGGATAAAAAAAATGCTAAGTATTAGATTTGACCCTATTTATGCAAAATGAGTCCAATCCACACCATTGCCAAAATTGAGTTAATAATGCAGAAGTATTCCAAAATGGCCCTTTTATCGACCCTATGAAGATCGTACTAATCTAACAATTTTTTCAGAACAAAACATTTTTACAACAAAGTTACCAACTAACAAATTAATGAGTATGGTTTTTTTTATATAGATCCAAACTACATATTGGTCTCTCGATTTTTTTTAAATTAGGCAAGTAGAATCATGCGACTTGTTTGCATATTAAAAAAGGCTTAGTTCTTAATATTTTACAAAGACTCACGGGTCATTGTGACACAGGCCCGACACAAAATAGACATATCCCATTTTTTGATAGGGTAAAACGACTAGTGATTAGATAGTACCAGTTATTGGACAAAACACAAAAACGCAATATTATTTATAAAGTTTGTTTTAAAAACTGCATTTTTAAAGTAATAAAACGCCTGATTTTAAAGATAATTAGGTAGCTATTAAAGCAACCTTAATAATATTATAGTGTTTTTGTGCTGTGTCCAATGACTAGTACCGACTACTGTCCAATCACTAGTCATGTTCACCCTATGTAATATTTATATTCAAAATCAGTGGCTAAGACGTAGATTTTATTATTTTCATACCGTGCCTAAAGAAAAACACTAAACCAAAAAAATATTTTGTTTACTTAGGTACATTTAAAAAGAAATCGGTCAAGTGTGAGTTGAACTCGCGCACGAAGGGTTCGGTACCATTATAGAGCAAAATTAATAAGTAGTAAAAAGTTTTATAGTGTCCAAGTGTGTGCCCGTGTAAAAAGTCGGTCATGCACCTGATCTCTCACCAGTCATGTCGGTCTTCCGCTTCGTTGGGTTACGAGAGTAAAGAATAGTGCTCTTGTGTATTGCGCACACACTTGGGCATTATAAAATTACTCCTCCTTAACTGGCCTGGTTTTATTATAACCAAAGTGCTCTTGTGTATTGCGCACACACTTGGACACTATAAAATTACTCCTGCGTAACTGGCCTGGTTTCATTGAAACCAGAGTGGTCGTGTGTATTGCGCACACACGACCGTTACGACACGATCGTATAGAGGGGAACAAGCCGAAGAACCCCATATCGAAGACAAACAGTTGCCGAGTTATAAGCACTCAAAGTTTGACATTGACAGCTCGGCAACTGTCAAACGTCGAACAAAAGCGGCCATAACTACGCTCCCAATAGGCTTAGAGGAACGGGGTTTCTTCTAACATCAAAGGCAACAATTTGAACTAAATCGGAGACATCAAATTTTGTCTCAATTCTGAGGCCAGGATCGAATAGAGGAGAAAAATCCAGGAAGAACAAGCCGAATAACCCCATATCCAGGACAAATAGTTGCCGAGTTACAAGCGTTCAAACTTTGACATTGACAGCTCGGCAACTGTCAAATGTCTTACAAAAGTAGCCATAACTCCGCTCCCAACGGGGTTTCTTCCAACCTCAAAGGCAATACCTCGGCTACCCCCTCCCCGAATCTGGACTAAATCGGAGACATCAAAACTTCAAGGACGATTCTTCTACTATATACTTACAATACTTTTAAATGAGTAATGTAAAATTTGTCTATTACAGTAATGTAATGGACAAATTTTACATTACACATTCTTTGCATGTAATCGACAATAAAGGTACGATAATGGCTCATTATTTTGTAAAATCGCAACGTAAGATAATCCATTACTATTATTTTTTGTATTATTATTATTATTTTTTACATTAAGATTTTTGCAACGTTGCTTGAAACCATCACTACTAATGCGAAAGTGTGTGTGTCCGTCTGTCTGTCTGTCTGTCTGTCCGTCTGTCTGTCTATCTGTCTGTCTGTTTGATATCTCTTTACGCCCAAACCACTGAACCGATTTTGCTGAAATTTGGTATGCAGATACTTTGAGCACCGGGAAAGGACAGTTTATCCCGGAAAAATGTACGGTTCCCGCACGATAAACGAGTTTTGGCGAAACGGAGTTGCAGGCATCATCTAGTTTTAAACATCCTTGTAAAAAACAGAAAAAAGTAGGAGCCCCACATTATATCAGGTAGGTACTTACTGCCGAAGTATACAACAAGATATATTTAGGATATGCTCACCTAGATACAAAAAAATATTAAGTTTTAAATCTAATTATATATTTTTTCATTTCAATCTTCTTTTGGGAATATAAGCAACAATATAAACTAAAAAATAATGAATATATATTTAATTCTATTACTACATAACCGAAAGAAAAAAATGCCGGTTTTCTTCAAAATTTGAAAGTTCATGAGGCCTCATTTTATTTAAAAGCAAATTTTATAAGTTAAAATCGTTGTTTCTATTACTAATTAGATGTTAGACATCCAAATCGGGTGCACAGATCTCATGCACGAAAATCCTGTTGACTTGTGTAATAAATCTAAAGAGATGGTTCGCTTTGGATTATATGTATCCCACACTAATATAGTTTTCCTAAAAGGAACCCTCCTGTTTTTGTTTAATTTTTGTTGGAAATAGTAGTCATTTTTAACATATTTATGTTTGTACGCATAGAATAAATTACCAAATATACTATTGTAAATTAACTTTACTTAAAATAACAATCAGTTTTAAAGAATACACAATTTTAATAAAAACGGCTTTTTCTCAGAACTGTCATCGTGTGAGTTGAGTCCGGTATGCATAAATAGGTCCATTTATAAATTAAATTACAAAATACTATAGGTACGGATGTCGGATTTTGATAAAAAAACTTACAGTTGAATATTTCCGTGATCCCTCGTTCCATCCCCCGACAGCAAGTAAGGTTTTTAGTTTTGGGTTTATCTTTTTCAGAGCATTAAATTTCCTGAAAGCATCTGAAAAAACATAATTTTATCAAAGTATATACTTCTCTTTTTCGTTTTCTAGATACATGATAGATTAAATGAAATCATAAAGTTTCTTCAAAAGCTTTGCTTTTGCACTAGGACATCATAAAATGAATAATATAAATCATTTTAAACTCAAAAGACTGCAACGGCTGCAGGCGGTTTAACGGTGATTCAGCGGCGTTCCCAAACGATTCTCATTGCTAGTACGAGACATAATGATGATGAATGTAATTTGTATAGTAACATATGCTTTCTGTTCTTAAAACAACGTCGAAAGTCCCAAACTTGTATCTATAAAGAGTCAGGAGTTCTCTCAGCACCTTCCGAACCATGGTATATCTCGGTGCAAAATCTTACTTGTTGGTAGCAATATGCTTAGAATACTGCTCACGAAACTGAAGTCAAACCACATGTTTCTATATGAATTTTGAGGAGTTCCCTCGAATACTTATGGATGCCTTCATCAGGTCACTACTTGTATTTATCTACTAATAATAGCTCCCACACCGGTTTCAGTAACGATGGCCGGTTTTATTGAAACTAGGCCAGGCTACGCAGGAGTAATTTTATAGTGCCCAAGTGTGTGCGCAGTACACAAGAGCACTCTCTATTCCTTTACTCTCATAATCCAGTGGGACGGCAGACCGACACGACTGACGAGAGATCAGGCGCACGACTGGCAAGAGCCGCGCTCTATACCACTAGACCACGGAGGCGTTACCAAATTGGCATGATGATGGTACCAAATTGGCATGATAACCTATTCACCAAATGAAAAATTTTGAAAATCGGTTGACAAACGGCGGAGTAATCGCTGAACATAAAAAACGAACATAACACTTCATACATTTTTAAAAGTTGGTTAAAATTTTAGCCTTTGTGTTATTCTTATGTATAAGCTACATTATTGTAAAGTTTCATTAAAATCCGTTACTAGTTTTTGCGTAAAAGAGTAACAAACATTCATACATACATACTTTCGCCTTTATAGGATTAGAAGGATAGTAGGAATTAGGATTATGGTGTTCTGTGTGTAATGGGCGGCGAAAGTTATCTTTTTCCAGAGCGGCTAAATAGCTAGATCGGGCCCTGGCGCGAGGCAAACCTTTCTTACCTTTACCGCTGGGCAGGTCCACCCAGGGATCGAGCGGTATGACCTGACCCTGATCATTGATGCCCACGAAGGCGTATACGACGTGCGTGCAGAGATGCGGGTCGATGTCCGTCACGTCGAACCTTCCCAGGCCCGGCCTATACGTGGCCCATGTCCCGTGATAGCACACCACTTTCTCTGAAACACATTAGCCAAGTCCAGATATGTGTCATTTGCCCGATCCGATCACCGTATCCGTATTCCGTATTGCCGACAGGGGCGGCAAAATTGACTTATTTGTATCTTCCAGCCATCCACAGGCTTGGATAGTGGAAATATTTAAGTATTTTACTTAAATATTCCCCTCTCCCATTTACCCCCAAAAAACTAGCTCATGACATGACTTATATTGTTTTCTGTCTGTAAAAGGCGGCGGCTAAATAGCTAGATCGGGCTCTGTGCCGACGCATATCATGTTCGCATATTATGATTTATGATTTATGGGGAAGGGTCCGGCTAGCCGAAGGGTTAAGATACGGCCCGTCCCATATTGTGGCGGTTTTTGTCCGATCATCAAAGGATTATTATGAAGATACGGATACAGAGACAGGCGTCCACAACTCGATACGGGCATATCACACACTGATAGTGGATACGATAATCGGATCGGAAAAATGACACACATTTGGACCCGCCCTTAAGTAACAAGATTCGCGTGTAGTCGGGTGGGCCGATCAACCCGGCCCAGTGCCGAATTTGTATTTTTTATGAGAGTAGCTGGCCACTTATTTCTGCCGCCCAATGTACGAAATCTGTAGGGCCTCTATGGACGCTGCCACTCCCCTAGGACGCTGCAGCCCCTAGGCCGTGGCCTATAACGGCCTATTTATAAACCCGCATAATACATCACGTAAGAAGAGCGATCAACAATCCACTAGCAATAATCGCGCGAGTGATTGCTGGGTATAAAAACAATGGTGTCATGTATAGCGATCGATTGCAATCGTATTGTTTTGGCTGATACGTGATACGAAATTACTATTTTGGAGCAATTATCGCGCAATAATTGCTATCGCATTGCTCTCGCAAGATACGTGATACGGGGGCCGAGGCTGATCGGGCCGGACTGAGTTTGACTTAGGTAGATCCCGCGAGAGGCAGGGCGCGCTGCAGAATGTATGTCCGCCGCAGACTCGATCACACAAAATGTCTGCCGTCTGCGATATCCCTTACCCGGACTTGTTTTATGCATTTCTGGGTTTGTAGCTACACGAATTCAGACTGCGGTAAGCGCGCTCACCGCAGTCTGAATTCGTGTAGCTACAAGCGGTCAGATGCTATTTTATTTGGGTCTTTAAGACGCTGACAACTGCCAATGACCTTGATCTCGCATCACTCTCACACCTGTGTCGATTTTCATGCCAGAGAGACAGAGATGTGAAGTGTTCACTCGGTAGCGTGGATACATTTTTAGTTTGTTAGAGGAAAAAAATAATATTATGGGAAATCTAGATGTCAGAACCGAAAATTAAATCCGGCATACTTTGGATTTTTGTAAAAGGTATCAAATAAACAAATTTTTAAAGTATAGATTGTATTATTACTTTGATTAGAACTGTTTAAAGTTCCTGAAAGATGTGACTTTGGTATTTTTTTTTCATACAGTAGGAGAACATTATTCTATTATTTAAATTCGACAAGCTTTTCCAAATATAATCAAAAATCACATATATTTTTTTGTGCCAGTCAATGAAATACATACGTCTAGAAAACTGCACAAAGATGTCGAATTGGCAGCTGTCTTCCCCTTAAACTAATTATTCGATGAATCGTCGCGGCGTAGCAGAGGGCTACGGCGTAGCAATTCGTAGCATCACGTTTGAAGATGTGAAACCATTTAAAATAGGCACCATCGTAGTACTAATACAGACCACTTAAAGCCTAAAGGGATTTAACAAGAAAATATAAGTAATATATTATATAATAATATGTAGGATCGTGAGAATCCTGGATTGATTAAGAGTACACAGTTGTTATTTTAAGTTTTGATTATATTAGATTATTATATTATACTAGCCAATTTCTGTTGTTGTGTTCTTAGAAGTAGCCGTAAGATGTAAACAGTAAACAAATAGTCATAAAATATAATTAGTTAAGTATTGTTAATAATATATTAGTTAAAATATTAAACCCTTTTTATTGATGTTTTTAGAAAAGAGCTGACGATTTATGACGTTGTTTACTGTTTAGAATTAAGACAATAGTTATCTATTATTATTTAGAATTTAAAGACAAGCCGGCGTTTTATGATACTATTGTGCATTTTTAAGAATTATTTCGGTACTAAATTATAATATAAGGTAGGGTGTAAGCCCGAGTATAAGACGTTTTTAGTCGAGTTGAGTTAGTCCCAAAGTAGAGTTAGAGACTTAAGAAATAGAGTCCCAAATAGTCTTTAGAGAGCGGCGGATAGTCCTAATTCAGAGTTAAAGACGTGCGGATATAGTCTTGTAGTGTTGTTCAGGTACGGAGTCCTGACGTAGTTAAGACGGAGGCAAGTTGTGCCCGTTCTTATGTTGTAACTTGTATGTTGTTGTAAGTGAATACACTGGTGATCGATCCGACTGCGTTTCCTTTAACCAACATCATATTAGTATCAAGTATCAACTACCACCTACACCAGGGGTTCTCAATTGGTTTTGCTCGGGGTCCGTTTTAACAAATAAAATGACCTTCGAGGTCCACACATTTAAAAAATATAATATTAAGTGAACAAACGTAATTACGGAAATTACAAAGGTATTTGTTTGTATCAAAGAGAAAAGTGTCAATTTTTGTTACTACATGATCATCAGTATGTCGATACCGAAATTAATTTTTAACGAAATTGATCTTCGAACATGTTTGGTCCGCAGTCCACACACAATGGGTCGGCGGTCCGGATGCGGACCGCAGTCCGCCATTTGGTAACCTCTGACCTACACCGATACTACAATAATATACAATATTATTTAGCATAAATCATATCAAACTGCGTAAGCAGTTTTGCAGGAAGTGTATATAAATGTTATGTGTAGGTATATTATAAGTTTAAATAAATAAAATAAATAAATATTATTTAATATTTTTTAAGAGTTGAGTAAACACAATCACCAAACATAATAAACGAGCTTTTGCCGGCGGCTTCGCTCGCGTTTAGAAGTATTTTATATACAAACTTTCATCCCCTATTTCAACCCCTTAGGGGTAGAATTTATCAAAATCCTTTCTTAGCGGATGCCTACGTCATAGCATCTACCTGCACGCCAAATTTCAGGCCGATCCGTCCAGTGGTTTGGGCTGTGCGTTGATAGATCACAATATCAGTCAGTCACCTTTGAGTTTTATATATATAGATATGAAATAATTTATTTATAAGTTTTTGTTTACATGCTATAGATTTTGCTGTCCAATTTAAGCTGAGCAGCAAAAAAATAGAAACAAAAGTTAAAGCTAGAGGTCGATTCGGCGATTATAAAAAACCGTACCTAATTGTAACGTAGAAACACTTCCACCTAAGTGTACCATAGGTAGACAATATAATAATAAATAGATTGTAAAATAACGTACTCTAATTATTGCAATCTAGCTTTACTACAATTAGTTTTAAGGTCACAGCACACATAATATCAACTCGGAAAGGGATCATCACCGTATCACCTTAATTCGTCTCGCCGTCAACCAGGCGCCAACCCAGGCGTCAACCCGTATGCACGTAACCAAAGCGTATCAGTAGCGCCTGCACGTCAACTCGGCTACGGCTAGGCGACGCCTCGCTTACGGGGAAGGGGAAAGGGGAAGGGTGGACAAAGAAACGTAAGCTTGAGTACGGAGAGACGTAAGCACGGGGACGACGAACCTAGCCGTAAGCGGATTAACTGCTAGTTGACTGTTGACCACGCGTCGCATCCCGGAGCCTGTTCCGAGGCGAGGCGATTACGTTACGCTTCCGATTGCAGAAGGGAGTTTCATAAAAACAATATTGAACGGCTCGAGGCGATACGGTGCCGATTCCTATCCGAGTTGATAATATGTGTGCTGTGGCCTGTAACCTTTAGTTAAGATTTAAATTAGTATCTTACTCTCACTAGCAGCGGCGAAACTGAGCACCGTCACCAAGACAGCCGCGTACAACAACATTTTGCGGTCAGCGATTGACTGCAGGAAATAGTTTGATACCTAGCCTTATCGCTCCCTTAGTAGGATTATAGATATCTATGGAAATGTTCTTTTATCTTACCGTCATAATATCTATATCTGAAGTATTACATTAATTGCTTTCAGTAAACAATGATTTGTTTTTCTGGCGCGATCTCAGATAGGCTTATGTAGTACATTTGGAATTTATCGGTCAGTGGTTTCGATCATTATTGTTATAATTATTATTATAAGGCCTCTGTAATTTTATCGCGAGACCGCCGACAAACTATGCTAGGGGTCTGAATACTAATTTATTTAATAAGTGATGTATTTTACATTATTGGTTTGTATTCTTGCTTCTTGCAAGAATTAACCCTTATAAATATTATAACTTCTTACCTTACCTGCTATCTTCAGTTTGCCGAACCTACTAAGCAATCCGTTAATACTAGATAGCTAATTTCTACGAATTATTTACGATGTAATTATTATAATTCTAAATAATATATATTTTGTTGTTATAGCGGCAACAGAAATACACAATCTGTGAAAAATTCAGAAGTCTACGGGTTTTGAGATACAGCCTGGAGATAGGCCGATAGACAGACAGACAGACAGACGGACAATCATCGAAGTCTCAGTAATAGGGTTCCGCTTTTCCGTTTTTACCCTTTGGGGTAAAACTATTCAGTAATCTATGCTTTCGGTACGGAACCCTAAAAATGAAAATAAAATTCCACCCAAAACATGAAATGTAAAAGGAGCCAAGCAAAATATTGCATAGCTATTCAATACTTCTGTCGTAAAAAGTTTTCAGATCACATTCAAGCCAAGCCTTCAACTTATTTTGTAATTTAAATCAACATTCAGTAAACGTATCAATAGATTTCTTTATTTTATAATTATTATAGTGGCTTGGCAATGAGCACAAGAGAAACAAATATAAAACTGCACATTTGGAGGAGTTCATACTTACACAGACGGCAAGCGTAAAGTGTTTTAGTATGTAACGACGCATATTGTGGCCGATGGTACCCAATAAAACAAATTATTTTTTGCTGATTATTATTTGTCTAGTGCTCATTGCCAAGCCACTATAATAATTATAAAATAAAGAAATCTATTGATACATTTACTGAATGTTGATTTAAATTAGGTAGAAAATAAGTTGAAGGCTTGGCTTGAATGTGATCTGAAAACTTTTTACGACAGAAGTATTGAATAGCTATGCAATATTTTGCTTGGCTCCTTGTACATTTCATGTTTTGGGTGGGATTTCATTTCTTTTTTGAAGGCTTTTTTTCTTTTCTTTTCAGGTTACGTTATAACTTTTCTGTACTAAGCTTAGCACCCATTCTCTATGTCCTTTATAGTTTTTCTTTAAGGCTTAGTTAGTTCTATAGGTGGAAAACGTAACGTAAATACTTCTGAGTTCTGAGTCGATTATTATATTCATAATTCAATTCAATTCAATTCATTTATTTATTTGCTCTAAAAGTGTAATACAGTAGGTGGTAATGTGGTTCTTATAGCTATATTATAGAATAGCATGCAAATATACATATAAAATTTTAATAAACTCTAAATCGTCCAAAGTTAACATTAAATATTATTAGAAGTCAACATTTGTCCAAGTAATAATTAAAATAACAGATTGGTAGTGTGATAAATCGTAGATTGCATGTCAGTATAATTATTATTGCTTAAAATTATCATGTTTATTAGTTTAATACATAGGAAAGAAAAACAGAAAATACATCAAGTTCATACGAAATAATTAGAATAAATTTTAAATGTATGTCATAGTAATAGTAAATTAAATTATAGTAATATGGTCAATTATATACGAAAATTAATTAAATTATGGTCACAATGATTAAAGTAAAAGAAAAATTTTAAATAGAATTTAGTCAACGTTATTACAATAATATAATTATTACAAATGTATATCATTTTTTGAATTGAATAATTCCTTTACCGAGTAGAAGTTTTTCATTTTTAACCATTTCACTATTTCCTTTTTAAATTTACTGTACGGTAGGTTTTTTATATTATTAGGAATAGCGTTATATGCTTTTATACACATTGCATAATATTGTTTTTGGTACATTGCGTATTTTGGAATGAATAATATATAATCGTTAATAATTTATTAATAAGTCAATATTAATAAGTCTTTGCTGTCTGTCCTTCGTCCATCCGTATGTCACCATTGTTATAATAATAATTCTTAATGGTGTGACTAATAATGAACTAGCTTTTCTTAATATTCTATATTCTAATCTATAGATTATTGTGACCACAATTGTGACATAGAATTAAAATTTACTAGATATAATATTTGCATGCTATTGTATAGCTTAAAGTATCACAACTATTACTATTGTAAACATCTTGTAGGTATAACCACCACTTTTACTGCAAATAAAGAAGTGATTACTGATTACCAGGCAGGACTGGTCTCGAGAACCGCAATAGATTGCTATTTTTACAAATTATGTATTTCTGGTGTTGTTATAAAAGCTAATAGTCCAATTAAAATAAAATAAATTATTAATGGGGAGCCTCATACAACAAACACGATTTTTTCCCTTTTTTGCTCTGTATCAATAATGGTAACAGTAAGGTTTTTAAAATTTATGAAAATACTCAATTATATATTAACTTTAATAATTAATAATGAAAATTAAATAAACTTATTATTTAAGGGGGGCTCCCATACAAATTTACGGTACGGAACCCTATGTACGCTAGTCCGACTCGCACTTGGCCGGTTTCATAATTTTTCCTTTCATTGTGAATAAAGACCTATCCGGGTACCAAATTTCAAGGTTCTAAGTCTACTAGAAGTACCTTAGAATTTTGATGATCTGTCAGTCAGTGACAAAATGTAGTAACTTTCACCATCCGTAACTACTAAACTATTTATCGAAATTTCATGTAATTTGGAAGTTAAGCTAGTTTTAATACTTGCTCCTAGTGACCGAAATTCTAAATCCCTAGCTTTGTTAACACCGAAGATAAAGGGGGTGTGAAATAGCCGCGAACCGCTTCGAGAAAAGTATGGTACGGCGCGGCCGTGCCTTTGCTAAAAAGCTTGGCTGGGGCACTGCCGTGCCCCCAGATACCGATATTGGGTTCATCCACTTACCTAAGTGGAGAATATTGTAAGAAAGTCAGTTTTATAATAATATGATACACGCGAAAATGAGAAACTATTTTGATACATTTTTGTCCGGCCGCCTATCCGGCCGCACATTATTTGACACAATATATTGTATGAGATCAGAAAAATTTCTGCCTTCCGAATCGGATGTCAGTCACGTCAGAATTCATAGTATGCGGGGTCCACAACAAAACATATTAATGATGAGCAGAGTGCGTTTCGGCAGGCGTCCGAATTTCTTATAATGCGCGGCCGGCCGGGGTAAATCTAAATAACATATAATTATTAAATATTTTACTTTAAACATTTTGTGGCTTCTGATGAAAAAACTGCGACAAGTGGTTTTGGCAGTCCTCTTGTGATGTCAACCTGACACTAAGGAATTCTGCAGCGACTGAAACAGGTGGAAATCTGATGGTGCAAGATCAGGACTATATCTATAACGGCGGATGCATTAACACCTCCCAGCCAAACTCCCGTAATTTTTGCTGAGTGGCTAAAGATGTGCGAGGTCTAACGTTATCATGGTGAAAAACCACACCTCTTCTGTTGATTGATTCCGGCCGCTTTCTCTTAACTTCTTGCTTAAAATATCTCATCAGCTGTTCGCAGTATAGTTCAGAATCGATGGTCCTGCCTGGCGGTAGCAGCTCATAATGAATAATGCCCTTCTAATCCCACCACACGCACAGCATCACCTCGTTGCCAGTTAACCCGGGTTTTACTAATAAATATGCGATTGTGTTTCTTATTCCTATTACGATGTAGATTGTTTTCCTATGTAAGTAATGTATAAATGTATTGATAATAGGTATAATATTATGTAATAACTAATAATTTAGTAATAAATAGTCAATAATTATTAACTGACATTAGTATATTAATTATTGTAAAATTGTAATTGTTATTTTAAATTTAATTGACTAATGACAGAATTTATCCTTAATATGCCGAGTGATAATTTTATTAAATAATAATGGAATTACTAATAATTAAATGACTTAATATATTGTATTATTAATTAATATTTAAGTAAATTTACTAAATGGCTGTAAACATTTTAAGGAAGTTGAGTGATTATTCTAATTTAATTGTAAGTATTATTTGATTGATATAGTAAATTATTATATTTTCTTTTTAAGATTATGTTACCAGCAGGGACATAAAATCTAACATTTCCACACTTTAGAAATTGTAAAACGCTTATAAACATAGAACACCATGATTGTACAATCAATTTCTCGGAAATAAATGATTATTATTATTATTATTATTAAGTATTTTTATACTAAGGGCGGATTCGACCAAACTGGAGTAAAATTTTACTCGAGTATAACTCCCTCCTAATCTAAGAGTAAGCTGGTTTTGCGTTTTTCCAACTTCTAATCCAAGAGTAAAGTAGTTACACGGGAATAAATATTACACGGGCGATTTTGAAGGAGTAAATATTAAACTGAGAATTATTATTATTTTATTTTCCATTAAGTACTTATATTAAAATGCTTTCTACCAGATCTACTAAAAGTTGTTTTTCTGATGGAAGCCAATTTGGATTTCGTTTTCTTTTTTCGTTGCTCATCTTTATTATCGGTCGCGGTCTCCTTCGGTCGCGGATTCTTGGAATTGTATTCTATTGTTGTCGCGAACACCGGTGCTCAATGGGGCTTAAAGGAACTATCACGTAGTGATTATATTCTCTTTGGGAACATGAGCGAACATACTTGAATATGACTTATGAATTGCACGTCAATGTCATGCATTTGACATTGACATTTTACTGTATTACTCTACGAAATTAAATTGTTATGGCATACACGTCATTCTAATACAAACAATAGCACATGAATTTTTGTCGGTTTATACATTCCGTTCATTGTTCATTTTAAACCACTGAGTAATAATACCGAGCATAGTATACTCTTCGAGTAACGTGGTAAAACGCAAACGAAGATATCCTAGAGTAAATTGAAGGAGTAAAAGTATTATCGGTATAGTCACACTCGTGTAACTTCAAGTTTGGTCGAATCGGGCCTTAGAGTTCATCGAATCAACTTACTGCTTTTTTTTCTTTCGAATCTCAGAAGTAATGTCAAATGTGTGCCTTACGCTCTCGAGTTAAGGTTGAATTTGTTATGTTCAATTTTGTGGTACATAAGTCACTTACATTTAGAACTTGAATCATTTATTTTGAAACAATATATTTTTTTTATTAAAATCGCTATGAAAAGTACTAATATAGGAACCTAATAAAGACATAACGTGATGATATCATTGTGGTGTTGTGGGAGGCATATTGTATCCATATACACTAAACAATCATGTGACATATGATGATAAATATAATTTGCATAGAGATTAACTACGATAATATGGCGCGCCCCTCCAAATGACTGTTTCAATGTATAGTATGCTTATGAAAGAGTTTGTATGTAGTAAGTATTCAACCAATCACAGTACACGTAATATTTCAGTTAAAGTCACTTATTACCAAGATTTGTTGATCAACTAATCATAACTAACCTACCGCGCAAGACAACGCACTTCAAACGTTTTGACAACGCACTTCAAAAGTTTTGAATTTTGGAGGGGCGCGCCAAGTTATCGTAGTTGATCTCTAGTAGCATATTATGCTTTCAGTTCTTAAAACAGCGTCTAAACCCCCAAACTTGTATCTATAAGGAATCCGGAGTTCTCTTCACCATAATATGTTTCCATATAAATTTTGAGGAGGTTCAATTACTTAAATAGATCCCATCATCAGATCACCACTTTTGTGAACATGGTACCAAATTGGAGTAAAACCTAATATACAGAACAAAATATGAAAATCGGTTTACAAACGGCGGAGTAATCGTTGAACATACAAAAATAAAATTAAAAAAATATATATACACAGCCGAACATAAATAATATAACCTCCTCCTTTTTGGAAGTCGGTTAAAAAAGGATCAAAATATTTACTTCCAATTACCCCGGTATTGCTAAAGTCAATTTTTTTTCTCACTTTTTACCATCAGATTCTAGTAGACCTAAGTATACTTTTTGTGTAGCTCTGTAATATGTATGTTGTTGTGTTAACGTATACAGGATTAGTTTTATCGCTAGTATTAAGGTGCCGGTAGTACTAAGGTAATAACTAATAAGTACTACCGGCACTCTTTGTTACCTGATAAGGAGGTACACAATCATAATAGTTAATACCGAATGATTTAATATTGGTAGGTTTCAACAGATTACGAAAAATAATTATTATTCGTCCCATGTCTCAAATCCACATCTCAATCTACATTATTTTTAACAAAAAATTAAAACCGACTTCCAAGGTAAAACAATAATAACATCCTTATAATATAAACTAAAAAGTATTAAATAATTATTCCTATCTAATAGTGCCTTTTTCCGAATTCGGCTAAAACTCAACTATTTCTGTACTCAATCTTCATCATTTTGAAGTCGGTACCAGATGAATCTTCTGTTCTCTGACAGAATATTTGAAACTTTTGGAACTGGCACCGACTTCAAAATTATGAAGATTGAGTACAGAAATAGTTGGGTTTTAGCCGAATTCGGAAAAAGACACTATTAGATAGGAATAATTATTTAATGCTTTTTAGTTCATATTATAAGGATGTTATTATTGTTTTACCTTGGAAGTCGGTTTTAATTTTTTGTTAAAAATAATAATTTCACTCTTTTTAGTTACCTAGTAAGCAAACGCGTAGTATACGTAGAATAATACACCTGTATATTATTCTACGTATCTTATTACAGTCACACTTACAAAATATTATAATATCAGCTGCAGCCTGCAGATAATTTTAAACAATACATTTAAAAAAAAAAGTGAACACGTGTGACGTGCTAAGTAGCCGGTCACCGGACTAGTTTCAATAGGCTGGCACTCGCTCGACTTGTCGCACACGCAGCGCACATAGTACCTCCGTGAGTAATTTGTATTCTGTGCATAGTACCCGGCCCGCGCCCGCGCCGCCGCGCCGCTTGCTTGACAGCCCTGGCAGATATGCAATGCGATGCGTTATTATACTATGAACGCTAAACGCAATGCAAAAGGTTGAAATTTGGTTGTTTTCCAGAATATCTCGGCGAAGTGAAACAGAATGTTACATTATCGAAGCAACTTTAACTTCTCAGGAGTAATGTCAAATGTGTGCCTTATACTCTGGAGATAAGGTTGAATTTGGTGACATTGGTGACCCTGACGTGATAATGATGATGATGATGAATGTAATTTGCATAGTAGCATATGCTTTCAGTTCTTAAAACAGCGCCTAAACTACCAAACTTGTATCTATAAGGAATCCGGAGTTCTCTTAGTAGCTTGGGAACCATAGTATACCTCGGTGCAAAATCTTGTGTTTTGGTAGCATATGCTTAGGATGCTTCTCATAAAACCAGAATCATCATATGTTTCCATATAAATTTCGAGGAGTTCCCTCGATTACTCATGGATCCCATCATCAGGTCACCACTTTTGTGAACATGGTACCAAATTGGTGTGAAACCTAATACAACAAAACAAAAATTTCGAAAATCGGTTCACAAACGGCGGAGTAATCGTTGAACATACAAAAAAAAACTACAGTCGAACATATAACCTCCTCGTTTTTTGGAAGTCGGTTAAAAAGTGTAAACCGTAGTCTGTAATCTGTACTAATAATACCATCAAAGAAATGAGGGAGTTAGATATCCTATTTGCCACCAGATTCCGCTATGTAGCCATACCCATAAGAGACCCTAAGTATCGTATCAAACTGCTTTTATAATATTAGTATCATGTTAACTTGTCACGATAATAATATTATGTATAATTGACACGATAGACCCATAAAGTTAATATTATAAGGTAAGTACACCTACCTATTAACTTTATGCATAGACCCGGCTACATCCCTATCTACTCGGGTCTATGCATAAAGTTTGTAGTGGGTGTGTAATATTCCATTCGGATGGCAAATGGAATATTATACACCCTCATTGATTCTTAAGGTGCGCTTATACGGGCAACTAAAATTGTTCAATTCCTGTCAATACTCGTCAACTATGACGTCACGACTACATCAAGCAATTTGCGCCAACGGCAACAAGCATCAATATTGCGCAACACAATATTGAGCGAGATGGCGCAACTTCATCAACATTTACTAGGCATTAGGCATTTCTGGTAGAGTTGCGGTATTTTACATCGTACCCGCATCTCTGTCTTAAGCGATGAGTGGAGCAATCCCCAATTTGCCGGGGATGCGTAAAGCATTTCCCCATGTTAAAAAAAGCATTAGGCAATACCTACACGAGCATTTCAGTATTCGCTCACTATATGGATGACATTGTTGCTCAGAAGCAAGACAGCAAGCCGCAAAACAAACAAGTGCGAACGAGATACATACAAAAATTGCCTGGAATTTCCTAGCCCGGATATTCGTCAATTAGTATCTGCGACATTGAGCGCGAAATATCTGGAGCAATTAGAAGCAATATTATCACCGAAATTATAATTGCCGAAATTTATTGAAAATGTTCCATATTGCTCCACTAATTGCTCCAAATCGGTCCATTCGTGTCACCGGGTCATTCGTAAACGCATCTTTAACAGTGCGCTTATAGTAATTATGGGCAAGTGGCAACTACAATTATTGCTCAACTCCATTCAATTCTCGTCAACTTTGACGTCACGACAACAAGCAGCAATATTGCGCAATTATACTATACTAGATGATGCGCCAAAATTAGTTTATCGCGCGGGAACCGTACATTTTTCCGGGATAAAAAGTATCCTATGTCCTTTCCCGGGGCTCAAAGTATCTCCTTGCCAAATTTCAGCAAAATCGGTTCAGCGGTTTGAGCGTGAAGAGGTAACAGACAGACAGACAGACACACTTTCGCAATTATAATATTAGTATGGATTGAGTAATGTGGCCATCGATTATTTGAGCGATATGACATTGAGCGATATGAAATAAATTGCTCCATATTAATAATAATAATATATATGGACTCTTCACACCACGTCAGTCTGGCCCCGTGGTAAGTACCTGAAGGACTTGTGTTACAGGTACCAGACAACGGAAATATATTTAATACTTTTATACTAAGTATACATATATTTAAGATTTGTATTACATGACTAGCGGTCTCCCGCGGCTCCGCCCGCGTGGATGTCGGAGTGCAACCCGTTGCACAGTCTGCCCGACAGTCTGTCCGACAGTCTTCCCGACAGTCTTCCCGACAGTCTTCCCGACAGTCTGCCCGACAGTCTGCCCGACAGTCTGCCCGACAATCTTCCCGACAGTCTGCCCGACAGTCTGCCCGACAGTCTGCCCGACAGTCGGCCAGTAGCTATCGGCTCGCTCGGAAAACATGCGACAAAACGTAATTACTAATTATAATTATTTAAAAAATAACTAGGAGCATTTAAGCAAAATGCTTCTATACAATGTTGAGTTGCAAAATTGTCTGTTAATTAGACTAATTTCCTACAATACATCTATTTTCGTTTAGAATAATTTTCAAATTTCGTATTTTTAAGAGGTCATTTCGAAAATTAAATGTATCGAGGCAAAATACATTAATCGTGTTTCTAGTTCTTCTCAATCCTAGTTAAGGCTATGAAGATAATATGTATATCATATTACCAGATTTGTAACATTTCTGAGGATCCTATAGTATTACGTCTAAAAGAACAGTTTTTTCAATACAGCGCCTTAATGACACTATATTTTTAACATCGGTTTACACGTAAAACATAGTTCGAATAAAGTTGATATTCAATAAAATATAAAAGCGTCTAGTTTTACATTAGGGATTATCGATTATTGTCTACCCATAGGGGCCATATGTAGATACTCCATCTAGCGACAAAAAGCGAAAAAAAACACCACCAT
Organism: Lysandra bellargus; assembly: GCA_905333045.1. Classification (NCBI taxonomy): domain Eukaryota; kingdom Metazoa; phylum Arthropoda; class Insecta; order Lepidoptera; family Lycaenidae; genus Lysandra; species Lysandra bellargus. Next base: position 9,822,793 of record HG995327.1, on the reverse strand, counting down.
TATAAAATACACAGAAGAATAGCAAATACTAGAGCAATTTTTCTGTTATTTGGGTCAGATAGGAAGTAGAGCACGTGAAGGATCATAGGCTGTTTTTTGTGGACTAATTTGTCTGTGAAATATCTCATTTACGCTGGCGAAGCCGCGCGGAACGTCTAAAAATAATAAAAATTAGATAAAAATGAATCCATATTTCCTTTGGTTACGACATCACGTGCGAGTGCGACATCAAGCTGGACCAGTTTTGCTGAAATTTGGTATAAGTAGATATACTTAGAGTCTAAGAAAAGGACATAGGATACATTTTGTCCCGGAAAAATGTACGGTTACCGCACAATATACTTTTATGATTTGTGCGTTAACTATTCAATAGATTTTGATGAATTTTTGTATGACTATGGAAATACTTTGAGTCTCGGGAAGGACAAGGCATATATTTTGTCGCGGAAAAATGTACGATTCCCACAAAATGTATCTTTATGATTTGCGCGTAAGCTATTCAATCGATGTACGGGAACAACTATAAACTGAAGTCCACGCGGACGAAGTCGCGGGCAACAGCTAGTATATTATAACTAGCGGTCGCCCGCGGCTCCGCCCGCGTGGATGTCGGAGTGCAACTCGTTGTTTTAGAATTGATAACTAAAGTAATTATTGCAGAGCTTCTCTATAAACAACATTTGACGTTAAGTTATTTTCAGGTACATCTATACTAATATTATAATTGGGAAGAGTTTGTTTGTTTGTTTGTTTGAACGCGCTAATCTCAGGAACTACTGGTCCGATTTGAAAAATTATTTTAATGTTGGATAGCCCATTTATCGAGGAAGGCTATAGGCTATATTTTATTACGCTAAGACTAATAGGAGCGAAGAAATAGAGGAAAATGTGGAAAAAACGGGGGAAATTATATGAAAGGACTAATTTGAACGCGCTAATCTCAGGAACTACTGGTCCGATTTAAAAAAAAAATTGTTTGTGTTAAATAGCCTATTGATCTAGAAAGGCTATAGGCTATATTTTATCACGCTAAAACTAATTGGAGCGAAGAAATAGTCCCTCGATCGTGGAAAAAACGAGACACAATAGATTTGTATTGTTATCGCGACCGCATGCGGCCGCTTGGGGCTTGAAGGAAGGAATAGAGAAACATGTGGAAAAACGGGGGAAATTATATGAAATTGCTTATTTTAAGATAATAAGCAATTTCATATAATTTCCCCCGTTTTTCCACATGTTTCTGTTGTTGCTGGAGCAATTTTTATGTTATTTGGCAAACATGAAGAATAGATCACGTGAAGAGACAGGCTATTTTTTGCGGAAAAATATACGGTTGCGTGAAATTCCTAAATAACGCAAGCGAAGCCGCGCGGAACATCTATATATAATAAAATCGTAGGAATGTCAATTCTGTATATTTAATATTTTTGTACAATAAATATATTTAGGATATGCTCACCTAGATACAAAAAAATATTAAGTTTTGAATCTAAATTACATATTTTTTTCATTTCAATCTTTTTTTTGGGAATATAAGCATATAAACTAAAAAATAATGAATATATATTTCATTCTATTACTACATAACCGAAAGAAAAAAATGCCGGTTTTCTTCAAAATTTGAAAGTTCATGAGGCCTCAGTTTATTTAAAAGCAAATTTTATAAGTTAAAATCGTTGTTTCTATAACTAATTAGATGTTAGACATCCAAATCGGGTGCACAGATCTCATGCACGAAAATCCTGTTGACTTGTGTAATAAATTTAAAGAGATGATTCGCTTTGGATTATATGTATCCCACACTAATATAGTTTTTCTAAAAGGAACGCTCCTGTTTTTGTTTAATTTTTGTTGGAAATAGTAGTAATTTTTAAAAGATTTATGTTTGTACGCATAGAATAAAGTACCAAATATACTATTGTAAATTAACTTTACTTAAAATAACAATCAGTTTTAAAGAATACACAATTTTAATAAAAACGGCTTTTTCTCAGAACTGTCATCGTGTGAGTTGAGTCCGGTATGCATAAATAGGTCCAATTAAGGTTTATCATTTCTGACTTATAAAAAAAACTACTGGCTAGATCTCGTTCAAACCAATTTTCGTTGGTAGCTTTTATAGTAATGTACATCATATATTTTTTTTAGAATTATCATGCCCCTACTTTAGAAGTTAGAGGGGGGGGGGGGGGACGACACACATTTTGCCACTTTGGAAGAGTCTCTCTCGAAAACTATTCAGGTTAGAAAAAAATTATACTGGAAACCTCAATATGATTTTTGAAGACCTATCCATAGATACCCCACACGCATAGGCCAGATGAAAAAAAAATTTTTTTGTTTAATTTGTACCTATGGGGACCCCTAAAATTTTTAATAATTTTTCCATTTTTGTATCAAAATCTTAATGCGGTTTACAGACTACATCTACGTATCAAGTTTCAATAGTATAGCTCTTATAGTTTCGGAGAAAAATGGCTGTGACATACGGATGGACAGACAGACAGACAGACAGACAGACATGACGAATCTATAAGGGTTCCGTTTTTTGCCATTTTGGCTACGGAACCCTAAAAATGGTTGTTGTGTCTCACTTGACATAGATAGGTGTAGTGTGTCGCGGACATTTTTGTAGTCGTTTATAGTTTAGGCAGCGTACGCAAAATAAATAACTTTTCTGGTTGATTATTTTCACCTTGTGTCAGTAAAACCCAAATATCTTACGGAACCCTATATTTTCTAAAATAAAAAGTAGCCTATGTTACTCGTAATTAATGTAGCTTTTGAATGATGAAAACATTTTTAAAATCGGTTCAGTAATTTTTGAGCCTATTAATTACAATTAAACAAACAAACAAAGTTATATTTGTACCTATAGATACACATATTTAATACACATCCATGACCCAGGAACTTTATAAACTTTTATTTCCGTCGGCGGGACTCGAACCCGCGACCTCCGGCTTGAGCTACCAACGCGCTCACCACTGCGCCACAGAGGTCGTCATATTGCTCCACTAATTGCTCCGATCGCTCCATTCGTGTTGCCGAGCAATTGTTGCCGTAATTATTGCCCGTGTTAGCGCATCATAAGCAGTTGACGGACCTATAGTCTGTCAAAAAAGTGAAGAAATTAAAAAGTGGCAACATCGTAGTGTCATCCCTTTTTTCTTAGATTGATTTAAAAAGGGATGACACTACGATATTGTCGATCTACTATGATGTACGATGCTGATATTATGTTCCATTTGCTACAGGTGCCGCTATGTTTTTTTTTTTTTGTACCATCGAAGAAATTGATTCATAGGCAGAAATGTCGGACCTACAGCTACGTCATTTGGTCGAATTATGTCTAATAATTGTGATCTGTCGCCTGGGTTTGACAGAACGCGACCAAACTACGTACAGTACCCGGCGATAAATATTGCACATCGACCTTTGGAAAGTGACAGTCGGCTAATTTCGGTTTTGTAGAGCGTTATCTCTTACGCACGAAATACAAAAAGTCCGGTATATATTAGGAGCTGTTAAAACAATTATGGTTTGCTTCTTTTGACAATTTTATTATTCTTTGTATAAAATACACCAAATTTTCTATAAGTTATGGCTTTAGGTTCGGGTAAAATAAAATAAATAAAACCGGCCAAGTGCGAGTTGGACTCGCCACTGAAGGGTTCCGCAGTAGAAATAAGGTTTATTTTCTATAAAATTAAAAGGTTTTCGATTTATTTTTATGTTTTAGTTGATTTAATGAAAGTTAAAATAAGGTTTACCATTTATGACGCATAAAAAAAACTACTTGTTAGATCTCGTTCAAACCAATTTTCGTTGGTAGTTTTTATAGTAATGTACATCATATATTTTTTTTAGAATTATCATGCCCCTATTTTAGAAGTTTTTTTTTGTTTCAATTGTATCTATGGGGACCTCTAAAATTTTTAATAATTTTTCCATTTTTGTATCAAAATCTTAATGCGGTTCATAGACTACATCTACTTACCAAGTTTCAATAGTATAGCTGTTATAGTTTCGGAGAAAAGTGGCTGTGACATACGGACGGACGGACGGACGGACGGACGGACGGACGGACGGACGGACGGACGGACGGACGGACGGACGGACGGACAGACAGACAGACAGACAGACAGACAGACAGACAGACAGACAGACAGACAGACAGACAGACAGACAGACAGACAGACAGACAGACAGACAGACAGACAGACAGACAGACAGACAGACAGACAGACAGACAGACAGACAGACAGACAGACAGACAGACAGACAGACAGACAGACAGACAGACAGACAGACAGACAGACAGACAGACAGACAGACAGACAGACAGACAGACAGACAGACAGACAGACAGACAGACAGACAGACAGACAGACAGACAGACAGACAGACAGACAGACAGACAGACAGACAGACAGACAGACAGACAGACAGACAGACAGACAGACAGACAGACAGACAGACAGACAGACAGACAGACAGACAGACAGACAGACAGACAGACAGACAGACAGACAGACAGACAGACAGACAGACAGACAGACAGACAGACAGACAGACAGACAGACAGACAGACAGACAGACAGACAGACAGACAGACAGACAGACAGACAGACAGACAGACAGACAGACAGACAGACAGACAGACAGACAGACAGACAGACAGACAGACAGACAGACAGACAGACAGACAGACAGACAGACAGACAGACAGACAGACAGACAGACAGACAGACAGACAGACAGACAGACAGACAGACAGACAGACAGACAGACAGACAGACAGACAGACAGACAGACAGACAGACAGACAGACTCCGCATCGGCATCATCGGGCTTTCTCACTACACCGACCGGTCAGCAAGCAGAGCACATCTCTCCTGATCAGCACGTAGCATTGGCCCCGCACGGCAGCTTATCCGACTCACTGGATCCCGTGCAGCAGCTTATAGTTCCGACTCACTGGGACTCACTGCAACAGTTCCGACTCACTGGAACTCCCTGGCACTGGCGACTCAAGCGAAGACTTCAAGATTCGACCTCCGGTCTTCGGGGGGGAGTGATGTACCACCCCACAATTCGCCTAACATTCCTGCATCGCGCTATCGAAGTTTTCTGAGCGCGTCGGTTTATATACGTCGACAGCTGAAATGTATCACGTGGGCTTCGGCCTGACCGAGCATATAACACATCGCTCGGTCAGAAGATCTTCCTTTAGCCTCCACGTCATTATCCCCACAGCTGCTAGAATATCATACAAAAACGTAATTTTTTGACTTGGACTTGGAAATTTTTGACAGGACTTGAGCTGCCGCGCTGTTGAAGAGCCGCCCACGGAAACTGATGATTGATGATATAAGTGATGACTGATGACTGATGAGTGAGCTGAAATATAAAAGACCTCCTTCCTCCTCCTCCTACTACCTATGCTATAGGTAGTCCGTACTAGTACTTAAGCCGTCATTCCACGGCGGCGCACGCTGTGCACGGCCACGCGGCGCACGGCCGGACCGTGAGCTTAGGGGGCCGGGCTGAAACTACTAATTAGGGCTACAATATTTTATCTGTCAGTTCGTAGTACCAACACCGGCCAACACGGCTTAAATTGTTTAATAAACCTTGATCGTACGATTTGTAGGGATACAAAGTACAAATCACACGATTTGTTTAATTTAATAAAATTATGAATTCTATCGCTTTATGGTCTATTTTTGACTTTGACTTGACATAGCTGGGGGCCCTTGAACTCATGGGGCCCTGGACTTAAGCCCAAATAGCCATAATATTATGGTAGATCCGGCCCTGACGCGGCACACGAATTTATTACTTTGAATACGTCAATTCGTGCGTAGCGTGTCCGTGGGTTGCAGTGGACACCGAGTGCCGACACAGTTACATATTATATTTTCTTGCAAAGCGAAGCTTGACGCACATAGTCTCTCCGTGCACTGAGGTGGACTGATGGCTTCACAGATTACTAATCTAGTATAATATTGGAGATATTAGACGCATATTGGACGGCTTAAAGTGAATGACAAAAAAAATATTTTGTCAGTTTGACAAACGGCCCCTGCTTCACAATTCACAAAATATGACATCTGGAGTTTTGCCGGGAATGTGAAAGAGTGATATTGACGTGCATAGTGATTATAATATTCTCTTTGTTGACGTGTTTTTATTTTATTTTCCAAAAATGAGGAATTTTCTTATTTTTTTAATTTGATTGTCAAACAGTTTCCATTTTAGTAACTAGATGGCGTATGGGTAGACAACTAATTAGCAATTAGATATTCGTTATCGTGCAAAATAGCTACGGAGCTGGTGAGCAAAATTTCTATATGATCAGCACACATGGCAGACGTTATTAATAGTGATAATTATACCCTAAGAAACACCAAGAACCTCGTCTGCCACCATGGTGGCGCTGCGTTGTCAATTTACAGCGTTTCAAAATTAATGTTGAAAAAAAAAGGTGGGTGTATGGTGGGTGATATTATATGCACATGTCTGCCTCTGGGGCTGATGATCGTAGTCATCCTGTAAACACAAAAATTCGTAGAGGCAGACATCCAGGGCTCCGACTTTTGTAGTTTTCAATTTTTTAAGTTTTTTTTTATGATTTAAAAAACTCTATATGAAGTGCACACTTGGCAGATTGAAATTGTTCGATTAATAACAATGAGAAGGACCACGGAAAAATAGTCTGCCAGCATGTTGCCTCTGCGTTCGCTATCGACAGCGTTTCAAAAATGTAAAAAATAAAATACCTAAGTGCTATATTATGCGCACAAGTCTGCCTCTTGGATTGATGGTTGACTTTATCATGAAAACCAAGAAACTCGATGAGGCAGACGTTCAGACTCTAGATGATATCCACAGACTATTAAGAGATACTACGTATATGATATCGAAACCGGACTTCGCTCGATATGTTGACGCCAAGTATCTCAATGCTAGGGGAGATGGTTAAATATATTTTGTCAATAATATTACCAAATACAACAAATAGCCAATAGCAAATACAAATAACCATGTGAAGTGCCTGCATTAAGAGCCCCCGAGACGATCCAATGGTTTGATTCAAACCTTACGTGTTTGATGCAACCGTTTGATGTCGGTTTGAACGGTTTGTCAAACGAAACTGCGCAGTTTGGTTCAATACTCGCTGTGGAGTACACGTCTTGTGACGAATAAATATTATTTTTTAAAATATAAAACCGACTTAAAAATTGTAGGAAATTGAGAATTAAATTCCCTATCTCAAAAACTACTAAACCTATTTTGATGAAACTTGCAGAAGTCTCCCAAGTTAACAATACCTATTATAGTACAACAAAAAATATTTAAATCGGACTTGTAGTTCCGGAGATATGTGAACACAAACATAAAAACATACATACACTTTTGAAATTTTGCACATTTGTTCAGAATCTGATATAGACTAACATTATATACGAAAACTGGTCAGTTCTGGAAATATTACATACATACGCATCGAATTGATAACCTCCTCTTTTTTAGTTGGTTGAAAATAATGTACCTACTCCAAAGAATGGTACAAAGTTTGTTTAAACGCATCGGAACACGATCAAACGGCACGTCAAACACAACAAAAATATGAAATTTCATCAAACGAGCTTCAAACACGTAAATGTTTGACAAACCGTTCAAACTAGCTTTGTAAACGATTAAAATGGTTTGAGCAAACTGTTTGATCATATCGGGGGCCCTTACACGATCAAAATGGTTTGAGTCAAACCAAAATTTACGTGTTTGAGTCAAACCGTTTGACCGTCTCGGGGGCCCTTTACTCTTATACTCGACACTGACCATGGTTGGGCCATGGTTGCATAGCCGAAGTGCCATAATAAGAAAAAAAAATTACGTCTGAGTTCTGACTGGTAAATAGTGATCTGTCAATTTCAAAGAAGCAAAAAAATTATGACTTGTTTTTAATTTTTCTTAAAATTAATTATTCAGTGAATTAATAATAACTTGAAACTTATTTATAATTGTATAATGGCGTCCACATCAAAAGAAAATATGACCCCAAGTTCGAATCAAGATAACGACGACAGTTTGGAGCCAGGCGCGTGTCCCGAGAGTATTCTGAATCCCACCGACTCCTTCGAAGAGTTTGCGACTGAAATGAGCTCAAGTCTGGAAGAAAGGAACACGCTCGCAAAAAAGACGAGCACAATAAGTGAGATTCAGAGTGAAATTTTGGAAACAGCGGCTGAAACATCACAACTTAAAAACACCAAGTCTACCGATGATTTACGAAGTAAAGATGTAAGTTTTATTATAATTAAGGCAGCACTGAACTATCTGGGCTCTGTAGACCTCAACTAACTTTGTTAGCTGTAACCGAGATGAAACTTTACAGTAATTGTTTGATACTGCAATATTTATGAAAAATGACATATAATTTTATGTACCAATAAAAAGCTGATAAAGTTTTAAAAATTCAGTAAATTTAAGAATATTAAAGATCACTCGTAATAATAATTGATTCTACAATGCTCTATTTTTGTAATTTACAGGATTCAATGTCAGTATCAGCAAGCTGCTCAAATTTAGTAGAAGAAAACGGAGAAAATGACGAGATAGAGAATTATTTACACTCACCAGAGTTAATTAATAAAGAGAAGCATGTATTTATACTTAGTTCAGCTGGTAAACCTATTTATACAAGGTGAGTTAAAAAAATTTTGTTGTAACATAATATAATTTTTGTTGAGTTCATACACTGGTATGACCAAAGCCTATAATTTTAATTTGCTTAGTCTGCTTTACTTGGCTTTCTAATAATATTCCATTATGAAGCAATAAAATATTGGTTTAACCCATCAAGCCCCATACAAGCACTGGTGATTGCGACAACAATAGAATTTAATTTTTGGACCTATAAACAATAGATAAGTGCATATTATTTATAGTTCTCTGTACTCTTATTACAGGTATGGCAATGAAGATAAATTAGCCGGGTTGTGCGGAGTGATACAAGCACTTGTCAGTGTGGTAGAGGAACAGAATCAGGATATTCTACGGTCTATAATTACAAAGGACTGTAAGGCAGTTTTCCTCGTAAAAGGCCCTTTGATTCTTGTGGCGGTCTCCAAGTCTAATGAAAGCGAAACACAGCTGGTCCTACAACTCACGTAAGTATTGAAAAATCAAGACTAATGCTTAGCACAAACCTACGCATCAGTGACGGAGCATCGAGTTGCCTCAAGTTGTCAAATGTGATTTTTGTATACAACGCAACTCAATGCTCCGTCACTGACGCGTAGGTTTGTGCTAAGCATAAAACATTAAAAATGGATATATATATTATGTCAATATACAATATATAAATTATTAATATTATGTCATGATTACTGATACTGAGGTAGTTTGATGAGTATTTTGATTATAAATAACATGAAAACATCCTGTTATTATTAATCCAATTACCTAATTGGCTATTAACTACTAGTTAATATTATTATATCACAAAGCAAAGTACTAATGTACTCAGTTACTTTAATAACTTATTTTAACACTCTATTATAAAGTAAAACTGGTTTTCAAAACCTATTATCAAAGTACAATAACCCTACTACTATTTTTTTTTAATTTCAGGTATGCTTATAATCAAATTGTGTCAGTATTAACACTTACACAGCTGAACAGAATATTTGAACAACGGCGGAACTATGATCTGCGACGACTACTAGCTGGAGCGGAAAGACTGATAGATCATTTGCTCATTTTCATGGAGAAAGATCCAGCATTCTTACTTGGAGCAGTAAGATGTCTTCCACTACCTGAAAAGTCTAGAGAGAGTATTACCAACGCTATCATATCTTCATGCAGTAAAATAAGAGATCTGGTATTTGCTATTCTGTTAGCTGGTAACCAACTGATTACGCTGGTTAGAATGAAGAAGTACACACTACATCCGTCAGACATACATTTACTGTTTAATCTAGTGAGAAGTTCCGAATCTTTTAAAACTGCAGAGAGCTGGACGCCTATTTGCTTGCCCAAATTTGATGCGACGTAAGTTTAAATACGTCATATATATTTTTTAATAACATTTTTTATAAAGTAAGGCTTCTTACAGAGGAAAGGCTTGTCGACGGCGGCCGTCGACAAGTGCCATAAAGGCACAAAGCATTTTGAGAATGTTGAGCCATAGCCTTTGTTACACTGATTTATCTCAATTTTTTTTCCTGGTATTCTATCTACAATTAGTCGCCAGACTATGATTATATGTTAAATACGTATAATAATTTATCACAATGCATATACAAATGCATGAATTGATAATTTATCTCGATGAATATACAAATGTATGAATCGGTTTTGAACTATTCGTAATTCGGGTGACGCCCCTTTTTTGTTGGTACAATAATGTCAGTATGTATTGAGTAAAATGAATATATTCAAAAATTTCAGAGGCTTTCTTCATGGACACGTATCATATATCTCAGAGGACTGCCAAGCTTGCCTTCTGCTGCTAACAGTTCAGAGGGATGCCTTCTATCCATTATCACAAGCTAAGCATACAATAGCGGAGAAACTACGAAAGTCCAAATGCCTTGTAACCATAAACGACGCCTTGAATCGCAGCGAAGAGTTGCCTACAACTAATCCTTTGAAACACATTGGTATGCCAGAAATCAGACATTTTATGTACAAGTGTAAGTCTACCGCTCAGCTGTTTACCTCCGATCCCATCTGCCTGGACAGATTGCAAGATTACAGGCAGAGGCATAGAGAAGGTGGTGACATTACACAGAAGAAAATAACCAAACTATCTGATATCGACTATGTGAGAAATTACAGAGAGTTTAGCAATCAAATACACTGTGCCACCACACCAGCCAAGTTAATATTCAGGTCTAATTGTGAAAATACAGTACTAGCTTGGGTAAGTTTCAAACACTTTTTATACTAGCTAAAAGCCGAGCTTTGTGAGGGCTCGCGTCGTTACACCTTGACTGATGACAACACATCTACATAATATAAATAAAAATTACTATGTTAAAGCACAAATCAATAGGTGTGATAGTTTTTCCGTGTGTATCACAAAATGTAAAGGTTATGGGTTATACTAGGGCTCGCTTCGCTCGCCCTGGTAACTCTTAAACTTTAATACCTTGGCACAAACAAAATTTCACTCCGAAGGCAAAAAAAAAGGATATGAGCAACAAGCCTATAAATGACCCATATTGTAATTAAAACACATTTTATGTGTAAAACTTTTAAGTGAAATATTAAGAGTCCGTATACGAAATTTTGCCGATTTCGCTCATTTAACAGACGTGATTTAACAGTTAAAATACAGTATTTCTATAAGTTTTAATGCACAACATGTAAGATCATTTCAATTATAATATAGTGTTGGAGTTACATTTTTTATTTTTTTTACGTATCTTTAAATAATCCAACTCAAACCTGCGACAGTTTTGTGATTTTTGCTGTAAAAGGTTTAGAATACCACCTTTTTATGGATTGTATTGACGTCTTAACGGTATGAAAAAAATACAATGTACTGTTGAGAAAGTCGTCTATAAAGTGTTGGAATTACTTTTTACCACTTCAATATAAAAAAACCCTTTAAAAACAAAAAACCTCTATCTGCCCGCTAACTTGGCGATCATCATTTTTCACCTGGCATATGAAAGACAGGCGTGAGTGTGAAGAGAGCAGTAGAAAAGAGAGGACGGGCTCTTAATGATAATACATGCTCTCATAGTTACTTATTCTAATGTATGACTTACAATATTTGTTTACAGTATGCACGAATTCGAACTTACTCAATAAAGTAATTGTGCTTTTTCAGGTGACCAATGGTTTTGAGCTGTACGTAACATTTGACGCGCTAATGGAAAAGGACCACGCAATACGAGCAGTGGACCGTCTTCTGTGTTGGATCAAGAGGGAAGAGAAGAGCATATTCATCATGAACGCACCGACCTTCTAGCCCAAGGTTACCCTCAGTACTATGATCAAGAATTCGATCAGTCGAAATTCTAGTACTGAGAATTGAAACTGTCACTGTCTGTGATATATGGCAATTATACAATCAACCAAGCCCAATGTATATAATTTGCAATGTATTTTGCCTGGTGGCCAAAATGGAACTTAAAAGACTCTTATATTAATGTGTTCTGTGTCTAAACTTAAGCTTTAAAACCTCCACACGTCGGCAGTCGCATCTGTAGACGTCATTTGCATCTGCAGACGTGAAGAGAGGCTTCAACAGATGTATCCGCCGACATGTAGAGGCGACTACAGGGCTCTTCTTATGATGATGAGCATATGAGGCGCATTCGAGAAATTTTTATGCGTAAGCGGTGAGCCATTACAGGTCAAACCCACTAGCGGCAGAAAAAGTGGGTCTAAGAACGCCCTAAAGCCGTAACCAAAATTGCTGGTGTGCTTACATCCTAATAGCTGTGGCTTAATCCTTCAGGCCCCGCGCGAGCACCGGTGATCGCGACAACAATAGAATACAATAGCAATTCCGACTGAAGTATTAAGACACCTCGCTAACATTAATTAGTAGAATTGAATAAAAAAAACACCAATTAGTTGAAATATATTATAAACAAATGTTTGGAAAAAAGATGTTATCCTACCTCATTGAGGCTTGAGTATTAATGCTTACTTATCCTCATGAAAACTGTATATCCTATATGCAAATTTATTCACATACAGATAATGCTTCAATGTAATCTCTAATCATGTGTATAGGTAAATATCACCAAATATACTACACAATATCATTTAATATGTGCTCTTCAAGCAAAGTAGTTGCACAATTCCATCTTAGGGTAAAGAAATTCCTATGCATATTAGGCCTTTGCCTCGATTTACGCGACAAGGGGCTGCAGCGAAGAGTTGGCGCCTGGCAATGAGATAACATGTATTCGTATTTATAATGTTATGCCCGTTCATAAAAACTTCGTTGAGTTTTGTTGTCCGTTCCCGCTCCGCTCACCGCGTAATTCGAGGCAGCGCCCTTAGATAAACTACATGTAAATAAAGCGAAATAGATTAAATATATTTGTATATTGATCAAGTTATGAGATTTTTAACTGTAAATATTTTAAAATGCAATAAATATTAAATTATTTTAATGTTATTAAATGTTTTTTTATTATATTTCAGAATTTCCATTACATAAATGCGAAAGTTATTCTTTTTGTTTACGGTACAATGAATTATGTATGAATCCACAAATACCATAATAATGAGGTTGTTCGAGACAATATTCGCCCATAGGTTTCGCCGCTGGCTCGGATTGGACTCGAACTTCGACGATTCCAAGGCTACACAGATAAGTCTTGCAGAGCGGGGGGTGTAAATAAAACATGAGGTAGTCAAGGAGAACATTGAACCCAAAACGCACCTTGCTTACCTGGCTCAAGGCAAGGCTGTATAGAGCCGCTCTGATTCGTTCGTCCTCCGTCTCATTTTTACTATCGGAAGCGGCTATTTTTCCCTACTTTCTGGGTTTGCCATGGGCCAAGATAATTGAAACGCATTTCGGGAAATTCTTTATCGTTCCACAATAATCAACTTATTCTAAATATCAACATTTATATTTAACATATTTACAGTTAGGCGAAGATAAAAGTTAATAAAATTTACATAGTTTTCTAACACATTTTTCTCAATATTTTCCGAACTATTTATTTTCAACCACTAATTTTCTGGTAGGTATTTATTAGTTAACATGCTACTTTATTAAAATAACTTTTTACCTCTTATTGTGATAAATCTGTGAAAACACAGATTTATCACAATTCACTTCTAAAGTTTATTTTTAAAAACACTGATTTTGCACTGAGTTTATATCTCATATTTCACTGATAACTAGTTTGTATGCACTCACTATGTGTTTATTGGGTGCGAGGCCGCTGTCCTCAACAGAGGTATTCTAATGAACAATGAATTTAAATTTTTTAAGAAATTAATGAATTGAATAAAAATTAATTCTAATAAAAAATTGTCTTAAAATACAAAGGGCGAAATCAGCCTTAAAAGAAGAAAAGGAGTTCAGAGAAGGACAAAACATAGTTTGGATTGTTTAAGTTATATTTCTAAAGTTAAAACTAGTAACGTCCCCTGTCTCGTCTTCTCTCAGCTTCATATCGGTCCCGTCGCTCCTTCTCTCTATCTCTTTCCCGCACGCGTTCTCTCTCCCTCTCTCGTTCTCTCTCGCGCTCACGTCGGCGATCACGCTCTCGACTCCTTGATCTTTCCCTCTTTCTGTCTTTGTCTCTCCGTTCCCGCTCTCTTGACCTGGAATGTGAAAAATTATGAGATATTTGGTTGAATTTGCTGTGTTGTTTTCAGAACAAACTTGGTATTAAGATATTTTACATTAAAAAAATGGCAAATTATTGGAATTTTAAAATCTTTTGCTCAAGCACTGTTTTTACATTCATTGTTTATACAGAACATTAGGCACTTAAATATCTCATATTTTGTTAAAATTAAAAAAGAAACTGAGCTCAAAAGGTAAATTCCATTTAAAAGCTATAGACCTGTAAGGATGACCAAAACAAACATACCTTTCTCGCCTACTATCTTTGTCTCTTCTATCCTTATCTTTTTTATTTTCTTTGGCTTCAGCATCTGCATTGTCATCGTCTGAAAGCATTTCTTCATCCAAGTCATCGTCAAGAGCAGATACTTTCGGATCTAGCTCATTGTTCTCTTCTAAGATGTTTCTTTTTTGTATTCTGGGTAATATTACATCACACAGGCGCTCCTCCCGAAGCAGTTCGTCAATGAATTCATCCATATGAACAATTTCAAACTGTCCCTCGCGAGTTTGCCGCCGTAACTTCCTATTGTCGTTGTACAGAGGTTCCAAATATTTGTAACAATCTACCGACGAACCTGTTAGTCGCATATAAAAAGCCCCAAGGGCGCGAACATACTTGAACTCCTCGTTTTTAATAAACTCAACCACGATGTCCTTTTCAGGTTGGATCTGTAGCATTTTCAAGACTAAACACAGGAAAGGTGTGGGGTAAATGAATCCTCCGTGCACACCGCCAACATACCGCAGTTCCATAGCTTTGTCGACTAGCAGTTCCGCTGTTAGGGCGAAGCATTCTTCCTTCCAATATTTAGAATCGTAAATTCGCGATCTTATAATTTTTTCTATCAAATATTGAGGATTTGTTCCCCTGACTGACTTAGCGTCCTTCACCGTGCGATTCGCCATTTTGAAAGTGACATTGACAGATATACCTAGCAAAGATATTTTTTTTTTGGTTTGATTCGTCCCATTCAGGACAGGCAAAGGGAACAAAGCCCATACAGCCATGTCTTTTGTAGTACCCTAGCAAAGACAATTAACACATGACAAAAGTTTTTTTAAATCTTGTACGAAGTCATGCAAACCAGGGCTTCATAACGTTATCGAATAACAGAAAAAATATCGTTACGTACCGTTATTTTCATAATGGTAGCCAGATAACGTTATTTTTATAACGATATCTAGTAAAATAACGTTATATTTACCGTTATTATTATAACGTTATTTTCTGGTATCAGGTATGCAATCGTGCAAGGTGCACCAAATCTCACTCATATTTAAAATGTAATAAGCGTTCTCTGTGAAAATACAAAGAAAAAATACACCTTAAAAGCGTGATTACGTTTAGAAAATTTTCCCGCCTGTCATGACTTTCTTGACGGACTATAACGTTATCAAAGAACATATATTTACCGTTATAAATCCTATATAACGTTATAACATTTACCGTTATTAAATACATTTATAACGTTATTTCTAGTATCGGTTTAATTTTCATAACGTTATCTATGCCCTTGAAGCAATAACGTTATGAAAAAATAACGTTATTTGAAGCCCTGATGCAAACATAGTAATTTGTGTATGCTGATCGAAATATAAATCAGGGCTTCAAATAACGTTATTTTTTCATAACGTTATTCATATACATATGCTTCAAGGGCATAGATAACGTTATGAAAAATTACCCGATATTAAAAATAACGGTTAATGTTATAACGTTATATAGGATTTATAACGGTAAATATATGTTCTTTGATAACGTTATAGTCCGTCAAGAAAGTCATGACAGGCGGGAAAATTTTCTAAACGTAATCACGCTTATAAGGTGTATTTTTTCTTTGTATTTTCACACAAATTTCGCAAAAAAAGTGGGCTGCGAGTGAGATTTAGTGCACCGTGCACGATCGCATACTTGCAGGGCAATCGCGTTATTTTTAAACGTTTCAATTCAGCTGCTTTGATTGTGGTTCAGTTACGGTCTGAACAAATTTTAGTATCGTGCTAACGTTCCAACCGTAACTCAACCTTAGATGGAACTCGAACGAAGCGCAACGTTTGACCTTTAGACAGACATTGCAGCGGACCAATCAGCGCCCTTCTGATTTAATCTTGATTGGTTTAAAATATATGAACACATTTTTTCCGATGCGTTAATTGGTCAATTGACAAATTGTTTATTTACGAATGAATATGATATGCGTGAAGTTGTTTCAAGTAGTTATTGTGGATGATTATTACTTGGAGTTTTTAATTTACGTAGTTAAATTCATATTGTTTTACTTTAATTTACAAAAGCCGTGTTGAGTAGTGACTTGTGAAGTTGTGACAAAAGTTTTTTGTGGCATAGAAAACATTTACGTAAAGAAGTATGTAAGTAATGTCAAAGTTCAATTCACTTTTTAACAAACTCAAATAGGCCTTTAAAGAGCTTTGAAGTAAAACATAAGTTTATATTATAATTTGATTATAGTTTATGTTATATTTTTCCATCGATTTTCGTCAATTTAACACACCAAAATAAGAAACGTTTCAGAAACGTGCGAGTAGAAGTAACTTTGTATCAACTTTTTGTTTTGACAGCGTTTGCGCTTGGGCTGAGGTTCAGTAACGTCTCAACTGGCTGTCAAAACGTTAGCGCGATACCGAATCGTTCCAAAAGTCGATCAACGTCCGAGTTTCATTTGCGGTTCAGTTGAAAACATTTAGCGCGATTGCCCTGCTGATACCAGAAAATAACGTAATATTTACCGTTATTATTATGACGATATTTTTTCGTTTATATATAACAAAAAATATTGTTATAATAATAACGGTAAATATAACGTTATTTTATTAAATATCGTTAAAAAAATAACGTTATCTGGCTACCATTATGAAAATAACGGTACGTAACGATATTTTTTCTGTTATTCGATAACGTTATGAAGCCCTGATATAAATTACTTTTAATTTTATTGATTCATAGCCGAATCGATTAACTATTATGAAATAAGATTTTTCTAGTTTTACACGGCCTTTGTTGAGAGTTAATTAAAAAAATAACTAATAGAAGACCAACGTAGTCTATGGATAGAAGTAATCATACAGCCGTGTGCTAAACAACTATCAAAAATGTAATATGTAAAAAAACTAAATGTCAGATAACCGCAAAGCGCGCTGCCAAGTGTCAAATTAAAAATCCAAAAAACGGTTTTTTTGTGAATTGTTTACCAATAAGAATAATTTCAAAGCTTAAATCGTCGATATTTATCGAAATCGTACTAATAAAGTCGTAATATTAATGTCCTTTGCTTCATTCTTCCCATCTAAAATAGTGTTATAATGCAGAAGAATAAGAAAAAGAAGGGCGATGAAGAACCGATGGATGTTGATGAGAATCCCAACCAAGCAAACGGCAACGGAGACCTCGATGATGAAATTGATCATATATCCGATGATGAAGAGGGAGGAACCAGGATAGGAGACATATACATACCTCCAGCACCGAAACCAGCTCTCACATTTGATACAACTGGCCCTAGGTTGATAATAACTCACATAGTCAATGAAAACTTTAAAAGTTACGCTGGCGTTCAAGTTTTGGGTCCTTTCCATAAAGTACGTAAAAGTTAAATCTTTATAATTTCTTTACATATCGTTATAAGAAAGTTTGTAAAAATTCAAACATTTTTGTAACCTAATATTGTGATTTTTCAGAGTTTTACAGCCATCATTGGACCCAACGGCAGTGGAAAGAGCAATGTGATAGATTCCATGTTGTTTGTATTTGGCTACCGAGCCACAAAAATCAGGTCCAAGAAGATTTCTGTGCTCATCCACTCTTCAAGCAAATTCCCAAACATCACTAATGCCAGTGTTGCTGTACACTTCTCCCAAATCATTGATGGGGTAATATTACTTGTTGTTTTCCTAAGTATATTCTTATATTTTATGTCTATCTTCTCATTATTACATTGGCTAATTAGCCTTTAAAATACTTTATCATTTCATATTGGAAATAATTTGTGTTACTTATGTTTACTATGATTTCAACATTTAAAAAAAATGTTCATACATCAACTTCTTAGTGTATTATTTCTAACAGTTTACATTATATTATATATTCTTATATATAAAATTCTCGTGTCACAATGTTAGTCCACGAACTCCTCTGAAACGGCTTTACTGATTTTTACCAAATTTTATATGCATATTCAGTAGGTCTAAGAATTATATATTGGTACTTTATATATTGATAAGTGCATTTGTGGAATAAATAATAGTAAATTATTACAACCTGAGATTGATGGCGAGTGGCGACCATTGTTTGTGCGACGGGATAGCGATCGACGTTGCCATGGCGACAAAGTTTATTTAGTCACTTCAATAAAATAATATGGGCGAAAATATACTTTTTATTATAGCAAAGCAACGTTTGCTGGGACAGCTAGTTTTTTTATAATAATAAGGGGGCAAACAAACAAACGGGTCACCTGGAAAGCAACTACCATTGCTTGTGGACACTCACAACTAAGTACTTTTATTAGAATTAAGTTTACACTTTTATTTTAGGAAGGAGAAGAGTTTACCGTGGTACCAAATAGTGAGATTGTGGTTGCGCGCACAGCACACAAAGACAACTCCTCATATTACACATTGAACGGAAGAAGAGTGCAGTTCAAGGAAGTTGCAAAAATGTTGAGATCTAATGGCATTGATTTAGATCACAATAGATTTTTAATTTTACAGGTGAGTACTATATAAAACTTTTTAAATGAACAATATTAATACTTCAGTCGGAATTTCCAGGAATTGCTATTGTATTCTATTGTTGTCGCGATCACCGGTGCTCGCGCGGGGCCTGAAGGATTAATCATTCGAAATGCTATTGTATTCTATTGTTGTCGTGATCACTGGTGCTCGTACGGGGCTTGATAGGTTAAATACTAATTAGGACATGCATGAAATGAGACTTTAGTTACCAATATTGTGATAAATGAGAATATTTTAATAAAAAAAATCTATTGCGATAAGATGACATAAGAGAACCTCCTTATAAAAAATATGTTACAGTCTTTTATAAAATTGTAACAAACAAAAAATAACATTTTTTTTTTTCAGGGAGAAGTAGAACAAATTGCTATGATGAAGCCAAAAGCTCTCACTGAACATGAGTCTGGAATGTTGGAGTATTTAGAAGACATCATAGGCACCTCTAGATATAAGGTAAGGTTTTTAACAACTTTATTATTATTTATTTATATCTTATTTTTAGTTTAACTAAATGATGCCTGCAACTCCATTGCCCTAAAATTCGTTTAACATGCATAAGCCATACATTATTGTAGGAAAAAAAGTTTCTCATATTCTTCTCTGAGACTCCAAGTATGTCCATTTCAGCAAAATTGATTCATCAGTTTGACACTTTCACTTTTATAACACATATTAGTAGGTATGGATATGAGTGACTATAAGTAATTGAAACAAAATTTGTACTGATAGTAGTCAAACAATATAAAATAAAAAATTAGGATGTCTTTAAACACTGTACAATGGCCTATAAACTATGTCCACACTGTGCCTTTTTTTGTTTATTAAGGGCATGCATCATAGCGCATTCAACAGCGCACGTGAGGCATGCGTCGCGACTCGCGGGCATGAGTCGCGACGCATGCCCTCTGACCGTATCCAAAACTTTCGCTTTGTTATTTAATGACAATGTTGGGTTTGCTTTGACTCCTTCAATTATTGAATGGGCCAATACGAAAGTTGAATGAAATAAGATGACAAAAATTGAAGATAAAAGTTCACATTGTGGACCTATGTCCACTATAGCTATACAACAAGCTTAAGCTGTCAATATAAAATTGTATTTTAAAAAGATAAAACCGTCTTCAAATTTTTGTACGTATAACAAAACTAAGAATTAAAATTCCCTATCTCAAAAACTACTGAACCGATTTTGATGAAACTTGCAGTATTCCCTAAGTTAAACAATACCTAGTACAATAAAAAAAGAATCATTAAAATCGGACTTGTGGTTCTGGAGATATGCGTGTACAAACACAAAAACATACATGTAACCACTTTCGAAATTTGGCACATTTGTTCAGAAGCTGTTATAGATTAACATATACAAAAACTGGGCAGTTCTGGAAATATTACATACATACGCGTCTAATTGATAACCTCCTTTTTTTTAAGTCGGTTAAAAAATGTCTAAAATGGTGACTAAATACATTACAGGAACCAATAGAAAAGCTCTCAGTAAAAGTAGAAGAATATAGTGAGATGAGGAAAGAGAAGTTGAACCGAGTGAGGCTGGTGGAACAGGAAAAGTTGAAGCTGGAGCAGCCGATGAGAGAAGCTGTTGAGCTGATGAACCTTACCAACACTACGCTGCGGACTCGGAATATGCTGCTGCAGAAGTATATGTGAGTAGATACTGTAGTAGGTAGTTGTCCATTTCTACATTATGGGATAAATTTTTAAAGCTTTTTCCGTAGCATCTTTTTATAATATACGTTTGGTATTACCTGCCTTTATTTTTTTTGAATAGCAAATTTTTGTAGCTCCAAAAATTGAACACCAAAATTTAGCTAGCAAAGTAAGTACTTGGCTGCTTTATAATAATTGTACAATTTAGTTTTATCATTCAATATTTTTTTCTCCTTTACAGCCATGAAACTAATAAAATAATTGAAACTAAGAATAAAGAAATGGAAGAACTTAAAGCTACACTTAGCAGTATTGACGAGAAACTAGCCAAACTAAAGGAAGAGTTACATGAGAAGACTACAGAACTTAAAAATGGAACACAGTAAGTTTTTTTCTATATTTAATTCAAGCAAATAAATTTGACTAAGTGGCATCATAAAGATTCTTGATTCTTAGGGTCTGTTTCACCACTTCCTGATAAGTGACGAATAGGCTATCCAACAATTAATTTGACAGATCAGGTATGGAGAATCTGCCTATTTGGAACTTTATCAAAAAGTGGTGAAACACACCATGCCGAAGATACGCGGCTAATTTCGGCACGGTGTGTGATCGGTAATTTAGAATACATTGAAGGCGTAATTTTGCCGAACTTCGGCCGCGTTTTTTCGACCTAGTGTGTTTAGACACTTAATCTTTTCATTTCTACCTACTAATAAAGCTTTAATGTTACACAGATATATCAATAAGTAATAACTGTGATATTATTAAAGATGATAATATTCTTTTTATTTCCAGAAAATACGACAAATTGCAAAAGCAGAAAGACGAAATAGCAGAGAAACTACAGTCCTGCAAGAAGAAAAGTGTCTCAGTGCAGGGCGACATAACACAAGCTAATAAAAAGAAGAAAAATCTGGAACATCTTCTAGAGCAAGAAAAGGGGAAGCTTATTGAGCTAGAATTGGTATGTGCTTGTTATAATTTTTTTATGAGCCTATACTATCCCACTGCTGGGGAAAGGCCAAGGTCTTCCATCTGTCTCGCTCCAACGCCGGCTTGTAGACATCCAGTTCATCTCGCCATCTTAGGCCGTCCACGGCCGAGTTATAAATTAGTACACAAAAATAAGATAATAAATAAGAATATTATTTCTAAAGCTGGCCATACAAGAGTCGATTTTTTTTACAATAATTGCAGTCTATGCAGCCAAAATGTACAGGTTTCTATATAAAGCAGCATTTTAACAACACAGCACACAATTTTGGACTGTATTGTAATTTGTAACTTATTTGGATTGACTGATGGCTAGTGTATGGTTTTTTATGGAAGTTGTATGTTATTTATCTACAATATTAATGTATGTTATGTAGGTTCCAGAGAAAAACAAGCGCGAGATTGAGGATTGTGAGAAACTGTTGGAGAAAAACAAGGAAAGTAAGAGTCGAGCTGAGGAGGAACTACAGACTATGATGGCCAGTGTCAGGTGAGGACAATTCACAATACTATTACAAACTTATTCAAACACACATTATACAGCATGTAACAAAACTAAGTGATAATACTTTAGGGTGTGTACATGTTCCTTGTAGAGAGTTCGCTGTGAAAGTAGCAGCGCTGAAAGACAAAAAAAAATTGTATGTTTTGTATGGGGAAATTTGTAACGCTCGGGCCCTTGCCTATGTTGCCTTACACTTGGTATAGGAGTTTTGACCTTCTTTTGAGTAATAGCAGTTATAGTGTTAAAACTATAGTCATTTTTTATCTTTATAGATCCAAAACGCAAGGTCTACAAGAACAAAAGGATAAGTTACAAGCAAAACTGATTGATCTAATGAAAATTGTTGATGAAGCGAACAAAGAATTTAAGTTAGCTGAATCTGAGCTTAAAATATACCTCAGCACGGAAGAGAAAGAAAATGAGAATCTGAACAAAATGATGGAGAGTTATGAGAACGCGACAAAAGACTTGGCTGAAAAGAAAATGTAAATTCTTTTTTATTATCATAGAAATTTGTTTTTTGATAGTCAAAGCTCACAAAGTAATATTATATTTGTTTAATCCATCAATCCCCAAGCCGGCTGCCGCATAAGGCCGTGTTTCCACCTGCAAGACAACTGTCGCGAGAAGTGTCTGACAGTCTGGCTGACAGCAGCTTGCGAGTGTAAACCCCGTAGCAAGTGCTGTCGCGACAATTTGTCAAGCGCTTCCTGCGAGTAGTTGCGACAACATTCTAAACATGTCTGCGAGGACTCGCGACAGATCTCGCTGCTCGCTCGCTCGCAGTTATACGGTCTAATTTCGTATAGTATTATCCGCGAGCTTCTCGCACGACATTCATAGCAGCAATCAATTGCAGGAATCAGTATGAAATGTAAACAATATTGCAAGACACTTATGCAAGACTTCCGCGAGTTTTCTTGCAGGTGGAAACACGGTCTAACAATTGAAAATCTATTGTATCTGCGATTCCCACGATCGAGGTGTTAAACATGCTTCCAAATACACGTAAGTAAATAGCTTAAGAAGTTTAATATTTTTATTATTTACAGACAACAAGAAGAATTATCTAAAACAGTGCCAAAACAGGAAAAAGAATTGGTACAAATGCGCAATAAACTGCAAAATCTTAAGACAGAAGAGTCTAATATAGCCGGGCAGGCTAGGACTCTAAGGTAACATTTGAAAACATTTGTAATTAGTGACTTAAGCTTCATCAATGCTTTAAATTACGCAAGTGCATGGTTTGTAGAATATAATTTAGTACTTGCTAACCACATTGCCAAACCATGAAATATTGTAGCACTCATGATATTTTTTTTTTAACCAGAAAGTCAGCTGTTGTAAGTTAACTTTTTAGTTATAATATAAATTGAGCGCGAGCTCTGCTTTTTTTCGATTCCTGAGAAAGAAAGGAATCATAAGAAATATTGCGGGGAAGAAAGAAGGATATTTTGAGATAGGGTGCTCTGCAGTCGACCCCTGATTATATATTTTCTATTACTCCACTAATATTATTGTATGCTAATTTATTTAAACTTTCGCATATAACGTGATATTAAGAAATTTATTTTTCCAATACAGAGCGCAACTGGAAGAGTCTCGTCAGGCGATGAGCGCAAACAAATCGCGAGGCCGAGTTCTAGATGCTCTGATGAAGGAGAAGAAGGCTGGACGACTGCCCGGGATATTCGGGAGACTGGTAATTGATTTAGATTATAGTATTACGATAAATTAGTTGATTCATGTGTCTTCGGTTTATAGTAGTCCATTAGGACACTGATAGCTCTAGACTCTAGAGTTTAGAGCCTAGGTAGATATGTTTAAAATAAAATGCGTTGGAATTTATTCAGAAATTTGGGCTCTAATATAAAACTGCGAATTCGCATCGCATCGCAAATATCTGCGACAAAATTCATAATCAAAATGACATTACGATGCGATGTGAATTTGCAGTTTTGTGTGAGAATCGTACACTATCACGTTAAATATGCTGTCTTAATTCAAAACAGACAGACAAAATATCGCATTTATAATATTACTATAGATTTATTTTATTCGTACATACAATCTTGAATATATTCCAGGGTGATCTTGGCGGGATAGACTCTAAATACGACGTCGCCATATCGACCTGCTGCGGGGCGTTGGACAACATTGTAGTAGACAGCGTCGAGACAGCGCAGGCTGGCGTGGAATACCTCAAACAGCACGATATAGGCCGAGCTACGTTCATAGCGCTCGACAAACAGCAGCATTTAGTACCGCAGTACCAGAGAAAGTTGAGCTAGTGAGTTTATGTTTGTTTATAAAGACACAAAATAGTAAGTTACAATATGTTTTGTTTTTATCGAAAGTGTCTAAACACACTAGGCTGAATTACGCCGGCGTAAATTCCGCCGCGTTTACGCCGCGTTTTAAACTCATACAAAATACGGGCGGAACGCGAGAGACGACACACTACTCCGCCGTATTTTGTATGCGTTTGGCATTTGCGGCGGAATTTACGCCGGCGTAAATCAGCCTAGTGTGTTTAGACACTATGAGGCACTTTTTCAATTATGAGGACAAAACACTGTATAGTATCCAGTGTGTAAACATTTTACACTCGTAAGGGAGTTCATATTTCATACAAATGTAAAATGCTTTGTGTGTGAGTGTACGTGGGTGCGTATGCGTGCGTGCGTGCGTGCGTGCGTGCGTCCGCGTGTGCGTGTGTGTTAAGCACTAACCTTAAGTTAAGCTCAATATTCACTGTCTTTTACTGTCATGTGACGTTTCCAATATGCCAGAAAACGGCAAGAAAACTCTGTATCTCTCTGGTTAATATTCCAGTCCCGAGAACGTCCCCCGCCTCTTCGATCTGGTTAAAGTGAAAGACGAACGCGTGCTGCCGGCGTTCTATTACGCGCTGCGCGAGACGCTGGTGGCCACCGACCTGGAGCAGGCCTCGCGCATCGGGTACGGTGCCACGCGATATCGCGTCGTCACGCTGCACGGTGACGTCATAGAGATAGCGGGTGAGTAGTCACGTGACTAAATATGCCTACATATTTATATGAAGGACCGGATCGCTGGACTTAGACAATATATGTACATATAACAATATATGTACATATAACAATATATCAGTATGGAAACTACAAACGACACACACAAAACAGACTTATAACCTTTACTACTTTTTCCATCATGCCTAAAATACGTTGCAATCCCAGGTACGATGTCGGGGGGCGGCCGCACGGCGCTACGCGGGCGCATGTCGAGCAGCGTGCAGCAGGACACCGCGCACGATCCCAGAGACGTCGCCGCCAAGGAGGAGAGGTTGGAGGGGCTGCAGCAACGGTGAGATGTTATACCACTTACCAATCAAACTGTAAACTGTAATATAACGTCTGCTTGTCTTTGTACTATCGAGGGAATTGATTCTTAGGCGTTGACAGACCTACGTCATTTGGTCGGGATAAGTCAATCCAATGTTAGTCGGGAAATCTGTCGACCTCGTTTGACAACGTGACCAAACTACGTAGGTCCCCCAGCTGCCTAGGAACTTCTCTGATAATACATACATAATTATTTATTTACACATAAACTTACAGTACCTGGCGATAAATATTGCACATCGACCTTTGGAAAGTGACAGTCGGCTAATTTCGGTTTTGTAGAGCGTTATCTCTAACGCACGAAATACAAAAAGTCCGGTATATATTAGGAGCTGTTAAAACAATTATGGTTTGCTTCTTTTGACAATTTTATTATTCTTTGTATAAAATACACCAAATTTTCTATAAGTTATGGCTTTAGGTTCGGGTAAAATGAAATAAAAAAGGGTGTTCAAATTATGTTAACGTATTTAAAATTCTTTTGGAAAGTTACAGCTGTAGCAAATTTAGGGGTGTTAACAACTCTAGATATATATTTTGAACTGGACGCGACTGCACTCTATTGAATTTGAACAACAACTGACATAATGTCAAATAGGTGTGTGCTACAAAGATAACGCTCTATGAAACCGAAATTAGCCGAATGTCTCTTTCCAAAGGTCGATGTACAATATTTACTGTCGGGCATTGAGATGTATGGAGTTGACACCGCAACGCAGTGCTTGGTCACATTCAAGAGACGCTATATAGCCGCAGTGCACAGTCGGCCGCGAGCTCTTCTGCGCACTTGACGTATGACAATTAAAAGTCACAAAAATGCCTTGGTGTGTCTTAGGATATTGTAAAAATAATTCCAAAAACATTTCCAAATGCGACGGCCTAACATTTCATCGGTTAGTATTCTTATTTAATTATTTTCAATTAAAATACGAACATTCAATTACTAGGCGAAGACGCGCGCCATTTCGCATTGTCATAGAGTAGTAGATTCAGAGGGGAATGTAGGCAGAAGACGACGATGAATGAAGTATTGACGTAGACGAGTTTGTATTTTGGTAATAATATAAATACGGTATTACGTATACATTATGTACATGCGTACATTATAATTGTATTTATAAATATATAAGTAATTTGAATTTTGTAAGTATGTAGTGGACTTTGGATCCATACTTATTTTAATATAATTATTATAAATGCGAAAGTGTGTCTGTCTGTCTGTCTATCCGTCCGTCTGTCGGTTTGTCCGTCCATCTGTCTGTCTGTCCGTCTGTCTGACCGTCCGTCTATCTGTCTGTCTCTCTCTGTGTCTGTTACCTCTTCACGCCTAAGCCGCTGTAACGGCTTTGCAAAGTTTTGGTATGTAATACTTTGGTTTTTGACCGACTTCCAAAAAGGAGGTAATACGTTTGGCTATATGCATCCTCTATCAGTTGTATCACGAGGAGTGCTCTGAGGACCATCCCATCACCTTGATAAGTGGCGGTCTTCCACTTTCCTTCCGCGCACTGCAAAACTGTGGAACGAATTATCGCGAGAAGCATTTTAAGAAGAAGACATATTCTCACGCAGCTCTTCTGACGTTACGAGTGCACATAGGCGACAATTGTTGCTTTCCATCAGGTGACCCGTTTGTCCCGTTATTTTATATAAAAAAATCTAATTAACTTCTATGTCCTTGAGAAATCGTACTTGATGTTGATAAGTGAAAACGCCGTGCCTATATTTAGGGACTTGTTGTAATATTATTATTTCGTTGCATTCGTTCGTTTCGTTCGTTTCGCATGACTTAAAAGTTGGATTTCACTTAACTATTTTTAACTGAAATCCAATTCTTTAGTCATGCAGAAATAAACGAAACTTTGTTTGTATTCCGCTATCTTAGATGAGCCGCCATATTGGATGTAGAATGACATTACATTCGTTTTCGAGTTATTCTCAAAAAGTTCTTTCATTTAATATCCATACTGTTATTATAGGACGGCATAGAAAATAACTTGGATGGTCGGCCATTTTATATTTTATTTATAGTGATGTCACATACTGTATCGTGCATTGTCATTCAAACCAAATGTGTATACAAAATTTCAGCTCAATCGGTTAAAATATTATATGTACATACACATTAAACATACTTACTTCGAGTTCAAAAATTCCACCCGAACTTACATAATAATGTAAATAACTAAATAATAATATACAGAGCAAGTTAAATAAAAGCTTTTAATAATGTTTAGTAAAAATATTTGTTTTATTTTATCCACTTTCAAATAGAGTCTGCGTTCATTTGAGTGTAGGCACAAAACTTTGTCACTTCTGCGGTACTGATCTATAGCCATCACCGCCCCGCCTCATTCCGCTCATTCTTCAAGTGCGACATGTTTTTTGTTGGCAATAGCAACTCCATACATCTCAATGTTGCCGGGTATTGTACTATATTTGTGGCATCGTTTGGGTCATAATTTAGAAGTGTTTAGCTAATTGATACTGCTTCCTTTATGAGCATATTGTGTACACAATTTTTGTAGCTCAATTATAGTAATAGAAGCATGAAATTTAATATTATTTAGATATTCCCTAGCTCGTCCATACACTATTTTAGACTATTTTTATTGGCATATAAATTAGTTTTTTCCTTATTTTAATTATAATGTATTCTAGGCTAAGTGAATTGCGAAGCGAACAGTCTGAGCTAGAGGAGTCGCTAGTGTCGATACAGAGCAGCGCGCGCGAAGGCAAGACCACGCTACAGAAGTTGGACATTGAACTGCGCAGCTTGACTGATCAAGTGCCCGCATTGAAGGTATGTTACATTGTAGCTAATAATAAAACTTATGGTGTGAATGGAAGAGTATACAGCATGACTGGTGAGACATGACCGATACTAATGGAGAGTATTCGGTAGCCGATTCTCATTATAATTATGTAATAAAATTAGGTACTTAATTTTTGACCAAATTTGCCTTTAAATAAATGAATCATGGACACTTAGTAAATTACGCAGGACGCCGCGCCGGCCATAGTAATTTACTAAGTATATCGATTGATATTATTTTTTTATATTTTTTTTCAACTACTATAATAGCCTAATATCACGTCCTCGAGTATTGAACATGTCTCACCAGTCATGCTGTAGGATATAGGACTTTGTATTTTCTTAAATGGAATTAATATATTTTTTGTTTGTTTATTTATCAATCTCAGCAATTGTGTTTTGTGTAATAGTTTTAGTTTAACTTTGGTTTAACCAAAACACCATTGCTGAGATGATTCTTTTATTTTATGTTGTTGATGTTGTTTTATTATCAATTATTAAAAAATCATTTTAAAACTTATTTGGAATATAACAATTATTATTAATACTTTTTAGGCACAAATAAAACAACAACAAGCGAAAGTTGCGTCAAGTAAGGTGGACGCCAAACAGAAGCAGAAACTGGAACAGAACCTCAAAGCTGCTGAGGAGAAGTTGGACAAAGCCAAATATAACGCCGGAGAGGTAGAAAATATATAAAAGTGGCACCAATATATTTTTTATTTGTTATATTTTTTTGTATTATAATTCGCTAAAGCGGCTTGCTGTGTTGTCATATTCACTTCTTATCATGTGACGTGCGACGAAATATGATTTTACGATTTGAAAGTAACGTTAAGAAGTTTAATGACTGGTGAATATCATTGGGAGTTTTTTCGCTGCTTATATTATATTATTGCTAAACAGGAAAAAAAATACGCTAGCTATTATATTATAGCGATAGTAAATAGTCACTAAGGGGCTGTTTCACTACTTCCTGATAAGTGCCGGATAGGCTATCCACAACTTATCTGGCAGATACTCCATACTTTATCTGATAGATGGGCGAGGCCGCCAATTTTTGCTGATTTTGCAATTATTTTTCTCCGCCCTTTGTATTTTAAAAAGTATTGTGTTTATCTTATGATCGAAAACTGATTCTAACGAAGAAAACAAAGTGCTCAAGCATGCATTAGAATTATTTGAGTTCCAATAATAGTATAGAAATATATTTACAATTAAACATAAAAAAAGGTAAGAAAATAGCTTAAAATATACAATTCGCCGTGGAAGAGGTGCACTTTAACTGTCGCTGTAGCAGTAAGTATGACAGATTTGAAGATAAATCTGATATGTTATGAATACTTATATAAATGGCTATTACTTCATCTAATTCTTATAGTATTTTAAGATAACTTTCTTTATAAACTTTTCAAATCAAATGAATCGTTAGAAACATCAATTCTACCCCACATTTTAAACGTCATCAATAATACCGATTTATTGTTATCGTTGGGTGTTAGGGAAGGTAAAATCGGGAAGTGGCAACGCTGAGTTTTTATGGAAATTGTGGTATTTTGTGGAAAATCTCGTAATATTCGCCATTTATCGACAGTTCACATTTGAGCCTCAGTCGGGCTGTACACAGTTTTTTCAAAGGAAGTTTTTTTTTGTGACACAAATGTAAGTATTACTGTTTCACATAAAACTATCAATGCATCATGTGAGTAGTCAAAAGGGTCATGTTTGGGGCTATAATAAAAACCACATTATGTATTATTTACAGAGATAAGTTTGATTTTCTCAACACTATGATAGCCTCTACGCTATCATTTTGGTGCTCCAACGGCATATTTCTCAACGCTATGATAGTGTAGAGAAATAAATTCCCTACAATTTAGGCGCTCCAACGTCACAAGCAGCGTAGATTTTCTTTCTCTCGCAAAATTTTTCTGCGTCATATCAGCAAAAATTGGCGGCCTCACCCAGATATGTTGTAGATAGCCTATCCGGCACTTATCAGGAAGTTGTGGAACAGGCCCTAAATATGTTAAATTATCAGGTGGAAAAAGAAGTAGCAGGCGTAGACGCACAAATTTCCGCGGTGGCGGGCAGCAAGGTGAAGGATCTACAGAAACAAGTCGATGATCTAACAAAGAAGATCGACAAAGTGTCCAGCGAGATCACGAAACTGCGAGTTGCTATAAATACTAGTGTGAGGTGAGTTGTAATGAAATCAGAATAGATGGTACAATTTTATGTTAATCTCTAAACTTTGAAATGCTAGTTTACTAGTTAGTAATTAAAAAATTCTAAGTGAGTTGTAGTATTATTTGGAAAAGCAGTCTATAGAACTATTTAGGCTATGATTTTACTTCATCTTTTTAGAAATGAATGTAAGTATGTATTAGAAATATATTATAATATCGAAATAATTTTAAATTAGATCTTTAAATTAGTTTTTAAATATGTGAAAATATATGTATTTCAGGAATGCTAAGAAGTCAAAAGACAAGATAAACCAAATGGATGCAGATTTGCAGGAGACACTGAAGAATCTAGAAAACCTCAACAGCCAGAAGAAACAGCTCACTCTAGACACATCACAGTTTCAGAAGGATTTTGAAGAGGTAAGCCAGATTTACTCTGCACATTTTTGAATTGAAGACGTGGGTGGAAGAACCACAAAACTAACATTTTGAAAAATAAGGGCAATTTCTCATTTTTTCCCTTTTTGAACAAACCTTGTAACTTATCTACTTCACTATCTGGCTAATATATCTGGCTACACATAAAGTGCACGTTTTTTTTTTTAAATAATTTTTCCGGCCCTAGACCAAAAATCGGCAATTTTTTAATTGGTACTTACCTCTTTCTTCCACTCACGTCTTCAATTACAAAATATGTTTTTATATAAGCAAGACTCGATCTCCCAGAGACTAATTAATAAAATAACATTTACAGCTCGAAGAACAAATAAACGAGGGAACCGGGGAATTCTCGGGCCTGCGGCAGGAGATCTCGAAACTACAGGCCAAAGAGAACAAGGCCAAGAGCGAGCGGCTCGAAGCCAATAATGCCGTCAGCAAGATGGAGAAAAGCATACAGGACTGTACCAGCAAGACGCCCATGTGGCAGAAAGAGGTATGATGTGTTAGTGGTAAGTTTGGAGTGAATCACTGAGATGACATAAAAAGACTGCATGACACAAGAGACGGTGCGGTAAAAAATAAAAAAAAGACGGGTTGCACTCCGGGAGGGCCGGCAGAAGTGAAAACTTGATTATTAACGTTGTGCATATTTTTTTTTACCCATTTTTTATGAAAATCGATTTAAAAAAAAAGCAATAATAAAAAAAAAGATCGTTTTAATTAATTACTCGAAACCTTTACAATCGATTAAAAAATATCGACAATCGAAAAAAAAAACAATCGATTGTTCGATTAATCGATTTCGATGTTACAACACTACTCTCCCACCGTCCTACGTTTTTTTCTTGGTTTTTCGATCAGCATGAGAATCTGACGCGAGTTTCACAGTTTTTACCCATCCCACAAATACACCATCCCACAAAAGTGCTCAACGCCGCGCCGCTAAAGAAGTTTTCACTTTAAAAATTGTTTTACATGTTCAGATTCTGTTCAAAATATTAAACATAGACTTGTGGTGATCATTGTTGCCGCTATAAATGTTAAAAAGCATCCAAACGAGAAATGCTTGAAAGATACAAGCAGCGATATATGAAAATACGAAGAGTCGTGCTTAATCTTCCGTAAGAATTAAAAAAAATGTTACCATTTTTATACCGTAACCCTGATTAAACAACATTACATTATAGTCTATACTTCAAACGGCGAATCGATAGACGAAATTCTGTTACTGGTTCTTTTTATTACTTACTAGATGACGCCCGCAACTTCGTTGCGCCAAAATTCGTTAATCGCGCGGGAACCGTACATTATTCCGGGATAAAAACTATCCTATGTCCTTTCTCGGGACTCGAAGTATCTCCATGCCAAATTTCAGCAAAATCGGTTCATCTGCTTGAGCGTGAAGAGGTAACAGACAGACACACTTCCGCATTTATAATATTAGTATGAATTTATAGACGTTCCGCGCGGCTTCGCCCGCGTAAATTGGATATTTCACAGACAAATTAGTCCACAAAAAATAGCCTATGATCACGTGCTCTACTTCCTATCTGACCCAAATAACAGAATAATTGCTCTAGTAGTTCGTGAGATAAGCCCTTTCAAATAATTTCCCCCGTTTTTTTCACATTTTCCTCTATTTTTTTTGCTCCTATTAGTCTTAGCGTGATAAAATATAGCCTACAGCGTTCTTCGATAAATGGGCTATCTAAAACTGAAAGAATTTTTCAAATCGGACCAGTTGTTCCTGAGATTAGCGCGTCCAAATAAGCCCTTTCAAATAATTTCCCCTGTTTTTTCCACATTTTTCTCTATTCCTTCGCTTCTATTATTTTTAGCGTAATAAAATATAGCCTATAGCCTTTCTCGATAAATGGGCTATCTAACACTGAAATAACTTTTCAAATCGGACTAGTAGTTCCTGAGATTAGCGCGTTCAAATAAGCCCTTTCAAATAAATTTCTCCCGTTTTTTCCACATTTTCCTCTATTTCTTCGCTCCTATAAGTCTTAACATGATAAAATATAGCCTATAGCCTTCTTCGATAAACTGAAACTGATTAACACTGAAAGAATTTTTCAAATCGGACCGGTAGTTCCTGAGATTAGCCCGTTCAAACAAACAAACTAACAAACTTCCGCTTTATAATATTAGTATAGATACTGTACGCAGTTGTCGAGAGTGAAACTACATTTACTATAGAGACAAATTAAAAATAACATTGCACTTCCAGCTATCTTCCCTCAAACTCGAAGACCCCGGTCTGGACGGCGTCCCCGGCATAGACCGGCCGGAGCCGCTCGCGACTCACTCGGCCGAGGAGCTGGACGAGTGCGCGGTGGACGAGCTGCGGAACAGGCTCGCGGCGCAGAAGGCGAGGGTCGGCGATAGTAAACCCAATGTGCAGGCTATACAGGTATACACATGTTTATTAAACCCCTAGCCCATACTAATAGACCGGCTGGAGCCGCTCGCGACCCACTCGGCCAAGGAGCTGGACGAGTGCGCGGCGGACGAGCTGCGGAACAGGCTCACGGCGCAGAAGGCGCGAGTCGGCGATAGTAAGCCCAATGTGCAGGCTATACAGTATACAGGTATACACGTCATGTTGGTTAATAATAATTACACATACACTTTGTCTAGCATGTTAGAAAAAATGGGGTCGCGAAATATTTATTCATGCCTCGTCGTCGCGTCATAAAAAAGGTTGAAAAACAATGATGTCTTCTTCGTATTGTGCCATTTTCTGTTACAGGTCAGTTAACAAGAGCTGGCACGATCAACACATTTAAACATTGCGCTTGTGTAGTGTCTGTGAATAAGCGCGTGGCGTGACGTCGTCTGCATACGCATCAAAAAAGTCTGCCCGTCTCTCTCGCTCGCGGTCTATCTTATGAGCGTGAAGGGGACAGTTATTGTTTTTCTTATGCTACTGTTTATAAATACAGCGTAATGTTACAAGTCGGTAACGTGTGATCGGCGCGCGGCCAGCGTTCGGAACCGTACGATAATTATCGTACACATACGATAATTTTGTGCGTACGTACGATGTACGATAGCATATTATTATCGTACGCAGATTATACGATAATTTTTATCATGATGCAAACATACTAAGTATACATATTTTTAAACATACTGTATAGTGAAATAGAGATGATGACAAGCGATTAGCGAATTTTGTTATTAATAAAATAAAGAAATCATGGTAAAAAATAAGTGTTCTCAAAATTTCAGCTCGATAGCATTTGTATTTTTTTTGCTATGCACCTTCAAAGATGGATAATAAAGTCGATTTATTTTTCAATTAAATTTCTTAATATTTATATATCATTCGATATATTATGCAGTTTGTAACGATAACTGCAGCCGTGGGTGCCAAAAAAAAGCAAATTTTAAATTATACTTTATTAATAAAAAGTTTTACATTAATTAAATTTAAATTAAGAACGAATTACATATTAATACAAGTGATTCTCTACTGAAATTGAGTGAAAGAATGGTCGCACGATGGTGGTGGCCGCTTCTGCTTACTTGGATATTCCCCTGAATCGATGTCGAAATATTGCACCGTGTGCGGTACAATGCGGTAAAGTTGTGTGCACACTTGGGTTTCTGGATATTAAGATAAAGGTGCGGATACACTTATGCTGAAGTGTATCATAGTTAGGACGGTATAACAAGTTTAAAGCAATTTTTGTTATGAAACCACTTTCATAGACGCAATATTTAATATACCTATCGAACAAAGTTCTCTCCCGCTCCATACAAACTACGAAAGAGTGACGTCAGTCTTTCGTAGCACTTTGTATGGAGAGTTTCGGGCAGGTCTATTTTATGAGATTTTTGAATTGTCATATCTTGGTGAATTTTTAAGCTATCAGAGTCATTCTTTCAGCGATGTTTCTTTTTTTTAAGGGTCTTTCAATTACCAATAAGAAAAAAAAAAATAGTCATCAAGCCTATTGCATAAGTGTGAGCACTGTGAACGTGCCAGCTTTAGTTAACTGATCTATATATAACGTTTACAATAATTTATATGCTAGATGACAGTCCGTCTATTCATACTAAGCACACCGTCTATTCGCTGTCTATTTATAAGTAAGGGGTTTTTCATGGTTTTAAAATATGTATGTAACCTGTCCTATCTCTATTTTGTTTTATTACAGGATTACAGAACGAAAGAGGAGTTGTATCTGAAGCGAGCGGCGGAGTTGGACGAAATCACGACTAAAAGAAACGAAATGAGAGCGCTCTACGACCAACTCAGGAAAAAGCGGACGACAGACTTCCTTAGTGGTGAGTGGTGATTGCACGGTAACTGTAAATTTTTAATGTGACAGAAAGTATCGTGACAGTGCACCGCGTTAGAGGGAATCGCTCTGAAGCAGTGGTACTCAACCATTTTTTTATACGGGCGCAAACACATTTTGGTAACTTTTGTCACTGGCCGCAACCAAAATTTTTAGAGTTAAAAAAATAACGTTCTTCGAAATTAAGATTCAGAAGTGGAAACATTTTTACGACATTCACGACGACAGCTGCACTATTTTGCCGGTGGAGGTAAATTTCGAAATGGTTTAACTACATGCGGGCTACTGATAAATTCTATGTAATTGAATAATTTTTGTACTAAACATAGTACTACGTTATATCTGCAGTCTTTAGTTACCTTAAACAAGGTATTTTATAAGTATTTTCCTCCTTCAGGTTTCAACACAATAACGAACAAACTGAAGGAGATGTACCAGATGATCACGCTGGGCGGCGACGCGGAGCTCGAGCTTGTCGACTCGTTAGATCCCTTCACCGAGGGGATTATATTCAGGTAAATACTAGCTATATTTTAGTGTCTAAACACACCATGCCGAAGTTACGCGGCCGAAGTTCGGCATGATTACGTCAGCAATGTCAAACGCATACAATATAACGCGACGTAATTTCAGCATGGTGTGTTATCGGTAATTTAAAATACATTGCAGGCGTAATCATGCAGAACTTCGGGCGCATTTTTTCGGCCTAGTGTGTTTAGACAATATTTAAATTCATTACAAGAGTGAAAATAACATAGTTTGTTACGTAAAGACATTTATTTTTAATTCAGATATAACCATTTTTGTTTTTCTAATTTTTACTTAAGTACCCCGCAAACGATCAAATTTGCTTGACAAACATGTTTGATGTATTGTATACGTTTTCATCAAACAGCAGCTCAGACGATCAAACGTGCATCAAACAAGTTTGTCAAACAGTTAGCTAAAATCGGTTTGAGATCATGATATTTTGTTTGACAAATACAGCGGAATACGTTCAAACACGTTTGTCAAACGCTACGCAAATCCAAATTTTCTTCAAACAGGTCAAACACGTAGTCTGTTTAGCGACACGGGCCACGGCATGGTGAGAGAAGTACCTACGTTATTTACACTGTTGACACGTCTTGACGACTTTTCATCACGCCTTTATAAACAGCAGCCCTACTAAACTGTTTTGAGACTCAAACAATCGGACGAGAATGCTGCGTCCTACTCTAACAAACGTGAATTCCCGTCCGATTGTTTGAGTCTCAAAACAGTTTCATGGTACAAGGCCTGATACGATTTTGATTCAAGAGTCTGATTAGTTTCAAATTGAGCCGCAGCACAATCTTGCGCTAGTGTAGCTGTCAGGAGTAGGAAAAGCCGTTGTGATCGAATTAGTTCCAAATTGAGCCGCAGCACGATTTTGCGCTAGTATATACGTCGGATGTAGCAAAAGCTTTGAGATCAAGCTAATTCTGATTCTGTCGGACTCGGGAGTAACCGAGTTATAAGTATAGTAGGCTAGTATCAGTAAGACAAGAATTTGGCAAGCGCAATAACGAAGTATTAGTGATTTATTATAAAAGTTGTTATACTTAAAACCTTTTTAATTTCTAGCGTCCGTCCCCCAAACAAGTCTTGGAAGAACATATCGAACTTGTCCGGTGGGGAGAAGACGCTGTCGTCGCTGGCGCTGGTGTTCGCGCTGCACTACTATCGCCCCACGCCACTATACGTCATGGACGAGATAGACGCCGCGTTGGACTTCAAAAACGTGTCCATCGTCGCTAACTATATCAAGGTGTCTATACTTCCATACTAATATTATAAATGCCAAAGTCTGTCTGTCTGTCTGTTACCTCTTCACGCCCAAACTGCTGGGACCACTGGACTGATTTTGCTGAAATTTGGCATGGAGATACTTTGAGTCCCGGGAAAGGAGATAGGATACTTTTTGTCCCGGAAAAATGTACGGCTCCGGCGCGATAAACGAGTTTTGGCGCAACGGAGTTGCGGGCGTCATCTAGTTTGTGATATACGAGCGGATTCGGCAGATTTTGTCCTGCATTATTCGATATACCGTCTTCAGCGCCGCCCAAACGCTTAATTTTTTTTTGAGTTTAGGAACTTACACACGTACAAAAGAAATAATATAATAATTATTAATATTAAAGTGTCTCTATTATCGCCAACTACAGGTTTTAACTTCGAGCTCACGTGATCACAAGTTGGTTAAGTTTGTAAGATTGTAAAGGGTGATCTCTGAATAGAGTAGGATTGTGTTAATTTACTGTCATGTATCGTCCATAATAGTTTAAAGTTACATTAAATTATTTATAACAAAGAAAAATTATAAATGGAAACGTTTGTCTGGCTGTCACTTCCTTCACTCTTATCGATTTAGTCTATACTTTCGTCTCGGAAAAATTTACGGTTCCCGCGCGGTAAGTGAATTCTGAAGCAACGGTGTTGCGTGTAATACCTACAGGGCACCCGTAAGGGCTACTGGCGCCCGTGTGCAAAAAAAGGATTTTGGCGACCCTTTAGGCAAATTTTTGGGACCTTGGTTTTGGCGCCCGTGTGCATTGCACATATGGTAGCGGGGACCCTGAATACCTAATAGACGTAAGAAAATTGTATAAGCTCAGTTTACCCTGCTCAGTAGTAGATCATAAGCTTGCTTACAACACATCATTTTAACAATAATGGTAACAATAATTAAGCAAATCTTTTTCAGGAACGAACGCGAAACGCCCAGTTCATAATCATATCCCTGAGGTACAACATGTTTGAAGTGTCCAACAGATTAGTGGGTATCTACAAGACCGAGGACTGCACCAAGTCGGTCACCATAGAGAACAAAATACCAGAGCCTAAAGACATCGTCACGTCGGTGTAGATTGTACAAAGTATTATAAGGAATCTATATTTTTAATAAACCTATTTTTTCAATTGCTTATTTTGTATGTACGAATTTTTATTTTTGAGAGTTCAAACGAAGAAAATGAGCGTTTTTGTCATCTTTGAATCCCATCGTTATTTTGTTATCTTAGACACTAGGACTAGACAAAAGGACTAACGCTAAAACTCGTGCGGGCGAACGCTCGCGTGTGTATAGTGAAAAATAGTATGGGCAGCGCAGGCGCGTGCGACGGACTGTCACACGCGCGGCGGACGGCGGGCACACGGCGCGGGCGCACGCTTTTTACAGTCGACATAGTTTCCGTGGACGTCTTTTTGCCAAATAATAAATTACTAAATAATACATGGTAATCTACTGGACACAACTGTACACGCTCGAGATAAAAAATATATTAACAGCGCTAAATGAGATGGGCGCACGCGACGGGTGCCCGCTCGCACGCGGCGGTCTTCCGCCGCGTGCGCCCGCGCCCGCGTCCGCCCGTGTTTTAGCGATTGCCCTAAGGCCCATACCTCGAGGCAAGGGCGATGGGTCTTTGTTGCCCAGTCACCGACAAATCCAAATTAAAAAAATAACAAAAATACCAATCATAATTCATATTATATTTATTATGATAACATCTTACATAAATATATTTTCTGATATCACATACACATATTATAAGTTATAGCTGAACAAGCTACGCGAACCTGTTGATTTTTAAGTAATAAATATTACAACATAGTTTTTTTTAAATAACTTATCATTAATAATTATGTCAACATTTACGCTAGTTAGAGATAAACTACGATAACATGGAGCACCTCTCCAAATTACTGTTTCAATGTGTGTAGTCACATCCTTATGAAAGAGTTTGTATGTAGTAGTATTCAACCAATCAACTGTACTCGTAATATTTCACTTAATGTCACTTATTTGTTATTACCAATATATTTTGTTGGTCAACTAATCATAACTAGCCAACCGCGCAAGACAACGCACTTCAAACGCGACGTTTTGACAACGAACTTTAAACGTTTTGAATTTTGGAGGGGCGCGCCATTTTATCGTAGTTTATCTCTACTGTGAAAATTCTTAATTTCGTGTTTTTATGGCAGGTATTACACGCATCAATATTAAA
Organism: Lysandra bellargus; assembly: GCA_905333045.1. Lineage (NCBI taxonomy): Eukaryota > Metazoa > Arthropoda > Insecta > Lepidoptera > Lycaenidae > Lysandra > Lysandra bellargus. The sequence continues at coordinate 9,783,356 of HG995327.1, read as the reverse complement.
ATGATTCTAGTATCACGCGAATCACAAGCACTAATGCGATACTGCGATTTGGCCTATTACACCATTAATATTATCACGGAACCGTGATAATACTGATGCGTGTAATATGCCCCTATGATGTTAATTATAAATCTTCTAAAAAGCAATTAATAAATAAGTATAGACAATTTTGCACCAAAATTGTATCGTTTGCCAAGAGTGTGCAATTTGTTGAATAATTGAAACTTGGCAAACTGTACTTTTAATTAGGACTTATTGAAAAAAATACTTAGAAATCATTAACAATAGTGAAATATCGCGTGCACAATATTAGGAATAAGAACCATAGAATTTACTCAACATTAACAACAAAATGCATTTAAATATAACTTATGTAAGGATGCAGTCTTTATGCTAGTAAACAGAAGTGCTTCTATATTAGGACTGACGTAGACTAGGGATTTACAAAAAAACGTTATAAAATCAAGTGTAACTGCATTGCTATAAATTGTCATAATAGTCTAATGGAAATGAAGGTGTTTTATGTCCTTTTTTAACTGTAAATTTATACTGCGACTCACTAGTATTATGCTAGTATATTAGATTGCAGATATTTCATAAGCAGCATTCAGTCCAATCGTAGTATACCGGTTAGCAATATTTGTGCACTAAATTTTTAGCAGTCCTATTGTTCTTCTGGCGTTACTATTAATTATAATTTACGCATTATCAATAAAGATAATATTATTATTAATAAAGATAATATTATACAGTGAATAGCTTTTCTAGGTCTGCTTGTCTCTGTTTGGCACTGTGGAAAAATCGCTTGATAGACAAAGACAACAAACCTTGAATAATTATAGGCTGCATTATCTTTATTGGTAAACCATATATATATCTTAGGGCCTGTTTCACCACTTTCTGATAAGTGCCGAATAAGCTTTCCACCACTTAAATTGACAGATGAAGTAAGGAGAATATGTCAAAAAAGCTGTGAATAGGCCCTTAGTGTTATAATAGCACTTTTTAAACAGATTATAAGCTATTGTATAGCTTTTGTTGCGGGCTTCGGCCGAATCCATGCATCGGTGCCGTTGTGCGGGTCGGTGCGGCGTTGCCAGACTTCGGCACGGTGTTTGTGTGCGTGCGACCACAGAATACATAATTAGTACCTTACGGTACAAAAGTTTCACTCCCGAGTTTAGGTATGATAAATCCGGTCACCGGACTAAACTCAATAGGCTGGCACTCGCTCGACTTGTCGCTCACGCATCCGCGATACAAAAGTAAGCCCAGGCAGATTGAAGCGAGACGGCAGATAATAATTGTACTACTGTGAACGCTAAACGCAATGCAAAAGGTTGAAATTAGGTTGTTTTCCAGAATAGTAGGTAAATATCTCGGCAATTTCGCGCCGTTTGTATGGAAGTAAGACAGGCCTGGTGCGACTATGAAAAATGCTAATATGCAATAGCTTGACCGCGGCAGTTCCCGAGTGCTACAAGTATTTTTCGTAAAGTTTTTGTCATAAAGTGTGTCGGTACTATAAACTAAATCTCTTGCACCAAAACCATCACTTCGGGCTTCAGATACACATCTTTGTTTGGGCTATTATTAATTTCATCCAACACAGAATGGTGCCACGCGAAAGTGAGTACTGTCGCCGGTACTAGTCGCAGGTCGATAAGGGTCTTATTTGCGTCCTCGTCGTATATTAGTTTGTGTCCGGTCGGCGTGTTGAGGACGAATGGGAGGCCGCTGTGCTCGAGGTTCTCCTGCACAAACTCGTGGATTTCAGTGTACCGCTCGTACACTGAGAATGTTCCCTGGAGTAATAAAATAAAACTGTAGATAAGAATAACAAAAATAACCATTAACTAGTGCTAAATATTACGGTATTATATTTTTACTCAATGTCTTAGATCGTTTCCATGTTGCTGCGTGCGTTCATAACGGAAACACTGTTTATAGAGAAAGTATGCTCTTACATGGATTCAAATATTTATGCCCTAAAAAGGAAGAAAGAGTGTGAGTAATTGAAGTGATGGATAGGACATTATAATCCATTACTAATAAAAAGGTCTACACAGGCATTATAATAATACAATGTTTTGTCCGTGTTTGTCCAGCTTTTCAGCTAACAGGGACAAAAAATTATTTAACTATAACATCTATGTCGCAGTCTTGGTCGCATATCATTCAATCTGCGATTTGATTGAATGACTAGAACATACATTGAATGACATGACTAAAGGACATCTCGTCAAGAGTCAAAACGTTAACTGTGACGTTTAACGTCTTGACTTGGTAATAAAACTTACGGTGCGTCCACAGGTGTATCATTTGCGCGATCAGATCTCCGTCGCGATCATCGCGCCGAATCAAGTATGCGTATCATAGTGTGGACGCCTATTAGATCATTCTGCCGATCATGCGCGTATTTGATACGACACGTATCAGATACGCGGTTAATAGCGATCGGGGCGTATCATGATACGCGTCGGAGATCTGATCGGAGACTGATCACGCAAATGTGGACGAAGCCTTAGATGACAGACAACTATAGGTCTACTAATGGTCTTCCAGAACCTGATGGCAAAAAGTAAGAAAGTAAATTGACTCTAGCAATACCGGGGTAATTGGAATAAAACATTTTGATCCTTTTTAGGGTTCCGTACCCAAAGGGTAAAAACGGGACCCTATTACTGAGACTTCGATGTCTGTCCGTCTGTCTGTCTGTCTCCAGGCTGTAACTCAAGAACGGTAATAGCTAGAGAGTTGAAATTTTCACAGATTGTGTATATCTGTTGCCGCTATAACAACAAATACTAAAAGCAAAATAAAATTAATATTTAAGGGGGGCTCCCATACAACACACGTGATTTTTTTGGTCTTTTTGGCTCTATATCAATAATGACAACAGGTAGGTACTTTTCTCAAGGTCCTTAGTTTTATGTGTACTTTAATATTTAATAATAATATTAAAATAAAATAAAAAAATAAGGGGGGCTCCCATACAAAAACACAATTTTGGCCTAATTTTGCTCTATAATGGTACGGAACCCTTAGTGCGCGAGTTAGACTCGCACTTGGTCGATTATTTTTTTTCCTTATAGCGGCTGATTCAGTGTGTTAAACATGCAAATATGAAAATTTATCCAATGAACAAGGATATTTTTTGAAAATCTGCCATCCAAATTTGCCATCAGATCCTGGTAGACCTATATTAAGCGATATTACCTGCAGCAGTATACCGTCGGGGAAGCGCACTCTGATGATGGCGAACTTGTATTTCCGCATCTCCCGGATCTCGTCCTTCTCGCGCATCGCCTTTGTTCGCAACATCTGACTCTTCTCGAGAGCTTCCGTCCTGGAATTTATTTTTAAAATGGTTAATTTGAACATGAAGATTTGTTTTTTTTTTTTTTGTTTTGGGAGTATACTCGTTGACCGACCATGATTTTAAAAATTAATACTCTTCTTGCATAATTACTTTTCTTTTTAATACAGATTGCATACTCATACATTATTTATTAAAATTGAAGTACTAAAGTTGGTACGAGAATGAGAGAAAGTTGGTAATTTTTGAGGATGTTGGCTGAGTGTTACTTGTTGGATTCAATTACATATTGAACTGGAAACCATTATGTTTCTTCTTCATAAATTGTATCATAATTTGACGTTCAGAAAGGAGGTTAAAAGTTTGATGTGTCTCAGCGTCTGTCATATTTTTAATACACACACAAATATTATTAAGCATCTTTGTATGGCACCATACATCCAAAGTTTTGCTAAGTTATTAAAATTATTTCACCTCAGCTGCTGCTCCCTCTTAATCTCCTCCGGTGTTAACGCGTAGAATGCCGGCGGCAGCTGCATCTTGGCGGCGGCCTGCGACGGCAGCAGCACTTGTAGATTGCGGTCCAGTTCCAACTGGATGGGCTCGGCCGACCGCAGCGCGTCTATCAACGTCTGGAATTATTTATGCCTCTATTAAAGCCTGGTGTATCTTAGGGCCAACGCCAAAACTCGCAAGGGCGCACGCTCGTGTGTATAATGAAAAATAGTATGGGCAGCGCAGGCGCGGACGGCGGACACACGGCGCGGGCGCACGCTTTTCGCAGTCGACATTGTTTCCGTTGACGTTTTTTGCCAAATAATATTTTTTTTTTATTTTTTTTTATTTAACATTTATTGTACACAAGAAACTTATTCTAACACAATTGACATGGAAAGACGACACAAAGGAACTGCTTATTTCTACAGAAATTTCTTACAGCAGCCCTACGAAGAGAAAATACGATGTAAGAAAATGGACGGAGCGTGCACAATCACAAAAAAAGTCTTAGTCTTAGATCTACATACTAAAAATAATGAATAATAATAGCAGTATTAAAATAAATACAAAATAATTCGCCTATAATACATAAATACTATATGTATATTTAATAACGGTATTCATATGGATTCTTGAAGATAGTGCTCTTTTAATCTTTTTTTGAATAAACTGGCTATCGCGAACAGCATGAGGAAGTGAGTTCCACAATCTAACTGCATAAACAGTGAATGAGTAAGAATAAAAGTTGGAACGAAGTGGTGGGAGGGAAAGGTTCATTCTAACAGTGGTTCTACATGGGATATGGAGGGGTCGGGAAAAGTTGAACCGATCGACAAGGTAGGAGGGAAATAGAGGATTATACAGGACATTATACAGTAAGCTTAGGATATGGGAGTTGCGACGGAGGCGGATGGGAAGCCACTTGAGTTTTAATCTATGTTCAGAAATGTGATAAAACTTTTTTAGGCCAAAAATAAAACGGATACAGAGATTCTGCAGGCGTTCTAATTTTGTCAATTGTTCCTTATTTAGGTCTATGTAGCAGGAATCGGCATAGTCGAGGATAGGGAGAATGAGGGTTTGGACAAGGAGAATTTTGGTGGGAATAGGCAAGAAATGTTGGAGGCTCCTCATCATGTGCAACGAGTGGTGTACCTTTCTGCTGACTTCATTAACCTGAGGTTTCCAACTAAGATTACTGTCCAAGACAATCCCTAAATTTTTAGCTGAGTCAGTAAAGCCGATAACAGTACCATCATAAATGACTGGAGGTACATTGCGTAAGTGTTGATTCATGTATTTGCTGCCAATTATGATGGCCTGCGATTTTTTCGGATTCACAAGCAAACCGAAAGATCTGGCCCAGGCGGAAATTTTTTGTAGGTCGGTATTAATGCCAGTAATCGCAGAATTGACATCTTCGATGGTACAATGCCGATAAATTTGCAGGTCGTCAGCGTATAAATGAAAATTTGATGTGATTATTGTGACGATAACATTAATAAAAATAGAGAATAGGAGGGGAGAGAGAACGCCACCCTGAGGAACGCCCGCTTCAATATCGCACCAATCTGAGGTGGCCTCATCTGAGCGGACACGTTGCGAGCGTCCTCGAAGGTAGGAGTCGAACCAGTCCACCACTGAGGGGGATATGTTAAGGGAACGAAGGATGGAAAGGATAATATCAAAGTCAACAGAGTTAAAAGCGCTGCTAAAATCGAGGAGAACTAAGATATACATTTGTTTTCCATAGCTAGTCGGAGATGATCTGTGACTTTTAGCAGCGCTGTGACAGTACTGTGACCTGGGCGGAAACCGGATTGGAATGGAGAAAGTAACTAGAGTATAGGAATTGGGAAAGCTGTTTATGGACAATGTGTTCAAGGATTTTAGAGAGATACGGTAGTATGAATATTGGCCTGAAATCAGAAACGGAAGATGGATTTAGTGTTTTTGGAAGTGGAAAAATATTAGCACGTTTACATGCTGAAGGGAAAGAACTCGTTGTCAAGGAGTAGTTAAGGATATGTGTAAGAATTGGCAAGAAAATTAGTAAATAATCCATGGTAATCTACTCGACACAACTGTAAATGCTCGAGATAAAAATTATAAGTAAGTTGGCCCGATGCATCTGTTAATGTCTGGAATTACTTCAGATGCGTCAATAATTAAAGTATGGAATAACTTAGATGCGCCTATTAACATCTGTAAATATTTTAGATGCGTCTATTAACGTGTGGAATTATTTTAGAAGTTTCTATTAACGTCTGAAATTGCTTTAGACGCATCTACTAACGTCTTAATTATTATTATTATCAGTTATTACAAGTCTCGACCGAAATCTCGGTCGTGGCATTCCTCAGCAAAATCTGCCAGAAAATCGCCGCTGGATTTTCTTTCGACAATTTCGAACATAGCCGTGACAGAACATAGAATTAGAACGTTAGAAAAGGCATTCCATATAATCGTCGGCGCAAAAATGTGTCACCCTCGAAATGAGTGAGCTCACTCATCTGAGAGCAGTGTGCCTTAGGACGTGTTTAATTCATTGATTACCGCGTTGTTTTTCACTACATTCCGCTCCAGAATGCCGCCGTGTGCCTTCCGACAGTGCAGTAACAACACGAGGAATACAAATAAAGCCAAAGGTGTAATATTTCACACGTAATTCCTAAGATTTTATTAATAATGGAATTCCTAAGATTTTATTAATAATGGAATTAATAAATGGAAGACAATAATTTATTTAAATTATTGTCTTCCATTTTAAGAGAAAAATCAAAGCGAAGCGTAAAATGAGCGACAGAAAAAGTAGTATATGCTATTACTGTAAGACAAAAAGGACGACAATATTTTCTCGATTCGATTAAAGCGTAAAATGAGCGAAAGAGAAAGTAGGTAGTATAATATACTACTACTGTAAGACAAAAAAGGATGACAATATTTTCTCGCTACACATATTGCATGCAAAAACATTGCTACAGTTTTGACGGCATACGTCGTATCTAAGTATTTTGATATCGTTGTGACAGAAAAGTATGGGTATGGGTAATGAAATTGTTGACATTCATTGCCTTAAGCCGTGACCAGACGAGTGTAACGTGTAATGTAAGATTACGTGTAATTGTTAGATTACGTATAACGTAAGAATACGTATAACTGTTGACGCTCAACAGTGTGGACGGCACACGAACTCAAAGCGAATTGTCCAAAGGAGCATTTGTGCTCGCGCGAAAACCGACAGCCGATGGATAAACCCCGAGAGTTACACGTAATGCTCGTAGTGCAGTCCACACGTAGAATTCGTGTTACATTACACGGTGAATTACATTACACGTTACACTCGTCTGGACCCGGCTTCATAAAGAACTGAGACTAGCAGCAAAACAGTTTATATCCTAGAGCTCGCATGCGGAATATATTTGTTGCACAAAATTACACTGTGGTTACATAACAATTTGTAGTCTGGTTATCACCATATCTTAGTTTTCATAATATTTTGTTATGAAAAGGGCTCTTACTGTTAAACTCTCCACCGAAGGCACATTGTCAATATTGAACACCAGAAAGTCCTCCTCGACACCATCAGCATTGGGTAACTTCTTCTGCTCAAAGCCTGCTGCCTGGAGTAGCTCCATAGAACCCTCTATAGGCTGGACACGCTCTGTAAACACCCTGTAAATATAGGGTTGATGAACATATTATAATACAAAAATTTACAACAAAAATATGCATAAATATGTTGTGATAGCAAACAGTTGTTTTATGAAAGCAGGGGTTAGCAACATGCAACCTGCAAGTAACATGTACCTCTTTGTATACATGTCTCTTTAAGAGAACAAAAAAAAAAAAAAATTCAAGTTTTATTTTCAAAATATTTGCATGTTGAGACGTATGAAAAACATGAGCGCTATTTCATATTGTAGAGATAAAGTACGACAACATGGCGCGCCCCTCCAAAATTCAAAACGTTTGAAGTGTGTTGTTAAAACGTTTGAAGTGCGTTGTCTTGCGCGGTCGGCTAGATATGATTAGTTGACCAACAAATCTTGGTAATAAGTGGCATTAAGTGAAATATTACGAGTACTGGTTGACTGGTTGATGTGACTACACACATTGAAACAGTAATTAGTTTATCTCTACCATGTTGTTATATTAATATCATGTTTTTGCAAAAAAAATCCATTCAGGAAGCTCTATACTTTTTGTATGTGAATATTTATTTTTCAAAAGAAAGTATAAAAAATCCACACCTGTTTGACATCCTTATCTTCTTATATTTCTCCTCCTTTGGGTATGTAATGATGTTCTCCAAATACTTGCATAGTGTCTCCACGCAAATGTCAATCTGAAATAGTTTTACAATTAATAAGAAAAAGCTTTACTGCTAGGATATACTTGCAACTACTCTTTACAGTTGTATATCAAAATACAGGAAAAAACTCGATCCAGACTGCCCTCAGAAAATGTCAATCTAATTAAATGCACCAAACCCGCATTTTTTTAGATTTATTTAACGGGATGGACGGTATGGACGGGATTTGCGAATGTAGGCATTCAAAAGACAAAATGACAACAATTAGTCTAGTTAATCCAGTTTCTACTGTATATTATTAAAATTAGGAGTCCTATTCACAGCTTGTAATTTAACTGCTTGGTGTATTGATAAGGTCAGCATGCAATTTAAGCATCACTCAACTAGCATTTTAACCCATCAAGCCCCAGGACACCAGTGACCGCGACAACAATAGAATAACAATATATTTCCAAGAATCCGTGATCGAAGGATTAATATTTGCCATTTCATTTATGTAACGCAAGGTACTCTCTAACACTGATAAATTAAGGTCAACGCAGATTTGGCCGCGCCGCAGTCGCCGCATTCGGAATTCTTCATATAAAGAATGTAGAAGTTGCGAAGACTGCGGCGCGGGTAGGTATGCGAGCTTGCCTATAACTTCATATAAAGAATTCCGAATGCGGCGACTGCGGTGCGTGTGGTGCGGCGACTGCGGTGCGTGTGGTGCGGCGACTGCGGTGCGTGCGGTGCGGCCAAATCTGCGTTCACCTTTAGCATGTTTATTCTTATTTTTATCATACCAGTAAATAGCCACAACTCCGTTACGCGGAAATCCGTTTATTGTATATTTTTCGGGACAAAAAGTATCTTCCATCCATCCTTTCCTGGGACTCAAATCATGTATTTACCAAGTTTTATCAAAATTGGTTCAGTGGTTTGGGCATGAAGAGGTGACAGACAGGTACATTTTTGCACTAAAATATTAGTATGGATATTGAATGCGTAAAACTCACCTTTTCCCGATTGTGATTACATGACTGTATTATGAGACAGGCTGTCAGCCCTCTCTCTTCCTCCAACTGCTCATACAAGAAAGTCTTTATATTATTTTTCCATTCATCCCTTGATAGTATATCATTACTAATAAGTGGACATCTGTAAAAAAAATTACCATAATTTTGTATTTTAATCCTTAGATCGGAGATTCTTGGAAATGCTATTGTATTCTGTTGTTGTCGCGATCACCGGTGCTCATATTATGGGGCTTGATGGGTTAAACAAAATGACTCCTATTTTTATACAAGTAGTAGATTTACTACATACACAATTTTTAGATATAATATGTATGATATTATTATAATTATTTTAAAAAGACAATTTGCTACTAGATAATATAAAAAATAACACAGTAAAGAAATTTATAATTACCTGAAAAATACTCCTGACACAGCTAAGTTTTTAGGCAAATCTGACTCAATTTGAACTCTTTCAACTCTTTCCGTAACTTGACTTAGATCTGAAGATGGCTCTGCTTTTTCTGTTTCTAATTCCTTTTTAACTTGTAGCTTAAATAAGTATAACATGTTTTAAGTATACAAATATCCCAAAAATAAAAACTATCTATTCAAGTTAACTAATACCTCGAACGCCGTTTCTTGGAAATCTTTTGTTCTCGCGGTTGCATGCAACCACTTGGAAACGAAAGAGTTAATATTAATTGACACAGTGTGCCATAATAAACTTACTTTAATTGCAGCTAGGGAAGTATTAAATGCTGGATTTTCTCTTTTCTGTTGCAGTCTTGCTAGTGCTGCATCTGCGGCTAGTTTGCTTTCTTCAGACAACCCAGAACGTTGAGGGGCTGGTGCTTGCTTTAAGTTGGAGGGTTGATTTCTCACTGTAGTCTCACTCAGTTTGTGCCCCGGCCCGGCCAATTTGAATTTAGCATCGGCTTTCTTCTTTTGAAAAAACTTTTTTATTTTATCAGCCATGTTAGTTTCTTGGTGTGTACTCTTTAGGAAGTTTAAGTTTAGAGACACTCTCCTTTAACTGTTCAATTGTTGCTGATGTAGCTGGAACGAAACCAGACTGATTTGAAATGATTTAAAAAATTAAAGGTAATTTAATAAGTTTTACATCAACAATAATGTGGTAAATATAGGTTATATAGAACAAAGTATAAATCATTGTTGTGACACGAAGTTACACTCTTTGTTCAATGGTTTTAAATATAAATTTCTTATCTCACCTGGCTTCATAAACCGCTCTGAAATTCTGTTACCATACACTCGCCAAGAGATCAATATCAATAGAAAAGTAAATAACAGGATTAGAAGGAAAGTCTTCAAAAGCAACACTTGGAACTCGTTGAAATAGAATACTTCAGCGAATTCAACATAAAATGATAATTCAGGTAAGCCGATTAGCGATTTCGGCAAACTTTCAATTTGCAAAGACGAAACGCATGAGTCGAAGAATTCCTTAGCGAAGGTCAAAGTATCTTCTATCTGAAGATACAGAGCTTCGTATAAGGTGGAATTGAAAACTGCTTTATCAAACACAGACATTAGTTGGTTTTTCAAGAATTTTTCATAAAATATTTAGTTACCTATTCACAAAAAGCCAACAAAAAACCTTCGTCGCACTTTTGATAGTTTGTCAAATGTCAAAATTGTCTCATGTCACACGTCATTTTTGAAAACCATAGATTTAAAAATCAGACGTTTTGCTGCAGGGCTTCATAACGTTATCGAATAAAAGAAAAAATATCGTTACGTACCGTTATTTTCATAATGGTAGCCAGATAACGTTATTTTTTTAACGATATCTAGTAAAATAACGTTATATTTACCGTTATTATTATAACGTTATTTTTTCGTTATGGCACAACAAAAATCTGTCAAATGTCCTTTGTGATATTTCACATAAATGCAATATTCTGATTTGTTATTTCAATACAAATTTATGTGCTTATTTTAACAAAATGTTATAAAATTACCTCGTCACGCCCAAACCGCTGAACCGGTTCTTCTGAAATTTTGTATAGAGATACTTTGAGTCCCGGGAAAGGATATACGGTCCTTTTTATCCCGAAAAAATGTAAGTACGGTTCCCAGGCACTAAACAAAAATAATATCTGCTTATACCGCTACGTGGATTTCAATTATATTTGATATGCAGATACGTTATGTCTCGGGAAAGGACAGAGAGTTTCCGCTTCTTCTACCCTTCCCGCAGAGTGCTTTTGTGTGTTGCGCACACACTTGGGCACTATACATTTTTTCCTTAACTGGGCTGTTTTTATTGAAACCAGAGTGCTCTTGTGTATTGCGCACACACTTGGGCACTATAAAATTTCTCCTTAACTGGTCTGTTTTTATTGAAACCAGAGTGCTCTTGTGTATTGCGCACACACTTGGGCACTATGATATTACTCCTGCGTGACTGGCCTGGTTTTATTGAAACCGGCCACCGCTACCGAAACCGGTGTGGGAGTTTTTTTATATTTTATCATAATTACCAGCATTGGATATTGGGCATACTTATTGAAATACTCGTTAGTCTAATTAAATTATTAATCTAATTGCAAACTAAAATTAGAATACATTTTATATACATATTATTATTAACCAACTTACGGGTAATTTGAAAATGCACAATTACTACATCAATCTGATTAAAATTACTAATTACTTTTTGCCCAACTCTGCACGTGATAAACTAATTATTTCTACATTAACTAAATTTAATCAAAATCGGTTCAGCAGCTTAAACGCATATTGATCAATTTTATTGCGTGAAAACCGAACATTTTCCATGATAAAAGATATACTATGTCCTTCTCCAAAACCTTACGTAATATCTACATGTACTCAATATCGATTATCGATGTCATAAGCCAAATTCATTTTTGTTGACTGCGCGGAAACCGTACATTTTCCGGGACAAAAAGTATCTAATGTTATTTTAATTGATTCAAAGTATTTGCATACAAAATTTTATCAAAATCGGTTCAGCGGCTTAAGCGCAAACCATTTTAGAAACATAGTACATAAATGCTATATACAAAACCTTACTTAGAAGAATAAGCATTAACCATTTTTGTACTCTAGAATATGCTACAGTGGGTTTTCAAAAAAAATGGATTTCACTGTCGTAAACCTTATGTTCTAAAGCAGCGGTCGGCAACCTTTTGGCAGGCAAGGGCCACAAGGTGGCAATACAAACTAAAGACGGGCCGCAGATCTCATACTCGTATTAACACTATAACCCTAGAAGCTCAATACACCTAGGTACACAAATTGAAAGGTAATAAGATTTTATTAAAAATGTCACAAACAGCTACGTACTTAAGTGGCGATAACTACTGGCAGAATTAGAAAACATTGTTTTTGATACACATAACTTATTCACAAAACATTCACGGGCCGCAAGTAAGACGTTCGCGGGCCGCGTGTTGCCGACCGCTGTTCTAAAGAATAAAACTGCATTATTAACTTAAAATCCGATTTTATGTGGAATGGAACACCAATGCTAAACAGCAGCCATATATAACTGCTTTATCAAACACAGACATTAGTTGGTTTTTCAAGAATTTTTCATAAAATATTTAGTTACCTATTCACAAAAAGCCAACAAAAAACCTTCATCGCACTTTTGATAGTTTGTCAAATGTCAAAATTGACTCATGTCACACGTCATTTTTGAAAACCATAGATTTAAAAAGGGTTGCACTCTGGGAGTGCCGGCAGAAGTGAAAACTTGATTATTAACGTTCTGCATTATTTTTTAACCCATTTTTAATGAAAATCGATTTAAAAAAAGAAGATCGTTTAATTAATTAATCGAAACCCTTACAATCGATTAAAAAATATCGACAATCGAAAAAAAAGCTGCTGTCAGACAGACTGTCAGACACTTCTCGGGACAGTTGTCTTGCAGGTGGAAACGCGGCTTTAATCAGCGCGTCTGCTAAGGAACTCATTTCCCCGACTCTACATTTCTGCTAAACAACTCATTTCCCCGACTGTACATTTCTGCTTAGCACAATTTTCCCCGACTGTACATTTCTGCTAAACAACTAATTTCCGCGACTGTACATTTCTATTTAGCACAATTTTCCCCGACTGTACATTTCTGCTAAACAACTCATTTCCGCGACTGTACATTTCTGTTTAGCACAATTTTCCCCGACTGTACATTTCTGCTTAGCACAATTTTCCCCGACTGTACATTTCTGCTAAGCAACTCATTTTCCTGACTGTACATTTCTGCTTAGCACAATTATTTTCCCCGACTGTACATTTCTGCTAAATAACTCATTTCCCCGACTGTACATTTCTGCTAAACAACTCATTTCCCCGAATGTACATTTCGTTCGAGTTCGAGTTCGACGCAAAACACTACTCTCCAACCGTCTTACGCGTTTTCTATGGTTTTTCGATCAACACGAAAACCTGACGCACATCTGACGCGAGTTTCACAGTTTTTACCCATTTCACAAAAGTCAACGCCGCTAAAGAAGTTTTCACTTCAAAAATCAGACGTTTATTTATTTTTTAATTCAAAATTTATTAGGTTCCTGACAAGTCCTGAGGGTTCCTTGTACCGGTATATGGTATAGAGTTCCGGTTAGGAAAATAGTTTTTGTCCTTATTGTTATGATATGTGTGCTGTTTCAGAGCCAAACACGAATGTCGGCGAAACGAGGATGCGGGCGACAATTAGTCATAATTTACATTTATACCTCAAGCATTACATAAAATTATACCTCCTGCACCTACTTTTAATCTTAAAATTTGCATATCATTGAATAAGAGTGTACTTGAGAAATATCTTATCTTTTATTTATTGTGGAAAACACTCCAGAGACGTAAGTGTACAGTCGGCAGCGGAAGCAGAGTAACAAGGCATCACATTGCTGTGTTAAGCTGTTGCATTTTTTGTAGGTACGCATTATGTCGGCACTACATAATATCAACTCGTCGGCCCAATGTGTAGAACGGGCGACTCGCGCGTTGGCGGTAGATATTTAGACGTTGGCCGACGCGTTCGCCTACATGTAGTGCCGATATAAAGATAAAATATCGTGATATCGTCATATCGTGTGTGTCCCGATTTAACGGCGCTCGCGCTATTAGAATCGTCATCGTAATATGTCTGGTTGACTGTTGAGTGTAAACTTTGGATAGTAAGTTATAATTAGGTACTATATCTAAAGTTTACACTCAACAGTATAATATATTGGTACTAAGAAGTATTGTAGTAGTCTTTATTTTAGTAGTACAGTATACAACAAATAAGTACAATTGACAATATACATTATACAACCAAGGTTGTATACGGTCAACAAAATCTATAAATTAGTGTCTAATTAACTCATAATTCTTCATTAACCGTTTGCATGCGGATGTCGCCGCAGAGGCACCATGCGTATCTTTTCTGTATGGCGGGTGACGCCCGAGAGGAGATAAAATGAGGAGATAAAACCTGTAAAACTATGATGAAACTACATTTTTTAGAGGTTTCCCCTCAATGAAAGTGGCTTTATTTGTCACGTATTTTACGTGTACAGTGTTAGTTTTAGGATATCGTTTAGTCTTTCTATAATGTTACTCTTCCTCATAGTGAATATTGTATGAATTATTGTGTAAACAATTGTTACAATCATTGTATCTATCCATACTTCCATGCTAGTGTATTAGTAATATTATAAATGCGAAAGTGTGTCTGTCTGTCTCTCTGTCAGTCTGTCTTTCTGTCTGTCTGTCTGTCTGTCTGTTACCTCTTCACGCTCGAACCGCTGAACCGATTTTGCTGAAATTTGGCTATTGAGATTCTTTGAGTTCCGAGAAAGGACATAGGATAGTTTTTATCCCGGAAAAATGTACGGTTCCCGCGCGATAAACGAATTTTGGCGCAACGAAGTTGCGGGCGTTATCTAGTAAAGATATAATCGAGGAAATTGTTTGAGAATTTTACTGAAACTGCGTATTTTCAGGTAAGTATTTTTAGGGTTCCGTAGTCAACAATATACAACCCTTATAGTTTCGGTCTGTCCGTCCGTCTGTCCGTCTGTCTGCCCGCGGTTTTGCTCAGAGACTATAGGACTTACAAAGCTGTAATTTATCTTGATCTATGGTCATTGAATTGGTCTACAGTTCTTACACCATTCACTAATTCAATAAATTTTCCTGACGGCAAAAAATGGTACTTACCCAGTATTCTGTGCCATAACGGACTCCTATAATACTTCGGATAAATAAATTATAATAAAGATATCACAAGATGTTTTAATATTAAAAGCACCGAAACCTCTTGATTAAGATAATTTAATATAACATACTCCTTGTTTGTTGCGCGATTTCTCATGTTTTTCTTACTAGATGACGACTGCAACTCCGTTGCGCCAAAATGTGTTTATTGCGCGGGAACCGTACATTTTTCCGGAATAAAAAGTATTCTGTATCCTCTCCTGGGACTCAAAGTATGTCTATACCAAATTTCAACAAAATCGATTCAGCAGTTTGGGCGTGCAGAGGTAATAGACAGACAGACATACTGTGGCGTTTATAATATTAGTATGGAAATATACAATTTTTCCGTTGGAAATATTGCAAACTTCTACTTAAAGTTGATTTGCGTTTATGTTACAGAAACCTATTTTTACATTAAGTAATTGGCTTCCATTTTACTTTCTGCTGAAGTAAATGTAGAGTCTTCAGCAAACAATTCTTGTAGATTCTTAATAAAGTAAATGTCTTTAATAGTACCATTAATTTATTATGATCTTCTAGTCAATTTATATTTAAAACGAGCTTTTGCCCGCGGCTTCGCTCGCATTAAGAAGCATTATTATATATAAATTTTCATCCCCTATTTTAACCCCCTGGGGTTGGAATTTATCAAAATCCTTTCTTAGCAGATGCCTACGTCATATCATCTACCTGCATGCCAAATTTCAGCCCGATCCGTCCAGTGGTTTGAGCTGTGCGTTGATAGGTCACCATGTCAGTCAGTCACCTTTGAGTTTTATATATCGCTGGCCCCGGGCAATAAAGTGGTAAACGCCGGTTACGCCCTTTTTAATGTTATTCGATTTTTGGCTTCTCTGAGTAGGTATCGGTCTATCACACCAATTTTTTTCATATTTTTAAATTAATATTTAGTTATAATAAATGACAATGACAGCTTTATTGTACGGAAAATCCTCTTAAAACTAAAAATGTATTCATACATTACTCTATGAAACATAACACAAAAAACCGGTGAACATCTTAACACTACGTATCTTAGCAATTTACGTGGTCTACTTCTTACACTTCTTCTGTGCCAAATAACATAAAAATTGCTGAAGAAGTTCGCGAGATAAGCCCTTTTAAATAATTTCCCCCGTTTTTCCACATTCTCCTATTAGTGATAGCGTGATAAAATATAGCCTATAGCCTTCTTCGATAAATGGGCTATCTAACACTGAAAGAGTCATCAAAATCCGTTGCGTAGTTTTAAAGATTAAAAGGAACAAAGGGACATGAGGAAAAAAAGCGACTTTGTTTTATAATATGTATAGATATAGTTACTTGTAAGCATTATAGTTAAGCAGGCAGCAAGTTGGATAGTTTAAAAAACTATAACCCGAACAACCCGAAACTACTAATCCATTGACACCTAATTTGCAACCAGAACCAGAAATGTAACCGCTACCGATGGGCATCAATACATAGATACGGACTACCAAAATCATTATCTTTACTTAATATTTTGGCTTCGCCGCCGTGGTCAGGCGATAAAGGTTTTTTGGGTGCATATAACCTTACTTTTGTCTACACTGAAAACCTACATTTGCTTGGACTTTCCTCAACTATAGTAGGGGAGGGGAGGGTGCTTACTCTCACTTGAGCGTCATGGAGACCTAGTAGGTTTTGTACATTAGGTAAAGCTGATAAAAAAAATAAGGGAGTTTTTTTATTTTAGCGGTGGGTTCAGAAACTGCGGCCATTTTAAATTTTTGAAAAAGAAAATATATTCAGAAAATTGCTTATTTCGGTAAATTATAAATATATTTTAGACAACAAGGACTAAATCATTTAGTTTCGAGCAAAATAAAATATCTGCGAAGCCTAGTTAAGAAAATAGTTGGGGTATACTAAACATCCCCTATCTTAATCTGACAGATCCCACTGACACAAAAAAAAAAAAAATTACCCACCACGTGAGAAATCTGATTTCTATACTATGATAACTAGACACAATATGTCGGAAGCCTATGCAAGCTTAATCTGACACGCTCGAGCTACTCCCAAAATCCCATCTTCCCCTCCCCAAATATTAATATTCGTCTATGAGAGCGGTGGTATCAAGTAAAATATCTGTACTAACACAATAACATTAGAATAGTAAAAGTATGATGTCGATTTAAATAAGATAAGATAATATTTTCGTATCATTCCCATCTTAGTCTCTACAGCCATACACCGTATTATGCAACGAATGATGTAAAATATTTAAAACAATGTGTTATGTTGTGTAAACAAGTGTTTTTATGTGAAACATAAGTTTTAAAGTGGCTGCACTCTAGACGTGAGTACCTTTATGTTATTATGCAGTTAAAACAATAATTGTTTGACTTAAATATATACTATTATTAAAAGATCTGCTCTCATTGAAAATTTTGTCAAAAATAGTTATTCAAATTAGGGTTGTTGAGGAAGTGATTATGAGGAAGAGGTGGAGGCAGAGGAATTGTCACGCGCAAATTTAGAGGATGCGGATGAGGAAGAGGATATTTTATGAGGACGAGGATGCGGATGAGGAAGCGGATGAGGAATACGATGATAGGAAATTATAAATACTAGCGGACCCAACCCAAAAGCCTTTGACCTGTCTGTACATAACAATACACAAAAAAATATTAAAAGGGCATTTTCTAGTGTACCAAACTATGAATCCAAACCATTCTCGAAACACACACAATATTATAGAATCATCAAAATCGGTCCAGCAGTTAAGAAGGAGTTCTTGTGCCTAGTGTGAATTTTTCGTGTTTCACATTTGATCGTGTACGCGTTTGGCGTTTATTAAGATTTTGTATGAGATTTGTACAGCGCCACCTGCTCACGGGAGTGAGCCCAGACGGGTGAGTAATGCCATACAAAATCTTTGTAAACGCCAAACGCGTTCACAATCGAATGTGAAACAAAAAACTCACACTCGGCACACAGTACTGTATATGTTACGCTCAAAGACCGAAATCGCTTAATGAGCGAAAAAAGGCTTACAACGCGTTGTGGTCACAGTAAAACAGCCACGACGCGAAATTCGCGTCGTGGTTCTAATGAAAACGGCCACGACGCGTTCTGGCAATCACAAAAAGACCATAACGCGAAATTCGTGTCGTGGCTGACATTCTATTCGTTTTTCTTGATTGAATTAATCATCCATAGGTATGGAAGATTATATTTGAATTACCACGCGTATTACAAAATATTTTTTCTTTTACAAAATCATCGCATATCAAGTTTTTCATTATTATTTGTAAAATATTCATAGTTCCATAATATCCGTACTAATATAATTACTGTCTGTCTGTCTGGCGCAAAGTGCTATTGTTTGTTATTGTTTTTTTTTAAATATAAGGTACCTAATCTGATCTTAAATAATAAATAATAAGTATTTAGTTTTATTTTTATTTATATTATCCATACTTTACTTATATTACTTATAATATTACTAATATTATAAATGCGAAAGTGTGTCTGTCTGTCTGTCTGTTACCTCTTCACGCTTGAACAGCTGAACCGATTTTTCTGCAATTTGGCATGAAGATAGTTTGAGTCCCGAGAAAAGACATAGGATAGTTTTTATCCCGCAAAAATGTACGGTGCCCGCGCGATAAACGAATTTTGGCGCAACGGAGTTGCGGGCGTCATCTAGTAATATTATAAATGCGAAAGTGTCTGTCTGTCTGTCTGTCTGTATGTCTGTCTGTCTGTCTGTCACCTCTTCACGCCCGAACGGCTGAACCGATTTGGCTGAAATTTCGTATGGAAATACTTTAAGTCCCGGGAAAGGACATAGGATACTTTTTATCCCGGAAAAATGTACGGTTCCCGCGCGATAAACTAATTTTGCGCAACGAAGTTGCCGGCGTCATCTAGTAATTTAAATATAATACTACTAGTTGATGCCCGCAACTATGTTGCGCCAGACAGACAGACAGTAATAATAATAGTACGGATAGTATGGAACTATGGATATCTTATAAATAATAATGATAAACACGTTATGCAGTGATTTAGTAAAAGAAAAAATATTTTGTACTTACCTAGTGCACGTGGTAATTCAAATATAATCTTCCATACCTATGGAAATTAATTCAATCAAGAAAATCGAATAGCATATCAGCCACGACACGAATTTCGCGTTATAGACTTTTTGCGATTGCCAGAACGCGTCGTGGCCGTTTTCATTAGAGCCACGACGCGAACTCTGGTACTGCGTACTTGCGTTCCTTCGTTCCCCCATGAATTAGTATCCAGCTGTATTATTAGTTATTATTCGAAGCCGATTTTCTATGTGGCTATATAGTTTATTTTATCTAATAGTGTCCTTTCATAGAGGGACGAATTATTGCTCTACTATTTCAACCAGCGGTAAAGCATATTTATTTTATTAGGTACCTATTTATTTTTTATAACACATAATTAAAACTTGACAACTCGACATTATGAATAAAATATATTATATTTTATTCATAATGTCGAGTCTCTTCTTTTATTTGCCAGATACGGTAATACAAAACTTTACTTCCGCGTTGATCAAGACATCTAAACTCTTAATAATTCAGTTAATTCTCGTGTACCTACAATTTTCTTTTCATCTTTAAATGAAGGGAATTTTTGCGAAATTTTCTTTACCTCTTTCGTAAAATTGCTTTATTTCTCGGGGGCCATCCGTTTACTTTACGATTAAGCGATAACTTTTACACGTAGCGAAATGTTTTACAAATAGGATTTTTCTGTAGTAGAACTCAATTTGTTTGAGAAATTCAAAAGATTTTTATATATTTTAGTTATTGAAAAACTTTTAAATATCGTCTCTGTGTAAGATTCATGTTATATTATTGTTTAAGAGTTATTTAGTTGGTATATTTTTACATCTAGCCCCTAGTTGGGGATGATGGTATTTTTTAAAGTCGTCAAAATAATGCTGGCTTCTCAAGGCGCGTTATATATCACGAGCCGCGCTGCGCCGAGCCGATTTGTACGAGCGAGCACGAGCCAACAAGCGTGTCCGCGCTACCCGTTCTTACGGCGCGTAATAACACAAACCGCTCGAGCCGCACCGAGCCGCGCTTTTGAAGTTACCGACTTCAATCGGATCGGACGCGTCTGCTCGAGCCAGCTCGCGCCACCTCGAGCCACGCTTCCCACGGCGCGTGGCTCGAGCTGGCGCGGTGCGGCTCGTGTTAATACGCGCCGTGAGAAGCCAGCGTTACGAATGACTTGACTCTTACATACTTTAGAGTTTAGACATTTTATAATATGAAGTTTTGTGCCTGGATCTAATAGGTAAAAATGCTTTATTCGATTTAAAAATACTTTTATTCCGAGGTTAGATGAGATGTAAGAGTTCATAATATTTTTTCTCTGTCCACGTATTACTCTTTACTCACTTCGGTTGATTTTTTATTTAAATCGTATATGCCCAAATTATGTTATATTGTATTATTGGCTAGAAATTGGTTGTCGAAGTGTCAATACGGTTGAGTTTGGCGGCAAATATCTCGGCGATTATGATGCGGCACGTACGATATTCGTTGCCGGCTTACGCCCAGTGTTATAACTTCCAGTGGCTAACTACGTACTACCGAATATTAGGGTCAAATCGAAGACGCAAAACGACGAGACACTTTTTTAACTATTGCATAGCTTATATTGCGGGCTTTGAGCGCGGCAACCGGATGAAGAAATTACGTAACGAAAAAACCTAACCGCCCTCGTGCAGCGTTGCCAGATTTCGGCACGGTATCACGGACCACGGTATTTGTGTGCATGCGACTAGACATATTTTTTATAGACACTTCACACCACGTCAGTCTGGCTCCGTGGTAAGTACCTGAAGGACTTGTGTTTCGGGTACCAGACAACGGAAATATATTTAATGCCTTTTTACTATACATAATACATATATTTAAGATTTTTATTAAGTATATGATACACATATATTTTAATACTGTACAATGTACATCCATGACCTAGGAACTTTGAAAACTTTTTGTTCCGTCGGCGGGATTCGAACCCGCGACCCCCGGTGTGGTCAAATAGATACAAAAAACATTTACTTAGTCAACTTCCGCAAGTTTTGGTGACATAGAGTTTTAAAAAATGCTTTATAAAAACATTTTTTAAAACTCTATGTCGGTAAGAGTATAGGATATAAAGTACCATTTAATAGAGGTATTATTTTAGCAAAATGTAGCTTGTACAGAAAAAACATGCGGTCGGTATAGAGTCGGTGTCGCCAGTAATTCTATAAAAGTCTACGTGATTTGTGGGTAGATTCACAAGTTTATCGACTAACATCCGGTCTATGGGATACTTGGAAAAAAGGGGGACGATGTTAAATAAAATTGTAGACACACGTACGTAAGTAAATACATTACTGCAATTTAAACATTTTTTTTTGTAAAAGCTGCCATGCTTATGTTGTGCTCTCGTTTGACGTAATCGACAGATGAATTTAATATTACAAACTCAGACCAATAAAAAAAGATAAACAGAGCCATCCATGCTACGCGGTGAGGCAGGCAATAGGAAGCCGATACGGCCATAGGAAGCCGGCCGCCCGCCATTCCGGTTTCAACGAGTGACGGCGCATGTCGTTTTCATCTGTGTCAAGAAATATCAAAATATACCGTCCTGCATCGTTAAATGGTGCAAAAACAATTCTTGTGCTCAAAAGAAACCTTGTGGGATTACGTTTCACAAGTAATTAGTTGAATATTTATGTATTACCACCGAAATAACGAATTTAATTTATTAGTTTTAAAAATTGTCTCGGGAGTCTTGGAACACAGAACCTCAACCAGAGCTGCATGCTGGTCGCAAGATATTTTTCCCCATAATAGGGGAAAAATATTATTACGTGCTGTATTATCCTGACAAATGTTTATTTTTAACCTAAAGTTCGTTATTCATTTAAAATCTATTAATATAAATAAAATTGGAGTGTCTGTTTGTAGTATTGAAAGATTACTATTTGCTATATGTATACGATACATACTGTAATCTGTATACGATACATACTGCATACACCAAACAACATTCTTTACAATTTTTGTCTGTATGTATGTCTGTCTGTCTGTCTGTCTGTTCTTAGTTGAAACACATAATTTATTAGATATAGATATTTAAGTATTTACTTTTTTCAGCAATTACTAATGAATGATGATTAACAATCTAGTTTGATAGCAACTTTTGTAGTCATTACTTAGTAGTGTAATAAGACTGCAACAGGATGGGAGTTTGACAATCTGAAACCCTGAGTTGGCAACATTATTTTTTTGCACACAAGCGCACGCCTAGCGTATTTATGCTAGGCGTGACGCACACATTGATCGACAGCGACTTCATCCCATTACCTGTAAATACTCCGTCTTTCTTTTTTTATTGGTCTGAGATTACAAAATAAAATCTTACAAGGATCTTGTGGAAGGTGGACAACTTTAAAAGAAACCGCACGCTAAAGGATCCTAGTCGATAAATAAATAGTATTATTAACCCTCACTTAAAATTATCGTCATCTTATACTAGTAAATTTATATTATAGTTTAGCATTACATTCCTTTGTATCGCCTTACTTATAAAATTGATTCTCAAACTTGCAATGTTTTCCTATGGGCCGGAGCGTCGAAATTCCGATTGGACGTGGAACAGGCGAGCTATTGGGACTGTCGGTTCTGTCAGCGCTGTCAGCTGTTGTCTGGTCCAACGTTTTGACAACACACGCAATGGGATTTTGACCTCATATTTGGAATTGGGAAATATTTTCTTGCAGCTTGAAAAAAGGATTGCCGAAGATTAGTGCTGAAGGATGTTAAAAATGTTGCGTCTTTTTATTGAAGTATACTTATTAAAATAATTACTATGTATCTCTGCAGGCATTACATTACTGTATAAAAATAACTTAACTCATTATTTTTCTTAAGCTACAATTATGTATTTTTAACCGACTTTAATTATGCGTAATTTCATGTTTATCTTTGCATTATACATCGCTGTGAAAAAGTTTAAAACAAAAGAAGCTCGTCCGGTTGGTGATAGTTTTATTGTGCCACCGGGTTGCCAGCTCTACAGTTTCGTTTTGCTCATTAGTACCACTATTAATATAAGGTTAGCTATATGTCCTTAGTAAAAACTCTGAAGTCAAAGAAGAACAGTTAATAAATCAAAAGAAGTTTAAGAAAACGAAACTTCTGCTTGCAAGACTGTTTTAAGTAGGTAATCTAATCACAGGAACTCTTAAACGGCCCAACGATTTCGATGATAAAAATCAATCAAGTTTCATTTTAAGAAAATGTTTGGTTTGAAGCTTTGATTGGAAGCTAGTTTTCAACATTATCCAGATATTAAGTTTAAAAATAAATGATGTCTTTAAGGTTTCACTTCTGAATTAAATAAAAATATCAACTCATATTATAATTTCATGTCATATTGACATGAATTACTTATAGCTTTCATGAAAATAATATGACTGAAAAGTTAAGTTATAATTAAGTACCCACTTTTAATTACTATTTTCAGACTCAAAATTTTAACTACGTTCAGAAACTTACTGCGTTGACGGACCAATGTAATTTGGTCGGATTTTGTAAATTCAATATTAGTCGTGGATTCGTGATCTGTCGACTGGGTTTGACACGCAACCAAATTATGTAGGTCCACCATCTGCTGAATCAACTTCTTAGTCAGGGAGTCCTATAACAATTTTTTTTTTGATTACTTACAAGCTAATTTTTTATGAGTAGCTTCATTTTGATAAGACAAACCACTTTTTATCTGCGAAAAATCTTGAAAGTAGTATAGGGTTGCCAACCGTCCTGTTTTCCCAGGACATGTCCTGGTTTTTGTAGTGTCCTGGGACGTCCTGAATAGTTTTTGAGCAGCGTCCTGGGTTGTCCTGGGTTTTTTAATTTTAAAATTCTCGCGCCTCTTTTCAAATTTTTACGCTACGAGTGTGAAATGTGATTATTTTAATTACTTGAATTCCATTTCATCTGTTTTCACTAGAATCTAGATATTTATTTAACTATTGCAACTCTATTAAGAGGGCGACTAACGCAAAAAATCAAACATCGTCCTTCTCTCTTTACACTCATATGCCCGTCTTTCATATGCCAGGTGAAAAACGACGACGCGGAAATCGGAATCATCGCCAAGTTAGTTTTTTCTTAATAACTCGATAAATATACCTACAACATTTTTAAAATCCGCCAGGTCAATATTAACTTAGTTTAATGCACGGTTACGGCAATATATGAAAAAATCGTGAAAATTAGATGCATATTTGTGATTTTTTTCTATGCAGAAAATTTTAAGATATCGTGTTTTCGCTCAAATCAAATTCTTGGAAATATAATGTAGTATCTATGTTTAGAAAATTAAACAATTCGGGGCTTATTTTCAAATATGAAAATGAATTATAAAATCGACAATTTTGGGTTAGTCGCCCCCTTAATGCATCCTGTTTTTATACTGAATTGTCCTGGTTTTTCCAACTTCAAATCCTGGTTTTTTAAATTTGAGGTTGGCAACCCTAAAGTAGTAGGACCATCAAATCAAAGTATGATATCCTTTCTATCTCTGTTAGCTACCACTTTCAAGATTTTTCGAAAGTAAAAAGTCTTATCAAAATGAAGCTACTCACAAAAAATTTGCTTGTAAGTAAGAAATTAAAAAAATATATTCTAGGGCTCCCTGACTATCTCTGTTACAAAATATATTTAATCATCACGTGATTTTGCGCGATTCATACGCCACATGGTCGAATTTCATAGAGCTATTTTAGTACTTTTCAGAAAAAACATTTTTATAGCCCAAGCCCAGACATTAGACAAGTCTAGCCCTGTATTTCGGAGCTAGATGGCCTAGATATGGAAATCAATAGTCGATAACACGTGAGCATTAGCACGTGATTTCTGAGAATTGCAACGTTAGTCCGTTCTAAATTATTTTACCTTGGAGTTTGTTTCAAAATGACCTTTATTGGCCGGGCATTATTTTTTCCCTAATTATTTTAATTATTTTAATAAAACTTGTAACTTATCTACTTCATAAGTTAGCTAATATATCTGGCTACACATGTATAATTCATAGTTTTTCTATTTCAAATATTTTTCCGGCCCTAATGCCTCCATTTAAGCAAAAAACGGGAAGTTTTTTCATGTTGCTTACTTTATTCTTCCACTCACGTCTTGAACTATTTTTACAGATTCTCCATACTTCATCTGTCAAGTTAAGCAGTGGGTAGCCTATTCGCTGCTATTCGACACTTTATCAGAAAGTGGTAAAATGGGCCCAAAGTATTGTTTCTTTTTTAAGTCAATTAACAGCCTCGCGGCTGCTTACGGTTCAATAGTAGCTAGGCTATTGAGAGTGTCGATTTGATTATAGCTTGCTCTCGTCATAATACTTCAAACTTTGTTTCTAACTTTTTTTTAATTTCTTTTTACTACAGACTACTATCAGTTATCACATATTTCTACATATCGTAAACTATTACAAAAATGTAACTTTACTAAATTTAATTTTAATATTTTTTAAATTAACTTTGATAAATACCTTTACAAAATCGTCAGAAACAAATGAACTCATCCTCTCTCTCTTACTATCTCTCTCCCACAAGATTAAGGACACGCATCCTAGTTCAGTGCACACTATTTAGTGTCTAGGACTCTAGGGGCATTGGTCTAGGAGACCGTTGCCCCCTCACGTTTGCGGACAATTGGTTTAAAATAGATTTTGACCATCCACACCTACGAATAAGAAATAGTTCTTATTATTCGTAGATCCACACTAATAATATAAATGCGAAAGTGTGTCTGTCTGTCTGGCTGTTACCTCTTCACGCCTAAGCCGATTTTGCTGAAATTCGGCATGGAGATACTCTGAGTCCCAGTAGGACTAGGACATATGATGCTTTTTATCCCGGAAAAATGTGCGGTTCCTACGCGATAAAGGAATATTAGAGCAAAAAAGTTACAGGTGCCATTTAGTAGACTACCTATATTTTTTTTATTAAATAAGGGGGCAAACGAGCAAACGGGTCACCTGATGGTAAGCAACTACCGTCGCCCATGGACACTCGCAACATCAGAAGAGCTGCAGGTGCGTTGCCGGCCTTTTAAGAGGGAATACGCTCTTTTCTTGAAGGTTTGCCGGTCGTATAGGTCCGGAAATACTGCTGGTGACAGTTCGTTCCAGAGTTTTACAGTGCGCGGCAGAAAGTTACGCGAAAAACGCACTGTGGAAGACTGCCACTCATCAAGGTGATGAGGATGGTATGTTTTTCGCGTGGGACGATGGCGAAAAGTTGCAGGTGGTATGATTTCGAACAACTCCTCAGAGCACTCCCCGTGTTACAACCGATAGAGGATGCAGAGTGAAGCTACATCTCGGCGTAATTCCAAGGGGTCCAAGCTGTTTGAAACACTATGGCAGTCAACAATTCGAGCGGCCTTTTGTTGGATACAATCCAGAGGCAGCAGTTGGTATTTTGGCGCCCCTGCCCAGAGATGAGAACAATATTCCATATAAGGCCGAACCTGCGCCTTGTAGAGTTGTAGGCGTTGGTCCGGACTGAAGTACTGTCTCGCTCTGTTAAGAACACCAAGCTTCTTCGAGGCTAATTTAGCCTTACCCTCTAGATCAGAGGTCACCAATTAGTTTCGTTCGGGGTCCATTTTAAGAAATTACCTTGACCTTCGCGGTCCACACATTTTGTAAAAAAAATATTTACGTGTTTACTTGCATATCAATGAGAAAAGTGTCAATTTTTGTTGCTTGTTTAGAGTGAAATTGGCGCAAGCTATTGACATTAATTCTTGGAGAATTTGAAGATGATTATCAGTAAGTCGTGACCGAAATTTATTTTTAACGAAGTTCATCTTCGATAATGCTTGGTCCGCACACAATGGGTCAACGGTCCGGATGCGGACCGCGGTCCGCCATTTGGTGACCCCTGCTCTAGATGATATCGGAACTGGACTTCGGATGACTGCGACATAATATATTCTTACTAGCTGTTGCCCGGGACTTCGTCCGCGTGGTCTTCAGTTTATAGCGCGCGGTGTCAACAAAATTGTTGTCAAATTAAAACCCTGGTACCCCTTAAATCAAAATACCTACCCAAAAACAGCTGTGCAGTGTGCACATAATATTTCATTTTTAATTTAAACTTTATTTATACCAAATTTAAAGCTTATTTAGCCCCCCATTACACAATTTTAGCTTTACCCATAAACTATTTATCATTAGTAGGTTTAAGGTTACGTACTGCATAGATAAAGTACCTACTACCTAGTACCTACTGAATAATGAGTTATTTAATAACGTGTATGACAATTGGAAATCTTCGTTCGACATGGTACCACCTTTTATAGAAAGACGTATGAGCAAGCGATAGCGCGATGTAGGATACTATTGGCGCCATCTGTTATGAATTTTTGGAACTAACTTATTTTGACCAAATTTACGCATTTTTACCCCTTTACAACCCCTTTTTCCAGTTAAAAAGTAGCCTATGTCCTTTCTCAGGCCTTAGACTATCTGTATACAAAATTTCATTACAATCGGTTCAGTAGTTTTGAAGTGAAAGCGATACAGACAGACAGACAGACAGAGATACTTTCGCATTTATAATATTAGTATAGATATCTTTAAACGAGCAATTCTTGTATATATATAAATATATAATTGGAATCTCGAAATCGGCTTCAACGATTTTCATGAAATTTTTCAACGTTCGTTCAACTAGTTAGTGATTTGAAGCATAGCGTTTTGAAGATAGCGGACATGAAATCAGTCAGGTAATTGAACGTATGTCATTTTCTTCCTACTGCGGCGCTACTAGTCACTAAAACAAATATGGCGTCAAACAGTTCGCACAACTGATAGCACTGTGTTGATATTTTATCGATTACATTTTAAACATCAAATTGCTTTATTTGTAATAGCTAATAAAATAATATGAAAGCCTGGATTTACCTATAACTACCCCGTCAACGGCTACTTGGAAAAAAATATAGCATCCCATTTTTTAACGACTTCGCTATATATAGCGAAGCTGATATATATATGACTTTTAGTCAAGACGTTAAACGTTACAGTCAACGTCTTGACGAGTTGTCCTTTAGTCATTCAATTGAGTGGTGTCATTCAATGAATGCGCTAGTCATTCAATCGAATCGCAGATTAAACCAGATGAATGCGACATATTATATGTAATACCTAAATTTTTTTTCGACGGTCTTGTGGAAAAAGTTAATAGGCAAGCAGTTTTCGAAGTAAAAAATGCAAATATTATCTACTACTTAATTAAAAATTTACTTGCAAAAAAAAAAAAAAACAGCAAACAGTCCGAGAGTACAGGTACAAGTGAAAACGAAATAGCAGGCATACATTTTGTTCAATGTCCAGTCTAGACATGCAAAAATTAATTATTCCCGTGTGTCCCTACCCTTAGCATTTAGCCAGACATTTATATACGCGACTTGGCTGACAAAAAAACGTTAATGCTAATGTAACGCTTAATGGCAGGCAATAATGGTCACTTTCGCCTAGCCGGGATGAAGCGCTGACTGAACGAATTTGTACTATAACGATTGTAGAACAAAGACCAAGATGTAGGCGTACTAAGTGCACAATGAAATCATATAGCTGTGTACACGGGGTATAGTACTGGAGCTGTTACAACACTGAATAAACAAAAATTATTACAAAAACTATAGTAACTTTGACTGGAAATATTGTAAACTTAAGGGGCCGGGTTACCCTCGAAATTCTCATACATACGTAATACCAAAATCATTTTCTCATACGAAAATATTTAACTTGCTATATATATTTAAATTGCTTCCAAATCACCTATAATTAACACATTAAACTGCTAGTATTCGAGTAATACATTAAAATAAAGCTTGAAACTTTTTAGGATAATTTATATATATAAAATTACAAGTCCTGATTGACTGACTGACTGACTGACTGATTCATCATCGCTGAGCAAAAACTGTTAGAGCTACAGTCACGAAATTTGGTGAGTAGGGTTGTTTTATTAAGTAGACACCCACTAAGGAAGGAATTTTGGAAATTTTAACCCGAAGGGGGTGAAATAGGGGTTGAAAGTTTGTATGAAAGTCCGTCATTTCTTTAGTTAGAAACATGAAACTTTATTTTTGGACTACTTAATAAAAATTAATGAATACGTATTTAAGTGTTTTTGAAAATTATACCCCCAAGGGGGTGAATTTGGGGTTGAAAGTTTGAATGAAAGTCCGTCATTTCTTGAGTTCGAAACATGAAACTTTATTTTTGGGCTAATGATTAAAAATGAATACATACGTCTTTAAGCGTTTTTGGAAATTCTACCCCCAAAGGGGTAAAATTGGGGTTGAAAGTTTGTATGAAACTTTGTCAATTTTAAACCGATCGATCTGAAACTTTGAAAATCCTTTCTTAGGAAACGCCTACGTTACAGTAGCTTTATGCGTGCAAAGTTTCAGATCGATCGGTTTAAAATTGACAAAGTTTCATACAAACTTTCAACCCCAATTTTACCCCTTTGGGGGTAGAATTTCCAAAAACGCTTAAAGACGTATGTATTCATTTTTAATCAGTAGCCCAAAAATAAAGTTTCATGTTTCGAACTCAAGAAATGGGTAAAATAGGACATGGAATTTTGCATGAAACTTTGTCAATTTTAAACCGATCGGGCTGAGACTGTATGCATAAAGTTACTATGACGTAGGCATCCCCTCAGAAAGGAATTTAATAAATTCCATCCCTAAGGGGATGAAATAGGGGATGAAAGTTTTTAGACTTTTGACTGTTTGAACTGAAATTATTAAAGATTTGAGCTTCTATTATGAAGACGTGTGCTTTAATAGGATATTGGTAAATTGATCCCCATGAGGATAAAATAAGAGATGACGGAGGACGTAATTGTATTACTTTGAACCTATTGGAACGAATAAATTAAGACGAACAAATAATTGAGTATTTGGCAGTCATATCAAATCAAGTGCCTACCAGCTGTTGCTAATCTTACGTGATACCTGATATAAATCTATACATATTATTATAATAAAATCGTAAGAAAGTTAATTCTGTACAAAGTTATTAATTCAAAGCGAATTTATTCTGACCTAAACTAAACATAATATTATACTTTGTTTTCGAGTGTCATTTGATTAAGGCTATCCCCCGAGCAAACGACCTTGACCATACATTTGCCGCGTCGTCGTCGCCGAGATCATACCAAAACCCTATTTTTTTTACTTATCTTAATTCAAAATTGACCTTAAA
Source organism: Lysandra bellargus (assembly GCA_905333045.1). Lineage (NCBI taxonomy): Eukaryota > Metazoa > Arthropoda > Insecta > Lepidoptera > Lycaenidae > Lysandra > Lysandra bellargus. The sequence continues at coordinate 9,752,656 of HG995327.1, read as the reverse complement.
AAAAATATCATTTATAAGACATATTTGTGAATGGGTCCCGTTTTTACCCTTTGAGTAAGGGACCTTATAAAGGAGAAAATTATTCATCTCCGTTATTAACTGCTAACGCGGACGAAGTCGCGGGCAACAGCTTTTTGGGCTACTGGAATGGCTGGCTACGTTTCTGGAAATTCTACCCCCAAGGGGCGAAATTATGGTTGAAAGTTTGAATGAAAGTCCGTCATTACTTAAGTTAGAAACATGAAAGTTTATTGACGTTTGCGTTTGACGTTTGCTTAAATAAGGTCCCGTTTTCACCCTTTGTATAAGGAACCACAAAAAGGGGAAAACTATCCATCTTTGTTATTATACTATGTTAACGCGGACGAAGTCGCGGGCAACAGCTAGTTACATTATATGTAGATAAGGCAGGGATTATGTTACATATTTTTTAATAACTTAATAGATATCCTTTAAAAAAAGAATACCTATAACTGCCCGCTATCTTGGCGATGATTCCGCGTCGTTCTTTTTCACCTGGCATATGAAAGACGGGCGTGAGTGTGAAGAGGACGATGTTTGATTTTTTGGGTTGGGCGCCCCCTTAATAGTAAGAGTTTTAAAATTTTTATAACTCTTACTATTAATACAAATATTCGCGTACTCGAGTGACTTTTGCAATATGCCAGACAAAGACGAACAAACCTTGTGGGGTAATTATTATTTGTTCTTTATTATTTTTTTATTTTTTTAGGCAGTAGATAATATTACCAGCTCTATACAGCTCCAGTCGCATATGTTAAGTGATCCCAGAGATGTTCGTGTAGCCCTATATCGTGTACACCGGTCTTAAATTATTAAGCAGAATATTTGAGGACGAAAAGGATCAGTCGTGTGCCGTCGGGACGTTGGGCTACGCGATTTACGATCGCGTAATAAATAGCAATTGCGCACGCGTAAAAAATACAAAACGCGTAATAATTTTCGCGTAATTACACATCCGAAATTCGAATTGGGTTTGCGTAAGTTTTGAGAATTTCGTTTACGTGATTATGAAACTGTAACCGTGGATCCGTTTGTGAAGAGGAAAATGAAAGTTTTCAAGAAGAAGTTGCGCTTCTCTATAGGACTAATGCACTGAAAAGTCCCCCTGACACTTTTCACTTATCAACAGCGACTTTAAAACGTGGTGAGTTGTTTGTTCACCTTTTGGCCGCACTGTCTGTTGGCGTGGAAACATACCTTTCACGAAATTTTATTCTAGTTTTAGTATTGTTATACAGGGTTCATACTCTTTTTATTTACGCTAAACGTATAAACTAAGTGCTAAATAAAGCTGATGAAAGGTTCTGACTAGTGTGAATCCAATATAAAAATATTTATGACCCAAACCATTTTACAGATTTTATTTACGCAATGGATACGTCTATATTCTGTCCTTGTAGGATACATTTGAAGACATATGACAGAAAAAACCAACAAGTAATAGGTTGCAATTTTTAAACATATTAGGTATTACTATTATGACGAAAAGTTATCTAGTCACGTGGTAGAACCAGGGATAATGTTCCACTTCCTACTACTTAAACCACATTTCAAGATATTGCGCAATTCACTAATAGATCTAAATCATTTTAGGACCTAAGCATTTATTAAAACTAAAAATATTTTGTAATCAAATGAAATAAGACATTGAAGACATTTGAAGATCAGCCTTTAGTTAAGTTGCCATCGCAAATTACAATGAAGTTATAGTAAGAAGTCGGTTAAAAGGAACTTTAATATGGGAGTAGTGGGGAGTAGACATTATAAACATCGCTAAGTGAGATGAGATGGTGACACAGACACTAGCAGATGTCCTAAGCCGTGGATCACTTATATTAGGATGACATTAACATGAGGGCTTGGGTGACAACAGCTGACAATTTTCAAAATGGCGGCGTCATTCTTGTACGTTTGTAGCTTCTTATTTTGTGCCATTGCGATGTACATACATAATATAATAATTATTAACACGGGGCGTGCATGCGAAACAGCTGTCAAACCAACTAATTTTGGAAATATTATTACGGAGAGGTCAGTGCAGAGGGCGCTACTAGCACAGACAGTAAATAATCCCACATGTTGCACACGTCTTATCAGAATTCAGAATACTGATAGACACGTTGTCAAACGTCGAACAAAACTTTTTGTTTACTGTCTATGCTGGTGCTGCCTCAGTAGCACTAGCACGGTGACCAGCGGAAATGCGAAAGTATGGACAAACTGTTGAAAAAAATGCCACTTTATGACTGACTATAGTATATGTCATAATGTAGGAATTAGGATATTATTTCAATTTTTAGGTCTATAGTCTGTCATAAAGTGGCATTTTAATTGAATTTTTCGGAACTAAAAAAGATCGGAACGGCACCTTAAGTTTATCTCGACAGTTTGTAATGGTTTGTAACTATAGTCTGTCATAAAATGGCATTTTAATTGAATTTTTCGAAACGAAAAACGATCGGAACGGCACCTTAGGTTTATTTCCACAGTTTGTCCATACTTTCGCATTTCCGCTGGTCGCCGTGCTAGTGCTACTGGTCTAAAGTCGTTGCAGTAATATAACTCCTATTTTCAACCACGCGTCTAATCATCCATGTATATATTTATTATTATATACTAATGAAATGTGACTCCTTTTTTTCTTCATCTCCACTCAACTCTCCACTAATGATATTATATAAAAAACTCAAAGAAGGTTATAAGTAGAATATCATTGATCTCCACTCACGATTTCATCTTATCGTGAATGTGACTGATGATGTGATCTTGACCCCTTATCATGACGACTCCTACCTCCAACATGACGATAATAATCTTCCGCAAAACTCTTATCATATACAGATGTTTCCCTGACGTTTATCTTACTATCTCTAGTGTCTTATTTTGATAGCAAATTACATAAAATAAAACGTTTTGTAGTCGCTTGGCAAAGCATTATTATATTTTACTAAATATAAAATGGTAACAGAATAAATGATAAAAATTAACATTGAATTATTTTTTAACAAAAAATTAAACCCGACTTCCAAGGTAAAAACAAAAGTAATACTTATTCTTAATCTAAAAAGAATCAAATAATTCTTATTCCTCATTATAGTGGCGTCTTCAGACTTCGCCTAAACCTCAACGATTTCTGTACTTAATCTTCGTACTTTTGAAGTCGGTACCAGCCCGGATAAGTTCTGAGATCCTTGACATAGCAATTGCGCTAAGGTAAGCTGGTACCGACTTCAAAAGCATGAAGATTGAGTACAGAAATAGTTGAGGTTTAGGCGAAGTCTGAAGACGCCACTATAATGAGGAATAAGAATTATTTGATTCTTTTTAGATTAAGAATTAGTATTACTTTTGTTTTTACCTTGGAAGTCGGTTTTAATTTTTTGTTAAAAAATAATAATTTTACCCTTTTTAGTTACATAATATGAGACGACAAGGCTATAATACTCGTATTATAGCTTGTTGTCTTAGAGTTGTACATATTACTAGCGGTCGCCTGCGGCTCTGCCCGCGTGGATGTCGGTTACGGCTGCAAAAAGCCTACCCAGGAAAGACTCGGTCAGCAAAATGATTCCCAGGTCAATTCACAGACTCCGACACTGACATCGACGACGCGGACGCAGTCATTATCAGTGTAGGTACAGTGCACACTGCAAAGATTGTCTTCCTACCGCAAGCGCATCTCGCTTGGTGACGCCTACTATCGTAATATTTTAATTTCGCCATAATTTCAAAACCAAACGTCCAATTTTAATCATTCAAAGACCAAATTTTATCTACATAAACTGTACTTAGTGATGAAATGTGATGAATGAAATTTATTTTGATAAGGATTAATGGCATGAGTAAAATAAACGCGTTTAAATGTTGTCCAAAAAAATTCAAGATTTTTAAATAAAAATATGGTTATTGTGCCTCACTCGACATAGATAAGTATAGTGTGTCGCGGACTTTTTTGTAGATATTTATAAGATCTACAATACTTAGAATATTTTATGGTTCTACCTTTTATAGTTTCGGCAGCGTACGCAAAATAAGTAACTTTACTGGTTGATTTTTTCACCTGGCGTCCGAAAAACCCAAATATCTTACGAAACCCTATTTTTTCCAAAATAAAATTTAGCCTGTGTTCAGCACAAATAATTTAGGATTTGCTTGGAGTAGTTTAAATAAAGCCAAAATCCTCAAACTTGTATCTATAAGGATTCAAAAGTTCTGTTGGGTACCTTCAGAACCAGGGTATATCCTGGTGCAAAATCTTACTTTTTGGTAGAATATGCCTGAAATACTTCAGAAAAAAATCGAAATCACCATAAGTTCCCATATAAATTTCAAGGAGTCCCCTCGATTCCTCATGGATCCCATCATCAGATCACCGCTTTTGTGAACATGGTACCAATTTCGGATTCAATCCTATACAACAACAAAAGATTCATGAAAATCGGTCCATAAACGATGAAGTTATGGTTGAACATACAAAAAAATAATATATATATATATATATATATATATATATATATATATATATATATATATATATATATATATATATATATAAACAGACGAACGTATAACCTCCTCCTTTTTGGAAGTCGGTTAAAAAATTGTATCCTCAACACGAAAGTATAGTAGTGCAAAGGCCAAAATGATCACCGAAAACATACCTATGTGTATGTATACAACCAGCTCTGGATTTAGTGATATAATATAATGCTATACTGTGGGCAGTACAGGCCATGGCCCAAGGGCGGCAGAGTTCGTACATAGGGACGCGACGGCAAAATTAAGTCGGTACCTACAACTGAGATAATTGACATAGAATTTAGTAGGTACCAACTTCAAAAGAATGAAAATTTGGTACAGAATAAGTTGAGGTTTAGTCGAATTTTGAAAAAGGCACTCATTAAGAATAAGAATTATTTCATATTTTTTAAATCATTTTAAGAATATTTGTTTTTGTCGACCTCCGTGGCGCAGTGGTGAGCGCGTTGGTAGCTCAAGCCGGAGGTCGCGGGTTCGAGTCCCCCCGACGGAACAAAAAATTTATGAAGTTCCTGGGTCATGGATGTGTATTAAATATGTGTATCATATAATAAAAATCTTAAATATATGTATAGTATAGAAGTATTAAATATATTTCCGTTGTCTGGTACCTGTAACACAAGTCCTTCAGGTACTTAGTACGGGGCCAGACTGACGTGGTGTGAAGCGTCCATAGATATTATTATTATTATTATGATTATTATTATTATTATTATTATTATTATTATTATTATTTTACCTTGGAAGTCGGTTTTTGTTAAAAAATAATAATTACACGTTCGTGTTGGCCTGTGATGGAGTTTAGCTTAAAATAACAATCCCTTATCATATCTTATTCGTTATACATCTTAGCACAAAGTGAAGAGGGACCTTTAAAATACAGCGTGCAATTAAACCTTCCTGCCAATTTTTTTCTAGGGCTTATGTATCATTAGGAGAGTCCATTTAACCAAAAAAATTGGGTGTTATTTTTTTTCAATGACATATTTTATCCCATTTAAAATCGTTGCAGAATGGTCATTCGCGGCGCGGGGGAATGAGAGGGGGTGCGCGGGACGAAGCGCGCCCGCGAGAGCATGTCGCGCGCGGCCGACGCATCGTTTCCATTAATTGTAGTGTTTTTAAGATAACTTTCGGAAGCCTTTTCTCAATATTTTAGTACTGAGTAACTATAAAAGAAAAAATACGTGTATTTTTATTTTTAACAAGGATCAATATATCAAAATTTTGCAGAAAGGTTTAATTGCACCCTGTATAAATCTATACTAATATCACAAATACGAAAGTGTGTCTGTATGTCTATCCGTCTGTCTGTCTGTTTGTCTGTTACCTCTTCATGCTTTAACCACTTAACCAATTTTGCTGAAATTTTGTATGGAGATACCTTGAGTCCCGGGAAAGGATATAGGTTACTTTATCCGGGACAAATGTACGGTTCCCGCGCGATAAGTGGATTATAGCACAATGGAGTTGCGGGCGTTATCTAGTAGATAATATTCATGATATTGTCTACTGTCAACTTTAACCAAAACTGTCGCAAGAGGGTAAATAATCTAGTTAAGGGCTTGTTTCACAGCTTCCTGATAAGGTGCCCGATAGGCTTATTTGACAGATTCTCCATACTCTATGTGTCAAGTTAAGTGGTGGATAGCCTTATCAGGAAGCGGTGAAACAGGCCCTTAGTCTATTAATTCTCGAATCCCAATTTTACGCGTGATTAAAATCTCTTAGGATCGGTTTTCAGATCAAAGCGTAAACTAAATAGAATAGACCCCAGTGACTTAGGGTATAAAATTAGTTTAATCTTTTTCCCAGAGGCCAGAAACCTGTACTTTAATCAGATTTATATTCTGTAAACATCTTAAAGTCTTTTTCAACATTAAAGGACCTGAAATACTTCGCTACTCGGTTTTGATAAGCCAGGGAAAGCTATATACCTTGGCAAAAATAGGTCGGCTCTACTAGATACCAATGCGTTATAGACACCGACGATAAAATATAAGGCTAATGTCTTTTGTTGAGTGAATGATAAGGGTGAAATCATCAAAAAATCCCTACTATTATTTGGGAACACGATTGCAATCGGCAACATTTCCGAACACTATTTGTTGCATTGGCGACGGTTATCACGTACAGAGTTCATTCGCTAATTATGATAGCCAAGTTAGATGCCAAAAGCGCCATTAGCCCATGACACTAGGGAATGTGTGGTGGGCCCCATGATATAAATCATCATTGGGTGGGCCATATCTCCTACTCCTCCTACCTTTCTTCTGATTAATTTCGTTGCGGGTACCAAGACAGATTTAGCTTGTACCATGGACACCCCTGAGATCGTATCAAAGGGTTTTCGTGGTTGGTTACCACTGTTGATCCTGGTGACTCAGGAGTTGCAGTGGTGGGCCAAGCGCCATGACACTTGCGTTTCGAATCCCGTACGTTTTTGACATTATAGTTCGCCATAGAAATAAACAAATCCTTAAAAGGTTGCCAAAGTCAAAATATTAATTCATAATGAGTTATTTTTAGAACGATGAATCTAGGTACTTAGGGCCAGGCCACAACACTGCGTTGCGGCGTTGCATCGTAAAAAACTACATTGTTTTTTGCGATACGACGCCGCAACGCAGTGCTGTGACCTGACCTTTACTTACAGGAGCTAGCCTGGTGCTCGTGCGTCTTCAACCATTGTTAGTTGTTACTGATGACGTAGTACGTGGGCCAATCTCAGTAATAGTCAAGGTAGCGGCTGACAATGGCCCAATTGACGATATTGGACGACAATGCCACCTGACTGACCTGACGTGAAGGATGTGCTTTGTAATTAATTGGGCATCATTGAAAGTCATGGTCGACCATTCAAAATCGCTGAAGAAGACGTAGTAAATATGTACCATTAGAGAAATTCATAGGCAGGTGGACCTACGTAATTTGGTCGCATTATGTCAAACCTAGAGTTATTGATAGTACCATAATACTGAAATGGATTCAAACATAGTTGAACAGACGTAATGTGACCAATTATTTACGTAGGTCCAGAACTTACAAGCCGCGCATTACTTTATACTACCCCGAAAACAATTAAATTGTTTGCATGGGCGCCGGCAGTGGGGTGCCAGGGGGTGCATTTGCAACCCTTGGGAATCTCGGGATCAACAGGAATTATTGAAATAAAAAGCATACTGTAACCCTATTACTATGCCGGACAAATATAGTTCGTAATGTTTCGACACTAAAATATGTATTCTGTAGACGTAAATAGACAGTCACTGTTGTTCGTAAAAAGTAAAAAGAAAAGAAAGAAAACTAAAATCTGCACCCCTTGGAAATTATTTCTGCAGGCGCCCATGATTATTTGTCAAATTTTACGTGTTTGTCAAACAGTTTGATAGTGAACAGCTTTGTTTGAAGCGTTTGTCAAACAAACTACGTGTTTGACCTGTTTGAAGAAAATTTGGATTTGCGTAGCGTTTGACAAACGTGTTTGAACGTGTTCCGTTGTGTTTGTCAAACAAAATCTCATGATCTCAAACCGATTCTAGCTAATTGTTTGACAAACGTGTTTGATGCACGTTTAATCGTCTGCGCTGCTGTTTGATGAAAACGTGAATTAGGTACATCAAACATGTTTGTCAAACTTTGATCGTTTGCGGGGTACTTAAGATCGTTTTGCGAACTTAGAATTCTTCATCGGCACATGTGTTCAATATCTTCCATTACGTACAAAAGCTGCTAATAACGTGTCGCTATATTATGACCACGATCTAGCAATAGAGTGTCCCTGAATCTCGTTAAAAAAGCTTAAAAGGGCCCATTCACTATCCTGCATTGCAGTCCTGCTGCAGTCCGCCGTGCAGGCCTGCAACACCATTCACTATCCTGCGTGCAGTCCGCCGGCTTATGTAGGATAGTGAATGGTGTTGCAGGCCTGCACGGCGGACTGCAGCAGGACTGTAATGCAGGATAGTGTATGGGCCGTTTAAGTGCTATGAGTTTTATAAAGAAAGCCATGTCAAATTGACATAATACATTATTTTAACTATATTTTCGGCATTGTGGGATTCAATTATTATGGTTTAGACATTTAGACATGGTTACTACAGTCGTGACTCCGATGTGCGGTCGCACTTAGACTACGAATAATAAAAACTAAGGAAAAATAACTCCGTCAAAAACATGTTCTACATACATCTCAATGGTTCTACAATACTTGTCAAAAATGTGTACGAAAGAAACCTTTAAAACGGTAATAGTGGGAATTACGTTTTCTTAGTTTTTAGGGTTCCGTACCCAAAGGGTAAAAACAGGACCCTATTACTAAGACTTCGTTGTCTGTCTGTCTGTCTTCTGACTTCTAAAATTTTTTCAGATTGTGTATATGTGTTGCCAGCGCTATATAACAACAAATACTAAAAATAAAGTTAATATTTAAGGCGGGCTCCATACAAAAAACATGATTTTTTGGCCTTTTTTGCTCGTAATCAATAATGGTAACAGCTAAGCACTTGAATTTTTCACAAAATCCTTAATTATATTTGTTCTTTACACGGATTAAAAAAATACGGCTGGAACATTACACTATAAAGAGGTGAAGCATGCAAGGTACGACAATTTCGTCACAATTTCGTTTATTGTACACGTGACCGACACTCACACACGCAACTAGGTACTACAACCCGCTGTCACTATACATAGAGTGACGGCGCCAATGACACGCACACATCCTACACGGGCGGCCATTACTGTGCTTCACTCGGGATTAGACAGGGTTACATCCGTATTTTTTTTAAATCCGTGGTTCTTTAATAATAATTAACAATAAAATTGAAATAAAGTAATTATTTAAGGGGGGCTCCCATACAAAAAACAATTTTTTGTCTACTTTCGCTCTATACCGGTACGGAACCCCTCGAGCGCGAGTCCGACTCGCACTTGGCCAATTTTTATTATTCGTAGAGTTTAGAAAACATTAGGGACTGATGCTGATAGTGGCGACACCTACGCTGAAATCTGGACGTGGGAATGGCTGCAGGCGATTGGTTAGCGCAATTGATATAATTGACCACATTATGTCACAGGAACTGCCCATTGAGGTTGCGATAAAAAATACATTACAATGGCTACGGGAGGTTTCCGAGAATATAAACTAGTTCATGCTACCCTAGGTTTTCCTTTTTTCATAAGAAAATGTCTTTTAATAGTTAATAAGTTGTAAGAATAGGTTGTAACTTGTAATATAAGAAATAGTTAAGGGTTACACACGGCAACTATTATCGCCCTTAGCCGGCCTCTAGACGATCAATATTGTATTGTCAATATCACGCTTTAATTTTATTGAACAGTTTATTGACAGGGGGTCAATGACCGCTACGGACAGAATTCGGCTATTTGGGAATAACACACACAACAATACCCGCCACCGTCACCGAAATTACTTGTTGCTGCCCTTCAAGTAACGAAGCTTATTCGCATGTAAACTAATTCTCAATTCGCATTCGCAGACAGAAGGGTAATCGTCAAAATATGTGTCCAACTTGCGGTAATCGCTTACCATTACGTGATTCACCTGCTCTTTTACCCGTATTTCATAAAATATGTGCCAAAAGCCAACACAGAACTCTATTATCTAGCCCGCGACTGTCATTCAGTCAGTCTAGCTTTATTCAAAGCACTGAAATTAAAATATGCGGTAGTTTAAAAGCGATCCCGTTCTAGAAATTTCAAAAAGATATATTGCACAAAGAGAAAGGATACGCCATTTATAAAGTAAACACGAAATTATTTATGGTCCGGTTTCTAGAATATTATATGGTCTAGGTCTTGAAATTTACGGTCTGGAGATAAGATCATGTTTAAATGAATTCTCTTGTAGTACGAGTACTGTACGTTATGTCCACTACAGTCGGGACATTTTAATAGGCCACATTTGACAGTTCATCAAAATTGCACCTGGTAACCTTATAGCGACGTACATAAAAAATAAATATTTTCGTTTTGTTATAACTGCACAATTAACTTTTTCAATTACGATTACATATTTATTGTAATTATATGACCGATACGAATTATCTAACGATTTGCTTTTACTGATATTGTTTTTCTAAACGTAATAAACAAATTCTGACCTTAATAATTGCACGTCGTTACAATGTTACGTCGGCTGACCTTTTTTCTTTTTAAACTCTAGGGAAGTTACCCTAAAAATCGAAAGCGAAAAAATAGTATCGATGCATTGATTATTTGTAACGAAATATCCCCATAAATTAACAACCACGTTATGAAAAGTAACGCATATTTATGTGAAATGAATAATGATAATACTACATATTTTAACAGTTTTTATAATTTAAGCGAATAAATGCATTTTTTTTGTGAATTATGTACTTGTCTTATTTTGCTCCTTGAATTTGCAAAAGAAAAAGCAATAATGGGACAGGAGTTTGTTTCAAACGTATAAAATTCAAATATTTTATTTCAAATCCGTATCGATTTATTCGTTTTGGTCGATGTTTTTACGCAGCTCACCTCACTATGGAGGTCTTTGGATTTGGATCTCCATAGTGAGGTGAGCTGCGTAACTTCATAATAATGAAGAATTGCGAATGCGGCGACTGCGGTGCGTGCGGTGCGGCCAAATCTGCGTTCACCTTATATCTACAAAGTTTGAACGAAATCTGGCCGTTTGAAGTGGGTCAAAATAGCGCCCAAAGAAGTCGGTTACAAAAAGCGTATATAAAAAAGCGTATAATTATAAGGAATAAATAATTAATTATTATTATCTTAAAATATATTTAAACGAGCAATTCTTGAAACTTAGGTACCAAGGACACCCCACACTGTGGGGTGGACGCGAAAAAAAATTATCATCCCCGCTTGATGTGTAGAGGAGTGTACCATATTTTTTTTTAAAGATTTTATATACTTACCATTTTGTCGGCATTATTAATATGTGCATTCATGCCGAATTACAGCTTTGTAGGTCTTCTAGTCTCTGAGTAAAACCGCGGACAGACAGACGGACATACAGACGGACAGACAGATGGACAGACAGACAGAAAGACAGACAGACAGACGGACAGACCGAAACCATAAGGGTTCCTTGTTGACTACGCAACCCTAAAAAAGGTTTGCTTGTGTCAGAATCTTTATATATTAGCTTCCACTCGGACAAAATAAAATATTTAGTTCAGCGCAATGTTTTTTTTTTTTAAATTAAACAATAAGTAAGTATGATTAACTCAATGATTGTGTATCAAAACCCAAACAAACGATATTATCAAAGTATAATTTATAATTTCATATAAAACATACTTACTTAATATAATATTATCATTAGACTCACAAGTACATGTTTAGAAAAGCAATGTTTTTTTATGGCGTTTTTGATTTTCATAAGTTTATGCACACTTTTATGGACGAACAGACCTAAAGATTTTGTTATTAGTAATAATGTCACAATGTTAAGGGTAATAACGTTTGTGAGCACGTTTTGAGATTAGTCTCGTGTATTAATAATGGCTTTATTTACTGTACCATGTTACATCATAATATGAACATCACGTACAATGAATAATATAACAATGAGAAAATTAACTTAATATATAGTTTTGCAGGAAGAAAATATGAAGGCATAGAAAAAGGCACATCGAGGCACCTCTCCTCTAGTCGTATTCCTTATATTTAAGGGTTGTAACCTCCGCCTTCTGTGACCTTCCCATTCTTATGACGTTACGCATTGCGTTACGCCATCTTTTCCTATCTTTCCCACTTGAAAAGCGTCGTGGGCGGTAGACTCAAGTGCAAGTGTGGTGAAGATTTGATCGGAGAAGAATAAGATTTTCAGTTCTGAAAACACGTATAAACTTGCATAACATGCGCTAATTTAACCAAAATTGGATAAAGACACCAGTAAAAAAATGCAGACATTACTGGTGTGAGGTGGGCAGACCGAATGCTTTAATGAAGGAAGTAGTTAATCCTAAAACACTGAATTCTTACGTCTATATATGGATATAGATTATACTGTTAGTCTTCTTGTTTCTTCTTTTTGCTAGCCTATACTATCCCACTGCTGGGCAATGGCCTCTCTCCCCATTTGTTTCTTACCTCTTCCTAATTCGAACCGATTGATTTAGATGACAATTTGTATGGAGATATTTTAAATTCCTACGGTAGGTTTAATGACTGAAAATTATACAAGTTCATGGCGACTTTTTCGAAGCTGTTTTTGCGCTGTGGCAAAATCATTTTACCTGGCCATGGCCGCCATGGGTTGAGAAATTAGTCACAGAAACAATGTTTTTAACTTGGCTGTACTTATTACCGGCTTTTTCTGTAAAGATCTATAATGCACGTGCTTATAAGTTACAAGGTTTATCCTTTGATCTAAAAGAGGCATAAAACCCAACCAAATAAACGATACAGCTATTTAATTTCATCCTCATACACTCTTTGTCCGTTTGAATGTTGTAGGTATAAAATTTAATTTTCCTGTTTACTGTATGGTAAACAAAAATTGTATGCGCAATAAAAAAATAACTTCATCAAACGCCGGCGGGCTCGTCAAAGTCTATCCCTTTGTATCGGATCGTCGTTTCAGCTGAAAATAAATTCGGATTTGTTAGAACTGGGTCAAGTAACAAGTTTGTGATTTGTGAATGTCACAATCGGAGATTGAATTGTGATTTGAAATTGTTCCTATTATATAGTCTACAGTTCTACATAGAATTGTCTACTATACAATAATTACTGTAACAGTATACACAAACGACAACTTGACGGACGTTGTTCGTAGAGTCCACATCCTGAGGATGCTCTGGTGTTGGAGCGAAACGCGCGTCGAGGTTTTCAACCTGCATGGTGGTGAGGGGCCTTGCACGGATTTGCCAACATTATTGCTTGTGTGGTGGTGGTGTTTGCAAGTTCTTGCATGCGAGTGTACGCATAGGCAGTGTGGGAGGAGGGAGGTGCTGTACGCATGCCTATGCGTGCACTCACTCATTTACTTAAAGGTGGAAGTTTTTCGCGGAATATTGCTAAAAACAATAACAAACTAAATTTTAAGCTATGGATTTCCGCAAAGTAACGCCTGATTCTATTAACTAATTATAATATTAGCATAGATTTTGATTGAGTACCATCTTTTTTGTATTACATAGTAAATAATAAGTACCTACTTAATTTTATTTCTAAAATCAGTAACAATATCGTGCGCTTATAAAGCCATATTTTTTAATGTTTAACTAGTTTAAATTATCTTAGTCAACGACCTACTGGTCCATCGGTCATTAAAGTTGGAGAATCCCCGTCTCAAGTGCAGCAAAACCTGTGCTATTTGTCGTTAGTTTGCTTCTAATAAGCCTTTACATTAACGCAATAAGGATTAGAATAACTAAGGAACTTCAAACGTAGACGTGCGGTTAGGGTTGCCGCTAAACCAAAAAGCTGGACAAAGCTTGGCTGGCCATTTGTACAATAAATCCGGAAACCCAGCTGCTATCGAGTACCTAAGTAATATTGATTTTCATATAAGTTATAGATTCAAAGCTCTACAAAAGCCAAAATCCCTTTAATTTTGGCCGGACACGCAGTCAAAAAGCCTGGCTGTGTCCGGTTTTATCCGCTTGGCAACCCTAGGTGCGGTTTTTGTTTCATTATCGCCCCGGTATGATGTCATGTAGGAAATACCGTCCAGGATCCTAACAGTTTTTATTGCTAAAGTCTTAACTCATATTACGATTATTGAATTACGGAACAAATCGTTTCTTGTTAATGTAATAGAAAATTGTGATTGAGTAATATAATAATCGCTTTGTCAATAGAGCTTGCATACTCAATCGTTGCTTTAGCGCTTTTAAGCGTGATAGAGAAGGATGCGCTGTATGAAAAAATCGTCTTATGAATTTTCAACCAAGTCACGTGTCCTAACGTAATTTTAAAATTATTAATCACTCAAAAAACTGCACTAAGGGCCGGGACACAAAAACACGGCACGACGTCGTACGGCGTCGTACGGCGCCGTGCGGACGCGCGTCGTGAAAAACCCACGGCACGGCGCCGTGCGGCGCCGTACGGCGTCGTACCGTAGAAACTCATCTTGAATTTCTACGTGAGTTTCTACGGCACGATGTCGCACGACGCCGTACGGCGCCGTGCCGTGGGTTTTTTACGACGCGCGTCCGCACGGCGCCGCACGGCGCCGCGCGGCGCCGTACGACGTCGTGCCGTGTTTTTGTGTCCCGGCCCTAAGCGAGACATCTCATAATGCCGTTAAATAAGTTTTCATTTCAAAAATACGCGACGTATCGAATAGACTGAAAAATATAAACATAAAATAACAACAGCCTGTATTTTTATAGCTTGTTAGATAAAAAGCCTATATTATGAACTAAATAAAGCTTTATATTAAAGAGATTTAAAAACATCTAATACTTATTACTACTAGACACTCAAAAACTCACTATCACTTGCAATTCAGCAAAATATCTACAAAAACTTTTTTGTACAGGTGTACTTCTGTTTTTCCTCTTTCATTTTGTAGAAAAAGGGATGAAAGAATCCGGAAATTCGGGCTTATTTATATAAGAAATTCAGAACAATGGTTGTACTCATATTACAGCACACGGCGTTTATAAATCAAATTATTTTTTAAACTCTGAATCCCCTGTCCCATTAAAATGTCATGGGTGTAGCTTTTCCGCAAACCTTTATTGCGCACCCTTAAGACTTATAACGTGGGAATAAGAGTTGTTTTTGTCTGGCAAAGGTAACGTTCGTCTGATTCTCGGCTTAGGAACAAAATATAAGCCTTCGAAATCGCGTACGATTGAAAGAATGTTTGATTTATAGCTAAAGAGATCATTGAATGTTTTGTAAGCAGCTTTGGTTTCTTGTTTTCTTTTAATCTCTCGCTCTTAACTCTTTTAAGCAATTATTATGGATGGTATGTACATTTTTCCAGGATAAAAAGTATCCTATGTCCTTTCCCGGGATTCAAAGTATTTACATAAAAGTAATGAAATAAAGTTGTAATATTTTGGACTCCTAAACTGCGACAATAGCAGGCCCGTATTTCACTAAAAGGTGTTAAGAGGTAAATATAATGTTATTATATCTACTCTTCTTTTGGTGCTTGCTGTTTTGTGAAACAAAATGCGAATCCAACTCCAATATTATTTCCGTAGTTTTCATGTATATCCTTCTTCCTCTGAGCTTACCAATTTTTTATCTGTCTTCTAATACCTTTCCTCAACACAGTATTAAAAACTTTTCTCTAACACAATTTTTTACCTCCCAACATACTGTTTCCTTAGTACAGTATTTTTTTTTCCAACACGATCATTTTTTCTCACACAACATAATTTATTAATCAGCAATCAGTAATTTCCATTTTCCGCGAGCCGTGGGGCGATTCCGCGCTGATTCACCCGCCCATTAGGAACACATTAGGCGGGATGCCCCGGACATCCGAATATAGATTATACAACGCACCTTTATAATATTTTTATGTAAAACGCAACTCAAATAATGTTTTAAGAAGTTGCACGCAGCTTCTTTCGCGTAGTAACTATCCAATTTATCTTTTGAGAAGATGTTGAGCGTGGCCTCGCCGCGTAAGGGTTGATTGAGACCGCACCGCGACGCGTGGATGCATTTCTAAATATTTATATGGATTTGACATATTATTCGCAAGACGTCTCACGCAATTGAAACCTGTCAAATCCATACAAATTTATGCCGCGCCGCGTCGCGTTGCGGTCTGATTGACCCTAAGCATTCTGCGGTAGTCATACATTTTCTGTGATAAACGTATCCCTTGTTCTCGACAGTTACCAACTGGCCAATATTTCTATGGTAAATGCACTGATTATGTTTCTGAGCGAATCAACTATTAACAAAACCAAGTGATAAGTACTTTAGGGTGTGTATGAGTATATTATAAAGTTCGCTGTGATAGTGGCACCGTTGAAAGAGTAACTTTTTTACTTTTGTGTGGGAAAAGTCATTACGCTGGAGCAGCGACCACATAACCCAATAGACGCCTAATGTTTTGATTTCTCTTAACAAATAATTGTGTCAATGCCCTGAGGTAAGCGACGCGGGGGGTGAGGGAAGAAATGCATTACGATTGGCCAATTCAAATTCACGGCATGTCATAAATCATAACTAGTGATGGGAAGTACGAGAAGCGCTGGCCAAAAGAAAAAAAAACAGTACATAATATTTATTTTATTTTTAAGTGTAGAATGAAGAAAATACTTTTATAAATTAATATTTAATAATTTTTAAAATGAATTAACTTCGTATAAATTCTCCGAATTGCAGGTTTCTGAACCGAAGATTTTGTAAGAAATACCAATCTTGTAGTTCTGTATTTATACATCACACTATTTGCTAAATCCACCGCATGATTGGTTTCTTCACAATGAAATTGATGGAAACTTATTTCTGAAAAAAGTTGTTCACCAATAAAGCTGCTTGAAGTTTTATTGACTAAAAACTCTGCTTTACGTGGTTCACTGTTCTTTACGCCTCCAAGATACGCGCTATCGCTTGTCCGAACTCCGAAGTTGTTCATATAGTTTTAGTTACACGATGTATTCAATAGATGGCGCTGAGGTGCTCCTGAATCGCAGTATCGCTTGTACGTGGGAGTTTTATATAGTTGTAACAGATTTTGGTTGTGTGAATTGCTGAAAACCTTGGTGTGAGCAGTGAGCATTGAAATTTGAATTGTCAACATTTTGAGTGATAATTATTGATCTCGTATTGTTATTAAAAATATTAATTAACCCTCCAAGATGACCTCCGTCATGGTCCGCGAGTGCCGAGTTTATAAGTGGTCGTCGGTGACCACACCACCCTACGCGTCGAATTACTGCGTTTATTCTACGTATCTTATTACAATTTGTAATAAGATACGTAGTACTGTTAAGCCATTAAGCCCATACATACCGCAAGGCCCAAATATCAGGTAGATAAATTTAAACAATACATTTAAAAAAATCTAAGTGAACACAACACAACACTTCAACTCCCAAGCGGCCACATGTGGCCGCCAGAACAATTGATTTCCAAGAATCCGCGATCGAAGGATGAGCCGAATCACACCCAGCGGCGCGGCGAGCATATTTTCAGTGTCATAATAATATTATGATATTAATCTTTATCTTCATTATTGTAATACATAGTAGGTACTATCGCTTGAGAAACTTGGAAAGTCTCGCGGCCGCCTGCGCCCTTCTCAAGCGATACTATATTGTATTACATTAATGAAGATAAAGTTTAAAATCATATGGCATGCCCTGACATTCCGGTTAGAACCTAGAACTTGAATAAGTACGATGTTTACGCACGCGCCGCGCGGCGACGCGACGCCGCACCGACCGCCGTGTATAAACAGCCTATATTAATAATTGGTGTTGTTATGTACATAATTATTATTATTGTATCCATATTCCATACCTATGCCTTGTAAGTTGTACTATTATCTACTTTGTGCCATGAGACATTGGTGACCTTAACACGACGTGGTAATGACGATGATGACGATGATGATGATGATGAATTTGAATTGCGTGGTAGCATATGCTTTCTGTACTTAAAACAACGCCGAAACTCCCAAACGTGTATCTATAAGGAGTCAGGAGTTCTCTCAGCATCTTCGAAACCATGGTATACCTTGACCCAATATTTGACTTTTTGGTAGCATATTATTAGTACAATTCATATAAAACCAAAATCACCATATGTTTCCATATAAATTTCGAGAAGTTCCCTCGATTACTCCTGGATCCCATCAGGTCACCACTTTTGTGAACATGGTACCAAATTGGAGTGAAACCTAATACAACAAAACAAAAATTTCGTTTCACAAACGGCGGAGTAATCGTTGAACATACAAAAACAAATATATCCACAGCCGAACATATAACCTCCTCGTTTTTTGGAAGTCGGTTAAAAATTTAAAAACACATACTTACACACGCTTACAAAAACAATTCATAAAATATTACTCTTTTTCAACAATATGAAAAAAAAAACCAATTTGTTTAACTGATAAAAAGTCAATCATCGCATCACTAGTGACGCTTGACTCGGCTTGACAGTAATGAAAGAAAGGATAAGGATTACTAGTTTGTGTATGATAGAAAGGGAAATACTTATAAACAAACGTTTTCCTTTACGTATTCGGACCAGCGTAAGTTGAGCTCTGAAGAAATTGATTCCTGACAATATAAATCTTAAAATTGGCTTACCTATGAAAAAATATGCCGTCTTTGCTAAAATTAGACGATTGGCTACATTTTTCACACCATTTTACTGTACAGGGAGTCTTACATGTTGCCAGACAGTATTTGCCTTGCATTAGGCGTCTATTGGGTTATGTGGTCGCTGCGCTGGAGCCTGGGGCGCTTGCCCATACAAATCGCAAAAAATTTGCTCAGTCAGTGCTTCTACTTTCACAGTGAACTTTACGCAAGGGAAACATACACACCCTAAAGTGTTATTACTTAGTTTTGTAACACCCTGCTGACGTCATCAGTATTGGTAAATCTACTTTGGTTAATTCCAAAATATTACCCATATTTCGGAAGTCGGAATTAACCAAAGATGGTGGCTCAAGCCCAGATTTTAGCCACGCGCCAAAACAGCCTTGTTAGTCTATATGATACATCACATTCACACATGACACAGACATGACATGTCAGGTCACCAGGTGATTCACACTATGAAGTTATGACAGACTAGTTCAAAGGTGCGATTTTTATGCACGAGTAGAGGTCGCGAAATGTCGCCTATAAACCTGATGAACTATGTTTCGACACTTTCAACCTTACTACTCAGCAATTAGGCTCAAAATCGATACGCATTTGAATGTACATCCTGCATCGCGTAAGTCGTAATGTTATTTTTAAACGACTTTTTGCTACTTACCTTCACAAGTAATTAACCTTCAAGGCTTCTGGCGGTTTATTTAAAGTTTAGAAACAAAAACGATGCATATAGGCCTGGAGATACTGACACAAAATTCTTGGTCATTTGTACCAGGCTGGCGGTTCTACAGGGGTATAATTACGTAAAGGCGAAAAGGAAAATGATGGTCATAGCGCTCGCACTGGCAGCCCAAACGCGTGTCAGTATCTCCAGGCCTAATACTTAAGTACTTATGTATAAGAATATCGATATTTATTTTTTTACAACATAGACTAAAAACACAACGGGTATGTTCCAAAATAGAGCCCAGTATACTATTGCACTCGTGATCTCTTGAACGACGCTGCACTGTATACTGTCCATTCGATCCCAAATACACGCTAGTATATTGATATAATAGTGTAACAAAACTAAGTGATAATATTTTAGGGTATGTACTATGTATCCTGTGTTTGTTAGATCCGGGACATCCTTCCTTTATACGGCTGAAGGCGAACCGCAGGTGGTTTTAGTGCAGTGGTTCCCAACCTTTTTAGAGGTGTTACCCCTATGACCTGTTAGAGAAACTGATTTTACCCAGCCCCCCCCCCCCAGTTAAATACAAATTTATAAATTTGTATTTGTACATTCGCAAGTTTTTTAATATACATAATTAGGTTCAGACTTCAGTTACATTTAACACGCATCTCATATCATGCTGAGGCTGCTCTCGCATATGCAAGTGGTAGCTAACGGTACCAACATTTTCAGATCTCTGTCTGCAATGATAGTTGTATTCTGTAGCTGTTTTTCTCCAAAATGTACAGTTTATTATTTTTTCCTGCCAATTCATCTATTTTAGGTACCACCTCTGTAGATAGATTCGTAGATACCACCTTTAGAATAGCTATTTTACCCCCGCGGGGGTAATTACCCCCAGGTTGGGAACCACTGTTTTAGTGGGTAAGCCCGGCCCTCTCGTCGGGAGTCCCACATACCACCGTAGTGCTTCAGCTTAATTGAGGCACATCCCCAACCCGGGGCACTCATAAAAAGTTTCCCCTGAGCATAAAAGAAGGGTATGTACTATATGTATGGGACTATTGGTCCTCTGTATAGAATACGCTGTGAAAGTAGTACTTAGTGCTGAAAGAGTAGCTTTTATTCACTTTCGTATGAAAAAATTCATGACGCTGGGGCGCTTGCGTATAAAAAAATCACAAAAAATTTGCTCTTTCAGCGCTGCTACTTTCACAGTGAACTCTATATAAGGGACACATGTACACCCCAAAGTAATATCAGTTAGTTTTGCTAAGATCACTTAGTTGTGTGACGAACACAAACAATAATGTTGTATTCTCCTTTATAGAGACTTTAAGAAAGTGTTGATGGACACAATCTTAGTTAACTCTACCTAGCAGATTAAGTTAATGTAAAATTACTTAATTAGTTAGGTTAGATTGTAATAATTATAAAAAAGAGGTATTTTATGTCAAAAAAAAGCCTTAGTTTTGCTACACCTTGCATATGACTTTTTGTCTCACCATGACTGGCACACCAGCATATTATCCTTAATTCTTTTTTGGTTGGAACTCATACGTTATACAATTTCATCTACACATATACAATCTCGTAAGTCGTATACTTAATACCACACCATAAAATGGGTGAAAAATATTATATTTCGCTAGAATTTTCCGTCAACAGGAAGAGTTAGGAGCTGTGGGACACTAAGTGCCGGCGATATATTCCCTAATGTTTATGAGATAAATCAAATAAACGACTCCATGTTTAAAGCTATTTATAATATTGTTGAAATAAAACGTAAATCCCGATTCTTCGTAAATCTGAAATGTTTGAGAAGCTATAGTTATAGAAGATGTAACAAAACTTTAAAATATAAAGTTAACTGCAAAAGTAGCAGCGCGGGAACATCTATTTTTTGTGATTTGTATGGGCAAGCGTCCCCGCACCAAGAACTTTCCCATACAAAGGTGAAATAAAGTTATTCTTTCAGCGCTGCTACTTTCATATCAAACTCTATATAGGAAACCCGTACACACCTAAAGTAGGTACTATTATCACTTAGATTTGATACACCCTGTATATTGATGTTTTGTACAAAATATTAATAGACACACTCATTAAAAAAATAAGGGTTTTGAGTTTTGACATAAACTCCACAAAAGTTCTGACAAACTCATGATTAATCCTTCGATCGGGGATTCTTGGAAATACTATTGTATTCTATTGTTGTCGCTGTCACCGGTGCTCGTACGGGGCTTGATAGGTTAATATAAAGTTAAGTCATCATTAAAAATGCCACCGTAAGAACCTTTATAATAAGGGCTAGTGAATGGGTCATCCGCGTCACATTGTGACGCACACGGAAGGGCGCGTGGCCTTGACTGTGACGTGTCACGTGACACGGATCTGTGTAGTCCCTCACACCGCAGTACCGGCTACACGCCCACTGCCATCATGATGGCTTCCTCATGGTGACTTCCCGATCCTCATGCCACCGACAAAAAATCAAATAATATAATAATAATAATAATATCTATGGACGCCTCACACCACGTCAGTCTGGCCCCGTAGTAAGTATCTGAAGGACTTGTGTTACAAGTACCAGACAACGGAAATATATTTAATACTATATGACGCCCGCAACTCCGTTGCGCCAAAATTCGTTTATCTCGCGGGAATTTTTCCCGGATAAAAACTATCCTATGTCCTTTCCCGGGACTCAAAGTATCGCCATGCCAAATTTCAGCAAAATCGGTTCAGCGGACAGGCAGACAGACAGACAGACTTGCGCGTTTATAATATTAGTATGGACATACTTTTATACTATACATATATTATGATATATTTAAGATTTTTATTACTTTTAACTTTTAAGATACACATTTTTAATACTGTACATCCATGACCCAGGAACTTTTGAAAACTTTTTGTTCCGTCGACGGGAGTCTAACCCGCGAAAAATTCACAGTTCTTCAGCGTCTTTAATCTCTAAAACAACGTTCAGAATCCGTGTTCTGTGTTTCTCTTGTTTGCTATTGTTATCAGGTCATCTACCCGCTCTTTTCATCTGCCAAACATAGAGTAAAAAGTATATTTATGTAACTACAAATGTAATTTTAATAAAACGAAATACTTGACAATATAATTTGTTACAATTTTATGTTTTTTTCGACCGGTTTCGACAAATTCATCCTAAGTAGGTGTACTCTAGGGTGCAGGCTTTAATATCAAATATACTTGACCACTATTCCTATTGCTTTAAAAAGTTATGATGTGGAAAAACTCGACAGAGACATATTACTCCAGGGGTTCCCAATATTTTTCAGCCTTTGGCGCACTTACAAGTCTCAATGTTTTGTCACGGCGCCCTCGGCTTACTTTACTAAAAAGATACATAAAATGACTTTAGTTAGGTTAAGCAAGTAATTAATAATCCTAATAATATTATAAAGGTGAAAGTATGTGAGTTTGTGAGTTTGTATGTTTGTTACTTCTTAACGCTTAAGCGGCTGGAGCGATTTCGACAAAATTTTACAAGGAGGTAGCTGACATCCTGGACTAACACATAGGCTACATTTTTAACCGACTTCCGCAACGGAGGAGGTGTTATGTTCATTTTTTAATTACTTATGTTCAACGATGACTCCGCCGTTTGTGAACCGATTTTCAAAATTTTGCCGTCTCCTACTTGGCTGCGCCCCCCCAAACCCCCTTAACTCTCTCCCTGAAAGTGTTGCTTTTAACGAAACAGTGTCGCTTCGTTAGTGCTGAATTTTAATTATCCTTTTTAGGAACAAACTAAGTTATTACTTAGTTATAAAAGTGAATTTATTCTAATCTAAACTAAACATACAGTAATCGAGTGCCATTTGATTCATAGGCTTTTGTCCCGTGTCCTATTTAGGGGGGCTGTGCCTCCAAGCCCCCTCTCCAAGAAGTGTTACATAAAACAAAATTTGATTTTCAAAATTCTGCCGTCTCCTACTTAGGGGTGCTGCGCCCCCCCCAAACCCCCACTCTCTTCCTGAAAGTGTTGTTTTTAACGAAACAGTGTCGCGTCGTTAGTTCAAAGTTTTAATTCTCCTTTTTAGAAACAAACTAAGTTATTTATTATAAAAGTGAATTTATTCGAACCCAAACATACAGATTTCTAGTGTCATTTGATTAATTTTCGTCCCATCTTCTACCAAATCCTAGGAAAGCTGTTTATCACAAAACAGTGTCTTCTATCAAACTTCCATCTCTCAGTCATCAAAATTGAAGTTTCCGATGATCAAACTCAATTTATTTTGTCTCTAATACTATTTATCTACTACAACACAATTTAGTTTACCTAATCACACCTGATTAATCGCGGGTAACACCGCGGGGCACAGCTAGTAAACCAATATTTAATCATCTGCCTGCTCTGTATAATTCATATTACAATTTTATTTTATAATATTTGTGGTTACGGAAAATGATGGGGTTTCAAACTTTCAACTCACGGCGCCCCTCTTGCCTTTCCACGGCGCACTAGGGCGCCGCGGCGCACAGTTTGGGAACCTCTGTATTAGTCCATTTCAACGGTTTTTATGCTCTGGTGATTTAGTAGAAAATCATAAACACACATACTTCTTAATGGAAGATAAATTAATGGATAATTACAAGGTCTATTAGTTATTCATTATTCAATGTTAAGTGTCTATTAATTCAGTGCAAAAAAACTCGTGATTAAATAGTATTTAAAGTGTTTGTGTTAGTTTTTACGAAATAAAAATGGACTGGCTATATCTAAAATTTATACATATGGAGCTAAAATCTAAACCTAAAAAAAATTGTTCTAGGGCTCCCTGGCTATGGAGTCAGGGAGCCCTGGAACAAAATTTTTTTTGATTACTATCAAGCAAATTTTTTGTGAGTAGCTTCACTATTAACCTATCTATATACAGTGTTGTTAGGGTTCCGTTTTAGGGTTTTGTAATCAATAAAACTTGGTTGACTACTGAACCCTAAAACATCCATAATATTTTAGGACCATCAAATCGAAATATTAAATCCTTTCTATCTCTGTTAGCTACCACTTTCAAGAATTTTCGCAGAGGAAATTGTTGTTGTTAATCTATTAGTCAGGGTTCTCTAGAACAAATTTCTTTTTTCATTACTATCAAAGTAATAAAAAAAATTGTTCTAGAAACCCTGACTAATTGATTAAAAGTCTATAAAAATTGAATGTCGAATTTGCCACTTTACGTTTCAATTTTGTATCATTATTTTGTAGCGCCTCGGCTCA
The DNA here is from genome assembly GCA_905333045.1 of Lysandra bellargus. Classification (NCBI taxonomy): domain Eukaryota; kingdom Metazoa; phylum Arthropoda; class Insecta; order Lepidoptera; family Lycaenidae; genus Lysandra; species Lysandra bellargus. Next base: position 9,727,878 of record HG995327.1, on the reverse strand, counting down.
GCTTATATGTTGGTGCTAAACAGTATTAGCAGGCATTCATTTTCGTCTCTCTAAATACCTTTTCTTCAATCAGGTTACGTGCTTACGCGAGTATAACCACCCTTAGAGTAAAACGCCTGTAAAAAACATTTAACTTCGAAAACATTCTTTAATATACTTTATTTTTATTACGGTAAGAAATTAATTTACTGTAGCAGGTGCGTGTAGTAGAAACAGCTTTTAAATAAAATACGGCTAAGCTAGCTTAAGTTGGTCTGTAAAGGGGATTGTTATAATAATTCCCGTAGACAATCTTACAGGAAAATGTAACTTTGTAGATGGGATTTCGCATTATTAATGTTCGTCTGTAAGTTATCACTTAACACGCTTAAAACGCTGAACCGATTTTGATGTTGGTATGGAGATTGGAGATATTTTGATTTCTTAATTGATGACCAACGTAAGGATTTAATAATTAAAATAGGCCAATTTGAGCCTTACTACTTATACTAAATATGGTAGCCGTTAACCCTTAACTACAGAATAAGTACATATTGGTAACAACTACTCAGATAATATTATAATAAGTATCAGCTATATACCGCGGTTTCCGGTTACTAAAACGGTAAAACAATAAATTCTTAACGGACAAAAAATGCCATTTATTTTGTTTGATAAATGTTGTAAAGTAATTTTCAAATTGTAAAGAACACTTCGCGCTTTATTTTCAGATAATTCCAACACAGAGTCATTCCCACTAAAACCAATGGAGCAGTGAGCACCATAAAATTGTAAAGTTGTTTTCACGTTAGTTATAAGTATGAAGAGTGTGAAAAATTTGCTTACGTTTCTCGTGAGTGTAATAATAATTCATTCCATATTATGAAAAGACTTATTAATACCGTTTTTTAACCGACTTCCAAAAAACGAGGAGGTTATATGTTCGGTTGTGTTTTTTTTTTTATGTTCAACGATTACTCCGCCGTTTGTGAACCGATTTTCGAAAATTTTGTTTTGTTGTATAATGTATTAAGTCTCACTCCAATTTGGTACCATGTTCACAAAAGTGGTGACCTGATGATGGGATCCATGAGTAATCGAGGGAACTCCTCGAAATTTATATGGAAACATATGGTGATTTTGATTTTATGAGAAGCATCCTAGGCATATGCTACCAAAACGCAAGATTCTGCACCGAGGTATACTATGGTTCCGAAGCTACTAAGAGAACTCCGGATTCCTTATAGATACAAGTTTGGGAGTTTAGGCGCTGTTTTAAGAACTGAAAGCATATGCTACTATGCAAATTACATTCATCATCATCATCATCATCATTACCACGTCAGGGTCCCCAATGTCACCAAATTCAACCTTATCTCCAGAGCATAAGGCACACATTTGACATTACTCCTGAGAAGTTAAAGTTGCTTCGATAATGTAACATTCTGTTTCACTTCGCCGATATATTCTGGAAAACAACCTAATTTCAACCTTTTGCATCGCGTGCCGGGTACTATGCACAGAATACAAATTACTCACGGAGGTACTATGTGCGCTGCGGCCTGCGAGTCACGTGCGACAAGTCGAGCGAGTGCCAGCCTATCGAAACTAGTCCGGTGACCGGCTACTTAGCACGTCACACGTGTTCACTTCGATTTTTTTAAATATATTGTTTAAAATTATCTGCAGTCTGCAGCTGATATTATATTATTTTGTAAGTGTGACTGTAATAAGATACGTGGAATAATATACAGGTGTATTATTCTACGTATAGTACGCGTTTGCTTACTAGGTAACTAAAAAGAGTGAAATTATTATTTTTAACAAAAAATTAAAACCGACTTCGAAGGTAAAACAATAATAACATCCTTATAATATGAACTAAAAAGTATTAAATAATTATTCCTACCTAATGGTGCCTTTTTCCGAATTCGGCTAAAACTCAACTATTTCTGACTCAATCTTCATAATTTTGAAGTCGGTGCCAGTTCCAAAAGTTTTAAAATATATTCTGTCAGAGAACAGAAGATTCATCTGGTACCAACTTCAAAATGATGAAGATTGAGTACAGAAATAGTTGAGTTTTAGCCAAATTCGGAAAAAGGCACTATTAGATAGGAATAATTATTTAATACTTTTGACGTGATAACGTCTTATAATTCGATATGGGGTGCGCGTACGAAAAACATGACAGTTCATGCGGCGTTACCTCGCTCTGAGGCGTTCCATTTACACTCTCAAGTCTTTCAACAACCGTAAGGCCCACCTGAGCCGCGCTCTTTGTTTCGATTATATTACATATTTCGATGACATAGAGAATACTTTTGTATGAAGAAGTTTGGTAAGCTATGACCTTTAATACATTGACTACACTCTGAATGAAAAATTAATAAACAATCTGTGAGCTATTAGTATTATTTCGGCTATTCAAAAATGTGCTCTATTTTCTACGTGTCAAGGTATGACTTGTGCTTTGTTCGAAGATTTTACTGGATTTCACGAATGTATGTAGCGTTTTGTATTGCGAATAATTTATTTTACTCATTATAAATATTTATAGACAATCATTTGAAAGAAATACTTCGAAATAACTTTAGGTTACACTCGAAAAAGTTTGTTTCTATTTATAGAGATTCGGAAGCGAGGGTTAAGGGGTTAAGGATAATTGAACGTGACAACGTCATACGTTTAACTATCGTCAGTAAACCGACTTTACAGACAACCGATTTTTTTTAGTTCATATTATAAAGATGTTATTATTGTTTTACCTTGGAAGTCGGTTTTAATTTTTTGTTAAAAATAATAATTGTTACTACGGAAATATTTGGTATCAAAATTTTACATGTGCAATTATTACAGATATTGATTTATATACTCTCTCATGAAATGTGACTCATGAAAATACATCTACATAGTACTTACACAAAAAAAAAAAACTACTATGTTATGGCAAAAATCAATAGATGCGATAGTTTTTGGGTAAAGTGTACCACAAAATATTCAAGTTGTGGGATATACTATAGGGATCGCTTCGCTCGCCCTGATAAATATCTACCGATAGATCAATATTATTGAAGATTGAACAATATTGTGCTAGGTAAGATATCAAATATTTCCGTAGTACCAGATGACTATAAGCACTTATGTATACTAGAAGACGCCTGCAACTCCGTTGTGCCATAAATCGTTTATCACGTGGGAACCGTACATTTTTCCAGGATAAAAAGTACGCTCTGTCCTTTCCCGGGACTCAAAGTATCTCCATACCAAATTTCAGCAAAATCGGTTCAGCGGTTTGGGCGTAAAGAGGTAACATATAGACAGACCAATTAAAAATGTACTTGGTGTTGCTACGCGTAAAGACGCTACGAGCTACGAGCACAGGCCATCATGTACGCAGTACGAATGAACTATAATTCACAAAATGCACTTCATATTCATTAGCGAACTAAATTTTATTTTTTATTTTTTTATGAAATAAGGGGGCAAACGAGCAAACGGGTCACCTGATGGAAAGCAACTTCCGTCGCTCATGGACACTCGCAGCATCAAAAGAGCTGCAGGTGCGTTGCCGGCCTTTAAGAGGGAATAGGGGGTAGGGATGGGAAGGGAAGGGAATAGGGTAGGGGATCGGGCCTCCGGTAAACTCACTCACTCGGCGAAACACAGCGCAAGCGCTGTTTCACTCCGGTTTTCTGTGAGAACGTGGTATTTCTCCGGTCGAGCCGGCCCATTCGTGCCGAAGCATGGCTCTCCCACGTATAAATGTAAAATCTCTACGACCAATGCCCTAAAAGTTGCGAGCTAAGCTAGCGTACGAAATAAATGCTAATTAAATTTAGCTCCGGTTGTTTAGTTGTTAGGGATTTCCGACATTTTTGAGTCACGTCTTTAAACATAAAACATTTAGTTGGCGCGTGTTTTATGGCTCTAGAACAGAGCTGTTATTATCAATCCAATAGGTAACTTCTACTGCAAAGAGTATTTAAAGATAATATAAAGAATATAATCCATACTAATATCATAAATGCGAAAGTGTGTCTGTCTGTCTTTTACCTCTTCACGGCCAAACCGCTGAACCGATTTTGCTGAAATTTGTTATGGAGATACTTTGAGTGGCGGAAAAGGACATAGGAATCCTTTTTATTCTGGAAAAATGTACAGTTCCCGCGCGATAAACTAATTTAGGCGCAACGGAGTTGCGGGCGTCATCTAGTAAGTAGGACTTATTACTGCAACGTTTTCACGCTAGAGGCAGCATTAGCATATAACAGTTAGCAAAAAGTTTTGAAAGTGAATATTATGATATAACGTGTGCAACATGTCAGATTTTCGTCGAATTACTGTATGTGCTAGTAGCGCCCTCTGCTCCAACCTTCGCGTAAAATATTACGCAATAGGGAATATCCCTATTCCCAAATATTTGGTCGCGTTTTGACATTAACTTTATTCTCTTGTTGTAACTTGTAGCTCATGATTCTATATCCTATTAGGGCAGTGTCTTTACAACTATTAATAAACTAGCGACCCGCCCCGGCGTCGCACGGGTATAAAATATATAGCCACTGAAAATATGATCCTTCACGGGGTCTACTTCTTATCTGTGCTAAATAACATAAAAATTGCTCCAGTAAAGTTAGATGCTAAAGTTTTTAATAATATTTTTTTATGATACATATACAGTAGTTCGCGAGATAAGTCCTTTCAAATAATTTCCCCCGTTTTTTCACATTCTCCTATTAGTCTTAGCGTGATAAAATATTGCCTATAGACTTACTCAATAAATGGGCTATCTAACACTGAAAACCGGCGTGAAACAGCGCTTGCGCTGTGTTTCGTCGAGTGAGTGAGTTTACCGGAGGCCCAATCCCCTACCCTTTTCCGTTCCCTATTTCCTTCCTTACCCTCCCCTATTACCCCTTAAAAGGCCGGCAACGCACCTGCAGCTCTTCTGATGCTGCGAGTGTCCATGGGCGACGGAAATTGCTTTCCATCAGGCGACCCGTTTGCTCGTTTACCCCCTTACTGCATTTAAAAAAAAATTCAAATCGGATCAGTAGTTCCTGAGATTAGCGCGTTCAAGTTAGCCCTTTCAAATAATTTTCCCCGTTTTTCCCCATTTTCCTCCATTTCTTCGCTCCTATTAGTCTTAGCGTGATAAAATATAGCCTATAACCTTCCTCGATAAATGGGCTATCTAACACTGAAAGAATCATCAAAATCCGCTGCGTAGTTTTAAAGATTAAAGAGAACAAAGGGACATGAGGGAATAAAAGCGACTTTGTTTTATAATAAGTATAGATGCTCACATTTTCGAGAACTTTGTACATATTACAGCCTCTATACATTGGTGCATTATGTACAAATACCTATATGAGATTGCGATTTGCGACCGAGTAGTGGGCGTATTCGCCTTAAATTGCCAATGATCGACGACGATTGTGCATTTGCGCAATCATGGTTAATGGTTATCCACCAGGACCTTAAATGGAGAGAAATGGTTGCCTTAAGAGTCCATATACGAAATTTGCCGATTTCGCTGATTTTACAGACGTGATTTAACAGTTAAAATACAGTATTTCTATAAGTTTTAATGCACAACATGTAAGATCATTTCAATTATAATCTAGTGTTGGAGCTAGATTCTTTATTTTTTAAAAGTATTTTTAAACAATCCAACTCAAACCCGCGACAGTTTTGTGATTTTTGCTGTAAAAGGTTTAGAATATCACCTTTTTATGGATTGTATTGACGTCTTAATGGTATGAAAAAAATACAATATACTGTTGAGAAATTCGTCTATAAAATGTTGGAATTACTTTTTACCACTTATTATGAAATAGTTGAGTAAAAAAATATATAACTCGGAAAATTTTAGAGAAAATGGGCAAAGAATTGCTGTTAATTTCGGCAACTTGAAGCTGTAATTCATAAAAAGAAAACGACAGAAATAATCTATAGATAGAATTCTATCCAATTCGAGAAAAAAAAAAAAAAACAAATTGTGCCAAAAAAACACGATTCAAAACAACCTAAATCTCACATTATATTTCTCGCCGCAAGTTCGAGTCGGCTTTCCGCACTTAAATATATTTTAAATCTAATAATTAATATATATTTTTTTAGTCTAATAAGGGGAAAAAATCTAATAATATTTCTGTAGCGAACCTTTGCAATTTCGGCAAAATCGATAAAATTTCGTATACGGACTCTTAACATGTTTAACAGGATATAATATCCTAGCAACACGTCGAAGGTAACATAAGTTCGTTACCTTAATGTCTTAGCGCGTTAACGCATAAGCCCGTCCGTTAATTTTAATATGAGCAATTAGCATTGATCGTTGTGTATAACATCATCCTTGTGATTGACAATCGGCGCATTCGTTCCGGCCTTACCTGTTCATCATCATCATAAGCGATACCTCGGATCTCTTTTTAAATCTGGCAAAAACAAAGGAGTGTTTGCATGACTGTGCGATTTTTTGCTGTCCGCGACACCAAGATCAAAACATGTTTGTGGCCCGTGTGAAAAAAGGTTGGGGACCACTGGTCTATACGATGATACATAATTTTTTGGTTTCCCTGATTTGAGCACCATTATATAGACGTGGTAGTGGTAGGCATCATGTAGACTTTCAGAAAATATTTGCAAAAATTTATTCTGAATAAAAAAAAATGAGTTTGAGTTTTGAGTTTATAATATTTTGTGAGACTTTCCATAGACTAGGATAATGAGAGGTTCTAAGGATGCCATTCATTATACAGAGAATAGAGATGTTAAAAAGACTATTGCTTTCTTGGCGAGTTCTTTAAGGACCCTGGGGTGATCAATCCCGGAGCTGATTTTTGTTTGAAGTTGCGTATGATGCCTTTGACTTCGTTGGGTGTTGTTGGTTTGATTAGTAATTCCATTTGAAAAGGTTGAGAGAAAGCTGCATCAATTGATGATTCGTCTATTTGTGGACAAGCATCGTTGAGTCGAAATACTTCGGACAGATGTCTAGCGAACAGTTCAGCTTTATCCTTATTGGACCTAGCCCAATAAACTGGTAGCCTGAATCCATACTTAATATTATAAATGCGAAAGTGTGTCTGTCTGTCTGTCCGTCTGTATGTCTGTTACCTCTTCACGCTCGAGCCGCTGAACCGATTTTGCTGAAATTTGGCATGGAGATACTTTGAGTCCCGAGAAAGGACACAGGATAGTTTTTATCCCGGAAAAATGTACGGTTCCCGCGCGATAAACGAATTTTGACACAACGGAGTTGCGGGCATCATCTAGTTAATTAATAAAATCTGACAGGTAATAATAATTTCGATTTTAGTAAGCAGTATTTTTTTAGATTACATCTTCAATTCATAAACATTATTAAAAATAGAATAATATAGCCATTAGCGATGGATACAGGTAAATGTGTAACAGCCATCTTGTTTCGGAAATTAAATTAATTGCCTAGATATTACGTCTTGAGCTCATCAAAAAATTATCGAACTTTTAAAATATATTTTAATGACTAATAAATAATAATAATTAGGCATTGATCTAGCTGGCTATGCATTTAGATTCTAGATGTTAAAATCGGTCAAGGTCGTAATAGTCATTGACCTTTGTAAAAATCACTTTAAAAAAACCGGCCAAGTGCGAGTCGGACTCGCGCACCGAGGGTTCCGTACAAACCTGCAAGGTTTACAAAGTTCGTTCATTACGACAATCGAGTCATAACTATGGTATTTTTATTGCAAAATGAAATTCATAACATTACAATGGGGAAAGATGGAGGAGCATAAATTTAAGACAAAGATCTCTTTATCGTTTATATATTTTGTAATGTAACTAAAAATTTGAGGTTTTCGGAATTTTTCCTTTATGTGTGCTATAAAACGTTGCTTCATGCCAAATTTCAAGATTCTAGGTCGACTGGAAGTACCCTTTAGGTTTTGATTCCCTTGCGAGTACTTGCGAGTTTCAAAATATGCAGCTTAAATTGCTGTTTCTTTTGATTGCGTTGACATAAAAGTTTGATTTTGTTACAGCTTAAAGGTATTATAGACCTGAGTATTTGGTATGAATTTCAATTTAATACCTCTACGCGTTTATGAGAAAATGGGTAGTAAGTTTAAAATTATTAAAAAAATATATATTATGTGATGTAACTAAAAATTTATGGTTTTCGTAATTTTTCCTTTATCTATGCTATAAGACGTTGCTTCGTACCAAATTTCAAGATTCTGAGTTCACGGGAAGCACCCTGTAGGTTTTGATTCCCTTGCAAGTGTCGAAAATTTGCGGCATAAACGGCTGTATCTTTTGATTGCGTTGGCTTAGAAGTTTGATTTTTTCACAGCTTCAAGGGACAGTAGACCTGAGTAATTGATATAAATTTCAGCTTCATACCTCCACGCGTTCCTGAGAAAAAGGGTCTTGACAGACGGACGGACGGACAGACGGACAACAAAGTGATCCTATAAGGGTTCCGTTTTTTCCTTTTGAGGTACGGAACCCTAAAAATTAAAGGATATTAAACAAGGCAAATAATAATAATTAATAATATGGCCAGAAATAAAATTATGTGGGATTTAACGTACGTGATATTTACATTGTATTTACCTGCACTTTAAAATCAGACTGTGGGAATTCTGATAACGGTCTAGGGGAATACCTTAGAGACGTACAAAACCGGGTTTTAAATATAAAATTAACCGCATCTTTAAACTGATTGAAAGATTGAAGAGACAGAAATTAAAGACTTTCTTTTATTTATAAAGGATTCAGTACTTATTTATTTAGTAAGTAATACACTTGTGATTTTATTAAAAAAAAACGAAGTACTATACTTGCATAAACCACAGAATATACTTACATTATACATGTAGATTGTAGAGTCTAAGCATACTACATATTATTTTGTTTTTTCCTATGTCTCTCTTATAAAAATTGTCTTTGGTTCAAATGGGTGTGTTCCGAAACTGTAGCATACTCGGTAGTACGATTTATCGAGATTTCATTGGCTACGCAACCTCAGATTGTACTGACCAGTATACGCCGATACGGGGTTAATGAACGAATGCCCTATACCTATACCCTTTTTCCTTTAATTCCGACTGCAGTAAAAACATGCAACGAGTCACGTACTTACTTTAAATACACAAGGATGATAACTGCAGTTATACATAATTTCATAATTTATCAAAATAATATACTTACTTACCTACTTATTTTGTTTTTATGTCCTATCCTTAAAGATTATCCTATCTTATCATAGAGAGCTCATTTCACATCTGTGCTGAAACGAAGACATATTCAACACTTCTATTGTCAATTTGTCTAGATCAAGGTTTTTCAAAGTGGGGTTCGCGAACCCCTAGGGGTTCCAGACAATATTGTGGACTGTATGACTTTTGTTGATATATTTTGAGTTTTGATGACTTTAATTAAATCACTTTTAACTATTTACTTCGTTTATTAACTTTTAATTAAAACTAGACTATGTGCACTGTACCAATGCAAAGGGCAGACAGATATCCGTCAGTTTCTGAAGCCGCAGTTGCCGTATGAGTCCTATGCCCAAATTCCAAATTCTATCACAACGTGTCATACAGTCCACAATATTGTCTGGTCCTTCGAGCCGGATCAACTGTAACTTCTGGTCTTCCGAAACATTGCTCCAATGTCTTAATTATCACCGCCATGAAGGTGGAGCCATAGGCCAGTGGGCGGTTGATCGGGGGATCACCGCCCGCACGAAGGGCCCCAAGAAGAAAGCTCCCTAGATGCCCGGGGAGCTCTCGGTGAAGAAAGTCGGTGGCAGTACACCAGCCACCGCAACGGAGATGTGCCGGACGCGGCAAGCGCCGTGAGGAAGCGGAGTTAGATAACAGAGGGCCCGTATCCCACGGCTGGAAGAAGGGCATGGGGGGGTTTTAGTCGATAAACCTCCGGCGCACCAAGCCGGAGGGAGTCCGACATACCCCCGTCGTCCACCCCCGTACGCGACGGGGGATACGTAATGTATTCCCCCCCCCTCAACAAAAAAAAAGTTCGCTATTCGACAGCAGGGGGTTCGCGACAAGATTAAGTATTCACATAATGTTGGCTTGATAACTAGCAGGCACGCGCGGCACTCTTTTGGCACTTTATGGGTTTTCATTAGTTAGTAAGGGGTTCGCTGTTACCTGGAAATTGTAACAGGGGTTCGTGGATCCGAAAGTTTCAGAAACCCTGGTCTAGATTATTATAATTTTTTACATGGGTAAATCCTTTCCGCGTCCCTGGAAATTGGGACTTCAGCCTAAAACTCTCGTCACAAAGTTGCGGGAATGAAGTCTGAAACTCACCGCAACTCTGCGAGTTTTCAATAGGTATTATAAACATGCTAAACTTGCATGCTGCGTCCACTATACAGGTGACCCGCTTGCTCGTTAGCTCCATTATTTTATTTAAAAAAAAATCTACTATCTTTCGGGCGCAGCAGAGACCCACCCGTCCCCCGCAAGATCAAGCGGGTCACCTGATGGAAAGGAACTACCATCGCCCATGGATACAAGCATGGAGCTAATACAAATACAAGTCACAACTAACAACATCAGAAGAGTGCGTTTACGTTATTTTTGATAGCTCGCGAGTACACCTACAGCTCTAACATATTAGCTCCATGGCTCTAACGCACAACATCCATGATACAGGTCATTATCGCTTAAACGCGAATTTTGAGGAAAAGAAATCAGTTCCCATCACTAATGCTCTCATTAGCATAAGCTATTCACAGCCCGTTCACAATTATTACACCTCTGACATAACCTCTACGATAACTACATGAGGTCCATATTCGTACAAACAGTAGGCATAAATTTCGTAGTATTCTTGCCATTTACCTCAGCACGTGTGCGCTCACGTTTCGTTTTTTTTATAACAAACTATTTTAAATTATAATAATACTCAAATATTATTATTCATACAGAAACAGCTCTGCAAATCGTTTATTTATTATCTTGTATTGTGGCACGCTTTCGGTCGAGTGAGTATACAGGTGCAGGTTTGATGCCACGAGTGACGAGATCAAGTTGTATACTGTTATAGACCCAAGTAAAAGAACGGAACACTTTGCGAAAATGTCATAGGTGCTTGGCTAAATAATAACGATTTGTAAGTGACTTTCAGGATTTTGTATCCGCTGCAATCCGTATAGAGTCTAGACCAACGTCTTTTTTTTAAATGAAATAAGGAGGCAAACGAGCAAACGGGTCACCTGATGGAAAGCATCTTCCGTCGCCCATGGACACTCGCAGCATCAGAAGAGCTGCAGGTGCGTTGTCGGCCTTTTAAGAGGGAATTGGGTAATAGGAGAGGGTAGGGATGGGAAGGGAAGGGAATAGGGAGTAGGGAAGGGAATAGGGTAAAGGGTTGGGCCTCCGGTAAACTCACTCACTCGGCGAAACACAGCGCAAGCGCTGTTTCAAGCCGGTTTTCTGGGAGAACGTGGTATTTCTCCGGTCGAGCCGGCCCATTCGTGCCGAAGCATGGCTCTCCCACGTCTATACAGATTATTATTATCAGACATAATATTTTCCGAGCGAATTAACCACTTTTCAAATGCTGTAGTGCTTGAGAGTTGAGACACGATTGGACCGTATGTTTGCCCAAGCGCATAGGTACCTACGGCATTTTCGCAACATAGTCATTAGTCAGTCTAGTCCAGGGCTCCCAAACGCTTTATTCCCGGTGGATTGGGGACATCGGCCGGGGTATCTGGGATTCCCCGTAGGATCTACCCACAAAACCCCATGGTGCTTCACTTCCCGCTTAGGCATAGTTACGGGCACGATCAACTCACCGCAACTCTGCCAAACGCTCCTAAGATAGTGTTTTGAGTATTTTATAAACTTGGATCTCATAGACATACTAGGTATAGAAAGGACACTTTGAACTTTAAATGCCAATGAAGACTCATCCGTGTATGAAACGCCAGTAAGGTAAGGCTGGCTCCGGAAACTAAGCCGTTTACCGATTACAATATAATAGTAGGGGAGCCCAGGGTACTATTCGTATAGTCACTCGAACGTCACGGAGACCTAGTAGGTTTTTTAAATTAGGTAAAACTGATAAAAAAATAATAAGATCGTTTTTTTTATTTTAGCAGTGGGTTAAGAAACTGCAGCCAGTTTAAAGTTATGAAAAAGAAAACATATTCAGAAAATTGCTTATTTAAGGAAATTATAACAAGATTTTAAACAACAAGGACTAGATCATTTAGTTTAATGCAACATAGAATATCGGCGAAGCTTAGTCCTAACTATATTTTCCTAAAAATATGAAGCTTTATTTTTTTATATTTTGAAATATCCCTACAGGCTTACCTTTGAATCGTCAGTGCTTTATATGAAAGCTTCTTTGGGGTATACTAAACATCCCCTATCTTAATCTGACAGATCCGATGACATTTCAATAGTCGAAAATAACTTTTTTTAAACCCGCCACGTGAGAAATCTGATTACTATAACTAGACATATGTCGGAAGCCTATACAAGCTTAATCTGCCACGCTCGAGCTTTTCGCGAAATAACCTCTTCGCCTCCCTAACTAAAACTATAGAGCTGTATAATATATTATAAGATGTCATCTTCCATTGGATATTGGAAACTAAACCATATTTTATAATCATACTTTGATAAGCGAGTTGATAGATAAGAACGTTTAATTGACACAGGACATAGAGTATTGTAAAACAAAATGAAACTGACTGCCGCACTCAGAGACATATTTTAATGATGATTAAACTTTAATGATGTTTGAAAGATAATTTATGGGGATTATGTGAAAAGCTTTGAAATTCAATTACATCCTTAAATAATATTATAAATGCGAAAGTGTATCTGTCTGTCTGTTTATCTGTTACCTTTTCACGCCCAAACCACTGAACCGATTTTGCTGAAATTCGGTATGGAGATACTTTGAGTCACGAGGAAGGACATAGGATACTTTTTATCCCGGAAAAATGTACGGTTCCCGCGCGATAAATGAATTTTGGGGCAACGGAGTTGCAGGCGTCAACTTGTTACACAATATTCGTCTCTGAGTGCGGCAGTTAAGTATTAAGTAAATGTAGATTGTAAAGTTCGTAAAATCCATAATGAAATTTCTACTTAAACTACGTAAATGCGTCTAATACTAAGTATAAGTGCTGCGTGGATCATAGGCTTTGTTCGGCTATTTCTGTATCCATTCGGCCTTCCCTGCTTACCCTGCCCCGGGGCAGTTCTAGACGACAAAAACGCTATTAATTAATTATTATTAAATAGTATGACCTCTTTATCAAAAGCCATAAAGAGCTTGCAGTGCCTGACGTAACGATCGACCTTGACAGTGAAATTTAGCAATCCGCGTGAGCAAAACCCCTCTCTATCGCCAAGGTCGCGCGTAGTCCGTAACTCGTACACCTGATAGACAATAAGGTATACAGTTGTGTGGACCATGATGCGTCCGATGGTCATTCACAGTCTACCAACCACATGTACCGTTCGCGGGTAAACGATCGAACGCCGGCGTTCGAAAATCGAAAATTAAATGTGTAATTTTTTTATAAGTTATTAAAATAGTGCACTGGATTTGTTTTTAATTTTCGAATGTAAGTTTTTTTTAATTATTTTTAAATATTTTATTTATTTATTTATTTTAAGGATTTATTTCTTTATTTTTCTATTTATTTAATTTACATATCCCGTTTGATAATATTTTTGTCAAAAAAAAATATTTATGACACAAACATTTTTATTTCCCTATTTCCGACCGAGTTTCCTCGGAAAACTTAATTAATAAACTACCCTATATTGGACTTTGTTGTAAAAATAGCTATACTTGTTCATGACGTTTTGTAGAGTAAGTATATTTAAATCGAATATATATTTTGTTTTTTCTGGCAATCATTTTATTTTGTCCTGGCTTCAAAAAACGAGTTCTTGAGAAGTGTGCGCAGTGCAACTAAAGTGTGTTATTCCAGGGTTGACATCGTTACTTAAATTAACTTTTGTATTATTTTATAAAAAAATAAAAAGGCTCTTTGACATATAAACTAAAACAATTACAAGGCTTTAGGTAACTAGAGACTTATCTTACATCGCAGCTTAGTCTAGAAGTATCTGTAAAAATCTACTTAAATTAAAACTTCTCAGCAAATCGGCTTCTTTATTTTAGATTACAGCAGTTTATCGCAATGTTAACCAAAAAGTTAGAAAAAAACTGTTGTGAAAACAAATAGCTTCCTTTTGTTTAACGAAAAATGTTATTTTATGATTATAAAATCTTTAATAATTTATTATAAGTACTTTGAACTTACACGAAGTACTAAAAAAGGTAAAAAACGGTGGATTAACCATTGGTTAACCAAGCGTTAACTTTTTTAGCTTTAGCTGTAATTATATAATTTACAGCTTTTATTTTATAGAAGTTATTAACCCGGTTTTTTAACCGACTTCCAAAAAACGAGGAGGTTATATGTTCGACTGTGGATATATATTTTTTTTATTTTTTATTTTATTTTATTTTTTTTTTTTTTGTATGTTCAACGATTACTCCGCCGTTTGTGAACCGATTTTCGAAATTTTTGTTTTGTTGTATTAGGTTTCACTCCAATTTGGTACCATGTTCACAAAAGTGGTGACCTGATGATGGAATCCATGAGTAATCGAGGGAACTCCTCGAAATTTATATGGAAACATATGGTGATTTTGGTTTTATGAGAAGCATCCTAAGCATATGCTACCAAAACGCAAGATTTTGCACCGAGGTATACCATGGTTCCGAAGATACTAAGAGAACTCCGGATTCCTTATAGATACAAGTTTGGGGGTTTAGGCGCTGTTTTAAGAACTGAAAGCATATGCTACTATGCAAATTACATTCATCATCATCATTACCACATTAGGGTCACCGATGTCACCAAAATTGAACAAAACAAATTCATCCTTAAGTCCAGAGCATAAAGCACACATTTGACATTACTTCTGAGAAGTAAGCTGCTTCGATAATTAATATAAATAACATGCATGTCTCACAACAACACATGAAACAACCTAATTTCAACCTTTTGCATTGCGCTTAGCGTTCATAGTACATTAACTGTCTGGCGTCTCGCTTGCTATAATCTGCTAGGGCTGTCAAGCGAGCGGCGCGGCGCGCGCGTTGCCAGGTACCAGACCGGGCGGCGTATTTACAAAGGCTTATACCGTTTGAGTCACGAGCCAGACTCTAATAGATGAGCTTTTGTTTATTTATCTAAGATAGTTTTTTTTATAATTATATTTTGTACTCTCAACAAGTGTGTAGTTATGTACATACCTGTTTCTTACCTATTAATTAAAGTTTGTTAGTTAATTAAGTAGTATTTTTTGTCACTTAAGAGCCCGTATTCTCTTTTCTACTGCTCTCTTCACACTCACGCCCGTCTTTCATGTGCCAGGTGAAAAAGGACGATCGCCAAGTTAGCGGGCAGATAGAGGTTTTCTGTTTTTAAACGGTTTTTTATATTAAAGTGGTAAAAAGTAATTCCAACATTTTATAGACGACTTTCTTAACAGTGAATTGTATTTTTTTCATACCGTTAAGACGTCAATACAATTCATAAAAAGGTGATATTCTAAACCTTTTACAGCAAAAATCACAAAACTGTCGCGGGTTTGAGTTGGATTGTTTAAAGATACTTAAAAAAAATAAAAAATCTAGCTCCAACACTATATTATAATTGAAATGATCTTACATGTTGTGCATTAAAACTTATAGAAATACTGTATTTTAACTGTTAAATCACGTCTGTAAAATCAGCGAAATCGACAAATTTCGTATACGGACCCTTAAATACAGAATAGAAACGAGTAAGTAATTTCATTACTGTAACATTAAAATAATAAGTAATAACAATTTTCATATAACTATCCACCTACATATTTTTAAAGTTAACAATGACGATGTATTTACCATATCGGTATCAAATTGAATAGCATAATATGTTGCTGCAACGTTAGAAACAATTTAGCTAATCTCTTTCTAGGCGATTTCGGTCATTTTCTGTACTAAAACAGATAAGTGTTTTGTCAAGTTTTTGTCTAACAAAAGCTAAGCCAGTTCAGTTTGCGCTTTCACTCTAATGATATAGCCTTTGTAAATTCGCGACCGGGCGCGCACTAGCGGCCGAGCCGCAGCGGCGCGCGGCGACGGCCATCGAGATAGATAATATATTAATATTATACCTTAGTATGCAACCGCTATAGACGGTAGACCTCGCGCACCTGGGATCCAATTCCCAGAACATGAGAAAAGTTCATCTTCGAATAAAATACCGAATAATGAGATTTTTACGAGCGTAACACAGTTTGTCTATTTTCAAAACTTCACACTCAAAATTTTTCGTGCAAAGATCGCTCGAGTCGAACGAGTGGGGCCGGTTATTAATAGATGTCCGAATTCGTATAACACCACAATGTGGCCGCTTGGGAGTTGAAGCGTTCGAGACCGGTCTCTGCACGATACTTATGATTTGTTGCTAATAGTTTGTATCCTTCGATCGTGGATTCTTGGAAATATATTGTTATTCTATTGTGTCTCGCTCACCGGTGAGCTTGTAATAAGATACGTAAAATAATATAATACAGGTGTATTATTCTACGTACCATCGAGGAAATTGATTCCTATGCAATAATTGATAGACCAACTTTATTTGGTCGAATATGTCAATTCAATGTTAATTGTGATCTGTCGGCTGGGTTTGACGTAACGCAACCAAACTGCTCCCCGATCTGCATAGGAATCAACTTCTTTGATAGTACATAGTACGCGATAGTTTACTACTTACTAGGTAACTAAAAACTAAAAAGAGTGAAATTATTATTTTTAACAAAAAATTAAAACCGACTTCCAAGGTAAAAACAATAACATCCTTATAATATGAACTAAAAAGTATTAAATAATTTTTCCTATCGAATAGTGCCTTTTTCCGAATTCGGCAAAAACTCAACTATTTCTGTACTCAATCCTTCATAATTTTGAAGTCGGTGCCAGTTACAAATGTTTCAAATATTTTGGCAGACTGAAGATTCAGCTATATCTGGTACCGACTTCAAAATGATGAAGGATTGAGTACAGAAATAGTTGAGTTTTTGCCGAATTCGGAAAAAGGCACTATTCGATAGGAAAAATTATTTAATACTTTTTAGTTCATATTATAAGGATGTTATTGTTTTTACCTTGGAAGTCGGTTTTAATTTTTTGTTAAAAATAATAATTCAGAGACGGAACATGTAATGTGCGATGTGTGCTGTGTACATCTAAACACATCAACAAAGTCAAAAAAATCTGCCAGGAATTTTTGTGGCCGTAAAAAATCTATGATTTTTTCTTAGAAAAAAAAATCAAATTCGAATGAGTTTTTTATTTTTTATTTGAGACTATAAAATAAGCTATCATTCTTCTATTTATTGTCTTCAAAAATTCCACAAAGATTTTTAGATATTTCCTAAAATACAAATATTCCTAGGATTTGTTGATGTGTGTACTTATAATTATATTAATTTTAAAAGTAAATGGTTTAGCAAAGCTCAACGTTGCTAAATTTATACTTTGGCAGCCCTGATTTACTTTACTTACCTTTAATAAAGGCCTGGTTTTTTTAATCACGAGATACCCAAAGAATAAAGGCCACTTTAAGATAATTCGTATGAAAAAAAAGCTCTACCAATTTTCTTTACATTTAAAATGAATAGGTGCAGCAACTTTTGTCATTATTCGAACCCTACATATCTGTTGAAGTCTTGATATTATGCAATATGCAATATGCATAACTAATGCATATTTATGCAATACAAAATTGCTTAAAATAACCCGTCGTCGCTTTCTCGAATTTTTCGATAAAATCTGTTTATTATGCGAAATTTTATTTCACATCATTCAAATTTTGACAGCTTGTAATAAAATCATATTTTAGGGTTCCGTACCATAAAAAGCAACGTTCCGTACCTTAATGTGTAAAGCAACGCCTTTTCTGGAGCTTTATTGTTTGTCCTTTTGTAATTTTAGAGGTACACCTCTTAACCATTATATACATTTACCCAAGACTAATGTCTGTTGCTGCTAGACAAAACACTTTCAGCGGGAGAAATAAAATTTAAAATTCTATTACAAAAGTTAAACAACCTATAATATGAGCAATGAATATGGTTTGATGTCCTTATCAGTCATAGTATTAGCTAATAAACAAACATTTTTAAACTATCGCATAGCATTTATCGCAGGATATGAGCGCGGCGACGGAATCAAGAAATTTCGTAACGAAAAAACCTAACACACCCCACACCGCACCGCTGTGCCGGTCGGTGAGAAACTTCAGCACGGTGTTTGTGTGCGTGCGACTAGACGTATGCAAATTACAATTGCATAAGTTGATAAAAAATGATATGCAATAGCTTTACTGCGGCGGTCCCCAAGTGCCACACGTGTTTTTTAATAGAATATTAAAAGAAGTGTAACAGAGCTAACGACCCAGGAAAAGCCGCCATTGTTATTATTAAACTATTAATACGATAATGTGATAAATATCAATGAACCATTCACATAGAACAAAGGATAATATGCACAGTAATTATAAAATTTCATAATACTACTCGTAATAGTTGGCCAAGGTTAAAGGTCCTTAAAAGTTAATTTCTATCTTAAACTATTATTACTAATTAGATGACGCCCGCAACGCCGTTACGCCAAGAATCATTTATCGCGCGGGAACAGTACATTTTTCCAGGATAAAAAGTAGCCCATGTCCTTTCCCGGGACTCAATGTATCTCCATACCAAATTTCAGCAAAATCGCTTCAGTGGTTTGGCCGTGAAGAGGTAACAGACAGACAGACAGACAGACAGACAGACACACTTTCGCATTTATAATATTAGTATGGATGTATAAGTATGGATTGTTTTCTGGAAATTAAAAAATATGCGACGGTAACTAATTTCAACTAGATGACGCCTGCAACTCCGTTGCGCCAAAATTCGTTTATCGCGAGTAAATTTTTCCGGGATAAAAAGTATCCTATGTCCTTTCCCGGGACTCAAAGTATCTATGGACTATATATACATTTGAGTCTCAGGATTTTGCTGCGTGTGAACCCGGTTCAGTTTAGGCGTGAAAAGGTGAGACAGACAGACAAATTTTCGCATTTATAATATTGTTACGTGCTAGGGTTCGAGGATTCGGAGAGAAAGACCTGGTGACTCTCTTGAAGACTTTATTCACAAACACTAGCTCACACAAATCACTAAGTCCAAACATTAAGCACTAGATCCAAATCACTGAGCACTATCACTGTCCTAGGTCGTAGCCGAGTCGTTAGTTCACTATCACAATCACTCACTATTGATCACTTGTCTCACTTTGAAGTCGCCTTGATGATCGCTCGGATCGAACTGCCCCGACTGCCGGCTTGTTTACCTTTTATATGGCCCGCGTCGAATTCTGGAGCGTTCTATTTTGGATTGTTTACGTAAACACGCAATCACATAAACAAGGGTCGGGCTTTTCTAGAAGGTACGCGCAACTGTCGCGCGCAGGTAAACAACTGCCCGTATTCGTAATACGTAAACAACTTCCCGTATCCGTAACACTACTCCCCTCTTAGAGATGCTCGTCCCGAGCATCGTTGTTACTGCCATGATAACGTGCCAAACGGTCTATGTGTACCACTTTGAATGTGCCTCTTGGTGGCTTTTGAATCCTGTAAGTCACATCATTCAATCGGGTAACCACTTTATATGGGCCGTCCCACTTGGTCTGCAGCTTTGGAGATTTTCCTTTTCGGCGAGTTGGGTTATGCAGCCATACCAGTGACCCTTCTTCGAAGCCGCTCGTGTTCGCTTTCCGGTCGTATCTGGTCTTCATGTTCTCACTTGACTGTAACCCATTTTCCCGAACCATGGCGTGTATGTAGTGCATCTTTTCCCTTAAATCGCAGACATAGTCTGGTACGGTCTTTGGTTCCTCCGGTGACCCTCCTGTCAAAAGGTCTACTGGAACTCTCAGTTCCCTACCATAATTGACATACGCCGGGGTAGCTTTTATGCTTTCATGCTCGGCGGTACGGTACGACAGAAGGAAGAGTGGTATATACTTGTCCCAATCTTTTTGTTTGTCATCTACTAATTTCGCCAAATGCCTCTCTAGAGTCTGGTTAAATCTCTCAACCATTCCATCAGACTGTGGATGGTACGCGGTGGTCCTCGTCTTATGCATTCCCAAAATTCTGCACACTTCCTGGAAGACCTGCGATTCGAAGTTCCTGCCCTGATCGGAATGGATTTCGAGAGGCACACCAAAGCGAGATATCACTTCTTCGACTAGCTTAGAAGCAACTGTTGTAGCTTCCTGGTTTGGTATGGCGAACACTTCGGGCCATTTGGTAAAGTAGTCCATGACGACCATAAAGTACTTGTTTCCCGATTCCGTCACGGGAAATGGCCCAGCTACGTCAACTGCAATTCGTTCCCACGGTGCGCCAACGTTATACAACCGCAGGTTCCCACGGCTCCTTGTCTGTGGTCCCTTGACTGCAGCGCAAGTTGAACATTTGCGGCACCACTCCTGCACATCATCTCGGCAATGCAACCAGTAGAACCTTTCTCTCACTTTTGTTAACGTCCTCTTGACACCTAGATGACCTCCTGATACGCCATCATGCATTTCACGGAGAACATCCGGTACTCTCGTTCTTGGGACAGCTATCTGAAGATGGAACTCTCTGCCGTTAGTCTTCTCCCATTTTCGGTAAAGTATTCCATTTTGAAGTATCAGACTGTCCCATTGCGCCCAGTACGCCTTAGTGGCAGCGCCAGTGGGTGCGACCTCACTCCAGATTGGTTTTTCGTCACCTCGTTTCTTCCATGTGATGATGTGCCATAGGTCGTCATCTGTTTCTTGAGCCTCCCTCATAGCATCATTCTCCCATGGACCCAAAGGACTTGTTTTCGTTAACTTTAATGTCACTTCCTTAGATTCCTGCTTAACACAGTGTTTGCAGTCTTCTGAACATGGCCTTCGTGAAAGTGCGTCGGCATTCCCATGCGCCTTTCCGCTGCGGTGTTCCGTCTTGAAGTCGTACTCCTGGAGTTGTTCAATCCATCGAGCTACTTGGCCTTCTGGGTTCTTGAATTGCAGTAGCCACTTCAACGCTGCGTGATCAGTTCGCAGTAAAAACTGTCTGCCAATGAGATATTTGCTGAAATGTTGTAGCGTCTTTACAACAGCCAAGAGTTCTCTTCTTGTCACACAGTAGTTTCTCTCTGGCTTAGATAAAGATTTGCTGAAATATGCAATTACAACTTCTCTTTCGCCCTGTTTTTGAGATAGCACCCCTCTAATGGCCGTGTTGCTTGCGTCAGTGTCGACTATAAACTGACCTTCAGGTTGTGGATACCCCAGGATTGGTGTTTCACACAGATGTTTCTTCAGTTTCTGAAAAGAATCTTCAGAAGTCTCGTCCCACATAAACTGTCGTTTATCTTCCGTCAGCCGATGTAATGGCTTGGCTATCTCTGAGAATCCCTTAACAAAACGCCTGTAGTAGGAGCATAGGCCGAGAAATGCCCGCACTTCGGTTTTGTTCTTAGGGGTTGGCCAATTTTGAACTGCTTCCAGTTTCTCCGGGTCCGTCTGGATTCCATCACTGGAGATGACATGGCCGAGATAATTGACCTTACTCCTGAATAAACGACACTTTTTCGGATTCAACTTTAACTTGGCCCCCTCTATTTTAGCGAAAACTCGTTCTAAGTTTCGCAAATGGTCTTCGAAGTCGCGGCCAACAATGATGACGTCGTCCAAGTAGACTAAGCAAGCCTCTCCAACTAAGCCTGCCAGTACACGCTCCATGAGTCGCTCAAATGTGGCAGGTGCGTTGCACAATCCAAAGGGCATGACGTTAAACTGCCATAAACCTTTACCTGTGGAGAAAGCTGTCTTCTCCTTGTCTTTTGGATGAATTTCCACCTGCCAGTATCCAGATTTCAGGTCCAGGGTCGAGAACCATTTCATGCCACTCAAGGTATCCAGAGTGTCGTCGATTCGAGGTAATGGATAGCTGTCCTTCTTAGTGACATCATTGAGACGCCTGTAGTCCACACAGAATCTTGTGCTGCCATCTTTCTTCTTCACCAACACAACAGGTGAGCACCACGGACTTGCAGACGGTTCAATAATCTTATGCCTTCTCATGTCCTCCAAAAGGCCTTCAACTTCTTTTTCCTTTGCAATAGGTATCCGTCTTGCTCGTTGACGAATTGGGTTCTCGCTTCCGGTATCTATCCTGTGCTGAACCATCGACGTTCTTCCAAGGTCGCCTTCCTGACTGGAGAAGATATTCGCGTGGCGTTGTAAAAACTTCTTAGCTTTCATGCTCTGCGAATAAGTCAGATTACTCTTGCAGTCGTCGAGTAGCTCAGTCACTAATCCGTAGTTGCTGCTTGCTTGGGAGACAACGGTTATTGGGGCTTCCTCCGCGTCAGCCAGTACACGCCTCTTAGTCCTGGCTGAAGCCCCCTGCTTCTTCAGCTCCTCTACTTGTTGCTCGAGCCTTTTCATCCTTGACATCTGGGTCTCCTTCTGCGGGCAGTTGAGCTGAAGATGGCCCCTCTTCCCGCACTTATAGCACATGGCTTCAAATATTTTTCTTGCAGGAGCCTTTCCTTCGGAGACCTTGCGGATCTTATGGGTCTGCTGTATCTCATGGCGAACAGCCTCGACCTCCAAAGCATGTGCCAACGCTTCCTTTAGCGAGGTGTGGTGACGTAGCCTCACTGCAGCTCTGACCTCCAGATCCCTGATTCCGTCGACAAATGCTTGCACAATATTCGTGTTGACCATCTTGGAATCGGCTCCTGGGTGTGCCTTCTTGACCAGTTTTTCAATTTCCAACGCCCATTGCTGTAGTCCCTCTCCTGAGCGTTGGACTCTGTCACGAAGTTGAGCACGGAACACGTGCTCCAGGTGTCGCTCCCCGTATCTGGATTCAAGGGCCTCCATCAGGTCTTGGAACCCCTTCCCTGTATGTACTTCTAGGACCGACAAAGCTTGCCCTCTGAGCGCAACAGTGAGAGCGGTCAGGCATTGTTCGTCAGTCCATCCGTTGGCAGAAGCAACCGTCTGGAATTGCTGACGATAAGCGTTCCATGAAGTAGTACCGTCGTATGGTGGCACTTTAACTCTTGGTCCTTGTACCACTTGCACCACTCCGGTAGTTCCACTAGACACCGCCACTCCTGTGGTTTCCAGGCGCACTACTTTCTTCTGAAGTTCAGTGAGGCCGGTTTTCACATTTTCTACATCCAATCCTAACCCCGTAACTCGTTCTCCATTACGTCGACATCTTTACGAAGCTTTGTCACCGTGTCATTGACATCCTTTATAGCTCCAAGTGCTTTTTCTTGGAGGACTTTTTGTTGCTCTTGTGACTCCTGCAAGGCGCTGAGCTTGCGGTCTTGTGCCTCCATCATTGCCCTTTGAGAATCTTGCAAAGCCTGAATTAACCCAATTATGCTTTCCAATTGAGGAACCATTTGAGGGGCCGTAGAAACTACGGGCGTGGCAGGATGGACGTAGCTAGTCGACGGGGCCTGAGTGGGCGTGGCCTGGTGGGCGGAGCCAGTGGGCGTGGCCATGTCCAGAGTGGGCGGGGCCTGAGGGGCGTGATTAGTGGGCGGGCCCCGGTGGGCGGAGCCAGTGGGCGTGGCTTCACCCGAAGTGGGTGGAGCCTGGGGGGCGTGGTCAGTGGGCGGAGCCTGGTGGGCGTGGCCAGCGGGTGGGGCCTGCCCCGCAGTGGGCGGAGCTTGGTCCCCAGTAAGTGTGGCCTCCGCAGCTCCACCTCCAACTCCTCTCTCGGAGTCAATGGCAGCAGCTCGCTGCGCCCTTGTCCTGATACTCCCCTTGAAGTCCTCTCTCGGAGTCAATGGCATCTCCAAATCTCACTTCCGACACCAGTTGTTACGTGCTAGGGTTCGAGGATTCGGAGAGAAAGACCTGGTGACTCTCTTGAAGACTTTATTCACAAACACTAGCTCACACAAATCACTAAGTCCAAACATTAAGCACTAGATCCAAATCACTGAGCACTATCACTGTCCTAGGTCGTAGCCGAGTCGTTAGTTCACTATCACAATCACTCACTATTGATCACTTGTCTCACTTTGAAGTCGCCTTGATGATCGCTCGGATCGAACTGCCCCGACTGCCGGCTTGTTTACCTTTTATATGGCCCGCGTCGAATTCTGGAGCGTTCTATTTTGGATTGTTTACGTAAACACGCAATCACATAAACAAGGGTCGGGCTTTTCTAGAAGGTACGCGCAACTGTCGCGCGCAGGTAAACAACTGCCCGTATTCGTAATACGTAAACAACTTCCTGTATCCGTAACAATATAATAATATTGAGAATATAATAAGCTTGAGAAGTCCATATCTACTAATTACTAATATTACTAATAAGTAATATTAGTAATTAGTAGATATGGACTTCTCAAGCAAAGGTATGTGTTAAGTACTATATATTTTCACTAATAGAGATTATTTTATAAATACAACTATAAGAAAACAGCTATAAATAAATTAATTAATACTAGCTGTCCCGGTGAACTTCGTGTCATTTAAAAACCTTCCCTGAACTTCTACGAATATTTTAATACCAAAATCAGCCCAATCCGTTCAGCCGTTTACGAGTTTTAGCGCGACTAACACATTTGAAAATCCATTTTTACCCGACTACGGCGAAGCAAAAAGGAGGGTTATGATTTTGGCCTGTATGTATGTATGTATGTGGGTATGGATGTTTGTCAGTTCCCTCGTAACTTTAAAACTACTTGTCCTATTTAGACAAATGAGGTATTATTGGAAGCGTCTTGATTGTCCGCTGGTTATAGGCTACATGACTTTGCGTAAAATTGGCTACAGCGCCATCTAGGTCACTTAATGTATAGAACAAAAAAAATTTTTTCCTGACTATGTTGTGTGGGGTATCAAATGAAAGAACTTTGTTAGCACATTTCAAATATATAAATTTTATTAGCTATTTCCCACGGGTTTGCTTACGATCACCTGATTATTGCATGAATTCATGATATCACTTCAATACAATATGAAACAACAATTAATTTTATATACCTTCACCCACGGCTGGATCTTGGGGGGGCTGCGCCCCCCCGCCCCCCTAACCCCACCCCCTCCCTTCCTGAATATGTAGTCGCCTCGTTAGTGTTGAGTTTTAATTCTCCTTTTTTAGGAACAAAGTTATAAATTGAAATTGAAATTATTGTACCCTAAACTAAACATATACTTTTTGAGTATCATTTAATAACCATGTGGTACCTTCATCCTCGGCTGGAACTTGGGGGGGCTGCGCCCCCCCAAGTTCCTTCCTTCCTTCCTTCCAGAATATGTAGTCGCGTCGTTAGTGTTGAGCGTGGTTCTTGAGATACAGCTTGGATATGGACAAACGGACAGGCTGATATTTTATCTTTGTGATCGGGTCTCGTTTTTACCCTTTGAGTAAGGGACCATAAAAAAGAGAAAATTAACCATCTCCGTTATTATGCTATGCTAACCCGGACGAAGTCGCGGGTGACAGCTAGTGAAACAATAAATAACTATTCATTTGCTCACTAGAACCAAATAAATTGTAAAATATTCTTAATATGGTCGTCGATCATTTGAGGAGTTGGGAAGATTAAGAAATTTATCGAGCGAATTTTAGCCCCAAAATAATTGAAATTAAAATAAAGTTTAAAAAACTAAAACCCGACTACTAAAACGCGCTTTAAAAAGTACGAAACAAGAAAACAGTTTATAGGGATATGGAAATGTTTAAAGGATAGCCGTGGTCGTATGTATGCCCATTTATTATCTATAATGAATCTGTTTTGCTATAATAGTAGGTGGCATACGACCACGGCTATCCTTTAAACATTTCCATATCCCTATAAACTGTTTTCTTGTTTCGTACTTTTTAGAGCGCGTTTTAGTAGTCGGGTTTTAGTTTTTTAAACTTTATTTTTTTATATATATAGATATAAGCACTAGTTAAGTTACTTTACTTACAGTTCTTTTACTTTAGGTTATCCATTATATTATAATTTATGTTACTGAAGATTTAACCTCTTGACGCTTAAACCGCTGAACCGATTATCATATTTTGGTATAAAGATGCTTTTAGTTCCGAGAAGATTTCAATTTTAGATTTTACCAGAAAGCCCCGCGCGATATCCGCAATGAATGAAAAATGCTATATTTTATCCATATTAATATGAAATGACTAGATGACGCCCGCAACTCCGTTACGCCAAAAATCATTTATCGCGCGGGAACATTACATTTTTCCAGGATAAAAGTATCCCATGTCCTTTCCCGGGACTCAAAGTATCTCCATACCAAATTTCAGCAAAATCGCTTCAGTGGTTTGGCTGTGAAGAGGTAACAGACAGACAGACACACTTTCACATTTATAATATTAGTATGGAAGTATGGATATTATAAATGTGAAAGTGTGCCTGTCTGACTGTCTCTTACCTCTTCATGCCAAAACCGCTGAAACGATTCGGGCGTCATTCTATTTATAAAACTAACATAGAAATCGTTAGGGACCTCCCTGTTTCCGAATTAAAAGTTAATGTGCTTTAAATACGTCACAATTGAGGATAATACCAGATGCGTAACTATTATTAGTTACGCATCTCGTATTCGGCATTATCCTCAAGTTTAGATAGGGAAAACCAATCAAAGATTTTAGCAAATGAATTAACCCAAGATACCACAATGTTCCTTAATGATTTTATACTAACATTAATTATTGTTATGACCACAATTTAATTAAAAATCGGCCAAGTGCGAGTTGGACTCGCGCTCGAAGGGTTCCGTACCGGTATAGAGCGAAAGTAGGCAAACATTGTGTTTCTTGTATGGGAGCCCCCCTTAAATATTTATTTTATTTTAATTTTAGTAGTAATTATTGAAGTACAAATATTATGATTAAGGATTTTGTGAAAATTTCAAGTGCATAGCTGTTACCATTATTGATCACGAGTGAAAAACCCTAAAAAAATCACGTTTGTTATACGGGAGCCCCCTAAAATATTAATTTTATTGCGTTTTTAGTATTTGTTGTTATAACGGCAACAGAAATATACAATTTGTGAAAATTTCAGAAGTCTAACTATAGCGGTTCTTGAGTTACAGCCTGGAGACAGACGGACAGATGGACAGACATCGAAGTCTCAGTAATAGGGTCCCGTTTTTACAATTTGGGTACGGAACCCTAAAAAATTTCAAAATTCTTACAATTCTTCCTGAAATGTTATTTAGTACGAAACACAAGGCGCACACAAACGCGCGCACACACACACACAAACATCATACTTCCTCTCCTTCCATTGACGCCTCCGTGGTCTAGTGGTTCAGAGCTCGGCTCTTGGCTCGGAGGTCGTGGGTACGATTCCCACGTTGGAAACATGTTATTTCCAAGTTTGGTAAGGACAATGCAGGCTGATCACCTGATTGTCTGATAAGTAAGATGATCCATGCGTCGGATGGGCATGTAAAAAGTCGGTCCTGCGCCTGATCTCTCGCCGGTCGTGTCGCACTTCCGTCCCACTGGGTTATGAGAGTAAAAAGAATAGAGAATGCTTTTGTGTACCGCGCACACACCCAAGTGTGTGCGCGGTACATACTACACATACACTATAAAATTACTCCTGGCTAACTGGCCTTGGTTTCAATGAATTCGGCCACCGTCACCGAAACCGATGTAGGAGCTATTATACTTCTTCCCTCCTCCCCTCTTTCTCTCTCCTTTTTGGGGTATTTACGAAGGTGTAAGGCGTATTCATCCTCTTTTAGAAGACGTAACTTCGACGACGTAAGTAAATAATACGCATTTTACTACAATCGTGAATCACGAAAGAAGTTTACTATCGCGTTTATCATTGTATTACAAATACCTACTAATGAAAATGTCTAAAATATTGCAAATACTTTTGTTGAGTTTGACGTATATTATATTTTTTAAGAGTTCATAAAAACATATCATAAAGTAGTTGAAGAGCTATACGTATACAAAATTTCGAATTAATTAGACTACTGGAGTTAAGTAAAAATCGTGCTCAAAGATTCTTACATACAACCCAAGCTTATAAAAGCGTGTTTGAAATGAGCCCGAACACATAATAATTTATGAATGCCTTTACTATAGTTATGTGAATTACATGTTCAGTGTATAATGTATATTATGTTCAGACCAAAAACATAGTCACTGAGGCTCAGACAGCTGATTAAACTAAAAGCCTGATGAAAAGATATTACGTTTCGGTTATGTGGTTGTGCTTTTTGTCCATGGACGCAACACCGAAGAAGTTGCTCTTCGAGAATTGGATCCCCCTATTGAGATCGTCCATAAAAATCCCCATCTAAAGACGATTCTAGTGTGGTCAAGTGCCTTCCTTGACCCGAGTTCAAGGGTAGTGCAGGTTGCATCACGCGGCGCGCGCGTGCCAGTCTAATGGTTCACACCTATACGGCCTTAGGGATTATCTGTTCTGATGCAGTAATCCTAGAAATTTTATAAAATAGCTGTCGCGGCAAACTTGCCATGCCATGTAAAGTAGGTGTTTCATCTTAGTAACATAGAATATCA
Source organism: Lysandra bellargus (assembly GCA_905333045.1). Lineage (NCBI taxonomy): Eukaryota > Metazoa > Arthropoda > Insecta > Lepidoptera > Lycaenidae > Lysandra > Lysandra bellargus. The sequence goes on along the minus strand of HG995327.1, from coordinate 9,699,200 downwards.
TTGATTTCACCCGTATTATTTTATTGAAGTGACTAAATAAGTATGTCACCATGGCAACGTCGATCGCTATCCCGTCGCACAAATAATGGTCGCCGTCAGGCTCGAGTTGTAATAATTCACTATTATTTATTCAACAAATGCACTTATCAATATAACAACCGGCCAAGTGCGAGTTGGACTCGCCCATGAAGGGTTCCGCAGCAGCAATAAGGTTTATTTTTATGAAATTAAGTGGTTTTTGATTTATTTTCATAATCCAATTGATTTAATGAAAGTTAAATTAAGGTTTATCATTTATGACGTATAAAAAAAAAAAAAACTACTAGCTAGATCTCATTCAAACCAATTTTCGTTGGTAGTTTTTGTAGTAATGTATATCATATATTTTTTTTAGACTCATCATGCCCCTACTTTGGAAGTTAGAGGGGGACGACGACACATATTTTACTACTTTGGAAGTGTCTCACTCGCAAACTATTCAGGTTAGAAAAAAATGATATTAGAAACCTCAATATGATTTTTAAATACCTATCCATAGATACCCCACACGCATAGGTTAGATGAAAAAAAATTTTTTTTGTTTCAGTTGTATCTATGGGGACCCCTAAATTTTTTTACAATTTTTCCATGTTTGTATCAAAATCTTAAAGCGGTTCACAGACTACATCTACTTACCAAGTTTCGATAGTATAGCTCTTATAGTTTCGGAGAAAAGTGGCTGTGACATACGGACGGACAGACAGACAGACAGACAGACAGACAGACAGACAGTAGCTGATTCTCAGACCCACTGAATATGCATATAGAATTTGGTTAAAATCAGTAAAGCCGTTTCGGAGGAGTACGCGGCCTAACATTGTGACACGAGAATCTTATATTATACTAGCTGTCCCGGCAAACGTTTCTTTGCTATATTATATTAAGTATATCGCCCGTATTATTTTATTGAATTAGTGACTAAAATATAAGTATATCACCATGGCAACGTCCATCGCTATCCCGTGACCCGCGTCGCATAAACAATGGTCGCACTTTATAGACAAATAATTAGCTATAAAATAAAATTGCGACTATAATTTGAGATTTAAACTATCCTATCTCTCAAGTTGGATCGAACTGCACATGGTGTGCGAATTTTATTATAATCGGTTAAGTGGTTTAGGAGTCCATTGAGGACAAACATTGTGACACGAGATTTATATATATTAAGATAAGAATGTGCATGGTTGAGGACTTCTATAGACTGGTTTTGATTATTTACAACAATAGAGCACTTGAGCCAAAAGATATTTTACCACATGAGTGCAAAACACTTAAGGGGCTGTTTACTAGAGACAACTTAACTGACAGGTAGAGTATATAATATACTCTATCTGTCAGATAAGTTGTGGATAGTTATCCGGTACTTATCAGTAAGTGGTGAAACATGCCCTAAATATTATGAATGCGAAAGTGTGTCTGTCTCTCTGTTACCTACGCCTACGCCCAAACCGCTGATCCGATTTTCCTGTTTGATATGGAGATACTTTGAGTCCTGGGAAAGGATTTATAGGATACTTTTTATACCGAAAAAATGTACGGTTCCCGGCTCCCGTGCTGCCGGCTGTGAGTTGCCGGCGTCATCTAGTATTTAAATGGAGATCATTATTTTGTCTTAGACAAATATTACTTGTATCTGCAACTCTCTGATTTAAGAAGCTTTACATTACAAGCTAGTCCGACGGTAATATACCGTCAATGGACAGTGGACACCCTACAGAATGCCTAAATAAAGTTTAATCAATGTGTATTTTATGAATCTTCTGTTCTGAATAAAATAAATGTTTATAAACCCTCAAAAAGTCGTGTACTTTGTTTTATGTTTAATACCTGTATTTAAGTGGTGTGGACTGTGGTGTGAATTTGTGTTGAATAAATGTTTTATTATTATTATTATTATTAAAATAAAGAGCCTATTCCCTCTAACAAGGCCGGCAACGCATCTGCAACTCTTAAAATGTCGCGAGTGTCCATGGGCAACAATATTTGCTTTCCATCAGGTGACCCGTTTGCTCCTTTGCCCTGTACCTAATATTTTATAAAAAAAAGTTGACGATGGCAGGTTTCATCTTAAATAGAACACCACCTGCATGTAAATCATTCATAGTAACTGGTGCACTACCGTAATCGTTAGTGGAGTGCGAAGATTAGTTTTTGCAGACAATATGATAAAATATACAGCGAATCAGTGATGATTTGTTAACTTGCACTAATTAACTGCTGCTTACTGTTATTGTGGAAAACTGATCGATTCTCATTTGCATACACTCGTTTCTTATGATGGCCAAGAATAGATAAGCGCCATTGCGTTTTCTATTTAAAAAATACGTATGGCACTCGGGAACTGCCGCGGTAAAGATATTGCAGTAGCAGTTAGTCTACACGCATACGTTTAGACTCTAGTCGCAGGCACATAAACACCGTGCCGAAGTCTGCCGATCTGAAACGACGTTAGACGATAGGTGTTAGATTTATTTTCGTGACGATATTTCTTGATTCGGCTTCGCTTAAGACCCGAAATAAAAGCACTCTGAGAGTGCTTGCAAAAGTGAGACGGCAAGTCTTATGACAGCCAAGCATTACCTCCGCGATGTAGAAAGAGAGGAGATGTTGCTTCCTCTGCTAAACCGCGCCGGTGATCTCCTCTCCCGTTTTTTTAAATCAAGTCACGTATCCTGATATGATTAACACTTTTTATAATCCCTTTCAAGGAAGCGACAAGCTAGAAAGGTTTTCACATCCAAAGTGTTCATACACTTTACTACTTTCTTTAACACTAATGAGGTGATGATGATGATTATCAACATGACAAAGAAGCTACTGGTGATGATGATAACAATGATATCCTTATGACAGTCTCAAGGATCCCAACCGGTAGCCGCAGACGGATCACGCATACTAGATTTTATCCAACATTACGCAAAGTGACGTGATTTTGTACCATAATGGCTAACGATAAAATAATAAATCTAGATAAATACTATTAGTGCATATAAATATTTATTTTAGCTAAGCTATGTAAATGTATGTTTTGCGGTCAGGAATAACGTCATCGGATAGACGGTTTTAAAAGATTCTACTTTTGTCACTTGTTGAGGAAATCCCCTTGTTAATTGGTTTTAAATAGAAATCATCTAGAAATTTTAATTGTATGACTGTTGTGGAAATATGCATAGTGAAAAACAGAAGGGACAGACGGACATCCAAGCCAAAGTCCCAGTTAATATTCCGTTTTCCCCCTTTATGTAAAACTGTGTCTTAAAAGTTCAATCAGATGATCTGTCTTGTTTCATTGACGCTCGCAACTCCGTTGAGCCAACATTCGTTTATTGCGCGGGAACCGTACATTTTCCGCGATAAATCCTTCATCCCCAATTCATCCCCAAACCGCTGAACTGGTTTTGCTGCAAAGGTATGGAGATAGAGATAAACTACGATAACGTTATGGCGCGCCCCTCCAAAATTCAAAACGTTTGAAGTGCGTTGTCAAAACGTTTGAAGTGCGTTGTCTTGCGCGATCGGCTAGTTATGATTAGTTGATCAACAAATCTTGGTAATAACTAACAAGTGACATATTACGAGTACTGGTTGATTGGTTGAATACTTACTACATACAAACTCTTTCATAATGTGACTACACACATTGAAACAGTAATTTGGAGGGGCGCGCCATGTTATCGTAGTTTATCTCTACTTTGAGTCCCGGTCAAAGTATCTCCATACCAAATTTCCAACAAAACCAGTTCAGCGGTTTGGGAAAGAAGAGGTAATAGACAGACAGACACACTTTCGCATTTATAATATTAGTGTGGATTGCCGAAGTTATCATGGACGAACGAATAAACAGATCGAAATTCTACGGAACCCTAAAAATAACGATAATTTGCGAGTCGCACAGCCTTCACATTATGTAAGAAGTTGTAACATTATGAATTGTAACCGATTGTATAGTGACATTCTCTGCGGCTATCTAAGGTCACGGCGAAGAAGAGGCGAGTCAAAACAATGATTGGTAGTCATGCACCAGCGCACTCAATGTCTTTACCACAATACCACGGCCAAACTGTCTAATCTTTGTATGGTGTAAAATACTCGCCAGTTTTTATGGAAAAGACGAACCCATTAAAGTACAAATATGAATTGCAGACTGCAGTGATAAAGAAAAATATCCACAACCGATTATAACCTCCTCCTTTTTGGAAGTCAGTTAAAAATACGTGTTGCACTCGGGGAGTGCCGCGGTAGAGTTATTGCATAGCATTTTTTATCGACTTATATGCATACGTCTAGTCGTACGCACACATACACCGCGCTGAATTCTGACAACGCCGCACCGCTGTTATGGTTGGATTAGGGGGGTTGTTAGGTTTTTTCGTTACGGATTTTCTTGATTCGGTCGCCGCGCTCAAAGCCGGCGATAAAAGCTATACAAAATATTATTGTCGACGGTCAGGGAGTGGTCAGTAAAATCAGCCTTAACATACCACAAATATAAGCATACGAGATTTAACATAATACGTCAAACCAGTTAAATAGTTACGAAATGAAAGGCGTCGCTAGTTTCGCAATTTATCCTTGTTGCTATGACCAGCCAGTAGGTCGCGTGCATTCGTAAAGCCTTCCAAAAGGTTTAGAATACGGGCACTTAGTCTAATTACATTCGATAGTTTCGTGAAGTTAGGGATAGGTAACGCATTTATTTTATATAAATCTGACGTTATTTTATAGAAGCTACGAATAATAAAAACTAAGGAAGAGTAACTCCGTCAAAAAACATGCTCCAAAATACTTGTCAAAAAACGTACCGATACGAAGTACCTTAGGTACACATTTCAATACATTTGCAATATTTAGGTGGCCTTGAGCGGTATAAAGGCTGACATTACATGACAGTTCGAATGGAACCAAATTTAAAACGGTAATAGTATGGGAGTTACGTTTCCTTAGTTTATATTATTCGTAGTATAGAAGTTTATCTTTTCACTAGGATCGAAACACTTAGCATTGGTAAACACTTTGGCACAAAATCCCGTACCCTTTGTCTCAGCCATAGTTGGGTAAAACCTGACAACTTTGTTGTGATGGTTTCAATTAATATCGATGGGAAAAATATGATATTAAATCATTCGCCATTTACGTCAGAGGCCTACGAAATATTTCCAATCAAACAATTTATCCTGTTAAGACTGCATTTACGTGTCGTATCAAAAACTACGTTGTTTTAATAACAATCAAAATAAAGTTAAAATCAAGTTAGAACTATTTGATTTAAACTACTTAAAAGTTCCATAAACGTAGTTTGGTCGTTCCATATTTACATAATTGGATCAGTGATCACTGATCTGGGGCCCCATTCTGGAACCTTTGTGTCGCTTCACACTCTCGATGTTACACTCTAGATCAGCCTTTCCCAAAGTGGGTGATAACGCCCCCTTGTGGGCGCTGGAGATCTGAAGGGGGGTGGTGTGGGACCCAGAAAAAAATGGGGGCGTTGTGTAGAGGCTTGGGGGATGATTTATTTCATCAGGATGCATTTTAAATTAAAACAGTGGGGGCGCTAAAATGTAATTAATTTGTTCTTAAAGTAGTTCTTAGACAAAATAAGTTTGGGAACCTCTGCTCTAGAGTCTAGTGTATCGTTCGGTCAGATTGACCTACGATCAGTTCGACCAAATCGATAAGATTTCCAGTATACGAGGATTTTGCAATAGTCAACAACTATTAATTTATTTTATTTTATTTATTTATTTATTTAAATTAGGCTAAGTAGGCCCTACGGTAATAAATGATTCACTTTTATTCTCCTAGGATACCTCCTAGGATATTTCACCATATTTATATTTCCTTGTATGAGTAAATACATTTGAATCTTATTAATTAATCAAATATGTACCGTTACAAGTATGATTGATACTACCTATTGATTGTAGCAAATAAATGACGGCATATTTTTTTTATATTGAGCATTTTATTTTATAGGTTATTATAGCCTTGATTAAGTTCTATCACAATCAATAAAGTAATTAAACCTCTTATTTGCAATTATTGATTTGAAACACATAAAACTTTTTGCACGATGTTTCACCACAACAATAACATCTTAATTTGATCCCAGGTTGGGTAAATTTTGATTGAAACTAATATTTTGTTTACATAATATTATAATATGCTTTACATCACTTTAGAAAAAAACAAAAACTGAAAAGTTATGGGGCAACCCCATATATTATCTTTTTCATTACAAACAGGGCATCCAAAGACCCAAGTGTTACGTCATTTACCGATGCTGATGCGTCAAGTCAAATCCCATACTTTTTTTGACATATAATCTTATTGTTAAAATTGTCGTGTGCATTGTGCAACTTGACTAAAGGCCCCGGACCTTAAGCGGTCACCAACCTTTATGGTTTCATAAAAATGTAATCACAAAATACGCGTACGCATACAAAAATCCCTTCAAAACCGTGATTACGGCCGTCATTGACACACTTAGCGAGATGACGTAATAAATACGCACCCGCGGCTTATTACGGATAAGAAAAGCGATCTTAATGCGATCTCGAAATACGCGCGAATTCGTTAATCTAGAGTAAGTAATTACCTACTTTATGTTGAGGGCAAAAAGGCGGTTTTATTACGGCAGTAAATTATTTTTAATTCGCTTCTAATTTCGCTGGCGAAAGGAGAGTTTTTATAATTAAGTGGACCGTCATTTTTCGACGCGGTTTTGTATTGTAGAATTAGCATTAATTGATAACAAAAAAATATTACCTTTTTAAGTTATGGGTTGCTTATGGCAACTAATAACATTATAGTAATTAGCAAGCAATTCTCTTTGCTATAAATAAATTAAATAATAACTAGGATATGTAATAATATTTTAATATTAATAATAATAAGTTTATATATGAAAAGATCATGAAATTACTATATTACCTTATTTACTTATTTTATTCATGACTTGCTTGGGTTATCTGATAACAATTAGTAGATGATTTATCATAGACGTGACTTGGTCGTATGACTAATTAATTTAGAATACTAATTACAAACATTTACTATAATACTAGTCGTACAATAGTTGCGGAAAATGAGAAATAAGTATTGTTATTGCCTGGCCTTCCTATTGTTTTTCGGTGTTATATTGTCTGGAAGTTTTTAATCTGCAGAGTTCGGACTCACCTGGCTCGTAAAGAATGTAACTGTACAATGCAAATACGGTACTAGAAATACACGGAGCGTGAATAAAAACAAAACTGACTATGCCCGGCATATTTTTAATTATCCAAGTGGAAAAAAAAAAACTCTTTTACACAAAAGTGCTTAGAAGTTTTTGTATGAAACAGCTTATTTTTTAAGTTTGGATTTTCCAAATTTAGAAAAAAAACTGCTGTTTCATCTGTTATCCTCATAATGAAATTTGCTTATATTTGTGAGTATACAATTTACTCTTAAATGCTTAGATACTGTTTTAAAATTTTTTTTACTTGCTATATGGGGAGCCCATTATAGCAACAAATGTACTGTATAACAATTCTTCATGTTTATTGTTATTAAACAGTGAATAGAGTGTAACCTCATTTTCAATAGAATTTACTTAGCTCGTATTGTACGAGTACGTGAATTATAATTGGGCCCTGAAGCTAATACAATTTAGGTATATTAGGCAACAATACACGCTGGAGGCGTGTTAGTTTAACTTACTGAGTATTAAATATAACATGACATACAATTATTCAGCTTAATAACCCACATTTTATACACTTTTTCCACTCTTTTTTAAATATAAAATTGAGATGAATATGAATTTTCACCAACAACCGATAGCTGTAGACTCAAATTATTCAACTTGCTTGAATATTTGAAACATTTCTCGTTTTGTTATCGTTTTCAAATCGAGTACACGAGAATCATCGTCACGGAATAGGCAGTGAGGTCATTCAACGGAACGTAATACGTCATATTGCATCTCAATCATGTGACGGACGCGCTTTGTTTTTGTTCGCGACCTCGTCATTTGTTTTAATTGCCACGTCATCATTATCATCATCAATATTTAATTATCATTATTGAGTATTTGTATTTTAATGTTGTGCAAACAAAGATTTTTATTTAATCCAAAATATATTTTCTTTGTTTCAGAATTTGTCACAATGTACAAACAGCAGATTTTCATTTCATTCGTCTTAGCTGCGTCAATATGTAAGTAATTGTATTATTTCATCATCGTGAGTTTTTAACACAAATTTTCATTCATAAATCCAGCCTTAGGAGGTTAAACGCCGTATTTATTTATGATTAACCTTCAATTTAACGAAGAGTTTGACAGATTAAATGTGTGGGGACTATGTCAAAATTTTGAATTATTTACATTTTAGTGTTCCACTCTGAGTGCAACAGTAAGTATTTTAACGCAAAAGGAAGCCAATTTTTATTTAATTATGAACATAAAGTAGCAATGTAGGAGAAAAGTACATTATGTACGGCCAATTAACATAATATTAATTAAGGTGTACACATCAAAGGCAGCGAGGGTAGATCTAATAAAGCTTCCCTGATATTAGCAGGTAGAGGACTGGAAACACTAAGAGCTATACTGCGCTATATTATGGCTTCATAAAAAAATTCGTCCAGTCTTTTCTGTTTTAAAATAATAGACTAGTCACTAGACTTTACTTGTATAAGGCCCACTTGTGCAGATCTGGGTTAAAATTAACCCCGAATTAAACGTTATTACTTTTGTAAAATATAATATGAAGAACATTAAAAATAAAAAATAAATGAAAAAGAATATAAAATTATAGATAACATACTATTTAACCCAGTATTAACTTTAACCTGGATCTTTTTTTTTTTTGATGCGCAGGGGAAACCCTTTATGGGTGCCCCGGGTTGGGGATGTGCCTTAGCTAAGCTGAAGCACCCCGGGGGTATGTGGGACTCCCGACTTTGGGTTTACCCACTAAAACCACCTGCGGTTTGCCTTCAGCCGTATACGGAGGGATATCCTGGATCTGTCTAACACAGGACTCCCTCCACGACCAGCCGGTCTACCTCACAAGGGACCGGACTTCCACCAAGTTAGGGAACGCTTAGGCAAACTAAAGCGTTCCCCTCGGCGCCGGGACTAGCTAAGCCGGGCAGGTTCCCATCCTGACCCGGAACCCGTGGGACGGAAGTTATTGGAGGTTCGCATAGCGACGCCTCCGCACTCCCGTCCTACGCCGGCGGAGCGGAAAAGAGGATGGATCATCCTCTCTGTTCCGCTCTGCGGCCTCTTTCTGTGAAAGGACGGTTTCACAGAAAGAAACCGCCGCCTGCCAGGCCTCATCGCTCTCGAGCATGCAGCGTACCATGCTCGGGAGCGAGAGGTCTCCATCCAGCACTGCCGCGAGATCGTGGCGCTGCACGGCCCAACGATCGCACACCTCAAGGGTATGCTGGGCCGTGTCCTCCGCAGCGCCACATTCATGGCAGGCTGTTTTTTCGTCAAGTCAAGTCGGTTTTTTTTAATAAAATTCCTTAACTTTTGTATACCATTTGATAAGTTATGCAATTTATAACATTTTTTCTTATGAAACCACTTTCATAAACTCAATATTTAGCATAGCTATCGAACAAACTAACTAGGCGTGACGTCACAGTGAAGTGTTTTGGTAAGATCTATTTTATGTTACTTTTGAATTGTGATATCTTGGAGAGTTTTTACGCTATCACAGTCATTTTTTACTGATATTTCTATTTTTGAATGGTCCTTCACTTACCAACATGAAAAAAAATTTTTCGTCAAGCCTATTCCTGATAACTCTTATTATGTTGAGTAGCATACCTGTTCCATAAGTACTCCACTCCTTTTATATCTAGGAAATACAACATATTCTTTTAAGGCGGGTTTCTGTTAGGCCGAGGTATATATTCAAACGTGCCTTCCATATCGTACTACAGCATAACTGTCATTAATAAAAATGCTTGCCTATCTGTTTTTACCGATAAGACAATACCTATTTTTTTACTAATCTAATATTTTAACCTTCTCTACCTTTCAAAACGAAAAACCTACTCGTAGCTAAGCTACAAATATATTTTCCTCACTGTAGCGTAGTGTTTACTGTGTGAGATAAGTAGTAATGGCAACCCCTACGCAGATCATGTCACCTCTACATTCAGTAAATTAGCCTGCCCCATATTTGCATGAGAAAAGCTAGAGCGGGATGCGCACGGTGGTTGTGATGAGTATGCGTGTTATATCGTGTTCTCTTTTTATTTTATATACCGTTAAAATAGTAAAAAGTGACTAATTATACTTCAATTTGAATGCGATAATGGTTATTAGTTTGATTTAATCTATTTTCTATAAATTAATAAACTAGCATTCTCGATAATATTCGCAAACAATAAATGTAATAAACATACGCTAATTCGGCAATTTCGAAAAAAAAAAATCTAATAAATATTTTAACTCTATGCTTAATTTTTATTTAATTTATTATTTATACAAGATATAACATGATGTAATACAGAGTTAATTTCGCATTGGCGCTAGTGGGCCTATATCTAGTGTGAACGCAGTTTAAGGCTCCATTGTAGACCGGCTTTTTATGTTGCCAGATGAAAGCCGCAACTCCATTTCGCCGAAATTTTTCTATCACGCGGGAATCGTACATTATTCAGTAACGGAAATTATTGTATGTTCTTAACCGTCTTTTCTTAAATATATTTATTCATTTCAAAAAACTTAAAAACTAATACATTTAAACCTCGCCAAACCAAAGTTTATCGGCGAGATACGTTCATTAACCATTTTTATAATAATATCTATTGTATACATTGTATAAGTAAAACTATTGTGGATTGAGATTTGAGACAATCCATTCCCATGCAAGAGCGTCTTAATGGGCATCGTTAAACATCTATTACTAAAATAATCCTTACCAAATCTCATCTAAATTAGTTCTACCTCAAAAAAAAAAAACGCAATTAGGTAACAGACAGACTCACTTTAGTATTTAAAACATTAGTAAATATGTCTCTAGTATAGTATTTATGAAGGAAAAAATCAGCCTATTGCAACTGTACACGCGCACGAAGGGTTCCGTATCGTTATAGAGCGAAACTAGGCAAAATAATGTGTTTTTTGTATGGGAGCCCCCCTTAAATATTATTTTATTTTGTTTTTAGTATTTGTTGTTATAGCGGCAACAGAAATGCACTGTGAAAATTTCAGAAGTATAGCTATAGCGGTTCTTGAGACAGGCAGACAGACATCGAAGTCTTAGTAACAGGGTCCCGTCTTTACTCTTTGGGTACGGAACCCTAAAAGCATAAATTTTAACACAGCTGAAATTTGTGCAAGTGGGCCAACATCCAGTGTGAGCGCGGCTTAAGGCTGCCGACTTCTCCGGCGGGAAATGAGCCAAGTGATTCGCGCTTTGTCTCAAACCCCACCGTCACGCTTACATTTTTCCCCTTCACCCCCCTCTTTAATCAGCATAGTTAATCTTTATTAATTTTGTGAGATTCTCTATTGTTGTGGTAAAGTGAAGTTGATTGTATAAAGAAAATAAATTGAATTATAATGGAAGTAGAGCCGTTAGTCTTTTTAGGCCTTAGCTTAGCTTCTCATAAAAAACAAGGCAAACACACTTTAACTATTCATTATACCTACTCATATCACAGTTCAAATATTACAGTACTAGCGACCCACCTCAGCATCGCACGTGTATAAAATAATTATATAGCCACTGAAAAAAATATTAAAATCGATAGCCTATGATCCTTCACGTGGTCTACTTCTTATCTGTGCTAAATAACACGAAAAATACTCCAGTAACCTACTTCGCGAGAAGGCCTTTCAAATAATTTCCCCCGTCTTTTCCACATTCTCCTATTAGTCTTAGCATGATAAAATATTATAGCCTATAGCCTTCCTTAATAAATGGGCTATCTAACACTGAAATAATTTTTCAAATCGGACCATTAGACTGACCAGACCTGAGATTAGCGCGTTCAAGTTAGCCCTTTCAAAGAATTTTCCCCGTTTTTCCCACATTTTCCTCTATTTATTTGCTCCTATAGCCTTCTTCGATAAATGGGCTATCTAACACTGAAAGAGTCATCAAAATCCGTTGCGTTTTAAAGATTAAAGGGAACAAAGGGACATGAGAGAAAAAAAGCGACTTTGTTTTATAATAATTATGTATATCTAGATAGTCCAAAAAAGACTGGAAACCACCCACTCAAGACAAATATAATAATTTTTATAAGCGCGTACGACGTTGTTACTGCACTATTTTGCCAGTTCTAGCCGTCTATGCTATTTGGGCAAAATCAAAATAGTCCACTGTATTTTACAGTACGCTCATACCATCTCACAAGTCGGCTTGGTCCCAAAAAGCCTATAATTATTTCTTAATTACTGGACTACTTTAAGCCCTAAGTTATGACGTCATTAAAACTGTCATTTCAACAAACTTTGGCGCTAATTTAATAACTTGTGTCGTATAAGAATGTATAAATTAGGACTTAGAGTTGTTAGACCCCAATCTTTGTTTCTGTAGCGAAGTAAAATACAACAATCATAGAGTATGCACGTAAGTAGAGGAATATAAGCAAACTTCATACAAAATCGTAGGAGCTGTATTTTTGAAGTCCTCAGAATTAAAATAACTATGTACTTGTGTAATCTTTGAGCACGACTTTTACCTATCTCCAGTAGCCGAATTAATTCGAAACTTCGCTTACGTGAGCCAATTATGACAATGCAATAATTTGTTAAATTTTTTTGAAAAAAGGCGAGTTTTTTTAAACTATTATTATTCACTCACATTTTATCACTCAAGACAATAATAGTTATATTTTATACTTCATTATTATCATATTTTATCACTAATCAATTCAAGACTTTTAAACTTTTGTATGGACAAATTCATGACGCTGGGGCGCTTATTGCCCATACAAATGACAAAAAATAAAATTTAGTCTTTCAGATGCGCTGCTTATTTCACAGCAAACTATGTACGGAACACATACACACCCTTATACAGGGTGTAACAAAACTAAGTGATAATACTTTAGGGTCTGTACGTGTTCCTTGCAGAGAGTTCACTCTGAAGGTTGAAGCGCTGAAAGACCAAATTTTTTCACTTTTGTATGGGCAAAGGACCGAGCGTCACGAGTTTCCCCATACAAAAGTGAAAAATATTTTTGGTCTTTCAGCGCTGCTACTTAAACAGTGAACTCTCTACGAGAAACACGTACACATCCTTAAGTATTATCACTTAGTTTTGTTACACCCTGTATAATATCTCTGATGGTAACCACACATATTACAGAATGTTCTTTCTATCCGCATATTCACTCGTCTCATAAACTTGTAGGTTGTTGTTTTGGCGCGCGACGTTAAAATGAGGAGCACAAATTGATGACAAGCTCTCAAGTAATTGGAACAAACTTCCAACATACGACAAAAGGAACCAGCCAAACTTTACTGCCCTTTCATTTTTAATTAAAATTACATCTATAGACTGTGATTTACTTAATAGGAAAAGTTGTGGTTAGATGGTTTAGTTCTTCTTATCATTTTTAGTTTAAGAATATCAAGACAGCTTATTAAATTTGCTTGTGCATTCCACTGGCATAATATATTCTATATTTTATTAAAATAATTTAATGTCCTCTAAGCATCTAGTTCGAAAACAATTACAAACTTTCTGTGCATTTAACAAGAATTTTATTTAGTCTGTAAAATGATTAAATACTTAAAAACAATCATCTAGTGACTAATTCTGAAGTCTGAACATATTTTAAAACTTTTGACCAAAAGCATGCACATACTCAAGGATCTAAACCCGACTGAAAAAAAAGTAACATTAATACTAAATTCGAAATTCAAAATTCTTTCACCTGTCTGGCTGGAAAAAACTATCATTATGAAGTATTGTTACAACGGAATAATTTGCGTCCGAATTTCGAAATAGTTTGAAGACCGCGACGTCACGGGAGGGCGGGAAATTTATGTAAGTTTGCAAGTTAAGGCGCCGAAGTTTCTTGGAGCGATTTCAAGTAAATACCGCGGCGTGCGCCCTCGCTAATTTATTAATACAATTTAACTTGCACTTGTGAAAATAAAACAGATGAAATTGAGATTCTTTTGGAAAAGCAAAGGCATTTTTATCTAGCTGGAGGTTCAGTAGGTAATCAAAATGCTGATTGTAGACCTTAGGCCAAGTCTTACAAATCTTTATTAATATTATAATATCAATCATCTTTAAGTTGAGTTGCTATTCGGTGGTATGGTTCAGTTCACTATTCCCAGTAAAGTGGTTTCTTGTTCTCCTGGCATTAAATCCGAAACTGCTGGGACAGGAAACAGTAGAACCTCGGAAAGGACCATAGGCCAATTTTTATCTTCAAGAAATAACGTAGTTTTTACATACTGTTAAAGTCAACGCTCGAATTAGTATCACGTTATCTCTTTCGTTTTTCTTATGAACGAAAGAGAAGACATGACATTTTAACAAGCTGTTAACACTAACAGACGTTGGTGAAATTGGGGCTTAGTCTTTAAAATAACAAACTATTTTGTAATGTCTATAACAGTAATAATTTCATTCACATTATTTATTTACATAATATTATGAAGATATTTTCTAACGTAAAATATCACCGAATTCGAATAAAATTCCAATCTACAAAGACCATTTCCAGAAATAAAATGTAAGCAAAAGGACAATTGAATATCCTGTTGATGCCACTATCAAAAGTGTTCGGTTGCGCTATAAAGAAAGACGAATAGTGCGATTAAGCAGACTCGGTACTTGATTGGTTATGCCGGGGTGCAATGTCTATACTCTATAGATACACACACTTCAGAGATTATAAATCAAGATATTTTTTTTCACGTAACAAGTATGAAATAAAATAAATACTTTTTCGCCTTCTGCGGGATTAGCGCACTATTTTATGATATTCTTTAGAGATCAAATACTTTAGAGATCGGGAAATGTGGTACAGCTTAGCATACCGAAAATACCTCCCTAATTATAATAGTCCTTAGAATTCACGCGGGAAGCGTAAATTTTTGGGGTAGGTATAAAGAAGTTTGTATCTTACCTACCTACGTTAAGCTATAAGGCTCATTGGCATCAGTCGAGTCTAAGAAAAGTTAGGGTCAAGCTATACCGAACTAAACGGCATGAGACACAAAATGGCGATGCATAATATCGATATTTGATGGTTGTGACAGGTTTTTCTTCTCTTACTAAAACATAATATTGCACTAGTTCACTCTTAGGCTGGCCATAGATCTTAAGATGCCGCTGCCGCACGGCGATCTGCAGTTTTCATACTACATTCATATCCGCACGGCATACACGGACCGCTCGAGCAGTTCTTGAGCGGTTGGAGCAGTTGGTAGCAGCGACCGCTTTAGAGCAGTCAGTCCCGACTGCAACTTGCGGTCCGTCTATGACCGGCCTTACTCTAATTACGATTTGCGAAAGTTGTAATAATACTATAATAGCGATGAAATACTCAAAGGCTTCCAAATTTATCTGGCAAAACCAGTGCTTGACCAGTTCGGGGAAATAATTAGTAACCAATACAAAGTTCACAGAGCTAGCCTTTCAGAAGTTCGGTCGCTCGAGGCGGTTGTAGTTTGTGAATTTCAGAAATCCTAATCCAGATTGTACATCATTGTTAATCAATTATTTAACTCCTATTCTAATAATAATTATCATGTTCAGCGTTATGTTATATTAGACTAGCTGATGACGCCCGCATCTCCATTGCGCCAAAATTCGATTATCGCGCGGGAACCATACATTTTTCCGGGATGTATCCTATGTACTTTTTCGGAACTCGAATATATCCATACCAAATTTTAATAATATCGGTTCAGTGGTTTGAGCGCGAATAGGTAAAAGAGACGCACTTTCGCATTCATAATATTAAAAATTATTAATTTTTCAGTATTCAAATCCGAGCATATTATTATTACTAAATTCAACTATCATATAACTTTCAAGACAAAAGCATTTTGAGGTCAGATATAATATAATAAAGAAGTGCTTGCACCGAAACGAAGCGGCGAAGCACGAAGGCAGAAGCTCTACATCACATAAATATGAAAGACTTCGGAGTCCTGGCCAGTGCTTAATGTTTGGAACACATTCCATGGAGTCGTGGAGAGGATTTATTGGAGTAATGCTTGGGGCACACTGCAGTAACGAAATTAAGTTTGCGCTAAAATAGTACTGCTTTTTATACTATCCTAATAATAGAGTACAAGTAGAAACACAAATAGGCAAAGATATGCTAATACAAACATAAAATATACAAACACTTTTGAAATTTAACACATATTTTGTTCAGACCCTGATGTAGACTAACATACGAGAGCTGAGCAGTTCTGATAATATTATATACATACGGATTACGGCTCGAAATAATAACTTGATGACATGCAAAACTAAGGCTGTGACTAAGATTTGCAGGTTTTTCTTAACTTTTTAACTAAAGCCTGCATTACACCGCACTGTATTCAGAAACCCTGGTTTATTATGTTTTAGAGACTCAGGGAGTAAGATAGAGGCCTCGTCTTCCCTAATTACCGGGCCCAGAAAAGTGTTATTGGCTTCAGAACTACATCAAAATATTTCACGTTAGTGTGGTGCAAGCGTTAATACAGTAGATTATAGAGTAGGCGGAAATGTAATGAACATTATTTATCTGTGTAAATCAAAGTTTCAGTCAGAGAATAACGCTTAGTTATGCGACGTAGCTTAGGAGTTAGATCGAACTATTATTGAGTACGTGACAGTCGTATAACAGTACTAGATTACGCCCGCAACTTCGTTACGCCAAAATTAGTTTATAGCGCGCGAACCGTAAAATTTTCTGGGATAAAAAGTATTCTATGCCCTTTTACGGGACTCGAAGTATCTCCATACCAAATGTCATCAAAATCGGCTCAGCGGCTTAAGCATGAAGAGGTAACAGACAAACAAACACACAATCGCCTTTATAATATTAGAATGGATTATTAATAAACTACCAGGAACTATAAAGTCTGATCAATATAATTATAAGTTATAACTTTTAAATAACCAAAACTGCAATGGCATTCAGACTTTTTTATTTATTCTAAGGTTTTATAGCCATGACCTCATTATTTAATTCTAGTGGTCCATTAAAACCATAATTAGAGGTAACTCACCAAAAATCAAGGTCCGTCTTGTAACTTTGTAAAACAACCTTGACTGTTGAAGTTTTGGCTACTCTGGATGACTCTTCAATTTTTTCATTGTGCCAGTATACCACTGGCAAGTAAAAAGAAATATCTAAACTTAATAACAATTATTTTAATTCCAAGAAAAAATTTAACACATTATCCTTATGAACTATAAAAACTTTATTAAATAAAGGCTTCGGTGTAAGTTTTTGAGTCGTGACTAGTTGAAAATTTAAAATGATTCATAACAGCTTATTACATAATAATATACATATTAAACATAAATACCATCAATCATTATTAATTATTACTAATCTAAATTGACACTTCATTTTTGAAGGTCAAATTTTATATTTGCCGCATGCAAACTTAAAAATAGTCGATTTAAAAAAAAACTAAGTAGCTACACTTGTTATAGTTACCACAACATTAACAATTTACATGAAACTTACAATCTATACTAATTTTAAATATGAATCCTTCGATCGTGGATTCTTGGAAATCTATTGTTATTCTATTGTGTCTCGCTCACCGGTGATCTTATGTGGCTTCACGACTGCAGATTTTTTTAAACGAAGTGGAAAAGTTGAACTGAAACGAAATATGGCAATCGCATAGTGGCATCGCGTATTCTCAAGCGTTCTGGCGCGAAAGTTTTTACAGGAAACAATATTACTTTGCCATGTTCCAAGTTCCAACTCCGAGGTTACCGGAATCAAATTATAAACTCCATATTGCCTTTCCTAAACTCTTCACGCTGCCCGACTTTTTACAAGATTCAATCTCATTACTCTAACAAATCTTATTGTTATTTCTAATAGATTTTGCTCAGCTTTTCTTCGTTTTCAATTTACTCTGAGAACAAACATTTTGTTACCTTATTGTTTTTTTTTAATTGCCATATTGGTTTTATAATTAATTCTGGTTAGTCTATTGACTTCGTTACTTTATTTTCATTAAGTGTAATCAGATGAGGGTGGAGTGTTAAGTTATTAGTTTATTGGCTTCCCATCATGATTATACTTGTCATGTGCAAACAGCATGGCGCAATTAATATGGACATGAGGGTAATAATTGGATTCAATTTATGTTTGCCATGGCTTTGATTGAATCTGATTTAAGGCCTGGATGCTGATGACAATTTTGACAATGTGTGTACAGTGAATTGGCCTGTTTTGGAATTTAATATTTACGTTATTTTTCGGTGTAAATTTTTAATTATATTTTGCATTTTATTTTATTAATTTTTACTATTAATACTTTTCGGTTTGTTATTGGGTTGGGGCTTAAGTACTTAAATAAAGAAAAGTAATGTTTAAAGATAGTCACTTAAAATATTTCAGAAGTAGTAAATTATTGTCTGAATTTATAATAATTACATACGATGATACTGACATTTTTATTATAATAATTGTGTTATCATTGGAACTATACTTTCAAAACAGTGTCAGAAAGATTAATATAATTATTGAGTGTTAAATTTATATCAATAGGATTGGATGTGATTTGCATGTTCGCACTACCTCCTAGAGTAAACTAATAGCAACCAGTCAATTTAAGCTTAGATTACATTAGATATGAATTCTATATTATATTATTATTTTTGTTCGAAGTAATGTGTGACATATATGTACTTAATTAAAAATGTGTTTACTTATTTTGATTATTTCTTTACAGATGCGAAAGGCGTCGCCTTGGATAAACAAACTGCAGAACGGGAACCCCAGCCTTCAGTGGCGAGAGGAAATATTAAAACTAATAATGTTAATAGTCCCATAGATGATATTTCCCTTGATGCAGAAGAAAATAATCAAAATGACGATGTTAAAATCGTGGATGAAAACAAAGAGGTGACCCCAGAGAGTGCTTCGAGCATACTCATACCACCCATATTAAATAATTCACAAAATATTATAACGTATCTAACTAAGAAAAAGAACGTTACTGAGAATCTTGAAGCTCAGGAGAGCGTTATTGGAAGAATGAGAGATAGAAGAATACAGAAGAAGAACGACTTGAGAGCTCACGTGAGATACGATGAGGTGACAGGAGAATTGGTAGATGGAGATCATCCCTGCCAGAGAGAATGTCGAGAGGGGGAGGAGCCGATGATATGCTTCTACCATTTCAACTTGGAGTGGTACCACACTATGAGCAAAGCGTGCTACAACTGTCCGTACAACCCGGAGGACTGTAAGAGAATCGACTGTATACCAGCTGATGGAATTAGCAGATCTCTGAATGTTATTAATAGGAAAATGCCTGGACCAGCTATTGAGGTAAGACTTATTTGAATCTAGGTCCCTGATGGTCCCAACATGAAACAGATAATAAGCGCATTTCATCATTAAATGCAAGAGAAATAATTTCATTGACTCACTAACCCCTAGTACTAGTAATTAAACGAAGCTTTTTAATCTGCTTGCACAATCGATGCGACGCGACATCGTATCAACAAAGCCGATGCTAAGATCATCTCATATAATCGGATCGGGCACTCAGTTCTCCAATTAAAACCTGGAAAATCAATCGAGAAACTTTTAAACATTCGAGTACTTTTGAAATTAAAAGAATGTCGCTACAGAGAAACTCGGTAATAAATTAATTGAAACGAAAATA
The DNA here is from genome assembly GCA_905333045.1 of Lysandra bellargus. Taxonomy (NCBI): domain Eukaryota; kingdom Metazoa; phylum Arthropoda; class Insecta; order Lepidoptera; family Lycaenidae; genus Lysandra; species Lysandra bellargus. The sequence goes on along the minus strand of HG995327.1, from coordinate 9,679,312 downwards.
ATGAAGCTGCCCGGATGTATTATATTTTATCCGACGAGGATAATTTGCAGCACTTTTTGTTCAAAAATTTTAATGGACTCAAGAGTTAGTTTTTGCTTTCATTAGCGTCGAAAAGAGCGGGAGTGAAAAAGAAAAACACGATGAAATAAAGATTAATATGTTGTATAATTTGTTTCTCGTAACAGGGACTTAATGCTCAATTGTTTATATAATTGAGAAGGATTTCGTTTGTATTATGAATGGGATCGGACCATCGAAATAGAATACGATAGTATAGAACAGTAACTTTCATACATTTGACCGCTTAAATATGGCTCCAGACTCCAGTTACCGACATAAATTCGTAGCTAGGATAATGAAAATAGTATGACCGACCCGAGTTTGATTACCAACAGAAAGAACAAAAGTTCCACGACGTACAAACCTAGAATGCATGTACATTATATTTTTTCTTTCCTTTTTTAACTTTTTGAAAAATAATTTTTGACTCAGCTTTTCCGAAGCACTTATTATTCGTAGAATCGATCGAACCCAAAACGTGTGAAGACTTAACCTTACAGTCTTAACGTTTATGCACGTTCACGTGCTAAAATGCTTAACGATTTAAATTCTGCTACGAGTCTTCCGAGTATATTACTTTAAAATATATTATATTCAAACTCAAACTCAAAATTTTTTATTCAGAATAAATTTCAAATATTCTCTGAACGCCGGGTCATTAATCTAAGTAGTCAAAGATTTCGTTTTTATTTGTATTTGTACAAAAATTTGCCTAAGTTGTAGTATCTAAATTCTCAAAATATCTAAAGTTATTTTGAATTAAATATTTAAATCAGGTTTATAATTTTAAAAAAGTTCGACGAAAACCATGACATCTGGAATAATTCCAGGTGTGCCAACACGACCGTATCATAGTGGACGTTGAGAACGACCTGATGACAGAAGCCACCACCGTCCACTGGCATGGGCAGCATCAGCGCGGGACGCCGTACATGGATGGCACGCCTTACGTCACACAGTGTCCTATACTGCCAGAGTCTACGTTCAGGTAATTTTGCAAGTTATGACGTCATTACTGTCCACTGGCATAGCCAGCACCAGCGCGGAACGCCGTACATGGATGGCACAGGATGCCAGGTGGAGCAGTATCATAGTTAACTAAAATAATTCAAGACGTGACTGGAAGATTAAGGTAAGTACCATGAAAAAACTTCCCGTTTTTTTGCTTAAATGGAGGCATTAGGGCCGGAAGAAATATTTGAAATAGAAAAACTATGAATTATATGTGTAGCCAGATATATTAGCTAGGTTATGAAGTAGATAAGTTACAAGTTTTATTAAAATAATTAGGGAAAAATTGAGTTATTTTCCGTATGTTACGAAATGTTACTTGTTCGATTCTTCCACTCACGTCTTCAATTACTTGATGAGTACACAGTGTAAATAAATAAACCTAATATTTTGTTTTATTGCGGATGCTTTAATTATTACCATTTTCATCAACCGCACCGTAAAGTTAAGTGACAAAGTGTCACCTGCCGGCCTAAGATGCGCAAACGAGAAAATCTCGAGTTATCTCACTCTCGTGTGTAGTTATATTGTCGATAACGACATAATGTCAAAATCTTTTTTTGACATTATGTCGATAGATTTTAACGACAGATCTACACGAGAAAAAATGTATGTCATGTTAGGGTCAATAGAGATGAAGAGAAAAGCCATCAAACATCGAGAAAACGTGTAGACAAAATTTTCTCGTTGGCGTATGCTAGAGGGGATGGTAGAAATCAAAGGGCATAAGGTCTTTTGGGCCTGAGATGTTAGGTGATTCATAACCGCTAGTGAAAATTAAGATAATAATATTATACAAGCCTGCCCTTAAATAAGTAAAGCTAAGGGTTTCAGCTGCTGGTGAAAACGAAAATTATATTTTCATTACTTTTAAGTTACGGGAGATATTCTATAAGAATCAAATAGCATAAAACTGTTCCTCTACATACGAGTACTAAATTCTTGAAAACACAAAAACCGAAATATAATCTGACACAACAAAACGAGAACATTGTAGAGGCGAGCTTAAAAATTCTAACCACATGGGTCGTGTTTCTTTTCTCTTTTGCGGCGCATGGATGAGAATTTTTAATAGATTGAAGTAAGCCAAACCTAGGATGGAAAATGGGTATTGCTGCATAGTGCAGCTTATAGACTATATCGGATTTAGTATTTTGATATAAGCTCAGTCATAGTAGTTCCCGGTTTTCGAGATCATGCTGATGGTCTAAATGTAAATGGGTGGATCTGATGGTTTATTTGTTAAGGATGGCCGTTTGTATTCAATAGTTTGTAGTTTGCCCGTGATTATACTACTGGCATTTTAGATTTTTCTTAAAAGATAGAAGAATGCCCAATATAATAATTGGGTGTTTTACTCTAACATTGTGAGGTAGCTCTATTCTATTGATAAAAATATCATGAACACATTACCTTTTCAAGTGCGGGATAAGCTTTTTTTCAATACTAATTTAACATTTTATTCCATTTTCTACCAACTTTTTCTGATCCATTTTTAATTACCGTTTGTTCCCAGGTACCAGTTCAACGCGACTCATTCTGGCACTCACTTTTGGCACTCGCACTCGGGTATGCAGCGCGCTGATGGGGCAGCGGGGGCGCTCATCATCAGGAAACCCAAGTCACAGGATCCGCATGGCGATATGTATGACTATGACAGGTAAGTTTCATGGGAAAACTATTATCCATAATAATATTAAAAAACCGGCCAAGTGCGAGTTGGACTCGCCACTGAAGGATTCCGCAGCATCAATAAGGTTTATTTCTATAAAGTTAAAAGGTTTTTGACTTATTTTTATATTTTAGTTGATCTAATGAAAGTTAAATTAAGGTTTACCATTTATGACGTATAAAAAATGTACTTGATAGATCTCGCTCAAACCAATTTTCGTTGGTAGTTTTTATAGTAATGTACATCATATATTTTTTTTAGAATCATCATGCCCCTTTAGAACCTTTTTACTTTAGAAGTTAGAGTTGGGGGGGGGGGGGGGGGATACATTTTACCACTTTGGAAGAATCTCTCTCGCAAACTATTCAGATTAGAAAAAAATGATATTAGAAACCTCAATATGATTTTTGAAGACCTATCCATAGATATCCTATACGCGTAGGTTAGACGAAAAAAATTTTTTTTAGTTTCAGTTGTACCTATGGGGACCCCTAAAATTTTTAATAATTTTTCCATTTTTATATCAAAATCTTAATGCGGTTCACAGACTACATCTACTTACCAAGTTTGAATAGTATAGCTCGTATAGTTTCGGAGAAAAGTGGCTGCGACATACGGACGGACAGACAGACAGACAGACAGACAGAAAGACAGACAGACAGACAGACATGACGAATCTATAAGGGTTCCGTTTTTTGACATTTTGGCTACGGAACCCTAAGAATGCTAAAGTGTGCGGTATATCCATACTAAAATTTAAATTAATGCGAAAGTGTGTCTTTCTGTCTGTCTGTCCGTCTGTATGTCCGTTTGTCTGTTATTTCTTCATGCACAAACCGCTAAGCCGATTTTTGCTTCATGCGCGATAAACGATTTTTGGCTCAACGGAGTTGCGAGCGTCATTTAGTTATAATTATTATGCTTTATAATTATCGTAATAACGCAGTGAGCAGTCCAGTTCACGAGGCTAATTACTAAAATTCATCAAAAATGAATTGTGACTAGCTTCGTGGTTTAAAACCATGAGAGTTTCTGTTTGTTCCATTTTACAGTTTATTTTTACAAGGAATAGAGAAAGCTGAAAATGTTTTATTTTACGCAAACGACTCTTGTAACCAGTAAAAGCAACAGTCAGATCTGGAAATTTAGTTTTCCTTTTAGTAACTACTTTTTTGGCGTTTTTTGGTGGATTTTGCTTACTAGCTAACAATCGGGGAAGCTACGTTACTGTAAAAGAAAACTTTTCGCGAAGGTTTTTTTAGTTTTATAATGGACCATGCTGCATCAACAAAAAAGCAACCTTGCAAAATATATTACACTAGTTGACGCCCGCAACTCCGTTGCGCCAAAATTCTTTTATCGCGCGGGAACCGCACATTTTACCGGGATAAAAGTATCCTATGTCCTTTCTCGCACTCAAAGTATCTCCATACCAAATTTCAGCAAAATCGGTTCAGCGGTTTGGGCGTGAAAAGGCAACAGACAGGCAGACACACTTTCGCGTTTATAATATTAGAATGGATTTATAATATTAGTATAGACTAGTATAATATTAGTATGGACTAGCCGACCCGGCAACGTTGCTTTGCCATATAAATTATTTCTAGTCTAATAAAATTCTCGTGTCACAGTGTTTGTGCGCGAATTCCGACTTTAATGAAATTTTGTATCATGTAATATATTCGAATAGGTTTTTATCTACTTTTTATAGCGATACTAGAAATATGTTTTATCGCAAAACAATGTTTGCCGGATCAGCTAGTATCAATATAAAAAGTAGATGTATGTATTTTTAACCAGCATTTTTTTGACCACACACATTCCCACCACCGCAGCTCCTCAACATCACGATTATTCTTCCAGATCAGACCACGTGATGATAGTGACGGACTGGATCCACGAGCTCTCGGTGGGCATGTTCACGGACCACCACCACTCGCGCGGTGACAACAAGCCACCGACGCTCCTCATCAACGGCGTCGGCCGCTTCAAGGTCTTCGACACCAACAGCTCCAAGCCTTTGTACATGAATGCGGCCAGGTTTAATGTGGAACAGGTGAATTTACCATTTATTTGTTGTACCAAATGTGTTTTGCGATCCAATTCTGAAATGTAGAGGATGGTTGTAGTAGATGGTTTCGTTTCAATCGAGCCAGACATACAGCAGTTATTTTAGTGGTTATATTTTTGTGTGTGCAAATAGAGGCGCTCTATTTTTTATTTTTATTTTTAGTCAATTTGGATGGATGAGCAATAGGCATAAGACTGACATTTACACAGTCCAAACATGGCATGGTGCATTGTCCTAACCTAAATCTCAAATTCGAATTTAACTAAGACAGAATAGCTAGTGTATGAGAAAAATGTGCCTTTTTCAAACTAAAAGTCTGTATCATATTCAGGGCTACAAGTACCGGTTTCGGGTGATCAATGCGGAGTTCCTCAACTGTCCTATAGAGCTGTCGGTGGACGGTCACAACATCACCATCATCGCCTCTGACGGCTACGACCTGCAGCCTATTACTGGTAAGTCTGTCCATATTAAAAAAAAAGTTTCTGAATCAGGGAACTTTGGTGTAAGATTTGGTAAATGCAGACCATTTTCATGCTATATTAGCCGAATCCTTGCTAGACTTCCGTGTATGAAGCTAATAATATGCAAGGGAATGCAATGTCTAAGCCTTGTCTCCATGCAGCTGTGCGAGCTAATTTCAAGGATACGAGTTGCATTCTATTGTGTATATTTTAATTCAGTTATAAGTTCGACTGTTTATATTCAAAAATATTAACGAAGTATTTAATTTTCTAATCCGCCAAGTGTTCAATCGACACCTATCAATTGGTAGACTTGTTAATAAAGGGATGAAAATTAGCCAAGCCGAAAGCTTGGCATGGCTGACAGTGCTGTGAAATATTGCTGTAGTAATAAAACACATTTTACCAGGACTAGGGTGGTAAAGTGTTTGCTATGCATACGGCGGTGCAACAGATGTGTTTGTATAATGTCTTCGCGGTCCGTCGGATTTGACTGAGCTAGTGCCAGCTTGTTGCTAGCAATATATCTTACTTGTTAGTAAACACACTAGGCCGAAATTACGCGGCGTAAATTCCGCATGATTACACCTGCAATGTATTTTAATTGCCGATGACACACTATTCCGTCGCGTTCCGTCCGTTCTTTTGTATACTTTTGACATTGCGGACGTAATTTACGCCGCGTAAGGCCGCGTTTCCACTGAAGCGGAGCGGAGCGGAGAGGAGCTTAGCGGTGCCGAATTGACCAATCACCATGCTCGAAATCTTCGCTGTCATTCCGCTGGAATAGCACGATTGGTCAATTCGGGCACCGCTAAGCTCCTCTCCGCTCCGCTCCGCTTCAGTGGAAACGCGGCCTTACTTCGGCCTAGTGTGTTTAGACACTTGCTTGTGTCATTGTTGCTCTGTGAGTTTAAGCCATAAAGTTAATATACCTAGCGGAACAGGCATGGCAAGGCATGAGCAAGCGAGGTGTCACTATCAGTAACACTGCGTGGTAAAAAGAGAGGTGTGATTCATGACAGCAGAGCTCTTTTTTACGTCCAGTCGGCACTTATCGGCGCGTTGACAATTTAATCTCATAGAAAGATGCTTGTATAAGTGTATACGTACACATTTTTACACACAGATGTAAGGGTCTACACAGATGGACTGCATTTCAATTGCAATCCAACCACAAATTGCACCACCAAACAGTTCACACGACTGCACGCGGACTGCAAATGAACTGCAATCCGACTGCGCGTTTGGTTTGCAGTTCTATTGCAGTCGCATTGCAGTCGTGTCAACTGCATTCAAACTGCACTTGAACTGCAATTTGCAGTTGGATTGCAGTTGAAATGCAGTCCGTATGTGTAGACCCTTAATCATTTTCGGTTTCGTTTGACAGATCGAGATTGCTGCTCTATTCCGCTAGGTATATTAACTTTATGGTTTAAGCCGAGCACAGCTGCAAGCCAAAAGATTTTGGTAGTCTGTCTACATAGACCGAGAGAAAAGTTTCAGAACCCTTTATTTTTGATGGACCCCCAAAATAAGAATGAATTATTGTTTCCATGTTGGTGTCTGATGACCTTTGTAATAACAATTTGAATATCGCTTGCAGAGTCACTAAAGCCTTTACGGAGCCCTAGGGCACTTTATGGTTTTTATAGGCTTTATTTAGGGCTTTAGCGTGCTTTAATAATGGCTGCTCTAATGTATCATTTTAGGCACTTCTGGGCCGATTTTATGTTTATTACCTCAAATATAGAGTAAACCACGAATATGAACATATGACTATTATGTAAATATAATATAAATGTAATTTGTGTCTGTCTGTGCAGCAACGTCGCTGGTGACGTACGCGGGCGAGCGGTACGACTTCGTGCTGGAGGCCAACCAGGAGATAGACAACTACTGGATACGCTTCCGAGGACTCATGGACTGCGATGAAAGGTGAGGCATTTACTTGCTTCAATCCTAATTTCTAATACTATTGTAAATGCGAATATTTGTCTGTCTGTAACCGCTGAACAGGTTTCTGCCTATAAAGGGAAGAGATAAATTCGATATAATATTATGACATTAGGACCAAAAAAGGGATAGAGACTTGGTAAAAATGAAAGATATATTTAAATATTATGTTATGCAATGAAGTCACGGGCAACATCTAATACCTAAATTTTCTACATTTTGATTTATATTTTTATGTCCGTACTTTTCTGAGGTGATAATATTTTCTTCAATAGTATTACAAAATATACTATTATTGGGCTTCAGTGAAAACGTTGAACATTGCTTCAGAACATATGCTGTATTACCAAATAAATAGTTTTAAAATACAACTATCGATAATGTTATTATTATCTTCTAATATTTTGGTAAAAGGTGGCCCAGTGCGAGTTTCTTACCGCTTACGCTGGTACTTCTCGCCATGTTTGTTCTCGAACCGGTGGTGGCCTCATGTAGACGTTCTAAAAGTGTTAATTTTTAACCTATTTTAGATTCACAAAGGCGAAGCAAGTGGCGGTGCTGCACTACGAGGGCGCGATGGAGACGGAACCCGCCGGGGACCTCACCTGGGAGGAGTCGCATAACGAAGGACTGGTCAGTATCAGCTTACACCTGTAATTTATTGTTTTTAGTAGTATTATAAAATCCAATTAGTTTGTTTGTTACCACTTTTTACCGTCACCGTTAAAGCATTTAACCGTTAAGGTGACGCCGCGTTAAAGTAAAAAACCGTGTTGGATTTTTGGAAGCTTAAATCATTCTCCTCTGTTGTCAAAATTAGAATACCTTTTATAGAGAGGTCTTTTTGATTGATTATTCTGTGTTATAAAAGTTGACCAATCGTGTTATGCTATAGGTAATTTAAAGACAAAGACGTGATGAATACTGACAATTAACTTTAATTTCTTAGCTTTAGTCATTGCCGAGAAAAATCGATATCGCTACAGCCAAATTATCAAGGCGTCGCGTCGCCTTAATTATAGGTGAAATTCAAAATACTTTCATACCAGAGATAGTATTGGATAGTTTTATAGCCCCATAATCAGCGAAGTTCCTCGCAGCATGTAGAAATTACAAAACAAACAAACATAATGTCTATTGCCCAATAATTGTATGAGAAACGACAGTTTGTCTGCCAATTCTTAAGGTAGACTTTAGGCCGCCACATAGCCGCGGAGCTTGAAAGCCACTCAGTATTTTATTGAACGTAGTTGTGTCGCAGCAACACTGATGCGGTAATGTAGCTAAATACTCTTATTTAGGACGTCTATATTTACAGATTGAACAGTACGGTCTAGTAAAAATGTGCAAAAATTCTAGTGTAAACGTTTCTCAAGAAAACCGATCATTCTCCACTTCCGATTACGCAAATTACTCAATAACAGTCATATCAAATAATTAAAATAACAAACACTGGTACTACTTCGTTAAAATAATAGAATCCACCCAAAATATTTCCATAATCGAGCTTAGACAGCAGCCCAGTTTTTTGCTCTAAATCTAACTGTAGCTGGCTGCGCGCCAGCCGCATCGCCAGTTCTATTAAAATGATAATTGCCGACTGTGTTAGAGAGATTTCGGATTGTGAATAAAAAATTATTCTATGTTTATGGAGAGCCGAGTTGTTATTGTTAGATCTGCATATCTATAGCTGTTTTTAATGTTAACTTCTCAAGCGCTCCCTGCCGACGGTCGGCAGGTGAAATTAAGGTCAATTCGGACCGCAACCAACCGCAACGCGACTCGTAGATGCATTAATTGTCCTTTGTATTGAATTGAGAGATACATGACGCGATGTCTCACGCAATTGAAGTCTGTCAATTCAGTACAAATTTAGATTATTGTAACGAACGAAAGAAGAGACCGCGAGAAGAACATTGGCAACAGCCTTCTTTTGTTGTATCAGAATTTATGATTTTCGCTTTCTAGACCCGCTTTCTGAATGAGTAACTTATTAAACAAAATAAACCCACATAAAGATTACTGAAACAGAATTAAAAACTGAAAAGAAAATATAAAAATCACACTGAACTTCAAAGAAAATGTTTCATTTCATGTATGATGTTTTCATAAAATATTTCTAAAACCTCATACGATTTATGAAATTGCCGGGTTTGTTGAAACTGGTAACCCGTATATATGAATAGCTTCAAGACCCTTATTTTACTTGAAATTTCTCACTCGAAACGGCGCTACACTCGTATAGTAAAGTATTAAGTGAACAACACTGCGCAAACTAGTTAATGAGCGCTTTGTTTACAAGGCAAGTTTTATTTTATGAAATATGGCCCACGGCTTTACGCTTTCTGTTTATTCGTTAATATCATTTTGTACTGCCACGTTGTATTACTTTTATAATATTACTAGATGACGCATGCAATTTCGTTATACCAAAATTCTTTTATCGTGCGGGAACCGTAGATTTTTTAGGGAAAACTTTCCTATGTCTTTTCCCGGTACTCAAAGTTTCTGCATAACAAATTTTATCAAAATCGATTCATCGGTTTAAGCGTGAAGAGGTAACACACAGACAGACTGGAAGATGTGTCTGCATTTCGCATTTATGATTTCGTCGATCCTGGCGACACAGGCGATACAGTAGTAAGAATGACGGTGGGCCAGCGGCCGTTAAAAAACACTATCGACGTGAATTGTAGGCAATTATAGATAAATAGCATGTCCCAATAAAATGTCCATGATGGTTTATTATGGACAAATGTCCTTAACACCGCCAGAGCTAGATAAAGCCTGCAATGAAATCCGCAGCCACTTTAATAAAATCATTTCCATCCACAGCAACTGAACGCACTCAACAAAGGCGAGGAGGAGGATGAGACGATCAGTGTAGCGGAAATGAGATCACTGGAGGGCTACGACGACAGCCTGAAGGAGGTCGCCGATTACCAGTTCTACGTCGCGTACGACTTCTACGCCAAGAACAACTCGCACTTTCACAGGTCGCCGTATTATGGGTATTACCAAGGTAAGCAAGTATTTACGTGCGTTGCGCGAAAATTTATTTATCGCGAGGGAACCGTACATTTTCCGGGACAAAAAGTATTTTCGGGATAAAAAACCTACTTCGCATTTAATAATTTTAGTATGGAATATGGATTAGACTCAATTAGAGTATGGATGTTGTGTCTCAAAAGTGTCGTCTATTAGACCATAGTCTTGTGCTCATGGGCGCCGCCAGGGAGGTGCCAGGTGGTGCACTTGCACGGTGCACCCCTTGGGAATCTCGAGATCAACAGGAATTATTAAAATAAAAAGTCGTCTGTAACCTTCTGTAACCCTATTACCATGCCGTACAAAGATAGTTCGTAATGTTTTGGCACTAAATGTAGTCACTAAATGACAGTCAATGTTGTTCGTAAAAAGTGAAAAGAAAAGAAAGAAAACTAAAATCTGCACCCCTTGGAAATTATTTCTGCCGGCGCCCATGCTTGTGCTAGACCATGGCACTAAAGGAACAGTGCTTTATTTATTTTATGTAATGTTAAAGTTATTGTACGAGTACATTGACTCAATTGTATAAAAAATAATTTGCGCTATCCTTCCAAGAAAACCGACTTCTTATGCATTTCTCGAAGGCTCTTAAAAGTTTCACCCAATGCCATTGCTTCCGATAGCATTAAAATTTAAATTTTATTCGTTTCCCGGCGATGCAGCAGCAAATTATATCTGTATCCTAGTTTCTATTAAAGTCTAGCGTATTCAAACGGTTTTTAATTCTATTTCGAATTCGTTTTCATATTCGACGATATGAATGTTATTGCATGTTGCATGACTACGAATTCCCGCTTATTTTTCAACTGCAAATACATATATCCAACTTTAAAGTTTTAATGAAAATTTATTCTAAATTTAGTGGTTTAAATGTGGATTTTGATGTTCCAAATCACCTTTTCACTTTTTATTGTTATTTTTTTATTATAATTTGATTCATAATATTCTTTCTAATTTTCTTAATAATTCTTTATAAATTCTAATTTTCGCCCACATCCTTTCTGGTCTCTTTTATAAAAATGTTCCTACCAGGGTATAAAAATTCATATTGCTTTTAGTCCGTAACGCCTTAGAATTTTTTTTCATCTTGTTTGATTAGAAGCCAATAATTAAGTTACATGTTTTTTTTAACAGTGCCCGAAAAAGACAACCGCCTGTACACACCCCAGCTGAACCACATCAGCATGAAGATGCCTTCGAGCCCGCTCCTAGTGGCTCGACCTTCTGCAGACAACTTCTGCAACGCATCAAGCATAAGCGAGGAATGCAAAGAGGGCTACTGTGAATGCTCCCATGTGCTATCAGTGAGAAAGAACTCCGTAGTAGAAGTGATCATTGTAGACGAAGGAGTGACCTTCGATGCCAACCATCCTTTCCACTTACACGGGAATTACTTTAGAGTAGTCGGAATGAGACGACTAGCGAACGATACGACGATAGAACAAATCAAAGCGTACGATGAAGCGGGGCTTCTGAAGAGAAATTTGAAGAACGCTCCCCTCAAAGATACGGTTACGGTACCAGATGGAGGCTATACAGTTATAAGATTCAAAGCTGATAACCCTGGGTACTGGTTATTCCATTGTCATATAGAGTTCCATGTGGAGGTAGGTATGGCGTTGATTTTTAAGGTCGGTGAGCACAAAGAGATGACTCCGATCCCGCCAGACTTTCCGACTTGTGGGAACTATATGCCGGACAACATGTTGGAACATGCCACCACTCCGAAGCCTTCCAATGACAACCAAGTGATATCTATAACGCATTGGTGGCCCGTTGTTTATGTCAATAATACGACTTCCTCTTCTATTTCCTTCACTAGTTCTTCGTTGTTACTAAGTATTTGTTTATTAAAATTGATTTTAGAATCATAATTAGGCTATTGAGATTTGTGATTCCATTCAACTACTAGGTAATACGAATTTGTACTTACGTTACTATAGATGATTGTAATTTATTTCAAACTGTATTGCTTGTATATTTATTGGGTAGTACTTATAAGTTATATTTTATCGAACTAACAGCGGGGCTAAAATGGTCGCTTTGGAGAATCATATTAAGAATCGTAAAATTATGATACATTTTTTAAAATTCGTAAACTTGACACTGCTTGCAAATCTAAATTCGTAATAATTTGAGAATCGTGAGATTGATAGTTTTGAGAATTCATTTTGTGAATTGATTGAGAGGAATTACTAAAAAGCTTTGTCCACACTGTGCCTTTTTCTGTTCGTTAAGGGTATGCGTTATAGCGCAGTCAAATTTACAGTGAACGTGAGAAATGCCCGCGACGCATACCCTCTGACCGTATTCAAAACTTCAAAAATGACAATGTTGGCGTTGCGTTCGTTGACGCATTCAAGTTTAATGGAAGAAGATGACGAAAATTGAAGACGAAAGCGCATAATGTGGACATAGCTAATGCGACCATTTTAGCCCCGCAGATTATTTATTTTTGAAATAACTATGATTTTGAGGAAAAAGGTTTGGGCTTCGTTTCAAACTTGTTGTCCCATTGGGAGACCGTCCTGCAATATCTGTATTGTCCATTGGAAGTTTGGAACGAGTAATCTTGGAATGCTGCCTCGTGATGGAGAATATGTGCAATATTAAGGCCCTCATAATATACTAAAAGGCCGATCGAATACGATCGGAATGATGACAGGCCGACCCCGGCCTCGTTTTGTACATTAATAGGTCAGTTTGTGCACGGGTCCGATCTGAGCCCGTAGCCAATACGTTTTCTCTATCTCTTCTTTATAGAACCGCCGATCAAAATGCATGAAATAGACATATAAGCATTCGATAATGTGAAGTCGACATACGACTTATGGTAAGTCAATTCTATACATTGTGATCGGTGGACGGTGATTCTATAAAGAAGCGATAAAGTAAAAGAAAATGTTCTAGTTCAGCTCAGCCTGCGATTAATTCGACCGGAGTGACCAGGCTTCCACATATATTATGGCGGCCTTTACAGTTCCTCGACAAAATTATATTGACATATAATGCTATTCTATATTGTTTATTTATTTAAATATAGCATTTCACCATACAATAGTAAGAATATAGTTTAAGTAGTTATTTAATTTGAACAATGAACAACGACGAACAATTTTTGTATTATTTTACCGATAATTAATAATAATTAATTATCATTATTGTAAGTTTAACTTGAATCATTCCCACCTTTAAATTGGTCCCAATTTTCATTGTAACTTATTTGATATTTCACAATGACAAAACATAATAATCGAATATTATGTTTTGTCATTATGAAAGAATGAAATAGTATAAAATTTTGATTTTCAATATATTTTTTCAAAATATTTTTTTGCATAATGTTTAAAAATTATATTTGAGAAAAACCTGGGAGCAAAATGAGAAATCGCCATTATTCATATCATAATATTGATGATAATAGTAATTAGAGTTGTTTATTGAAAGATGTATTATTATTTCCAGTGTGTTTGTAATATTTTGAAAGAGAAGCTTCTATTGTTTCTGACGTTCTTTGATTGAAGCTTATTCAAGCGCTTTGATTGGCTAGCGTCAAAACTTTGAGTGATTTTAACCAACCAACAATTATGTAAAAAACATATACTCCTGTGAGAAATTTTCCAGTTATTACCTTAGGCTGGAACGCCCTCCCAAACGTGCGGTTTGGCCGCCACACCGCGAGATTATAAGGATGTATGAAGGGCTTGTCTAATTTGAAATGACCACTTCACTAGTTGATATAAATGAAAAATGTTGTACTGTGAATACGAGGGACGGACGTCATTTTAATTTTTAAGTTAGACAAGCCATAACGGTTTATTTAAATAGCGGCACGGTTGCGCTGTCGTTTGTATACATTTGCTTGAAATCTCGCGGTGTAGCCGCTAACGCGCGCGTTCTGGCATTAGCGTCTCTAGCCTTATTATGTCCTCTGTAGACGACAGCGAACGACTACACAGTTTGGGCACAGTAAACAATATTTTGAATTGTAACGACTAGCAGCGTATTAAATGTGTGTATCTAATAGATGCTTGAGCAGAAAAACGCAGATACAACTGCAGCCGTCGACACTTGTCAAGTGTCTGCAGTTGTATCTGCCGTTGGCAAGTGCTGTTCGTCTGTAAGATGCCTCATATATAAAAACACTTGACGAACGCGACCACAGAGTATGTAATAACAAGACTTGCCAAATCGTGAAAATATTGAGACGTCGCTGCTGATATGTGATATTATCAATTTAAGTTTTGAAATGTATTTTTTTAGTTTTAAGAGTGTAGATATTGTCTTCTATTTAAATTAATATAAATTTCTATGCAGTATATGTGTGTTTTATCGAAATATCCTATATCAGGCTTTTTCTGTACAGAAATTATCTCGATTCTAATATTAATTCCAACAAAACAGCTTTGATACAGGCTCGATGCTTTGATCGTCGATTCTATAAAGAAGCCATAAAGAAAACGAGTTGGCTAGGGGCTAAGGTTATAGTTTTATTTACCTTTAGTAATTATTTGAAAAATAGTGCCACATCTATATTGTTAGCTATGGCCTGTACTCAAATATATTTAGCAAAAACAAATTTAGACTCCACTAACATTCTCCGCTCTATTTAAAAAATTAAACAAAAAGGTTTACTTTAAAATTTTCGCAATAAACGTATCAATTAGATGAATACATCTTTTATGTATGTAAAGTATTAGAATCATTGAAAACATGTTACCTTTACTATAATACCGTTCCTTACTTTTAGGTTTCTGAACTATGTAAAAGATGTAATTAGCACAATGCAAAATCGTTATTATTTGGCGAGGATATCATGTAGCGGTACAACTAGCCCCACAATCCTGCATCACGCTATCAATAAAATCAAAGTTTCTGAGATCAACAAACATTTACGTCTGAAATGACGTCAGTGATTCTCGGCCTGACCGAGCATGCTACCTCAGTCGGAAGATATTTTGATGCGTTCAAGCATTTGCCCACATCATTTTGTATCTGAAAAAGAACGAAGCTGCATCAAAATGCATTGAAAGAGTAGATTGAGGCACTATAATTATAATAATATTTTAGCTAATATTTTAGTCATGAGGTTACACTCTAACACTGGCATTAGCCGTAATTAGCTAATAGTGGCTAATAGTAGTAAACCTCAATTTACGGTATCTCTTGAGAGCGGCAATGCCCGATTTTGCCGCAAATAACTTTCCTATTTCCGTGAATCGGTGCTGCTGATAAAGTATTAGAATAAGGTATTTTCAATCTTGTCTGGTTATCTTTCTTTTTACTTGAAGCCGAAAGGATAGGCAGTGTAATGATAATGTTGAGTGTGTATATTATGTATGTGTGGTTGTATAAGAGGCGATTTCACCTTCGTTTCTTCGTTTTATAAAACTTAGTTCTCATTGAACGCATTCATGCGGCGACGTAAATTTCGTTTTGTTTGAAATGGATTTCTCAGTCTGCTTCTTAATCGTGATTAATAAATCTAAGTTTACGCTTTTAGTTTAGTTTTTTTCATCATTTTGAAGCTTTGTCACGTTAATTTAACAACAAAATAACAAGAAACAATACATAAACTAACCAAACGCATAATATGTCAAAACTGTGATCTTGACATTTCTTTCGTTTACATTTTTCGGTCCAACATGACACATCTATACTAACAGGATTTGAACGGGTTTTATGAAGTTAAACCTCGAAAATTGGGCGTTCAGAAAATAAAACTCGGATTTGCTGTGAACGCGTTTAGTTTAATATTGGTGAAATGCAATTCGGTGTTATAAATGCGTTTATACGTTTAGTACCTGTTTAGTGTGCACTAAGTGCGTTCAATTTCGTTGGTGAAATCGCACCTTAGTGGTAGTGATCACAAAGGAAGATTCATATTTTATGTTCGTTTCTCCGGTAGTGCCTTATTAGAAACTTATCCGATTTTGATATGGCGTAAAAATACATTTATAATAATTAATAACTAATGACAATAAAATAATGTACCACGTATATCTAAGGCTATTTATTTAATAAAGTTAAGTTGAAATTCTTAGACAATCTTTCTTTACGTGATAAAACAACACATCGAATTTAAGTGGTATGTACCCTAGGGTCAAGGTTAAAATAGTTTATCAAATTTTAGTTATGTTTTTGAATGCGAGCTACTTAAGTGAATTTAACATTTCAACCCCCATAAGGACACCGGCGACCGCGACAACAATAGAATAACAATTATAGATTTCCAAGAATCCGCGATAGAAGGATTAATGATACGTCTATGTTAAAAGTTTGACTGCAACATCCTGTATAGAGGGAAGAGTATTATATACCACACAGTTTAAAACGTTTGTCGAGATTATACGAGACCCTCTTAGGGAGGGATATTAGACTTAAGAAGGTAAGGTTATTATGTCTATATAAGGGACGGCCTTTTGCATTCTTAATTTAAAATTTTGTTTCGGTAAGAAAAAAAACATGAGTTTGTTTACTGGGAAATGAGCCACTGGTGTTTTTCCCGGATTTATAATTATTACTTTCGTATTAATAGTAATTTCAAAGTATATTTTACAGAAACTTATAAATCCAGTAGAGTTACTTATTTTTCGATGTTATTGTATGAAGCTCATTTAAAATTAAATGATTGCTGAATTTAATTACGTTTTACTTGTTTAATAATTGTGCTCTTTAGATTATACATTCAGGATTTATATTGAAATAATATTTTAACTGAGGACTAGCATTTACATGTATTCTATAGTTTGCAATTCAAATAATAATCATTATTAATAAGTAATTGCCAAACATCAAGATGGTAAATAAATGCAGGATTATGATAACAAATCTAAAGCCATAATTATCTCCGTGATACGTCCGCGTAGTTTTTCTACTATAATATTATACCTAACTAATTGATGACTCGTGAACTTTGTACCACTAAACTCCTTTTTACCGTATATCTTGCTTTGACTTCCACAAACAATTACTAAAATATAGCAAATCGGTTTAGCCGTTCTCGAGTTTTGCCGAGACTAACAAAATTAATATTTATTTTTATTTTATTTAAATATACATACCATTCTATATACACGGATGTAAAAAAAAATACGGATGGAGCATTACACTATAAAGAGGTGAAGCATGCAAGGTACGACAATTTCGTTTATTGTACACGTGACCGACACTCACACACGCAACTAGGTACTACAACCCGCTGTCATTGTACATTGAGTGACGGCGCCAATGACACGCACACATCCTACACGGGCGGCCATTACTATGCTTCACTCGGGATTAGACAAGGTTACGTCCGTATTTTTTAAAGTCCGTGTCTATATACCAGCAAATCGTGTACGTACAGCAAAGAGCCGCATCGCAATTTGAGATTTTATGAAAATTGTTCCCGTAATTTCAGTATTTGTAGAGTGTTGTGTACTCTGTACTCTCTCTGTACTCTGTAGTACATGCGGGCTTCATATCTCTTAATATGATACAGAATATCTAAAACTTTATGTTATAAAATTAATCAACTTCACGTTTATAATTTGCGATTGTATTTTTTTAAACTTCTCATTCTGCTAGCGTCTTAGACATTAAACTAATCGTTTTGAATTTCTTCTTTGTAGGCATGTATGGCACGCATCCATTGATGCGTCCATGTATTTATTATTTATCTTTATTTACAGAAGATCTTGTGGGGCTCGTCTTTTTAATCTTTTGAATGTTTGATTTGGTAGAGTTTTTATCAATTTTTTTTGCTAATATATTGGGATGTGATTTTATCCTTTTACAATAGTTTTGGAGGGAGGTTCTTTAATTTCTTCTTTTACAACATTGTGGATTTGGCTATTCGTAACATAATATGGGGCTCCAGTCATTGAACGCAGAGTGCGATTGTATGAAATGTAAGGTTTCACCTTACACGTTTTAACGGTTTACTTGAAAACAAAACTATTTATTCTTTTGGTATTTTTTACAAAATATAGTGTCTACATTTATATGCCTACATTAGAACATATTTTCAGATAGAAAAAGTAACGGCAATTTTTAGATCTTGTGTTTTGTCCACACCCCGCCATCAATCTGAGGGTTAAGACCTAATTTTGTTTATCTAAGCTGTAGGGGTGCTAACTGTTCCAGCTTTTCGATAAAGTAGGGTCTTGATACACTTCGTTATTTGTCTGAGGGTTAAGGTATTGGCAAAATCCTGAGTCTTTATTTATCAGAGTTGCAGTCAAAGCCGCAAGAATTCGAGCTGCGTTTGAGGTTTCAGCTCGTTTCATTGCGAATTCAAACGTTTCGCTTCAGCACGAAACAGATGCGGCAAAAGACAGGAATGACTGAGTGAACCATCTGATAGGGAGCTAGGGTTGCACCTGTTTAATTGCAGTAAATAAAACTACTAATGAGAGAAATTATTGAACAATTCACAATGATTTCAATTCTCATCATGGGCCTCTTCATCAATTACTGATGATTTAGGTAGAGATCATATGGGTGCAATCTTAATTACGTCTCTTTCAGACACTTCTTTTGATGACTATATAGTCCAATCCTCGACCGACAAGACCGTCCGCAACAATTCTAATTCTATATTATGTAAAATTCTACTGTTGCAGTGTTTGTTTCCAAACTGCTCCAAAATGGCTGTGCGGTGTTTCGATATGTGTTTATGATATAAAAAAATAATGGTTCTAAAACGAGTTTTCGTTAAAAAAAAAAAACAGAAGTGTCAAATCCTCGCTCGTTTGGAAACCCATCCATTGAGGATCGCAAGCATATTCTCTCAACGTGTATGACAAAACATCGTTTTCTGAATCAGCTAGTAGTAAAATAATAATAAAATAATTAATCCTTCGATCGGGGATTCTCGGAAATGGTATTGTATATTGTTGTCGTGATCACCGGTGCTCGTACGGAGATTGATGGGTTGATAAAATTGTTATAATTTAATCTGTGATATGTACAGACAATAATGAATTTGCGCAATATTAAAAAAATGCATTATGTAGCGTTGTCGGCATCTAAACTGCCCTGGGGTAGGGTGGGCCGACAAAATACGGAAATATCCGAAGTTTAAATTAAGAACATAAACTACGTCGTATTGCATCCAGGTACTATGCAGTACATAGTTTTGTTCTTAATTTAAACTTCGGATGTTTCCGTATCCTGTCGGCCCACCCTGCCCCGGGGCAGTTCAGATGCCGAAAACGATAGTGGATTTGACAGTGTTTACAACTTGTAAACACTGTCAAATTCATAATGATTTTTTTTGCCTGTTCTTCTATTCTGCGATATCATAGTGATGGCCATATTTTGTACAAGTTTTTGCATAATTAATAAAGTAAATTACTGTTAAACAGTGATTTAATTTGCTCAAACCCATCAAAAATCATTACTTTTTGTGTAAAATCATGATTACCTACCTAAATTATCTAGCTATACCGACAAAATATGTGAATGCTCACCATTTAGTATATTAGATAGTAGATAGTAGATTATTGTATTAGTCAGCGTAAGTAACACTTAAGAATGGATATAAATATTCAATTGACATTTTTTGCACCAGTGCAAAGTGTCTTATTATAATTAAATAGAAAGTAATTCACGTTGTGACAACCCTAGAGAAGCCGCCGTTGTGCTCCCTAAGGCACGTGTGATCAAATAACCACATTTCTGATTTCGACAGGATAAATATTCGAATGCTGGGAACTTATTACATTATGCTGTTTTATACTGCACGAGTAATTTCGTGTACTCGTAATTTATAAAGGTTATGGATCCTGAATTTACGTCTAGAGATTTGTCGTACTAGCTGCAACAAGTGCAATATTCCGGGATAAAAATGAAAACATTAGAATTAAATAATGTCTTATCCATCGAAAGTATATGTCTGTCTGTACCTCTTTATGCTCAAACCACAGAACCGATTTTGCTGAAATTTCATATGGAGATACTTCGAGTCCCGGGAAAGGACATAGGATATTTTTTTATTCCGGAAAAATGTACTGTTCCCGCGCGATAAATGATTTGGGTGCAACTGAGTTGCGGGTGCAGTCATCGAGTAAGCAATTTTCTCCACGCGATGTCAACATCGATTGCATTCTTTGAACTAGAAACTTCAAAATAATATACTCTGTCCCTCTCTGTCCAAACAATGCGTTTTTACTCGTAGCCTCTTACTAATAAAAATAAGTAAGCGTTATATAACTTTGCACAGCGAATATCGAAGATCCGCTGTCTTTATCTGTCAACTGTCTTTTCCTATATGTCAGACAAAGGCAAGCCCTGTACAATTATTCGCTGCATTAATATTTTAATACGAAGGGGTCTATACATTTTATAGTTACAAATATGAATATCCGGTACTCATAACGTAATGACCACGTCCTTCCGGCCGTTTCATATATTTATAGCAGTTTGAACGATAAATATTAATTATATTATTGTATCGACATAATAATTATTGTAGCGATTTTCGAAAGCACAGCACAAAGTTAAATTATGGCGGTCATTAAAAACCTAAATTACAATGTTATTGCTCTAATGCATTCTATATTTTAAACAATAATTTTGATGTTTATGGATGAGTCGCACCAGAGGCGTGGTTAAAGTTAAAGCTATGGTCAAAGTTATGGTTATAGTTAAGCCTAACTTAACTTTAACCTTAACTTTGACCACGGAAATTCACAGATGTCTGTTGCGTTTATTTTTTTATTAAAGCTACAGATAATGGGATTGAGAGTATAAAATTTTCATTATCCTTAAAAATATTTGTTACTAGCTGTTGCCCGCTACTTTGTCCGCGTGGACTTCAGTTTATAGACTTAATAGTTGTTCCCGTACATCGATTGAATAGTTTACGCGCAAATCACAAAGGTACATTTCGTGGGAACCGTACATTTTTCCGCAACAAAATATATCCTATGTTCTTTCCCGGGACTCAAAGTGCATAATATATCTATACCAAATTTCTGCAAAATCAGTCCAGCTGTTTACGCGTAATGTCGCAACCAAGGGAAATATATGGATTTATTTTTATTATTTATAGACCGTAGATGTTCCGCGCGGCTTTGCCCGCGTAAATTAGATATTTCACAGACAAATTGGTCCACAAAAAATAGCCTATGATCCTTCACGTGCTCTACTTCCTATCTGGCCCCAATTACAGAAAAATTACTCTAGTAGTTCCTTTCTCGATAAATAGGCTATCTAGCAGTCATTTTTTAGTGGAAAAAACGGGGGAAATTATTTGAAAGGGCTTATTTGAACGCACTAATCTCAGAAACTACTGGTCCGATTTGTAAATTCTTTCAGTGTTAGATAGCCCATTTATTGAGAAAAGCTATAAGCTATATTTTATCACGCTAAGACTAATAGGAGCGAAGAAATAGAGGAAAATGTGGAAAAAACGGGAGAAATTATATGAAAGGGCTCATTCGAACGCGCTAATCTCAGGAACTACTGGTCCGACTTAAAAAATTCTTTCAGTGTTAGATAGCCCATTTATCGAGAAAGGCTATAGGCTATATTTTATAATGCTAAAACTAATTGGAGTGAAGAAATAGAGAAAAATGTGGAAAAACGGGGGAAATTATATGAAATTGCTTATTATCTTAAGATCTACTGGAGCAATTTTTATGTTATTTGGCAAACATAAAGAATAGACCACTTAAAGGGACATAGGCTATTTTTTGCGAAAAAATGTACGGTTGCGTTAAATTTCTAAATTACGCAAGCGAAGCCGCGCGAAATATCTATATATAATAAAATCATAGGAAAGTCAATTCTGCACATTGAATATTTTTGTACAATAAATAATACTTGGGATGTGATCTACTATGCTAACGCGAACGAAGTCGCGGGCAACAGCTAGTGACTCATAAAATTAATTCGAAGCTGTATTTATTGAAATGGGAGGAGGAAACAGACAGACAGGCAAAACATTTTTGTACTTCAGTCATAATAAATACCTTTTTACAGCTATTAACTGCTTTTACTAAATTACTGCTACTGGGATTTATAACTGCAATGTTTTCACGCTAGATGGCAGCACCAGAACAGAAAGCAAACAAAATGTTTTGTTCGATGTTTGACAATGGTTTTGTCAATATTCTCATGATATTATGACGTGTTAACAAGTCGAATTTTGGTCGGATTATTAGTAAATAATCAGTATACAGCTGCAGTACACAGCATATTATAGTAGCATGTGCTAGAAGCGCCCTCTACTCCGATCTTAGCATAATACTCCTAATTGAAATAAACATTTTATTAATAGTGGAGTGCCTAGAGCGTAAAAAATCATGCAAACCTCCGATTTCCGTAATAGTGGATGAAAATTGAAAAGAAAAAAAGGAATAGGTAGCTGATAAATAAAAAAGATTACGTATTGAAAAGTTGTGCTTTTAATTTTTAAATTACTTCAGTTACACTTATAAATTTAATTAAGTACTTAACTAAAAAATTAAAAGCATCAAATATTTTTGGTAAACTTTGCAAGTTATAGAATATAAAAGAAAATGACACCTTAAAAACAAAAATCTATTCAGGAGGTTAAAACCTCTAGCGACTCCATTACAATTATACATGTAAGATATTATATTATAAGAACGATATTTTTGCTTTTATAAAGGTTTATAAAAATGATATATTCAACTATCGTTTTAGTTAATTGCGGTCACCAAAAATCAGCTACTTAACAATTTCCTAATTTTGTGCAAAAACTAGCAAAAAACGTTCTTTGTAAGTTGAATAATTAAGGCATGCTAGGCCTGTGGTAATGAAAAGCCAGGCGTTTCAGCAATGAGATTTCTTTTACTTGTACTATGCCGAGTCTTGCGACATTACAAATACATTGTTCTCATGAAAACTAAATTAACGAGTTAATAAATAAAAAAACTGAAAATTTTAGATTACAAAAATTGTGTTTTATTAAAAATCGATTACAACATTTTAAGGTATACTTAACTTATTTTATCAAGTTCTGATTTTTAATAAAATAAGACTTCTTAAAACATATAAAACGTAAAACCGAAAGACTCAAAGAATAATACATCAGGTTATATATTATTAAGATAATATGGACTTATAAGAATTTTCTATTTTAATAGAGTTAAATAGAGGGAGCAAATATATAATGATTATATTTTTTTGAAGATCTTTGTAGTCCCAAAATTGTTAAATTATAGCACAGTTTGTTGAATTCAGTATAATATACTTTATATTATAGTTTAGTACTATCTGAGTGATAACTTTTTATTATATTAGTTAAAACAGATTATAAATTTAAAAAAAACCGTCCGAATGCGAGTCCAGTACTAATTGTGGAACAAAAAAGTTAAAATTATAATCGTTTTTGTATTGAAGCCATTAAATCATTTTATTTTTAATAAAATTTATGAATTGTAATGTAAGAAATATGTTTCTTGTTACCTATAATGTATACAGTATAGGATTGGA
The DNA here is from genome assembly GCA_905333045.1 of Lysandra bellargus. NCBI lineage: Eukaryota > Metazoa > Arthropoda > Insecta > Lepidoptera > Lycaenidae > Lysandra > Lysandra bellargus. The sequence goes on along the minus strand of HG995327.1, from coordinate 9,655,581 downwards.
CCTCATCTGGCAGCACGGAATCGCCTTTTTCCGTCGCCCTTTCTCTTTCAGTCGCTTAGAACTGCCATTTGCTTGACCGAGAGAGAAAGCATAATGCGATAGCCTCGAGGATTCCGCCACATGCTATCATATTATGCTTTCTGTCTCAGTCTAGCAAATGGCAGTTCTAAGGTTGGACCTCCTCTGGCAGCACGGAATCGCCTTTTTTCGTCGCCTTTTCTCTTTCTGTCGCTTAGAACTGCCATTTGCTAATCTGTAAAAATTCAAACGTCTAGTTATCGCGGTTTTAAGATACAGCCTGGTAACAGAAGCAGACGGACGGACAGCGAAGTCTTCGTAATAGAGTCTCCCTTTAGGTACGGAACTCCAAAAACTATCAATATTTATATTAAATTTATCAGTTTAAATCCATACTAATATTATAAATGCGGAAGTGTGTCTGTCTTTCTGTCCGTCTGTCTGTCTGTCTGTTATCTCTTCAGTCTTCACGCTCGAATCGCTAAACCGATTTTGCTGAAATTTGGCATGGAGATACTTTGAGTCCCAAGAAAGGACATAGGATCGTTTTTATCCAGGAAAAAACGTACGGTTTCCGCGCGATAAACGAATTTTGGCGCAACGGAGTTGCGGGCGACATCTAGTAGAACATACTTTTAAAAGCAATTTCCGAAAATCGGATGAGTATATTCCAGTCCAACGTATTATGATATCTTGTGCTAAGCTTAAGCGGTTGGCGGTCTGCCAGACTATACTGCAGTCGGTTAACAGATAATTGCCAGGTGTTAACAACCTATAAAGAAATTACTCATTTAATGAGCCTGTCTAAAGCCTGACGCTGAGCACGCAATTTTGGCTACAAAAAGAAAAAGAAAAAAAAACTAGTGCTCTTCAAAATTAGAATTTATTTTGTTCCGATTTCCGTTCGGAATAATTCCTAATTCAAATATGCAGTTGACAGCAATATTTTTGATCCTTTCTTTTGGGTGGTATTATCATTAAAACTACTTTAGTTCAATTCACGTGCTTAAATATTAATTCATTCCTAGAGAGACAGTTAGACATATTTTGTGTAAAAAATACAATACATTATTTAGCTTTTGAGATATTTCAAAACAAAAAGATCTTTAACAAATAATATCAACTTACTAATTTAACTAGTAACAAATTAGGCTCCTTCACTTAATTATTGTCAATTTAAACGTTAAAGTGAATTTAAAATATTGAGCTCGTCGAAACTTCTTTTGGCCATTAACGTTCAAACAATTAAGATATTCAACCCTAGCGAGGATTTAAATCAAGTCGGAAAAACTGGGGCAATAAATATCTTTGAAAGATGTTAGGTGCTTGAGAAATGGGAGAAAAATTCGCTTGTTCCTTATCTGATTCGCCCATTATTTAGATACAAAGTTTTTGAAGCGGAAAGGAAACTGTCAGTGTCAGAGCAAACTTGCTGTATCTATTAATCAGCATCAATGGCAGGATTTCAAGGATTTTGAAGTACTATAATAATAGAAGCTATGTAAAATTCTACTGTTTTTATTACTCGTAGGTTGCAGTGTTTGTTTCCAAACTGCTCCGAAATGGCTGTACGGTGTACCGATATCATTGTGTATATAATATAAAAAAAATGTTTCTAAAACGAGTTTTCGTTAAGTAAAAAAATTAAAATAATTGAAATATCAAATCTTCGCTCATTTGGAAGCCTATCCTTTGAGGGTCGCAAGAATATTATTCGAGTTTAAGATCTATGTTACTTAAATGAGTTCAAATCCCGACAAGGGGACGGAAAGTCTCTATAAAAACTTAAATATAATATTATGATCCCTGATACAGTAAAAATTTAATAAATACAAGTTGTTCAAGAACTTACATCGGGACCTGTCGGACGTGGTATGGACGCTTGTCATAACAATTTTTGATGTTGTATGAAAGCGCCCATAATTATAACAACACTCGGGGCTTATTCACAGTATAATATTTTTAATGAAAAGCGATTAAATAGTGAAGTGCGAAGGAACAAAGCGAAGAGGCTTGTCGAGTGTCTGAGTTCCGTCGAAATATTTACACCAGCGGTACTCGGTATGGATTGCGAAATATGCGGAAAATTGTGCTTAAAATCCATACTAATATTATAAATGCGAAAGTGTACCTGTGTGTCTGTTACCTCTTCACGTCCAAACCGCTGAACCGATTTTGCTAAAATTTGGCATGGAGATACTTTGAGTCCCGAGAAATGAAATAGGATACTTTTATCCCGGAAAAATGTATGGTTCGTGCGCGATTAGCGAATTTTGACGCAACGGAGTTGCGGGTGTTAGAAACTGAAATGAAAATATGGAATTGAGATTATAATAGTAACAACTAAACAAAGGAAAAAAGAAATTATTATAATTTTAAAAGTACGGTTATCAAAAATGTGACAAATAACTAGGTTATTTAGCTATACCTCGAAGAAGATAAAAATGATTATTATCTGTGAAACATGATAAGGAAGTTTTGGTTCATTTAGATATTTATCTAATTATCGACACTTATTGGTTATTTCAGTTAGAAGTTGTTATTTATATTATTGTTTTAATTAAAGATATGTTATAAATGTATTGTTCGAAATATCTAGGATATTTCGAACATAAATATTTAAATGAGAAATAAAACGTTTTGTGGTCTGATAAAATGTATTAACCAATAGAAATGTAATGGTTGGCTGATTGGACAAAGGGAATGTTTCCGGTCAAATCAAAATACTATTTAATAATTAAAATATCATACAAGATATAACATTGACTTATTTTTGATTGGTCAATGGGTTTAGCCAATAGATGGAAATATTCCCTGGTCATAGCCAAACCCGGGATATATAAGCCATAGAAGGTCGTAATTTGGACACTTTTTGTCTGGTGACCTAGAGACGGCTGAACAGTGAGTTAATTACTTTTCTATTGTAATTATTATCCGCCATATTTTATTGTATTTGTGTTGCTTTGTGTTTATTAGGTGGATAATATTTCTTAAATGTTATTTGATTATTGGTTATGCTTTTGTTGTTATTTTCTAATGACTTGATTGTTGTGTGTTCTGTGTTGTAAGTTATACTGTTTAAAAAAATATTTAGACCCACCGAGTTTCTTGCTGGTTCTTCTCGGTGGGATGGTCACTGAATCAGTAGTAGGGCCTTGGACCGATAATAAAACATATTTTATCGTACATATATTTTTTATTTAACTACCCTCACTTCTGATGACCATATTCTTTAATGTTAATTATTAGTTAATTTTGATATTTCTAACCTTTGAATAAGTAATTATTACATAGAGTCGTCCTATTTCTGTCACGGGCGTCATCTATTATTAAATAACTAGATGTTTTCCGCAATTCAGGGCACGAATATATCGCAAAGAAATTGTACATATTTTTTCTGTATTATTTTGTTCATTTTCCACTCATTCGATAGTTTTAAAAGAACATGGCGCAGAGAGTGACATCTCATATATTTCTTTTAACATTTTAATCGAAATTATTGCATAGTTACATACATAATATAGTCTAAATACCTTTTTTCTCTATTAAGCACTTCATGAAATCATAACTTTGTTTAGTATACTCGTAATCTAATTACATGGATGCCATGAAAACTATAAAGCTCAAACTAAAAGGACAAACACTAAAACTAGAAAATTTATGTGCGTGATAATGAAAGTTAATACAAAAAGTTGGCAATAGTTTAATATTCAGGTTATAAAGTGGGGACGTGAAAGTTGGCGTGGTTTATGTCCGACACCTTTGCTATTTAAAACACTATGGAAAATATTTTGTATTCCAGTGATATATTAGAGTACATTTCAAAGTTTTTAATGAGGTAAAAATGTTTTATTACGCTAAAATGAACAAAATTTTATGTAAACTATTGAAAAAACTAGATGATTAACAAGTTTTTGAAATTTGATTATCGTGTAAATTTTTTCGCTACAATGACTATATCATGTACGTCTCTCAAAGTATCACCATACCAAATTTCTTCCAAATCAATTCAGCTGTCTAAGCGTGAAGAGTTAACAGACAAACTGACAGACAGACATACTTTCGGATTTTTAATATAACTAAGAATTCCTAAAAATCAATAAAAATTGTAGATAATCAAATGATTGTACATAATACGTTCGTAGCCGCCGTAAACGAAGCTACCTATCTAAAGGGGTACGCCTCTACGACGCTACGTAGCTATGTAGCTCGCCACTACGATGCTACGTAGCTACGGGGTTACGGTGCTATGTAGCTTGCAACTACAATGCTACGTAGCTACGGGACTACGTTGCTACGATGCTCCGTAGCTAAGGGACTACGACGCTACGTAGCTCACCAGTCATCACCATTACGATGCTATGTAGTTACGGGACTACGATGCTACGTAGCTTGCCACTTCCATGCAACGTAGCTACGGGACTACGCTGCTACGATGCTACGTAGCTAAGGGCAACGACGCTACGTAGCGCACCAGTCATCACCACTACGATGCTACGTAGCTATGCCGCTACGAGGCCTCTACAACGCTACGTAGCTACGAGGCTGCCACGCTACGACGTTACGTAGCTACGCCACTACGACGCTCCGTAGCTACGCCGCCGCGACGCTACGTAGCTATGGGCCTACGCCACTATGACACGACGTAGCTACGCCTCTACGAGGTCTCTACGACGTAGCAATGACGCTACGCCACTACGAGACTGCTACGCGGTAAATTTTGATTAAGCCCAGAGCCGAGTTAATACAATTCAGGGATTTGTTAAGCTTTTGTTTTGTTACACTCACAATAAACAGAAACACAAAGCATTAATTCATATATTCAGATTTATTAAAGAGTAAACATCGGATACGATAAGCATACATTTATTGTTTTTATTACAGATCGTCCTGTAGTCGAATTTTGACCTTTAGACAGTCGTATTTTGACTTTTGTTTAATATGTAAAAATAAAATTAACAAAATATTGGTTTAAACATAGGCATTGGGCCAAAGGTACTGTAATTAATTAATAAGCGTTGGCAATCTAAGTAAAAAAGATAAGTTAAGCCTTGATAAGATGTTTCTCAACCTACAGTCCACGGACCATGTTTTCTCGCGATAAAAAATATTTTATGTGGTGATCATAGAGTAGACCCCGGAGTCTACAGTCTGCATTATGTTTTTCCAAAACATCATCAAAATCGGCATTTCACTTTCAGAGCCAATTGATGCTCACAAACAAATAAACCTTGGGCTTAATTGTTTAGGCGATTGCTCGTAATTGACTTGAAAAATGTGCTTTTAATGTAGTAATAGCTTACTTTGAGTAGTACCTCAAGGAGTGTTCTCCCCTATGGACTGATTTATCTCTTGCTGTATAAATCTCCAAAACAAACGCCTAACGATACCGGGACTCATCGCGTAATGGGGGTAACTAGGGTGGCCATTGTATTAGTATTTTGGAGGATAAAAAGTAAGATGACCTACTATTTGTTCTTGTACCTAAAATAAGATAGACGTATTGTATCGTGATTAGTTAGATTTAAACATTTTTGCATTTAATTCTACTATATCCAAACACTCAACAATCTTTGTTTCAAGGTTTCTTTGTTTTTTTTTACTGTGACAACACAACAGTGTAAAAAATTCTGCCAAAATTCGTTCTTCTCATAATAATAATAACGAAAATAATTTAATGTTAAATCAGACTTATAGTACTATGAATTGCAACGAATATGCACAAATATAGGCACCTTATTTTATAGACTTCTTTGAATAAGGTAGCTAGCTACTCATCTCCTGCGTATGGAACAAGAAGTATGGTCACTTAAACACATTGTCCGATAGAACCGGCCCGTGTGGTAGCAGCAAGTGACCATTAATTCGTATAAATTGAGCAAAGGACGTCTAAATCCGCAATGCAGGCGGGAAAAGGATTTGCCAAGAAAATCCTCCTTTGTGAAATCCGATGCTTTTTATCTCAGATTGATTTGGCTTACATAAAAATACTTATAAGAGTTTTAGAAATGTATCAGAGGAGTTTTTAGGATTAAAATACACTATAATGTGATGTTTATAAATATTTATTTTTATTGAGATAATTTTGGTTTTTGGAATTTACATGTACAGAAAGTACAATAAAATTAGTTATGGCGAGCTTTTTTTCTGATCTTGCTGTGGAAAGGCTTTATTCCCATTCCAGGTTGGGGATGTGCCCCAGTTTGAGTGGAGCATGCTTGGGGTATGTGGAATTGATTGACTACCGACTAGAAGAGCCAATCGATCCACTAAAACCACCTACGGATTGTCGTCAGCCGCTATTGAATATGAAATCTAGTATTTTGTATTTGTTTTACGAGATACTCCTCGCAACCGGCTGGTCAACCTCATAAGGGTCAATCCAGACCGCAAAGTGACGCGTAGATGCATTTCTAATTAGTACGGATTTGACAGATTTGTAAGACGTCTTGCTATTGTCAAGCAATTGAAATCTACAGTCAAAACAATTTACAGAAATACAAATAATTAGGGAGCTGGTGAACATTTAGTTATATAATTTGCACAAGTTTCATATCGAGGTAGATTGCAGTTTACGTCATTACGAATGGATTTAGTCTAGTCAATTAAGGTTGATCGCTGCGTTTTCGCGTTACAGTCGATTGAAGTTGCTTAAAAAAAGGGGATATTAAATCATTTGCTTATGTATGCCTCTGGGGTTCATGGTCACAAACAGCTTGGAAACTAAGAAAATTGAAGAGGCAGACATTCAGGGCTCTGTATTATTATGGGGCGGAGTTGTAAAAATGTTTAAAAAAGCTCTACTAAGTAATTTGCACACGGTTCTCATTGCACCCATTCGATTCATTATGACTCCGTGGATATGAAAAAACATTTAGCAGACATTCTGCTCACTGGTTTTTAGGTGTATAACTAGTTTGAAATTCACGGAATCAAGGGGAAGCGGGTATCCGGTATAGCGTGGGATTATTTTCATTCTTTATAGTCTATTGTTATTATTTAGTTTGATATTATTCGCTGAAGACACGGTAACGATTCAACTTCTGAAGCTGAAATCTATGGAATCACGGAATCACAGTGGAGAAATTTCATACCTGCGGAGACGTAGTTAACAGGTAGAAGCCGAATATTTCTGACGCGTGTTTAAAATTGGATTTTGTACTTCTAGCTTGGCGCGAGCGTCGGGTTGAAAAAAAAAATTCAAATGGTCTGCCTTTGACATATCAGAGGCCTGAACTGTCTGCCTCATCGAGTTTCTGGGTTTTCTTGATTAATTCAAAGATCAATCCAAGAGGCAGACATGTGCGCATAATATAGCATATGATATTGACGACCTCCGTGGCGCAGTGGTGAGCGCGTTGGTAGCTCAAGCCAGAGGTCGCGGGTTCGAATCCCGCCGACGGAACAAAAAGTTTATTTAAATTTCCTGGGTCATGGATGTGAATTAAATATGTGTATCATATTTAATTCACATCCATGATTCAATATACTTCCGTTGTCTGGTACCTGTAACACAAGTCCTTCAGGTACTTAGCACGGGGCCAGACTGACGTGGTGTGAAGCGTCCATAGATATTATTATTATTATAGCACTTGTTTTATTTTTCACATTTTTGAAACGCTGTCGATAGCGAACGCAGAGGAAACATGCTGGCAGACTATTTTTCTGTGGTCCTTCTCATTGTTATTAATCGAACAATTTCAATCTGCAAGTGTGCACTTCATATAGAGTTTTTTAAATCATAAAAAAAAACTTAAAAAATTGAAAACTACAAAAGTCAGAGCCCTGGATGTCTGCCTCTACGAATTTTTGTGTTTACAGGATGACTATGATCATCAGCCCCAGAGGCAGATATGTGCATATAATATCACCCACCTTTTTTTTCAACATTTTTGAAACGCCGTAAATTGACAACGCAGCGCCACCATGGTGGCAGACGAGGTTCTTGATGTTTCTTAGGGTATAATTATCACTATTAATTACGTCTGCCATGTGTGCTGATCTGTCTGTCATGTGTCTGAATTGACGCTAAGAGACCAGACTTATTGTGACACGCTTGGCTAATAATATTATCGTTATTGAAACAACTGAAGACAAAATATGTAAGGAAGAAAAAAGGTTATATTTGTTAAAAATACCATTGTAATTTATATTATGTTCCCAGAACCGGCTTGTCGTAATCCCAGTTCCGAACATAAGGTCCCAATTAAGCAAAAGGCTAAAGCTTTCCAAAGGCTTTTTATTTTTCAATTTGTGAATACAAGAACCAGAGTGAATTATTTTCATATTAATAAAAACGTGAATACGTGAGTGTAATTTTATAAAGAGGCATTTTTAGTTTAAAGAGCCAATTTATGAAAGCTTTTACAATATTAAATTGACCCTCTGTAGGATCTATTTCAGAACCAATAGTTCGATTCTAAGTATTTAAATAGTAAATTTTTACGCTGAATAGACACTTTATTTGCCTAGGACCCGACACAATAAGATATATAAGCCAATTTTAGCTTAACTACAATATTATTGAAACGGATCTAACACGTGACTTGTGCGAATACGAACCTCAATTATTTTTAACAAAAAATTAAAACCGACTTCCAAGGTAAAAACTATATTAATAGCATCCTTATAATATGAACTAAAAAGCATTAAATAATTTTTCCTATCTAATAGTGCCCTTTTCCGAATTCGGCTAAAACTCAACTATTTCTGTACTCAATCTTCATCATTTTGAAGTCGGTACCAGATGTAGCTGAATCTTTATTTCTTTGACAGAAAACTTGAAACTTTTGGAACCGGCACCGACTCCAAAATTATGAAGATTGAGTACAGAAATAGTTGAGGTTTAGCCGAATTCGGGAAAAGGCACTACATATTAGATAGGAAAAATTTTTAGTTACCTAGTAGATAAACTGTAAGTGCCAATTCAAATTGTATACAAAAATAGTTTCATATTGTCTTCACTAGATGTCACTGAGGCGCTCCTGTGTCGCGCTATCGCTTGTACGTAGAAGTTTTATATAGGTAGTTGTAACTTGTAACAAATTTTTGTTGTGTTGTTGAAAGTTTGTAAGCAACTGACAACTCAACAATGAGCTTGGTGTGAGCAGTGAGCATTGAATTGACAACATAAATCATAATATTGAGCGGTAATTGATCTCGTATAATTGTTATTAAGTTGACCTCCGTCATAGTCCACGAATTTATAAGTGGTCGTCGGTGGTACTGCGTATATTCTACGTATCTTATTACAATTTGTTAAGACTGTTAAGACTTAAGAGTTATACGGCATACCCCAAGGCCCAAATATCAGGTAGATAGATAAATTTAAACAATACATTTAAAAAAAAATCTAAGTGAACACGTGCTGCCAAATGCTCGCAGCGCGGCATGCCGCATGCCCTGACATTCCAGTTAGAACTTGAATACGATGTTTACGCACGCGTCTGCGACGCCGACCGCCGTGTATATTAAACAGCCTATAATAATTGGTGTTGCTATGTACATAATTATTATTATTGTATCCATACCTATGCCTTGTACTATTATCTATTTTGTGCCATTAGACATTGGTGACCTGAACACGACGTGGTAATGATGATGATGACGATGATGATGATGATGAATTTGAATTGCATGGTAGCATATGCTTTCTGTTCTTAACACAACGCCGAAACTCCCAAACGTGTATCTATAAAGAGTCAGGAGTTCTCTCAGCATCTTCGAAACCATGGTATACCTTGACCCAATATTTGACTTTTTGGTAGCATATTCTTAGTACACTTCACATAAAACCAAAATCACCATATGTTTCCATATAAATTTTGAGGAGTTCCCTCGATTACTCCTGGATCCCATAATCAGGTCACCACTTTTGTGAATATTCTACCAAATTGGAGTGAAACCTAATACAACAAAACAAAAATTTCGAAAATCGGTTCACAAACGGCGGAGTAATCGTTGAACATACAAAAATAAAAAAATGTATATCCACAGCCATATATATATATACACACACAAAAACATATAACCTCCTCGTTTTTTGGAAGTCGGTTAAAAATGGCCCACAGATATGTTACATTTTGAATTTAATGCCTCCATCATCAAATGTCCGTTTCAGCAATAATTATTACGTTAAAAACGTGTTCTTTCTGACTGTAACAAACAGTAAAAATATACATTTTAACAGTCACTGAAATTACAATTATAGCGGAAAACGCGAAAAATTTAAAACCACCAATTAGTCCTAAGTAAACAAATTGAACAAGGAGGCGAAAGAATTGCTGAGTGGGCGTTCAGAGCGGGGAAAATATTAAAAGATTGTAAGGTAATGAACTTAAATACTGTGTTGCCATTTTACTATCTCACTTTTCCCTATGGGCCCACGAATAAAGCTACTTTGTTTTCAACGTTTGAATACAATAAGTGGTCTACATTTTGTTTTCCGTTAAAAAGTAAAAAATAAGAATAATTGTGATTTGTTGTGATTTGTTGGTGATACTAAATCCAGCTGATCGACCCCGTTACGAAACATTCCACATAATTGTATGATATAATAATAATTTAAAAGTTTATAATCACTTTAGGTAATTAATTTTATTGTGTAGTGTTAGATGTTAAAGTTTAAACATAAAATATTTATTACGTTTAAATAATAACGTGTGGCTTTGAGTGTAGAATTACAACATGATTTATTTTATATTGTATGTTTCATAACAAATATATTTTGTGTAGTATAAGATTTAAACTCATTCTCTACATTATCAAAATATATTATATTTTGATAATGTAGAGAATGAGTTTAAATCTGTCTTGTGTCTATAATTATATACCACAACTTTTTAACACAAATCCTTTGTTACATAACTTTCTCGTTTTCAATTACTTAAACTTTTTTAAAACATTGTGAGTCTATAGTTGTTCGAGCGCGTACCATCCCTAGCGCACGGCTACATCACTACAGCGGGGCGCGGGGGGAGCGCTCCCGCTTGCGGCGCGAGCCGCGGCGAGACTCGACGCTCCCTCACTTGCCTAGGCGACAGGCGCGCGCGCACACCGCACACGGGTCACACCGCTGACCGCCATATTTCCTTTAAGTAATGTAAATTGCTAATACAGTTTTAATATTTTGAAACCATCTTTTTATTATGTCCCGCTGACAATAGTTAATCCATACTTCCATATCCATTCTAATATTATAAATGCGAAAGTGTGTCTATCTGTCTGTCTGTCTGTCTGTTACCTCTTCACGCCCTAACCGCTGAACCGATTTTGCTGAAATTTGGCATGGAGATACTTTGAGTCCCGGAAAAGGACATAGGATACTTTTGTCCCGGGAAAATGTACGGTTCGAGTTTTGGCGCAACGGAGTTGCGGGCGTCATCTAGTCTAGTTATTAATAAATTAAAAATAGCCTCGTTTAAAAATAAAACTTCTGTTCTAAATAAATAAAAAAAAAAACCTTTTTTATAGTCGTCGCTCAGTTCGTCGAGACACGAAAAAGTTTTTTACAACTTACAATGTACGTCTGGGAAACAGTATATTATTTTGTACATTTTTTATATTGTCTTTTGCAACATTATACATTATATTTATTACTTTCAGCATTTCACTAATATTAATAGCAATGATATAAGCTAAAAATGAATACCTAACTAATAAAGTAATTTTTGATTCATTGATGTTAAAATATGAATACACAGTTTTACTTATTTTAGCGTTAACATTATAGTACAGACGTATAGTGCATCAACTATAAAGCGGTAATGGCAAGTCCCCTATGCACATGAATATATTCTAAAGGCATAATCAATCTTTTATATAAAATTATTGCCGTGAAAAATATCGTTTGCATCAACGCTCGACGCCCCATTTCTTGGAGTACTTTATCTTGAGACACATTGTTATGAAAGAAAAACTTATTGTGCCATATATTGTCGTTTTTCCGCTTTATTCATATTCTGTTATTATTTATTTGTACAGTCTCCAATATATTAAAAAATTCTCGTGTCACAGCGTTTGTGCGCGAAGTTCTCCAAAATGGCTCAACCCATTTCTATGAAATTTTGTATCTACATGTCGTTAGGCCTAAGAATTGGTTTTATCTACTTATTTTTATATACTATATGGCAAAACAACACTTGCCGGGTCAGCTAGTATTAATATCTGAATGTATTCATGATCATCATAATATCGACTTTAATACTTTACAGCTCCGTTGCCGAACCGGTGGTAAGTATTATTTTAGACTCCACGTTCGAAAAGGAAAGTTTATAGTATGCTACCTAGTACCTACTTTGAATGAAAAGTATTTTACGTTTGATTTTGAAGCCTTATCACTGACATCGAAACCACAAATAGCTCAGGTGTGGACCTCATTTTAGTAAGGCTAATAATATAATATCTAACATAGAAACATTTTAGCTACCGAAAAATTTTATAAGGCGATGGTATTTGAGCATGCCTATTCAAGAGATTAGATGTAAGAACTTACTCTACGCACTAAAAACGCATTGAGTATTTTAATTTGATAGTAATTAAGGTTTTAGGGTACTGATTTCTTATGAGAGAATATTTTTCATAATAATTTTAAGTAACAACGAATTTTGCCGTGTTCTCAATAATCACAATAATAAATATATACACTCACTTTTTATGCACTTATTTCACTTCGTTAACTTATTTTATTACAATTTTAATGTTTTACACGACCAGTTTTGACATAATAATTTTTAGGTGTCTCTATTATTCTCTTATTTTTTCAATAATTCTTTGTGTCCGTGTGTAGTACTTCCAAATGTCTGTTCCGTTTTTATTATAAATCGCTCGCTCACTCGCCGATCGATCAGCGGCGCGATGTTCCCGCTCAATGGATTGAGATAAATGTACACCACCATTCACCGCCTGCAGCTCAACATGTTGAAGCAATTCACACCACTTCAATCGAGTCTCTAGATTTTTATAAGGGCTGTAATTGTGTGCACATGAAAAGGGATCATCCATGAAGTACATCACACGATATTCATGATTTTTCGACCCCACCCCTTGTCACAGGTTGTCACATTCCTAGTGTGACGTCAAAAATTTGCAATTCTACATCTAAAAATTAAAACTACCTTAAAATTTAAAATATTGTTATTCAATATAATATATGAAATTTTAAATGTATTGTCACTAAAATTAGAACCCCCTCCCTCCTTACCATGTCACACTTCGTCGACCTGCACGACCCCAAATACTCATCACGTAAATGATCTTGTCACCACCTGCAGCGGAACACGTTGAAGCAATTTACACCACTTCCATCGAATCTCCTTATAGTTAATAATGTCTATGATTAAGTGCACCTGAAAGCTACACCCGTCAAAATTGTCTGCAACACGCAATAATAACGAATAGAGAAAACATTTAATTAACCTGGGTGCTTAGTCAAGATGCTTTCGATAAAAGACGGGAAGTTCGAAAACCGCAAGAAGGCATCGCAAGCAGTATATAACTTGGTAACGACTGATAATTTTTGTCTAATATGACATATTTTATACTATAAACCAAAAGTGTGCGCCGCGGCACCCTGGTGCGCCGTGAAACAGGCGCCGTTAGTCGATTCTCCATCATTATCCGAAACCACAAATAATACAAACTTTTAAATTTTAATATTAATTATGTAAAACAGTTAAAGATGATTAAATATTAAGCCCCCGTATTATAGTACCTACAGCCGACATAATACTAGCAATAATATTATCTATCTGAACAATGTAAACGCCGGTGACTTCTAATTGGATGAAAAAAAAACAAAAAAATGGTTTTAGTGTTGCCAGCCCGCATAAAAATACATTTAATTACCCGAAGCTAGGCAGTTACGTAAACTCGATTAGAAACGAATCGAAATTGAAAATAAAATTGCGTCGTCAATATAATTTTACGATATTTGTGTAATAAACCACGCAACGCAATCACTTGTAAACCAAATGTGCTGTATAATACGCCTGATTGAGATCGAATTCGGTCACGAAAATGGAATTTAAATTACGTAAAAAGACACTATTAAATCTATAAATATGATGGAAAAAGGCAGAATTTACTATCAGGGAAATCATTTATTGGCACATGTTCTATAGTTATCAGGATAATTATTTATAGGCAAATGATTTATCGTATTTGGTTGGATTATATAAGCCGTCCCTAGACGATGAGCAGTTTTTGCTTAACTACTCAACTGATACCTTAACATAATATATTTTGATAAGATAACAAACAAACGAATTTCCGCATTTATAATGTTAGTATAGGATTCCCAATTTACCAAGGAAAAGGTCAAGTCAGAAGCAGCGGAGCTGATGAGCGTGTATGAAAAGGGTTAGATTGTATGACATGAAGCGAAAATTCAAAGATAATATTATAAGCCTACAAGTATGCGATATTAAAATATTATACGACTAGATGACGCCTGCAACTCTGTTGCGCCAAATTAGTTTATCGCGCCAGAACCGTACATTTTTTCGACATAAACCCCATATCCCCTTTTCCAGGACTCATTTATCTCCATACCAAATTTTAGAAAAATCGATTCAGTAGTTTGGGAATTGGGCGTGAAGACGTAACAGACAGACTCACTTTCGCATTTATCATACGCATTTACGTTGGATCGTTTTTGTTTACGTTTGTTTAAATTGGATCTTTACGGCCTTGGAAATATTCAAATCTAGTAATTTATGAATTTATGAACGCGTTATATTATACGGTAGGTATAACATAAAGATACGAGGTATAACTTTTGTTTTGTATCTCAACAAACAATATAAAAAGTATCCTCATAATTTCAGGACTTATTCAATGAAAACAAATTGATAACAATAATAATAATCATTGTCATGACAACAATGGTATTCTGTTAGTTAGCTAAAATGACACGTAACCGAACACAGTGTGTTAAGGTCTCGCATTACAATTTAGATGTTCTAATTACTAGGAAAATAGGGTAATAGGGGAGGGTAGGGAAGGGAATAGGGTAGGGGATTGGGCATCCGGTAAACTCACTCACTCGGCGAAACACAGCGCAAGTGCTGTTTCACGCCGGTTTTCTGTGAGAACGTGGTATTTCTCCGATCGAGCCGGCCCATTCGTGCCGAAGCATGGCTCTCCCACGTATAAATATTTCTAATGGTGTTAAGAAACAATATTTTAGAATATAGCTGCCGCTCTGTTTAATTACTTTGACGCCTTTTAACAACTCTGTCTTACCTTTCCTTGTTCCTATTCAACCTTTCATGACTTCTCACCCAAACAACATTTCAATCTTATTAATTGTATGTCCATTGGGGATACTATCAGGGGCAAAGTGATAAAAAGAACAAATAAATGAGCCAGAGATGTATCATATACAACACTATTATTAATATTATGTAACAAGACAGCAAATTAAACTTGACGTAGTTCATACAAATATTCAAGTTTAATAAGTTGGCGGAGAACTGAGGCGATCAAACTATGTTAATTATACTAAAGGCCGTGTATTTAGGATCCAAACAATGCAGTGGTTAGGGCAATGTTTATTTGATGTGCAAACATAATAAGTAATTAATACTTATGGAATATAATAATAAATAATTATGGAACGATCCAGAGATGGTAAAACTTAGAATCTAGTTAAATATTAATTCTAATATAGTAATTTCGAAAGTGTCTCTGTCTGTCTATTACCTCTTAACGTCCAAACTGCTGAAACGATTTTGCTGAAAGGTATGGGTTTCGGGAAAGGACATATTAGGTTATTTTTATCCAGGTAAAAATGTACGTATAAACGAATTTTGACACAACGGCAGCAGCAGCTGGAGTGGGAGCGGACGTACATCCAAACTATCATGTTTATTAATTTCCAAATCATACAACCACGGACGTAAAAAAATACGGACGTAACCTTGTCTAATCCCGAGTGAAGCATAGTAATGGCCGCCCGTGTAGGATGTGTGCATGTCATTGGCGCCGTTACTCAATGTACAATGACAGCGGGTTGTAGTACCTAATTGCGTGTGTGAGTGTCGGTCACGTGTACAATAAACGAAATTGTCGTACCTTGCATGCTTCACCTCTTTATAGTGTAATGCTTCGTCCGTATTTTTTTTACGTCCGTGCATACAACATACTTTTCCGGATCAAAATTTTCAGTATATGCCTCCAACACATCTGACAATACTCGCATGAGCATCGCTTATTATTTAGACATTAATTATCGCGGGTCTCACCCTGGTTCATCTCCCGGAAGCGTATTACATTTTTGGCAGGAATGTGGCACATTCGGTTGACGTGTGTCAGATGTGGTCGCATCTGGCAGACGAGGTGTGATTTATTATGTCCCGGGTCGCGCATTATTTATTCCCGGAGATATGATTTTTACTACATATATTGTGTAACGCGAAGTGCTTAGATATGCGCTAGCTCCGAGGAATCATCAAAAATGTTCTAAGGTGACCGGGGCTTTTAGCCCGGCCGCATATTATCCGAAATTTCTGATCAGAAAAATTCGGACGCCGGAACATTTTGTTGTGGATCCCGCATACTATCAGAATTCTGACGTGTCAAACTGTATGAGCGGGGCGGGGCGTCCGAATTTTTCTGATCTGAAATTCGGATTGTACATTATCCGAATTTCTGATCAGAAAAAATCGGACTTAAAGTTAGCGCGGTTTTACGGAATTGTCAAAAATGTTGCGGTCTGTCTCAAGGTTGTGGTTTTTATCTCAAGGTCGAGTACATCTAAACCTTTAAATATGGACAATGGACATCTAAAAATTATAACATTACTAAGTAATATACATACATGTATGTAATAATACATAATATACATAGACATGGGGTCTGAGTTTTGACAGACCACTCCTATTTCCTTTAGTTGTTTTTTAAGTAATTAAAAGATTTTTATGTATTGCTAAAAACACTATATGTGCTCACAAAATTTCATGAGAATCGGTCAAGCCGTTTCGGAGGAGTTCGATTACGCACCCCGTGACACGAGAATTTTATGTATTAGATTATTAATCGTAGCAACTCCGGTTATAGCTACTAACGATAGTTAATGTCTACACGTAAAATTAAATCAATTATTACAAAACACATGCTCAAATAGATAAATATTACCTATTCATATTCATCTTTATTTTCTATAAAAGGGGTGATTCATTTCAAGTTTATGTAAAACTAAAAGCATTATACAGCCTCCACAAAGGTATAGAGGTAGCGAATACTTGATATCTAGCGATATACGTTCTGTTTAAAGGGAGATTCCGCCTATAAAACACATAAGGCAAACATTACGGAGCATATCAAACAGATTGTTCAGGACTTTGCAGAATGTTTGCTGTGTAACTTATAGCTTAGGTTGCCTGTACCTACTCTAGTGACCTATATAAGAAACCATTGAAAATATTTGCAATGTTCAAAGAAAAAAGCATAAAATTATGAGGTAGGCAGCTTGACTAGGCTTTTTGGCGCGTTTTGGAAATCAGAACTAACTTCTCATCATGAAAATTGTGATTTGAAGTTGGAAAATTTTTATATCCAAGTTTGGTTAGGACAATGCAGGTTGATCACTTTTTCTTACAAGAAAGATGGGCATGTAAAATAAAATCGGAAAACTTTTGACTGATGCCTATTTTAATTCTATTCAGTAAACGCCTTTCTAAAAATTTGCTTTTATATTTTAACGTAATCTACATATAATACGAGTAAAGTAGTTTTATTCACAACGAGTATAATAATATATTATAGAGTAGGTATAGACGTATAACAACGGAGTAATGCTCGTCGGGACCCCCATGGGGAGTCCCCATCCCCTACGTTGAATGCGTCACGGCATTTCACTGCGTAAAAAAAAAAAGAAAAGGTATAGACGTATAACGAGTAAGCGCTTGCGAATTCATATTTTAATATTATATTCCTTTTCTTGTGCTTTAATAGTTTTTTTATTTATTTAATAGTTTAGTTTAGCTTTGTCGCTTATTGTTAGTTATTTTTTTTTATTTAGGTCATTGTGTTTGACATGATTTGATGTTGGGTACATGGTTGGTTGGATATTTAAGTTTT
This sequence comes from Lysandra bellargus, assembly GCA_905333045.1. NCBI lineage: Eukaryota > Metazoa > Arthropoda > Insecta > Lepidoptera > Lycaenidae > Lysandra > Lysandra bellargus. The sequence continues at coordinate 9,637,482 of HG995327.1, read as the reverse complement.
AACTTATTACTTATACTTTTTTTTTAATTGGCATATCGCTGTGTAATATGTATCTTACTGGAGTTGTAAATAGCTGTGAATTTTCCTAAGAAAATAAAATAAATAAGTAAAGAGCCTTTTTGAAAGCAAACTTACAAAGATTTTCTGTTCTCAAAAAAACTATCTCAAAAACTCAAGCCTTGAGCAACACTTTGGATCGTGCATTAAAATTACAAGTATACGTTCAAAGCCTCAGCCTCACCTTTGTTGGACATTTATAAGGATTACTTACATAAAAGGATTCCTTTGAGCACATAATTCATGGAAATGTTTTTCTGTTTGAGTTTCATTTCACTTAGACAGCTAAGACGCGAATAGTTCTGAAAGCTTATGAAATTATTTCAAAGTAAGTTTTAGAAATTATTTTGTGTTTAATTTTGTCTATATTATAATTTCAAAAGATGTTTTGATATACTTACCTACGCTTGTTTAGTGTTTGATGTCTTTATTATTGTAAAATGTGTCTTACATCTTTATATAACGATAAGTTAAAAAATGTTTTGACTTTTGTGAAACTATTTTGATTGTAATAAAAAACATGAAGTTGTTTTTGTATTTAATCTGTCGTTCATCTAGGCATCAGCGCTACTGCTACGCTAACAAACTAGATTTTATTCTAATCTTCATTTGACACTATAAACAGACAACATTAAATTATAATCTTATATCTTTAAACGAGCAATTCTTGTATAATATATATAAATATATAATTGGGATCTCGGAATCGGCTCCATCGATTTTCATGAAATTTAGTATATAGGGGGTTTGGGGGGCGATAAATCGATCTAGCTAGGTATCATTTTTAGAAAATGTCATTTTATTCGTGTTTTTCAAATACCGAGAAAAGATCGGTCAAATAGCTAGTTATTAAGTATAATTATTATTTTTAACAAAAATTAAAATCGACTTCCCAAAAATTAAAACCGACGTCCAAGATAAAAACAATAGTAATATGAACTAAAAAGTATTAAATAACTCTTACTCTTTAATAGTGCCTTTTTCAGATTCGTCTAAATCTCAACTATTTCTGTACATACTACAGTCTTCATTATTTTGAAGTCGGTACCAGCTAATTTATTCGTGAGTTCAGTAATGTCAGAACTTAGAATATCTGAAACTTTTGGGACTGGTACCGACTTCAAAGTAATGAAGACTGTAGTATGTACAGAAATAGTTGAGATTTAGACGAATTCTGAAAAAGGCACTATTAAAGAGTAAGAGTTATTTAATACTTTTTAGTTCATATTACTATTGTTTTTAGCTTGGAAGTCGGTTTTAATTTTTTGTTAAAAATAATAATTTCACCCTTTTTAGTTATCTACAAAATAAGGCTTTATGCGTAAATAACCAATACGAATGTTAACTATGCATATTATGTTACTGTAAGCGAAATTGTGGTAAATGCTTGCAGTTATCTAAGCGATGCTGCAATTTCCAAACTTTTATCTTTAAAGGTTCAGGAGTTCTATTCAGTGACTTTGGACCTTCGTATGAAATTTCCCTTATTCGTAGCATATGTTTAACTTACTAGAAACAATATTTTAACCACTATGAGTGTTTTGATAAATTTCAAGGATTTCCCTCGTTTGCTCATAGATCCCATCATCAGCTTACCACTTTCGTAATTGTTATACAAAATTAAGATTATATCATATACAACAACACGAGAATTTTGAAAATCGGTCCACAAACAACGAAATCATCATCAGAAACAACTGCTTCGATCCAAAATATCGCGAAAAGTACCAATAATTGGGTCATAGTGTGGTGACCCATGGTATAATTATGGTTGTGATGGTGATAATCAATCAAATTGATGTGTTGGCTTATGTTTTCAGTTTTTTAAACAACGCCGAAATCCCCGAACCTGTACCTATTAGCATTCAAAAGTTCTGTTCGGTATCTTCGGATCCAGGGTATAACCTGGTGCGAAGTCTTACATTTTGGTAGCATTTACCTCGAGTGCTTCAGAAAAAATCGAAATCACTATATGTTTCCATACAAATTTCAAGGAGTCCCCTCGATTACTCATGGATCCCATCATCAGATCACCACTTTTATGAATATGGTACCAAATTCGAATCAAACCCTATACAAAACAAAAAGAATTTTGAAAATCGGACCACAAACGGCTGAGTAATTGTTGAACATACATAAAAAAAATAATACATACAGCCGAACGTATTACCTCCTCCTTTTTGGAAGTCGGTCAAAAAGAAAAACTACTCATTACATTTTATCTCTCGGAATCGGCTCCAACGATTTTCATGAAATTTAGTATATAGGGTACCCCCTAGATCGATTTATCGGGGGCGATAAATCGATCTAGCTAGGAATCATTTTCATAAAATGTTATTTTAAGTGTGTTTTTTGAATTCTTTGAATACCGAGCGAAGCTCGGTTATATAGCTAGTTATTATTATACCTGACTAATTGAGTAATTGTATTTTGTGTACAAATGACAGATGTTTTAATTTTCTAATTTAGCGTGTATTGTATCTAATGATGTTGTCATTTAATTTAGTTTGTGTTTGAGCGAAACATAATTTTAATCACGGCGCTGTATCGTGTTCCCGAATAACAATAACAAAGTAACAGCCTGCGTCTTGTAAACATGAATAAGGGCGCTTCACACGACATCAACTTTCAGTCATCATATCGTGATAAAGGTTTAATAATGCCTGTAGTTTTTTAAATACTTACATTGCAGTGCAAAAAAAAATTCCAGATATCATAGCAGTTGTTTGCTAAATAAATATTAAATTTTGGTTGCATAAAAATAAGTAGTTACTATAATATTATTAATTATTGTAATCGCAGACAAAGAAAATATGATGACCTGTGGCTATGAAAATTGCCCGCACTTTTTATAGCCTATTCCTATCATTCGGGCAAAACGCGTTTTGCCCGCATGATTTTTGGCTTTTTGGGTCAATACGCATTGACAGAAAAAACGCCCTAGCGCAGCGAGATCCCTGATATTAGACTACCAGACCTAAATAATTTAGTTTAGTGCAACATGAAATATCTGTGAAGCTTAGTTAGGAAAATAGCTTTATTTTTTTATATTTTAAAATGTCCCTACAGGCTTATCTAACATTTGAATCGTCACTGCTTTATAATATGAAAGCTTCTTTGGGATATACTATGCATTCCCTATCTTAATCTGACAGATCTAATGACAATGACGTACCAGTATATATTTGAAATCTGTCTCTTTGTTAGAAAATACCAATATCTATTTCCAACAAATCAAGTAATGCAGAAACAAGGGTCAAGTAGGCATAAGCATAAAATTTGGGTACCTAAACAAAACCTAGAAATTTATCGAAAATTTCAATTACTAGAAATTATAAATGCATTTATCATGTCAATAAATGTATATAATAAGCTACCAAATAATATAAAAAATATAACATCCTACAATAAATTTAAAAATAATTTGTTTTCGTGGCTTTTAGATAAACGTTTTTATTAAAATAAAGAATACTTTGAAGATAGACAAAATGAAAGAAGGTTTTGATTAAGTTAAGATTAGATTGCTATTTTCAGAATTTCCTATTACAATATAAATAATTCTGTAATTTTAAATTCTTTAACATTGGTAAATTACTTATATAATTTTAATTGTAAATTTGACTAATTTAAGTAGAATTTTATTGGATTGTCATTTTTATTTCATTTATTTTAACCAATTAATAAACAATTTTATAACTTGATTACATGACTGCAATGTATTAGATAGTTGGGAGTTGGGTTGAAAGTTACTCATCGATGGTTTTTGGGTGCTATATAGTTACTGCGTAGTTCTGTTTTTATAAGTTTCATTGTATTAGTGTTACGTATTAAGTATTGTTTTTGGAGATACCATACAGTGCCATGTAATAGCTAATAGGCCATAATATTTTGATTTTTGTAACCTCCTTGTAAAGCACAGATTTGTAAAGATGACACTGACATGTTAATATCTTTTTTTTTTTCTTTTTTCTTCTTCTCCTTCATCTTATATGGTTTGTTTTTAATTAGACGATTAATTTAATTGTACTGTACGCATTGCTAATTTTAAGATTTTATGAATTGACATGTTAAACAATAAGGTATTATATGACTAAATTAGTTATAAATTCGATTAATCCTTCAGGCCCCGCGCGAGCACCGGTGATCGCGACAACAATAGAATACAATAGCAATTCCTGGAAATTCCGACTGAAGTATTAATAATCATGGTTTAATGATTATAACAATGTAATGATTATTATGAAACTAATGTTACTAACTTGAGTCTTGACCGATGTTCATATTTTAATGTTTGCATGTCGAGAAAATCGACCAAAATATGTGACACACTGTAAAATTGTACCATCTTAAATGACCATAATATTTTTGCAAATAAAGATTACTATTATTATTATTTCAATATTCGAAAATAACTTTTTTTTAACCCACCATGTGAGAAATCTGATTTCTAGATACATGTCGGAAGCCTTAATCTGCATTACAAGCTTAATCTGACACGTTCGAGCTTGTTGCAAAATCCCCTCTTCCCTAAAAAAATCCCTAACTAGATATTCACTAAGGATATTAATATTATAATATTATGTTCCTCGATTAATATTAATAGGATTTGTAGCGACTTTTCACACAAGGGTGTAACAAAAATAAGTGACAATACTTTAGGGTATATACGTGTTTCTTATAGAGTTCACTGTGAAAGTAGCAGCGTTGAAAGACCAAAATTTTTTTTCACTTTTGTATGGGGAAACTCGTGACGCTCGGGCCCTTGTCCATACAAAAGTGAAAAAAAATTTCGTCCTTCAGCGCTGGTACTTTCACAGTGAACTCTCTACAAAGAACACGTATATACCCTAAAGTATTACTTATTTTTGTTACACACTGTACATCCATTGCGTGAAAAACATGCTTACGCGTATGTATCAAAAATCGTCGGAATAATCCGATTCCCGTCAAAATAATATCGATACACATTGCTATTCGATTTCTCAATCTCGACATTTCAGAGATTCGCAAATAAAATGCTCTCAAAGCAGCGACTGTCACAATCTCTTTACTCCGAGAATCCGCATCGAAACAGACGCGGAACCGATGGCTCCTGGTCCCTCGCTGTGAATATTATATGTCGAGAATACTCGATGGCTCGAGACAGCGATGTTTGGAATATACGCTGAAGGAAGAAAATGGAGCGATGTAATTGATCGGTTGGTATATTCTTTCGAATTATTCAGAACGATCAAGACATGAGTGGAAGAAACAGGTTAGTAACAGTAAAAATACCGACTTTTGAATAAATGAAGGCTATAGGGCCGGGAAAATTATTTGAACTAAAGAAATTAATGTTTTATGTATAGTCATATAATGAAGTATTCAAGTTGCAAGGTTTGTTAAAATAATAAGGAAAAATTTGTAATTGTTCTTATGTTATAAAATGTTTGTTATCTGGTTTCACCTCTCACGTCTATAGAATGCAGCGATACTGAAGTGACGTTATTTAAGTAGAGGCCTAAAGGGATGTCGTAAATTTTTAATCAAGTGAACTAAGCCAATCGTATCCAATTATTTTTATGTTGGCACAATTTCCAGGATAGGCTAGCTAACCCTACAATTCTTCCATTTGCGACAGACAAGACTATGACCACTCGATAAGGCAACGCTGACAATAATAAGTTAGTTCAAAACAGCGCCCCTGGTGGTTAACACGGCTTATTCGTGAATTGACCATAAGCTATGTCCACACTATGCGCTTTCGTCTTCAATTTTCGTCATCTTCTTCCATTCAACTTTCATTTCGGCGCATTCAATAATTGAATGCGTCAGAAAACGTAACGCCAACTTTACTGTCATTTTTAATAACAAAGCGATAGTTTTGGACGGTCAGAGGGCATGCGTCGCGGGCATGCCTCATGTTCGCTGTTGACACTTGACTGCGCTATAACGCATGCCCTTGACGAATGGAAAAAGGCACAGTGTGGACAAAGCTATACGAATGGTGAATATTATGCAAAGTTCTATGCAGAGGGCACTCCTAGCACATACAATAAATAATCTGACAGCACACGTCATATTAAAATGTTGACAGAAACGTCGTTGTTTACTTTTATATGCTAGTACTGCGCTCTAGCGTCAATACATTGACATACAATATAGTTATATATCCTATTATAGGAAAATCTTTAAGGGTCTTTTCCTGATTATAAAACTCGGAAACTATCAAACGAATACACAATAACCCTCTTGGCAGAGTCGGTAACCACGAATCAAGGGGCAGATACAAAAACCATAACCAGCACATGCGTTAAAGATCCGCATAATATTTTTTGCAGCAAATTCATTCTCCCCTAATGACTTGAGGGATTCTTATCTTCTAAGAACGAGTATGTTAAATATTTATACTATATATATTTCGTCTTAATTCAGGGTGAACGAACCTTCCCTTTATAATTCTAGCTCGTACAACAATTAAATGTCTCTCTCAGTCTTCAGTATTATGTACTTTAATTATAAACTTACAATGTTTAATGTTTTAAGAACAAAAGATTGTAATCCAACTCATTTATTTAGTTAGCGTTGTTAAATTGATAAATTGTTGTTTTAAAATGTAATAACAATGGATTTACATTAACTGTTGAAACTTGAAAGGCTTAAATTTGATACTTTTAATTTCCGAACAATGGGTATCTAAGATTCAGGGATGTACGAGTATTTGTTGTTTGTCATAATATTTTCGGCTGCGAACAGCTTTAATGGAAATCGCGCTCGATATTTAGGCTCGATTTAAATGTCCGCTCGAATACGGCGGAAAAATATAAAAAAGCGCAACGCTGTTTATGAAGGGTGTAACAATTCTTTGTGTAACAATTGTACTTTAGGGTGTGTATGTGCTCCTCGTAGAGTTCACTGTGAAAGTAGCGGCGCTGAAAGACCAAATTTTTTTTTTCACATTTGTGATGGGCATGCACATCAGCGTCACGAATTTCGCCATACAAAAGTGAAAAAAAAATTGGTCTTTCAGCGCTGCTACTTTCACAGTGAACTCTCTACAAGGAACACATACACACCCTAAAATACTAACACTTAGTTTTGTTACACCTTGTATAAATCGTTAATACATACATTTTGCTTTAGATCTTGCGGTGTAGCCGCCAAACCGCATATTGATATCTTCTCTTTTCCGCCAAATCGCCAGAAAAAACACTAGTTGGACCATACAATACTTTAATTTTTAAATTTTATTTAGTACTAAACCGCAGTAGTTTATCTATTACCGTAACCGTACCGCAGGTGAACTGAAATTATTCGCGGTAAACCGATTGAAAATTGGCTTCAATAATTGAATAAAAAGCCTTTTAGTCTAATTGACTGGGTATCATGGTTATAATATTACATTTTCGCAAATGCAACTATAAATCAATACTAATAATCTCTAAGGACGCTTCAAACCACGTCAGTCTGGCCCTGTAGTAACCTGAAGGACTTACACTACTGTTACCGTAAAAGAGAATGCAAATAGTTTTATTAATTAAAACAAAGAAAAGATTCTGAAAGGACAGCTGAAGGAGTAAGAAGATAGGATGGTTATTGTTTGTATTCTACTAAAACATCTTCTCATTCTTCTACGCTTTATAAATAATATTATAACACGTAGAAGTTTAATAGGCACCTTGTTTTAAGGAAACTTTAAAGAAACAGATGACAAATTAGTTTTTGTGCTACTTTATTTTGAAAGTGTTGATTAAAAATCTATACAAATCCCTCTCCTTTGCATTTTCAGGCCTCGTTTCACGCAGTTCATCTGGCATATGTTGATAAAGGTTTCGTTGGTCGTCGTGCACACGGGAAAATAGACGTTAGGGCACTTCTCACAAGGCATAGTTTGGTTCAGCGGTGGCAGCAAACGCTCGATTTTCGTCTTCAAGCCGTCTTGCGTTAAAATTTCTTTGGACAGTACAAATATAATTATGCATTTGACTGTAAGGGATAATGTTATTTCTACATTAACAAAAATGGAAAGAGTTTGTCAAAAATAATCTTTAAGTGAACCTTTCTTGTTACCATGTTCTTAATATTTAGTTTACGAATTTAAATACTTTTTCATGAAAGTTCCACTTTATGTTGCAATATCTAAGCCATTGAAAATATTTTCTTGCATTTCATAATATTATGCGCAGTGAATAATTCTAAGATAAGATGCTAAACTATTAAAAGATTTTTCTAAGACGTCATAATTACCTTTAAACATTTTAAATGCTTCAAGTGGTCTCATCGAAGAAATACTAAAATCTTAATTAATATCCTTTTTAATTACTCAAGATTTATTAAGATTAACTTTCTATGAATAATACTTAATTTATTTTAAGTGCTTTTTAAACATTTTATATTTAAGTCTCGCTTTGCTCGGTCTTTATCTATCTACAGAGATAATGTGTTTGAAAAAGAGGATACATAATTTTACGGAAATAAAATTACAATATCTTTATTCCCATTCCCCTTTATACGTTTCCCTAACTAATCCATGTCTTATAAGTCGAAAAAGTCATTTGATTGCAGTCAAATGGATAGTATATAACAGTCATGTCTATTAGGAAGGCTGCTAGCGCTTCAGTAGTCAAAAGGCATAACAAACTGATGACAGTGACCATCGTACGCGTGAAACACAAACTTCTGAAACCTCGTCCTCACGCAGTTCAGCCAGCATAGGTTGGAGTAGGTTCTATTATCGGTGCCACAGACTGGAAGATAGGCTCTAGGGCATTCCTCACAGTCGGTTATCAGCTCCAGGAGAGGCAAGGAATCTGTGACCCTCTCCATGTAGTTCTCCTGAATATGCTGAGCCTCATTCCTGCTCATTATTCGGTTGTCCTGACAGAATGCTATGGTCGCCATTAGTAGTACTGAAAAACATGGGTGTTGAAGAATTGAATTTTCGGGTTTCAAATGTATTGCTGGAGCTATACATTTACAAGATCAGTTATATTATTATTTTATTAAGCTGCTTTGGTTTTTCACATATTTCATCTCCGACATTAACATACTATAGCAGCGTCATCACTCATCAGTCATCACTAACCTAATTAAATTTTTTGCAAAAAAAAAAATAAAAAAAATAATCCAAAACAAAATTTTTCCTCAAATTGTAGTTTTCAAAATTTCGTAAACTAATTTTCGTTTGCTCCAATTTTCTAACATTAAAACTTTGAATTCAAATATTTGTCTGAAACACCATTTTATCGCGTTTAATCCACTCGGAAAGTTTTTAAAACTTCTGATAATAATTTTAAACGAAGCCAGTTCCTCAATACTTTATTTAGAAGTTCGAATTCAGGTCGCCGTCAACTATAAACTTTTGCGATGTTTTTTTCAATAACTTTTGCACTACAAACTGAAAATTAACTTAATTATTGAAATTCTGCATTCACTTCTGGATTATAAAATTATTTTGCTGAATATGCTGCAGGTAACATAAATTTTATACCTGGAAAGGTTTAAGCTGAATATAGGTAATGAGTTTTGAAGCATGACGAGAATTTTCGTTCTGTCTATAAAATTTCAGATAATGTGAAAGTGCAAATAATCAATACCTACTAACTACTAATATACTATACTAAATTCTATTTCAACGCTATACAACGTGAAGAGAGAGAGAGAAAATTAAAAATTTTAAATGGGGATTTTAAAAAGAAGGTTATCGTGAACCAGAAAATATATATCTACTAAAATAGTTTTAATTTCTTATTTCCATTCTTACCCAATGTAATATTGTCTACGTCTCCGTTTTTCATTGCTGTGTAATTTTCAAATTATACTTGATCTTGTAATTGAAAACGGAAATTCTGCAGCAAATCAGTTCTTTTATAACAACCGATAAGATGTTTGTAATGAAATTGTTCGTTTCAAACAGTGAACTTTAATATTCGTAGGTTTCAAAGTAAAGAGTCTTGATAGATTCATTAAAATAATAATTCATAGCAAACTTGAGCTTTGATGATTTTATTAATATCTTATGAAGACTACTACAGCATGGCAAAAAAGAGTGCGTTTTAAAAGCTTTTCTTTTATTATAAGGTTGCCTATTATAAAGCGCTACTTGAACGCATTTTTGACACAAAATGTACTGTATAATGTATCAGAATCTGATGGCAAAAAATGAGAAAGTAAATTGACTCTAGCAATACCGGGGTATTTGAAATAAAACATTCTGAACCTTTTTTCCTTATAACGGCTGATTCCGTGTATGAAACATGAAAAATGTAAAAAATTATCTAATGATCAACGATATTTTTTGAAAATCTCCCATCCTTTTCCATCAGATCCTGGAAGACCTATAGTGTTGGCAAGTACTATAACGTTGCCATTAATGCCTGTGCCGGTCGGAGTGGGTGGTGTTAGGTTTTCTTCGTTACGGAATTAATTCTTGATTCGGTCGCCGCGCACATAGCCCCGATAAAAGCAATACAATAGCTTAAAACTTACTTCAAGTTGTCAGACTCTTTTTTGAAAAGCTGTACCTACTAATAATAACACAAAAAATCATAAATTGCAGCTGAAAATAAAAGCCTGTTGAATCCCCGTAATCAAAAGTAGAACTCCTAAGTACTTAAAAAAAAAAGAAATTAGCGGCACTCACATTCGGCAACAATTATTGATTCCGATGCAAAACCTTTCCGTAAGGACCCATTGTAATTTTTGGAAAAAGGGGTTCGTGGAGCTTAGTGGGGGTGTTTAGGGTTCCGTACCCAAAGGGAGAAAATGGGATCCGGTTACTGAGACTTGCGTCCGCCCGTCTGTAATCACTAATCAGGCTGGATCTCAAGAACATAGCTAGACAGATAAAATTTTCACAGACTATGTATTTCATATTATATTATGTTGACCCTATAACAATAAACACAAAATAAAATAAATATTCAAACTTACAGCAAACGGGGCTTTTATTGCCATTTTTGCTGGATATTTAACATGACAAGTGTATTTTTGTATTTTTAACCAACTTCCAAAAAGGAAGAGGTTATATTATGTTCGGCTGAGGATATTTTTTTAAATTTTTTATTTTATATAATAACAAATGAATAAATTAAAACAAAATGTATAAATATTTTTATAATTATAAATATAAAATAGCGTTTTTTGCTTGAGAGCCCCTAAATTGCTATTTGCCCATGCAAAAAACTTTACGCCTATTTTGAAAATACTACGAAACCCTTTGTGCGCCAGCCCGACTCGCACTTGGACGATTTTTTTCGAGAACATCCGATTCGAAATTTAAATGACAATGTTAGCGTCGATGGGTTTAATGGAGTGTGGCAGTACAACCCGAATCCGATTTCCGGACCCCATCCACTTGACCTCACCTCTTAAAAGGGTATTTTGACGCGTATTTTTGTAAAAAATCTCGCTCACAATTTGGGACGCATTGTCAGGCTTGTAATTATTATTTTTGGGGCTGAGTTTTTTAGGACTTGAGCTACTAGTGCGGAAGCCCTAGAACATTTTTTGTGATTACTAACAAGCAAATTTTTTGTGAGTAGCTTCATTTTGATAAGACGAACAACATTTTTATTTGCGAAAAATCTCGAAAGTGGTAGCTAACAGAGATAGAAAGGATTTCATACTTTGACAAGTAGTCAACCAAGTTCTGTTGATTACAGAACCCTATAACGGAACCCTAACCAGCTAATTTTTTGTATATTGAGAGATTAATAGTTATATAATTTAAGAGTAATATTGTCCTACAAATAAAACAGTCCATATTTTAGGACTATCAAGTCAAAGTATGAAATCCTTTCTATCTCTGTTAGCCACCACTTTCGAGATTTTTCGCGAATAAAAATGTTGTTCGTCTTATTAAAATGAAGCTACTCACAAAAAAATAGCTTGTTAGTAATAAAAAATATATGTTCTAGGGCTCCCGTACTGTACGGGTAAAATGTAATGAGGAGTTTTTCTTGTTATAATAATATATTTCATACAATGGCGGATTTTATGTACGGAAAGGTAGGGTAGATAATAATAACATATTTTGATTGATCTACCTTTGTAATAATCGTTATATCGAACTTTAAACAACACTGAAGAACTAAATCAGAAGATATGTATTTTATTCTGTTTATTTACATTCGATGAATCACTTGATGTCTGTATTTCAAAATCCGTTTTTCTACAGCACTTTATCCATTCAACTGTGTTGCGTTGTTTAAATCTTGGCGTTAGCTAATTAAAAACCTTAGTGGAGAGAAAACCTGTCTAAATGGACAGCATGAATTATTAACTAATGTAGGTATTATTAAGAATCATTAATCATTATCAAATATTATCATTGTTCACTTTAAGTTTTAACGACTTGTCCTCTACACAATAAAGTGTCTGTAAAGTTTTGCAATTACAACCACTTAAATTATAATTGCAATTTTAACGTTCAGCTGGCGAACTCAACGGCCACTTAAAGTAATAAATTAACGATAAATCCAATTAATTACTTATTAGATACGAAAATGTGTAGGTGTTCTTTTGTAGCGTTCTTAATTTGTAAGTAATTTTGTTCTTTAAAATTGTTTTTATTAGCCAATAGATTAAAGTTCTTACGGCCAAATTCCGAGAGTTCCGAGACATTTCATTATTACATCTTATCTTTAATTTAATGATGAGCTAGAAGGTAAATGTATGAAGAAAATGTACTTTTATTTGATAGCATAATTTAAATGAGAGCATTAGTCCTGAATAATTATTAATTTGAAAATATTTACACAGATAGTAACGTAGAAGTATGTTTTTTTGTTTGTCAATAACTTTTCCAACATGGCAAACGAAGACAACATAACTTTATACGCTGATGAGCACTAAAAATACAATACATACTATAATATAATAAGAATAGCTCCCACATCGGTTTCGGTGATGGTGGCCGGTTTCATTGAAACCAGGCCAGCTACGCAGGAGTAATCACGAATTTCTGTAGTATTTTTTTTATTAGCCTATAGTGTCCCACTGCTGGGCAAAGGCCTCCCCCAGGATCTTCCACTGTTCTCGCTCTTGCGCCACCGATAGCCAGCCTGGCTGGTATGCCTCCAGCTCGTCACGCCACCTTTTTCTAGGCCGGCCTCGGCGGCGGCGTCCATCTTCGGGTGCCCACTCTGTTGAGATCCTTGCCCAGCGGTCGGGATGCATGCGGCTAACGTGACCCGCCCACTCCCACTTCAGCTTGGCTGCCTTGACACCTACGTCCTTGATGCCCGTTTGGGAGCGCAGTATGGTGTTTCTTATTTTATCGAGAAGCTTTACTCCTAACATACTGCGCTCCATTGCTCTTTGGCATACCCCGAGTTGAGACCTCTGTGAATCGGTCAATGACCATGTTTGCGCACCGTAGGTTAGGACGGGCAGAATGCACATGTCGACGAGTCTTCGCTTCAGGGAGATTGGTAAATCGCCCTTCATCAGCGTCTTCATGGACCAGTAGCTCTTCCAGGCGTTCTCGATTCTGCGATCGACTTCCTTGCCTTGTCTATTTTCAAAAGAAACTATCTGGCCCAAGTAGATGTATTCGTCGACATATTGCATTGCTTGCTGGTCTACCTCGACCCTACGCTTCGTGCTATTGGTCATTATTTTAGTTTTGGACCTATTCATAACTAGTCCCACCTCGAGGCTTGCCGTGCTCAGATCTTGGAGCATTTTTTGCAGTTCTGAGGCTGTGGAAGCAAACAGGACAATGTCGTCAGCAAAACGAAGGTTGGTGAGCCTTTTTTTGCCAACTTCAATGCCTAGTGCCTCCCAAGAACCATCCAATTTTCTGAAAACCTCTTCAAGCACGCAGATAAAAAGTTTGGGAGAGAGCGGGTCACCCTGCTTCACGCCTTTGAGTACTGTAGTATTTTACTACCATAAAATTCCACAAACTACATCATTCTACTCTTCTAGCCATATTCTTCTTCGTCTACGTGAAAGCGGTTTACGAACCGGGTACCGAGTTCGAGTCCTTCTGGAATCTCTTCTCAGTGGATGTACCGGACCTGGGCAAGATACCCATCACACCAGACTGCTCCAGCTGCCCCAGAATCTATATACCGGTGTGCGCGACGGACAACAGGACATACGTAAACGAGTGTAGAATGAATTGTTATAATAGAGATAATGAGGGTGTGAGGGTAGTTAGACGAGGACCCTGCTATATATTCCCGGATTGGTGATTAAAAATGTCATGAGGAGCTTAGAGGATTCGTTGTTAAGAATTCATATTTTTTCTTGTGTTATCAATGCGTTCCATGTGTAATTATTTTTGATAACTTACAGTTATCAAGTTTTATAATTCCTTCTTAGGAATTATAAAACTTGGTAATTGTAAGTTATCTATGTCTATCTTTAGAATAAAGGTAAGAGCTCCCAATACCTGTCCCTGTAATGATGTGTCAAAAGTAAAGCGGCCCTTAGTATGGACTTACAATGAAGCCGTAGTAGTAGTTAGTATGGACCCGCAATAAAAATAATATTGTGTCACAAATTCTTGTTCTACAGGTTGTAACAAAACAATTTGATAATGCCTTAGGGTGTGTATGTCTCCCTTATATAGAGCTCACTGTGAAAATTCAGCTCTGAAAGAGCAATTTTTTGTGATTTGAATGGGCAAGCGCCCTTGAGTCATGAATTTGCTCATACAAAAGTAAAAAAAAATACTCTTCCAGCGCTGCTACTTTTGCAGTGAACTTTTGAAGTGAAAACTTATTTAGCTGCGTTGAGCACTTTTGTGGGATGGTTAAAAACTGTGAAACTCGCGTCAGATTCTCGTGCTGATCGAAATTAATCGAGCAATCGATTGTCTTTTTCGATTGTTGATATTTTTTAATCGATTGTAAGGGTTTCGATTAATTAAGAAAAATCGATTTTCATTAAAAATGGGTTAAAAATTTAATCAATTGTAAGGGTTTCGATTAATTAAATTTGAATTTTTAAAAATCGATTTTCATGAAAAATGGGTTTAAAAAAATTGTAAGGGTTTCGATTAATTAAAAAATCGATTTTTTAAAAATCGATTTTCATAAAAAATGGGTTAAAAAAATAATGCACAGCGTTAATAATCAAGTTTTCACTTCTGCCGGCACTCCCGGAGTGCAACCCGTCTTTTTTTCAGTGGACTCATACACACCCAAGTATTATTACTTTGTTTTGTTACACTCTGTATACACCTATAGAACGAGGATTTGGGACATGATATATTTATAAATGATTCCACAACGAGGAAGGACTCATGTGAGCACTTAAGCTCTTTAATCTTTTCCGGCTCAATTTTATTCCTTTTTTCCTGATCACGTGTCCAAATGCCTTTTTATGTAAAGAGTATTTTTCATTACACAGTAAATAATTATTATAATGTTTTTTTCTGTGATTGTTGACGAAACGGAAATAAACGAGTAACGTTTATGAAGGGTTTTAAAATACCGTTAACTGATGAAGTCACTAATAGCCCGAGAGCCGGCCGTATAAAAGTCCTATGGATCAGACACGTGAACAATTTTTGGAATATAGAGCGAGAAAACATTGAACTGTGGTGCCCCTAAAAATGCCTGATTTTGCCCGCATGCAAAATTATGACCTAAGTTATTAGAGGGGTTTTAGTTACAGGATTGCTTTAAAAAATTAATGTTTTTGATTGGTTAAGAAAAATTTCCCAAAAAAATTAGACCGAAAAAACACTGAGGTCACAACCGGAGGTCATAATTTTGCATGCGGGCAAAATGAAGCATTTTTAGGGGTGTCGATCTTTAGTTATATGGTTTCTCGATCTATAGTATTCAAAAAATTGTTAATGTATCTGATCCATAGAACTTTTATACGGCCGGATCTCCCACTATAACACCTTATAATATAGAAACCAAAAACATTTAGAAAGTACTACGCACTGATATTCTTATTAAACTTAACATATTTGTTATCCAATCTTCCTTACTGACCTTAAGAAAGAGAGTTTTTGACCCAACTGGGTATCTAACGGTCTTAAAGTCATTTCAAACTATAAAAAAACCAGGATATCCGGTTGAGTATTTCTCTCTCTTTAGGTAAGTTCAAACTGAAACTTATACTGTTATGCTTAATACTAAGACAAAATATATTTTCTTTCTTTATTATTTTATTGTCTTAGGAAAACTTACAGCTGTAAAATATTTTGTGTTGCTTTTGTACGATCGAAGAAATTGACAAAGAGGCAGTTGACGGGCCTACGTCATTTGGTAGGTTTATGTCAAATCAATATTAGTCGCGATCTGTCTGGCTGGGTTTGACATAACGCGACCAAATTGCTCAGGTTCGCATTCTGCCTGGGTCAATTCAGACCGCAACGCGACGCGTTACAGATGTATGCATTTCTAAAGCACTAAATTGACAGACTTCAATTGCGTGAGACGTCTTGGAAATCTGTCAAATCCATACAAATTTAGGAATGCATCTGCATCATGCATGCACGCGTCGCGTTGCGGTCTGAATTTACACTAAGAATCAATTTCTTCGATGGTACATACATCGTTAAGACGCTGACAACTGCCAATGACCTTGATCTCGCATCACTCTCGCACCACTGTCGATTTTCATGCCAGAGAGACAGAGATGCGAAGTGTTCACTCGGTAGCGTGGATACATTTTTCGTTTGTTAGAGGAAAAAATAAATGTTATGGGAAATCTAGATGTCAGAACTGAAAATTAAATTCGGCAATCTTTGGTTTTTTGTAAAAGGTATCAAATAAATAAATTTGTAAAGCATAGATTGTATTATTACTTTAGTTAGAACTGTTTAAATTTCCTGAAAGATGTGACTTTGGTATTTCTTTTCATCCAGTAGGAGAACATTATTTTATTATTTAAATTCGACAAGCTTTTCCAAATATAATCAAAAATCACATATATATATTTTTGTGCCAATGAAATACATACGTCTAGAAACTGCACAAAGATGTCGAATTAGCAGCTGACACACCTTAAGTCGCGCCATGTTTTGTTTGGATGTAGACTGACTCGTCTGCTGTGTACCAATTTCAGTGCAGTTTTAAACGAACCGCTTTCATTGCGAAGTGATATTGCCTATCACCTCTAGTGGCTGGGGGCTGTTCGCCGAGACCGAAATTCTCGACAAATCGCCAAAAATTACGAAACTCGTTGTTAGTATTATACCACAATCCACTGATTGGACTGTAGCGTTTCGGTAGCTATTATACCTCAAAGCATAATATACTTAGGGAATAGACTAAGGCCTAAGCTGTATACTGGGGCCATACCACGAAATTGTTTTGAGACTCTAACAATCAAACGAGAATGCCGCGTCCTACTCTAACATTACATAGTAGAATATTATACACATTTAATTAATGAACGACTTGTCGCACTTTTTGTGTTGCTTATTCCAATGATGAATAACTCATAAAAAAGCATTGTGTCGCCTCATCATATTGCAATGTAAACTGACCCTTATTTTGCAAGAGAATACTTAACTCCACTAATGAAAATCTTGACTAAATTCAATACGGCAACAAGATTATTTGTGATGTTATGTTCCTATTTCCCAATGGAAAAATTACGTGAATATGTAAAGGTATTTGGTTTTATCAAAAAGTAATTTTATTTTCATCTATTTGTTGATTCATGGTACATAATACAAATATATTCGAGAGCTGAATTTCTGTCAATACCACTCACATTTTTTACCTCAAGATACATATTTTCCTTCGGGTCTTTTATATTCAATTTTTGATTAACTTTGTATTTTTAGACCAACATTTTTCCTATTGGCTTATTCTCAAAATGTTAGGGGATTTTTATACTTTCTTTCGATGCTAATAATAGTAATAATAGATTCAATGATAGGATAAACAAAATTAGTACGTCCTCTTGGAAATAGAAATCCTCGCTTTACAAGCTACTACATACTTCTGTATGTAGTAGCTTAAAAATTATATAATGATCGGCCTTCCGGCCGATCATGCAGTTCAGAGTGATCACCTAGTGCATTGTGAATTGTGATTTATTTTGTGCATTCCCGTGCGGATCGGCCTCTCCGTATTATGGGGGCCTTAAGGAATACAGTCATTTTATTTTGTTCGTACCTTAATACTAAATAACATTTTGTAAATTAAACGTATCCTACAAAAACACAATTTTAAACTTTTTTTACACATTTGTATATAAAATGGCCGCTATACAGCTTCCCTTCTATACAGTACACAGGGACCTGGCCTCCTGATCTTGATTTTCAGGCAATTGGCGATACAGGCGTTGACATAAGTGATACCGTCCACGCTGCACACCGGCCAGTACACTCGCGGACACTCACAGTTGTATATCTCATCCAGGTCTCGAGGCTTACGAGATATCTGTATTGGACTGAGGATCCCGAAGAGCTTCTCCGCTTTCGCTCGGTGGTAATCGATCACTGAAATGATAACCTTAATCTAATCTAACCAACCAACTAACAAGAAACAACTTCGGAGTTTCCTCTTACGATGGCTTGGCAAAACTCAAAAATGAATTGTATAAAAAAGGTTAGTTCGCTTTGCCACGTGACAAGATGCATATTTTGTAAATAAGTTATGCAAAGCTCATTTTAATTTACTCAACATAACTGTATTTTAAAAAGATAAAACCGACTTCAAAATTGTACGTAATTGAGAATTAAAATTCCCTATCTCAAAACCTACTGAACCGATTTTGATGAAACTTGCAGTGTTACCTAAGTTGAACAATACCTAGTATAATAAAAAAAGAATAATTTAGATCGGACTTGTAGTTCCGGAGATATGCGTGCACAAACATAAAAACATACATACATACATACATACATACATACATACATACATACATACATACATACATACATACATACATACATACATACATACATACATACATACATACATACATACATACATACATACATACATACATACATACATACATACATACATACATACATACACACATACATACATACATACACTTTTGAAATTTAGTACATTTGTTCAGAAGCTGTTATAGATTAACATATACTAAAACTGGGCAGTTCTGGAAATATTACATACATACGCGTCGAATTGATAACCTCTTTTTTGAAGTCGGTTAAAAACAAGAAGATAGATGCACATTGAGTTTTACCGCCCGCAGTGTTGGGCTGTTCCAATAAGCTTATTTAAAATGCATCGTCTTGTCAGGTTTGAATGTGATTTCTTAATTGGAGTTCTTTAACTATTGATAGGAGCAGGTTAACAATGATAACGTGTAAGAAGATTAAAGGACCCCTTATTATACAGGTCAGATCGCAGGCTGACCTGACCGGAGTTTTTTTTTAATGAAATAAGGGGGCAAACGAGCAAACGGGTCACCTGATGAAAAGCAACTTCCGTCGCCCATGGACACTCGCAGCATCAGAAGAGCTGCAGATGAGTTGCCGGCCTTTTAAGAGGGTAGGGATGGGAAGGGAAGGGAATAGGGGAGGGAAGGGAAGGGAATAGGGTAGGGTCTTGGGCCTCCGGTAAACTCACTCACTTGGCGAAACACAGCGCAAGCGCTGTTTCACGCCGGTTTTCTGTGAGAACGTGGTATTTCTCCGGTCGAGCCGGCCCATTCGTGCCGAAGCATGGCTCTCCCACGTATAAAATTACGTGTATATCGCATGTATCGCATGATAACGACGAATTAATTTTTTTATATAGTAACAAAACCTTACTTTTCGGACGTTTACTAGTCGTTTGGGCTTCTTCTGAACCAAGAGTTGTCTCAGCAGCGTCATCCGTAGAGGTAGTGTTCATATTCTCACCATCATCAGCAGCTGCTGTGACGTTTTCTACAACCTCATCTGCAGTGGTAGTTGTTTCAGCATTGCTTACAACTTCAGCCATAGGAGTAGTAGTTATGTCCTGGGTTTCTGATAATTTCACCATATAGACTGAAGAAACATACTTTGTTAGTCAACACATAAAAATCTATCTTCTTCTTCTTCATATAAAAATGGATTTTCAAATGTGTTAGTCGCGCTAAAACTTGAAAACGGCTGAACGGATTGGGCTGATTTTAGTCTTAAAATATTCGTAGAAGTCCAGGGAAGGTTTTAAAGTGACACGAAGTTCACCGGGACAGCTAGTACTATATCTTTTTATACGAGGGCGGCACTGAAAATTTCGGGAATCAAGGAGGTGACACAACAGTACTATTTAAAAAATATGTGTTCCACCCGGACATCGCCGGCCAGGCACTCTCCTTCAAGTGCGACTGATTCCTTTACTTCGGCGGCCGTCACTGAGTCATCAAGGCCGGCGATGCGCATCTCAGCGCAGGCAGCCGGCTGTCCGATCCTCACCTCTTCAGGCAGGACGGTCTTCAGCCTCGCGGCAAAGGCGTCCGCCTTCTTCTCCGCACCCTCATCAGTTATAGTGAGGAGCGATTCTCAGACCTACTCAATATGCTCACAAAATTTCATGAGAATCGGTCAAGCCATTTCGGAGGAGTACGGGAACGAACATTGTGACACGAGAATTTTATATATAAGATGGATTTTCAAATGTGTTAGTCGCGCTAAAACTCGAAAACGGCTAAATGGATTGGGCTGATTATAGTCTTAAAATATTCGTAGAAGTCCAGAGAAGGTTTTACCGGGACGGCTAGTATTATTAATATTAACAAATTAATACCTCGATCATGAGGATAGCAGACACAATATATTTTCAATTGTTATGCGGCAGCCAGGTGCCGCTTGGGGATTGATGAGTTAAATTCTTGATTGAACAATACAGTTTTAATAAATGAATATACAGGTACGATACTTACGAATTACTGAAGTAGAAAATAACAGGAAAAACAATCTTTCAAAACGTATCAGATTGATTATAATCATGGTTAACTTCATTATTAAAGGCTTACTATAAAATTTAATCAAATAACTCAATTTCAAACTAACATAAACATAACAGCAGCAAACATTACTGTTCTTTTGATTACAGTTATGATGATTTTTTTCAATTTAATTTTAAACAGCTTAGTGTCTGGCAAATACAGCAGACCTTGAATAGTCATAATATTATGTTTTAATATTAGTTTTGGTCATTATAGTCTTGTTATTCGGACCATTTAATGTATAATATTCTATTTTGTTATATTCTGTTTTCGAGGCCCTTCCATATAAAATAATCGTATAACTGTAACGAATATTAAACGAATTTTATCAATTTCTATTAGATTTTAGAATATGACACACTGATACTAATTTATTTGCATCTCTGTAAATCTTAATTATAACAAGGAGAGAAACAATATATTAAGCTGGCTTATATTGTTTGGTCGTATTACGATTTGACAGATGAGAGGATAATGCAATAGCTTTGTCCATCTTTGCTTTGTCCACACTGTGCCTTTTTCTGTTCGTCAAGGGCATGCGATATGGCGCAGTCAACAGCGAACGTGAGGCATGCCCGCGACGCATGCCCTCTGACCGTATCCAAAACTTTCGCTTTGTTATTAAAAATGACAATGTTGGCGTTGCGTTCGTTGATGCATGCAATTATTGAATGCGCCAAAACGAAAGTTGAATGAAAGAAGATGACGAAAATTGAAGACGAAAGCGCATAAGTGTGGACATAGCTATTTCAACGCGCCGCCACCGTTCCCGCCCCGCTGCCCGCTGGTTTTGAGACTGAAGCCTAAGTCGTATCTTATATTATATCAACATATTCAATATTGTAGTATCTGTTTGACCTCAAGGGCTTAGCCCTGCAGCCGGACGTATTTAGCTCTGAAGGGATTTCCGTCTATTAGTCAGAGCTGACTGACCACCTAAAGCGATAAAGGCGATGAAAGGGCGCTTGCCCTTCCTAGAACTCAATCCTTTTGTTGATACAGTAGAGGATACCTTGAATAATTATTTAGCTTTTGAGAAATTTGTCTCAATCTGAATGTCAAATGTTTGAATCTTAAGGGTCTGTAATAATTTACATGTGCCTAGTATTATAGGAAAAAAAGACGGGTTGCACTCCGGGAGTGCCGGTAGAAGTAAAAACTTGATTATTAAATTTTTTTAACCCATTTTTTATGAAAATCGATTTTTTAATTAATCGAAACCCTTACAATTTTTTTTAACCCATTTTTATGAAAATCGATTTTTAAAATATCGATTTTTTAATTAATCGAAACCCTTACAATCGATTAAATTTTTAACCCATTTTTTATGAAAATCGATTTTTAAAAAATCTATTTTTTTAATTAATCAAAACCATTACAATCGATTAAAAAATATCGACAATCGAAAAAAAAAACAATCGATTGTTCGATTAATCGATTTCGATGTTACAACACTACTCTCCAACCGTCTTACAGTTTTTCGATCAGCACGAGAATCTGACGCGAGTTTCACAGTTTTTACCCATCCCACAAGTGCTCAACGCCGCTAAAGAAGTTTTCACTTCAAAAAAAAATCACTTGTTGTATGAGTTGTGACAACACCAATATTTACTCATTACATTTTGTTATGATTTACCCGTGAAAACAACAGATAGACAGACAAAAAGACAGACACACTTTCGCGTTTACAATGTCATTAACAATATGAATGCAATATAGATTATAGTTACACTTCATAGCTGATCCTGTGCTCTAAATACATATTCTGGGCTCATCTGTTATGTGTAGCTATATTCTACAGAATTGAGGTGAGCGTAAGATCACGATGAATGGTTTAACCAGTAACCGTAACTCCTGAATTGTATACAAACACCATTTGTAGCTGAATACTGAATGTATCCGATTTGTATTCTATCAATACAAAAGCTCTTATAGGCGCCTTAGAAGTGACATTTTGTGACCAATTCTTAGGGCCGCGCTATACCGGAATGGCAGAGGCGAGGCGAGCGCCGAGCACTTTCAGTGTCATATGATTTTAAACTTTATCTTCATTATTGTAATAGTATCGCTTGAGAAGTCTACGGACTCCCGTGGCCGCTCGAGGCCGCTCGTGGAAGCTGGCGGCGGCGATTTCTCAAGCGATACTATGTATTACAATAATGAAGATAAAGTTTAAAATCATATGACGCTGAAAGTGCTCGCCTCGCTGCTGCAAGCGATCGCGACAAAAGAATTACAATTTATGACGTAGGCTATAATAGGTTTTATTTACGCCACTACAAAGCAGCGGCGACATGGGTTGCAGTTCTAGGTTCCGTTAGACCAATGTCGGTAGAAAATGAAACCCACCGCGATATGCCCGATTTCTAAGATTTTTTGACTGAAGTTTATCTATTAACTAGCTTTGATTCTATAACGTCAAAGAGCAAACAACGCTGTTGAATATAAAAACTTTTGTCAAAAAATTAGTTTAGCCGACTAGTTTGGAGATTAGTTTAGAGGGCGACTAACCCAAAAAATCAAATATCATCCTTCTCTCTTTATACTCACGTCCGTCTTTCATATTATGCCAGGTGAAAAAGGACGACGCGGATTAATCGCCAAATTAGTTTTTTCTCATTAACTCGATAAATATACAACATTTTAAAAATCCGCTAGGTCGGTTTCTCAATGATAGAATTTTATACAATGTGTTAAAATATTAACTTAATGTAATGCACAGTTATAAATGAAAAATTCGTGAAAATTAGATGCATCTTTGTGATTTTTTAGGGTTCCGTACCTCAAAAGGAAAAAACGGAACCCTTATAGGATCACTTTGTTGTCCGTCTGTCCGTCCGTCCGTCTGTCAAGACCCTTTTTCTCAGGAACGCGTGGAGGTATGAAGCTGAAATTTATATCAATTACTCAGATCTACTGTCCCTTGAAGCTGTGAAAAAATTAAACTTCTAAGCCAACGCAATCAAAAGATACAGCCGTTTATGCCGCAAATTTTCGACACTTGCAAGGGAATCAAAACCTACAGGGTGCTTCCCGTGAACTCAGAATCTTGAAATTTGGTACGAAGCAACGTCTTATAGCATAGATAAAGGAAAAATTACGAAAACCATAAATTTTTAGTTACATCACATAATATATTTTTTTTTAATAATTTTAAACTTACTACCCATTTCCTCATAAACGCGTAGAGGTATTAAATTGAAATTCATACCAAATACTCAGGTCTATAATACCTTTAAGCTGTAACAAAATCAAACTTCTATGACGAACTTTGTAAACCTTGCAGGTTTGTACGGAACCCTCGGTGCGCGAGTCCGACTCGCACTTGGCCGGTTTTTTTTCTATCGAGAAAAGTTTAAGATATCGTGTTTTTGCACAGATCGAATTTTAGGAAATATAATGTAGTATCTTATTTTAGTCTTGTCATAATATAATGAAGAGCTTGAAAGAAAATGTATGAAGAAAATTTCTAATACTTCATTAAATTTAATTTATGTAATTATTAAATCTCTCCGAGTAAGGAAGTTAAGGATCAGTATTTTTTGGGTAAAAGTGCTACAAAAACTCATCCATTCGTCAATTCTTACACATTTAGAGTCAGCATAGACTATTGTAAGTCGGATGATCATACATTAACGCATCTACGGCTATCAATACGAAATCACAGAACTAGAACGAGTAGATTAGCTCGCCTGGAGGCCTACTATGAAACCGTTTAGAGACTCAAACAATCGAATGAGAATGCTGCGTCATGTGCGTCTAGCATGCGCGTACAGCGAGATATCTCACTCTCGAGTGTAGTGATATTGTCGATATCAACATAATGTCAAGATCTTTTTTTGACATTATGTCGATAGATTTTGACGATAGATCTACACGAGAAAAAATGTATGTCATGTTAGGGTCAATAGAGATGAGGAGATAAACCATCAAACAACGAGAAAACATGTAGACAAAATATTTTGTATGTAGACAAACATTGCGGGCGTAATCATGCGAAATTTACGCCGCGTAACTTCGGCCTAGTGTGTTTAGGCAGTTAGAGTAAGATGAGGCATTCACATTCGATTGTTTGAGTCTCGAAACGGTTTCGTGGTACGGCCCCTGTTCCCAGGTGCGATCCCCCGCGCGCCGGTATGCCGGCCGCGGCAGATTGGCATACGGCAGTATATGTCAAACTTGTTAATTGGACGGACTGCTCTTTCGCCTCTAACTTTTAATAAATTTAAATTTTGTTCCCGTTTTAACTAGATGCGAAAATAAGTTATAACAGTTTCGGTTTAGTTTGTTAATGCCGTTTTATTATGCACAGCAAGAAGAACTTAGTGGCAGGGTCCAATCAAAACTGATATTTTGTTTTCGATTTTGATTCAGTTTCGATCGTGTGACGAACTCGAATCGGAATCGACATCCTTGAGGCTTAGCATGATCACCATAGAAACGGTTTTCTACGGAAGAATAGACAAAGTGACAGTTAGACAATAGAATTCCGCCATTTTGTCGATAAAATCTGTCAGTATGCTCTCCACGACACAGGGAGTCTTAGTGTGGAGAGCAGTGTTTGTGTAAGATTAGCGTGTAAAATTCTTCTTGAGTGAAATAAAGATTTGTTTATATTTTGTTTGTTTATTTATGTCGATTCTTTTCCATGTCTTTTGTTGTTATGTTAAGCCTGCTGGACATGAAGTGTTACAGATGAAGACTTCTAAAAGTATCCACAGCTATTATCAGCTTCTATATGATCAATTTATAAATTGAAAAAGTACAAGCATCGTCCATCTTTGGACTAGTAAAGTAAAAGTTGAAAGCTAAGTAATACGACCTAAAAGTTAGTATCTCAGAATATTTACGTGTATAGAGAAATGTCTATCTCCGGGACGACTAGCCCTGAGCATTTATAAATTGGCAAAGTTTGACATCGATGTATGTTTCGATAACTTCGCTACTACGTGACTTTTGAATGAAATAGGAATTTTGTAAATACAGACTGAGTTCTCAAATGATAGGCCAAAACACCAAGAAGTCTAAATATGTAAAAGTTTTTGGGAATATCTTTTTACAAAAGAATATATTATTATTATACTAGCTGTCCCGGTGAACTCCGTGTTACTTTAAAACCTTCCCTGGACTTCTACAAATATTTTAAGACTAAAATCAGCCCAATCCGTTCAGCCGTTTTCGAGTTTTAGCACGACTAACACATTTGAAAATCCATTTTTATATATAAGAAGAAGAAGAAGATTAGAACCGCAGTCAACTTTCGACCATCCGACGGACTGATCGTCTTTCCTGTAGCCGTAGCACGGCGACCAGTAGAAATGCGAAAGTATAGACAAACTGCGGAGATAAACTTAAGGTGCCGTTCCGATCCCTTTCAGTTCCAAAAAATTCAATTAAAATGCCACTTTATGACAGACTATAGTCACAAACTGTAGAGATAAACTTAAGGTGCCGTTCCGATCTTTTTTTGTTCCGAAAAATTCAATTAAAATGCCACTTTATGACAGACTATAGTATATGTCATAAAGATAAGGATATTATTTGTATTTTTAGGACTATAGTCTGTCATAAAGTGGCATTTGAATATAATTTTTCGGAACGAAAAAAGATCGGAACGGCACCTTAAGTTTATCTCCGCAGTTTGTCTATACTTTCGCATTTCCACTGGTCGCCGTGCTACGGCTACTGGTAGACAATAAAATGATCAGCATTTATTTTAGTAGCTACACCTTGACACAACATTTTTTCATGATAGAATCGAACACATGACCTCCGAGTCAAAAGCTACGCTCTAAGTCCCTAGTAGAGTCTAGTATTTATAGAAAGACATAGTACTGATGATGATTTTAATGTTCGTATAAATTCTAATAATTGTTGATGTGAATTATTTTAGTGTCCTTATGGGTGAAATGAACTTTTATTTATTTATTTATGATGATAATTGATAATAAATAAAAGTATTACCAAGTAGGTATCTATCGAAAGTCGCTCCTGCGCATGATCTCTCGCTAGTCGTGTCGGTCGTCCGTCCCACTGGGTTATGAGAGTAAAGGAATAGAGAGTAGTCTTTTGTACTGCGCACACACCTGGGCACTATAAAATTACTCCTGCGTTGGTACCTACGGAGGCCGGTTTCATTGAAACCAGGCCAGGTAGATCTGGTATCAATGAAATCGGCCACCGTCACCGAAACCGGTGTGGGAGTTATTATTATTATTTATTATCGAAAGATATAGGTACTGATGATGATAACTAAAACTGTATTAAGTAGTAGCTCATGCCTAGAATAGTATTCTACGTAGTTTTAATATCGTATGGGAAATGTATTCGGAAAGTTTAGGGTTCGGAACACTTTGTGAGGGGGAAACTTCCAAGATTCGACTTTGAGAGCCCACAAGGGTTAGTTTTAAATAAGTTAGAAGATTTTTTCGCTCGTAAACTTGCAATGTTAGTGATATTTCCAAGTTACTTGATAGTTTGCTAGAAAAATTTCTCTTGATCTAGAAAAAATTAAGGTCTTAAAAGTAAAGCTTTGAAAATAAGATACGAAAAAACCTACGAATAATAAAACCTAAGGAAACGTAACTCCCATACTAATACAGTTTTAAATTTGGTTCTATTCGAACTGTCATGTAACGTCAGCCTTTATACCGCTCAAGGTCACCTAAATATTGCAAATGTATTGAAATGTGTGCCTAAGGCCCACTTGCGCAGATCTGAGTTAAAGTTAACTCTGAGTTAAACATCATGTCATATCTGTCACTTACGTGAGTGAGTGATAGAGATGACATGATGTTTAACTCAGAGTTAACTTTAACTCAGAACTGTGCAAGTCCGCCTAAGGTACACTTTTTTGACAAGTATTTTGAAGCATGTTTTTTGACGGAGTTACTCTTCCTTGGTTTTTATTATTCGTAGGAAAAAACGTATCCTGTTTTAGTATGATTAAAAATAAACTCAAACTACTATCTTGTCCTACTACGATTCCGAATACGGCTACGATTTGTAGCGAGCAATGAAATTATGTTAATTTATAATAATTTATTATAGACGACAATCACTCTTAAATTTTGCTAAGCGTGTTAGTATTTTTGTATACTATTGCAAAAATATATTTTTATGTTATTAAAATATTATTAGTTAATACATATAGTGGAGCGCCCAGGGGTTTTGACCTCAAAAAATGGTTACAGTGAATTAATTTTTTGGTGAGGTAACATTTTCCTTTGTATCCCACGACAAAAAAGAGGGGTGTTATAAGTTTGACGTGTCTAATGTCTATAATTGTGTGTTTGTCCGTGGCATCGTAGCATCCAAACGGGACGACCGATTTTGATCTACTAGTTTTGTTTGAAAGTTGGCACATTGTTCTAATAGCTATCATGTATAACTTGCAAAGTTTACCAAAATTGCAACGTAATAATACCATTTACCATATCTATTTTAATCGGGTTTGAAACTAGCATTTGGCTTAAAATACAGCATCAAGTATAAGATAACATCACCACGAGTTTCTTGCGGCTTAAGTTACGGTAAGCAAGGCCAGCATGTTTACTGCACTACGCTCACCTTTGTCTTAATACGACCAAATTAAGTGCTTTATACTGCCAAATTAAGTGGAACACGAGAAAAGCCCGGACCGAGATTATATTATTACAGTTAGTTTACGTGTGAATAAACCTTTATGTTACATGACTACTTACTAGTATTGTAAATGCGTAAGTATGACTGTTGCCTCTTCAATTTTAATGGCTGTGGCAATTTAGATGAAATTATTTTTCGTCTTATCAAAATGAAGCTACTCACGAAAAATTTGCTTGATAGTAATAAAAAAAATATTCTAGGGAGCCCAGACCGTTATGTAAATATATTATGTTAGTACGAAGAAATCATACTTACTTAAAAAAAAATTAGAACATTTTAAAAGAGCCATGTATAGGGACTATACAGGGGGTCGATCGACTTGGTCGGAATGACTGCAGTAGCCCTAGCATGGCCACCAGTGGAAGTGCGATAGTATAGACAAACTGTGGAGATAAAATTAAGGTTCCGTTGCGATCTTTTTTCGTTCCGAAAAATTAAATTAAATTTCACTTTATGACAGACTATAGTCTTAAAAATTCAAATAATATCCTACTTTATGACATAGACTAATAAAGTGGCATTTTAATTGAATTTTTGTTGGTCGTGATTAGCCGCGGTAAAGATCGGAACGGCATCTTAAGTTTATGTCCACAGTTTGTCTATACTAGGGAATGTTATTCGAATACTCGAATACCGCTTTTATTCGAATATTCGACGATTTCATTATTCGAATATTCGCCAAATTATTTTTCTAATACATCGAATAGTAAAAATATTTTTTATTTTGGTTTAAAATGCTATCAAACATAAAATTAACATGGAATAAGATCATAATTATGTTTATTTCAGAAAAATTATGAATATTCTATATCTTTAATGATATACATAATTTATAAATCTGTTTTTTGTCTAACTAATGAGTATACGACCATTCATCGTCGCCGTTGACCATGTTTTAGACGTTATT
This sequence comes from Lysandra bellargus, assembly GCA_905333045.1. Classification (NCBI taxonomy): domain Eukaryota; kingdom Metazoa; phylum Arthropoda; class Insecta; order Lepidoptera; family Lycaenidae; genus Lysandra; species Lysandra bellargus. The sequence goes on along the minus strand of HG995327.1, from coordinate 9,608,018 downwards.
TTGCCTAAAGCCATGCAAATAAAGATACAAACTCCTTTCAGTCATGGATTTCAGTATCGTCAGTAATGGTCGCTCACGATCTGTATCCATTAACTTCTTTCAAGCTTTCTCAAATTTTTTGTCTACAGTGATAACTATATGTATCGCGGACCCATCAATCCCCAACTGGCACCCGGCTGTCGCATAACAATTGAAAATCTATTGTGTCTGCGAATCCCACGATCTCACGACACATTATACACCCATAATGTATATAAAATAAACTCGTTTTAAAGAAAGTAATAGATGTAAGTGCAATATTGAGAGTTTCAAAATATGTAGTTAAAATAAAAAAGATGACTTTTTTATACGCCCTTCTGGCTTGAAGCTCGCGATCTATGAATCGACAAGTTGATAAAAAATTGCTATTCAATAACTTCACCGCGGCAGTCCTCGATTGATAATTGAAACAGTTAGTACAGTATCAAATCACCCACGGCTTCCCTCGAGGCCCTGATCAACTTAACTCCGCTTCCTCTGCTTGTTCAGACGGAGGCCAAGAAGGTGGCTCTCAGGGCTATGACGGCGGGCAGGACGAATTGGGCCTCCACCCCCTTTCGACAGCTGGAACAGTCTCTCAGTGAATCACCTGTCATAGCCATGCCATCGGATGCCACGATCAAGGTGCATAGCTTTTCAAAGCAATACTAGGTTTTTATACCTTCCAGGGAGGACTGGGAAAGAAAAAACCCAATCGATGTCTGCCCTAGTGACATAGTTTGGTTCACGCATGGATCAAGGAAATACAACCGTGCGGGAGCCGGATTCTACGGAGGCAGGCCACCTAAAGGCAAATACGCCAGTTTGGGGGAGTTTGTGACCGTGTTTCAGGCTGAAGTCTTCACTATCCTCGGTTGTTCACTAGAAAGCCTGGAGATTGCCCTAGTTCATGGAAACGTTTTTATCTTCTCCGATAGTCAAGCTGCACTTAAAGCACTGACTGCCGGAGAAGACGTTAAACATGCTGGGAAGGAACACCAACATCCACCTAGTATGGGTCCACAGTAACGTCCCTGGCAATGAAACCGCTGACGACCTGGCTAGGCTTGGGGCCGAGAGTCTCATATATGGCCCAGAACCAGTCTGTGGTATTATATACCTCCCAGTACCACAAAGCAAGTGCTCAAGGAATGGGGTCACAGATTATGCAGAAAGCAATGGGCTGAGGCCCCTGGCCTTAAACACTCCAAGGCACTAATTCTTGGCTTCAACAAGAAACTATCAGAATCAGTGCTCACCTTGGGTAGGAACTAGGAACCAATTAAGAATCCTTACCAGAAGCCTAACTGGGCACTGCAAGCTCAACAAACACCTAAACAGAATGGGTATTTGTAGCATAACGACTTGCAGATTCTGTGAGGATGAAACACCTATTCACCTTCTCCTCGACTATCCTGCTTTACCAACCCCAACCATATCGTTCAATTTATGAGCAATATTGGGTTGGGGATGATACTCTAGTGCGAAGGAGTCACAATAAATCCTCATGGATTGCAATGACGTCAGGGCTAAATAACTAACCTTCCCTGCCCCAGGGCTTCATTGCTAATTTTTTTTCTTTGTTGTAGTGTTTGTTTTCTTTCTTCTTTTTTATAATTTCGAGCCACGTTGACACAGGTCAAGCCGCCTAGGTGAACTAGGTGAACGTGGATCGAAAACATAAAAAAAAGAGCTGGGTTGGCTTAGTATTAATGAACAGATATCATCGCGTCGAAAATCATAATATTATTATTTAATCTCATCTGCTGCCTAGCAAGACCAAGCAAAATCACATAAGAAAAGTAAGAGGTGCTACGATCGAAAACGGCTTACACTTTACAAGTCTTTCTTTTATTGCCCAGCTGTAACCTTAAAATATACATTTTTAAAGTGTTTAACAATAAAAATTAACTACGTCATTTACAAAGATTTATGTTGATACAAGTAAAAATAAGAATTGCTTACTTCATAGTATTAACAAAATAGGTCGTACATGGTTGTACGAAGCTTTCTGTTACTTTTATTCGGAGTTTAAAGAATCTTTCAAAATTTTTGAATTATTCGAATATATTCGAATTATTCGAAAGCTTTTGTAAAATATTTGAATTATTCGAATAGTAAATTTGTCGAATAATAACATTCCCTAGTCTATACTTTCGCGTTTCTACTGGTGGCCATGCAAGGGCTACAGGTCGACAGGAAAACAAAATGAGCCCGGTCGCAAGACAGTTCGACCAGATTCGATATGTCTCCACGTATACATATATGGGGGCCTTGCATTAAAAACTTACTGAATGCCTTATGCCACGCATTATGCAAAAAAATTAGGAACTTTGATAAATCCTTATACACACAAAAAGTTACCTCATCTCGGAAGTTCGATTCGAAATTCAAAGTTAAAACAAATATGAATTCGAACGGACGGCCGGAGATTTATGCCGCGAGTTCCGATGAGTTTGACGCCTCGCCCCGACGTCCATGTGTAAGGGACGCGACGATCCAAAAATGCCACTGCACTACGCATTTTTGGGATCGTGGACCCACAATTTACTTTTTCTGAAAATAATAAAGCCAAGATATTAAATACAACGATGTTAATAAATATTTTTCTCTAAATTGTGCTTTTATTACTTTGAATCTTACCTATTTCTTTCATCTTCTTCAAGCGCCAATAAAAGCAATAAAATTTCGTTACGATTGGCCATTACTAACGTCCACTCGCAGGTGAGACTCGAGAGCTAATGTGCCGTCGTAGGTTAGTATGACCGCCACCGCGGCCGCGGCAGTTTATTGTTGTCACGGTCAAGCCAGAAGGCAACAGCAGATCGCCACCGCAGGCCGCGTCTGTCTGGGACACGCTTTAAACAGTACTGCGTAACTTGAGAACGTATTCCGGTGTTTATTAGAAAGGCTACGTATTTTCGTATGGTGTACTTCATTATAAGCACTTTCCCTTTCCTTCCTTAAACTTGAGCTGAACTGATAAGTTCAACTTTGAAATAAAACATCATTTTGCTCTCGCTGAATTAAACTACCTACTGTGTCCGCTAGCCCTGAATACTTTTTTTTTGACGTAGAGAAATGCTGTGACGCATTCCGCAGGGGATAGGCACTCCCACTGCGGATATATTGTGGGACTCGCCGCGGGCGAAGATGGTGTGTGCCGCGGCCCTATCCACTAAAATATTACGATAAAATATTACGATCCAAGTGTTGTTGACTATACAAATCTACAACACTAAGGTCCTGTTTCACCGCTTCCTGATAAGGCTATCCACCACTTAACTTGACAGATGGAGTATGGAGAATCTGTCAAATAAGCCTATCCGGCACCTTATCAGGAAGCGGTGAAACAGACCCTAATAGTTACAACGTACTTTGTAGCTAGCAATCACGATTCCAAAGGTTTTTTCAAATTATCAGGTTCCAAAAAATATATTTTTTTAGACTTCCCCTGCTCTGGTACGTCATTACCCTGAAACTGATCTGTGTGCGCCAGATAACTGATTCTGTCCAGATACTGCCAGTATTGATAACGTCATTAACATGCCAGACCGTGAGCGAGCGAGCTCTTTTATCAATCTAGCCAAATTCGATCCTAAACAAATGAACTTCGCTGGTAAACAGATTTACGCGTGGACACGCCTATTGTATAAGCTTGGCTTGGCTTGACGCAAAAAACTCAAAAGGTAACAGTTTCACTTCAAATAGTCAAAAAACTTAGTAATTATATTGTGTCAATACAGGGACCAGGGTGCAATTAAACCTACCGGTCAAATTTTTAGGACTAAGGTATCTCATTAGGAGAATCCATTTAACAAAAAAATAGGGTGTTGATTTTTTTACAACATCATATTTTATCCCAATTAAAATCGTTGCAGGATGTGGTCGGGGTCTGTAGAGCGGAGGCAGCGGTGGCGCCAGGCGGCGCGGGAGAAACGCGCCGGCGCGCGGCGACGCGTGTTAACCATAATTGTGGTGTTTTTAGGAACACTTTCGGAAGGTATTTCTCACCATTTTAGTAGGTACTGAGCGATTATAAAGAAAAAGTACGTGTAATTATTTTTGAAGTGAAAACTTCTTTAGCGGCGTTGAGCACTTTTGTGGGATGGGTAAAAACTGTGAAACTCGCGTCGGATTCTCGTGCTGATCGAAAAACCGTAGGACGGTTGGAGAGTAGTGTTGTAACATCGAAATCGATTAATCGAACAATCGATTGTATTTTTTCGATTGTCGATATTTTTTAATCGATTGTAAGGGTTTCGAATAATTAAAAAAATCGATTTTTAAAAATCTATTTTCATAAAAAAATGGGTTAAAAAAATTAATGCACAACGTTAATAATCAAGTTTTCACTTCTGCCGGAACTCCCGGAGTGCAACCTGCCTTTTTCATATCGAAATTTTGCCGCAATGTTTAATTGCAACCTGTATATCTACTTAATTTTTTATAATCAAACCAATAGTGCCAACGTCATACTTTTTTATATGAGTGATAATATCGGTTATAATTGAAAATTATTTCTTTTTATGACGTGTGCGTTGCACCAAATAATAAATACATCATTTGACAAAATTAAATACGTTCAAAGACAAAAGTTTCCAGTATAATTGATAATGCACTTTTAAACTTAAAATGATAAAAGTGGAAAAACTTATGTACATTCTAATTCTTTTTACATTTCAGCGTCAGGTATTTCATTAAAAAATATGTCCTAGACCGTAAATTAAAAACTTAAGCGGACGAGCGCTGACGCTCCTCTGTGTCTGTGTGACGTCACAGGCCACAACTTATTATTTCATTTGACGCAACTGACAGCGCGCCTACGATTTATACAGCACACGTGACCTACTTGTGTATAGCTACAATGGGTCGGGTAATAGGAGGTAGCGTTTTGTGTAGGTGGAACTTATGTGTGCACTAATATTACATTGTATTCGTGACGTCACTTATCATAACATAATTATTCTTATAATAAAATATTATTGACCTTTAATTTTTAATTAAAATTATAAAATTACATTAATTTAATTAAAAATTTTACTTAGGCATAATTGATAGTTAACAAAATTAAAGGAAAACTTACACTTAGAATTCCTGTTTTGATATTATCATTGTAATTACTCTGCATTGTGTAAGTTTTATAGGTAAGGAGTTATATTATTATTTTGTGTAAGTATGTATATTAAATTTTTAACGTCCTTAGTATTACTAGCATCCCACTTTTTCCCACTACTGAGTAATAAGCCTTCCCCTATTTTCCCTCAAATCGTGCTCAAAAATACTTTTCGAAAAAAATAAAAAAGATTGATATTGTATATAAATCTAAGTTAAACTTAATAGTTAAAAAATATTAAAATTCGCTTTCTCCTATCACTTTGCGGCAGTTTTTCCCGCAGGTTCGCACAGTTCTCAAGAGCGCTCGTACGATGCTTAGAATGAGTTATGAACAGCAACTGTGAAAGTTTTCATATGTTTGCCCCATTTTATTGTTAACATTTTCTATTGTTTGCTATTAGCGATTAGTTGCCAGTAGTTGGGTCATACTAAGATTTATCGTCTTCTGCATGGTAACATTTGTAGTGGACTAAACAGCGCGCAATCAGAAATAAGATTTTTTTGGATTTAATAGGCATATTACTAGCTCAATTTTGTTAAAACAACAAAATGTAATGCAGGCCTAAGGCTACTTTTGATTAGTAAGTAATCCTGAACGCTTTTATTTCATAACCTGAGTTAATATTATGCACTTGATTTGCGATGGTGACGTTCGAAAACAGATTGAACACAATTTTACATAAATGGTCATAAACGACAATATGATACAGCGCCGACTCTATATAGAATTCTCCTGTCACAGTGTATGTGCGCGAACTCCTCGGAAAGGGCTCGACCGATTTTAATGAAATTTCGTATGTACATTCGTTAGGCCTGAGAATATATTTTTATCTGCTGACTAAAACCCTAAATTCAATTCGACAAATAGTTTTTAGACTGATGGTAAGATGCTGATGATGATGGCGACGTGGAACAAACACATCATGCTATTAAAACAAAACATTTCCTTCAACTTGGATCTCGGGTAAATCACTTTTTGATGGCGCATAAAGCCTTCATTACCGAACTTAGATTTTATGACGTCACTTCTGTCTTTATCGTGTGTATTTCATAAGGATCTTCGAAATTTAAAAGCGATAAAGATAGGGCGTATAATAATTTTGTAACGAAATGAAGGGTCAAAATGTAATGATGATTACACCTATTAAAATACGCTTTCAAACGTCGAATAAACGGAGTTGATTAAGTTATGTAACTTTAATATTTAATTATAATATCGAACTGGATATTGGATATTGGCCGCAACTTCGTTGCCCTGAAAGCGTGTCGCGCGGGAACCTCACATTTTTCAAAGTATCCCTATATAACTTTATGAAACTCAGAGTATTTCTATACATCACTAATTTTTGATTTTAAAAACTCTGTAGAAGATAAACAGAAAAACAGACACTGCACACTTTCGTATCTATAAAATTGGAGATGGATGAAAACTTAGTCTTAGTAAAAAAAAAAAAAAACTCTGGCATAAATTATGGGTGCCCTCGATGAGCCAAAATGTGATATCCATTTGCCGTAACCAAGCCATTTTTTACCCAAAAACTGGTTTATTCAGGTTTTATCATCAGTACATCCTAGAAAACGTCCAAAATCTTTCAATTAAGTAATAAATTTAAAAAGTTCTTAAAGAACGTTTGTGTGCTAAGGCTTATTTAAATTTTCTCAATGATAGCACACCTTGGGAAAAATAAGCAGACTGACCATAGGTCGCTTCTTAGATATAAATGTACCACATTTTCACTTACTTACTTCTTACATACTATGTGTAAATTAGCTTAAACTATCATTGTTATTTTCCACCTTTTTGATAAAAGGTGGACACGTGCGAGTTTCTTACGCCGGTTCTTCTCACCGGGTTAGTTCCCGAACCGGTGGTAGGCCTCATGTAGACACGACGTTCTAAAAGTGTTAACTTTGTTAACCTATCTGGAAATAAAATATTTTGATTTTGATTTTTGAGTACAAGGCCTGGAAAATGTATGCTAAAGCATTTTCACACGAGTTGGGAAGTGAGCAGCGTAACCCAATCAGCGCGATCCCGCTGCTTGGGGCAAATTCGCCTGAATTGCATTAACCGAATTATATTAACGTTTTAATAACATACTAATAGCATTTCGGTTATTTCATTAAGTTTGAGAGCTTTAAGTAACTTTAGCCTTGATCTTAGGCGTCGTTTATTAAAGCAAAGAAGAGTGTTAAAAGTGGAGATATTTGGTTTGGGGCCATTTTGAAATTCAAGAATATAATATTAATATATTGGTAAGCTACTTGGTAAGGTTTTAACTTTATGTTTGGGTGTGACCCTTACCAGCTTAAAAAAATATTTTACGTAAAGTACCATAGAGATTCTCTTTAGTCTATGCCAGTACACAACACAGATAAAAGTATCAGAATACTGCCCAGTGCGGTTAGATGATATTTGGTTACTGAGAGTTGAGACATCAGAGGGCACCGGCCAGTGTATTGTTGACTAGATGACGCCCGCAACTCCGTTGCGCCAAAACTTGTTTATCGCGTGGGAATTGTACATTTTTCCGGGACAAAAAGTATCCTAAGTATGTAATTGCCCGGGACACAATAGTTATACTTCATCCCAAATTTTAGCAAAATTGGTTTAGCGGTTTGGGCGTGAAGACTGAAGAAGTAACAGACAGACAGACACACACACTATCGCATTTATAATATTAAGTATGGATGTAGCTAGGAACCGCGGACCGAGACCAAAGAGTCAGTTCATTTTCAACGTGACTGGGTAATGCAACATGACGTGATGTATCATTTCAAAATTGAACTTTATTGACTACACAAAACGATTCATATTGAATCGATAAACTTGCCGCCCACAGTGTTGACCACATTAAAAAATTCCACATTCAAATATTTAAGCCATTGCATGCGTCCGCCCGGCGCCCGCTAACCCAATCACAGCGCGGGCGCATTCAGAGTGAAAAAATGGCCGACTGAAGCGCGTCGCGTGTGTTCGTATTGAAATGGTATTGAAAGAACTATTTAAAACTGTTATAAATCTAATAATGTTGCTAGATGTTTTCACTTTTCTGACTGAATAGTGAAATGGGAAAAATGTAACTATGATTTTCCAATAGGATATTTGACTGCAACGTTTTCACGCTGGAGGCAGCAACAGCAACGAAAGTAAACAAAAAGTTTAGTTCCACGTTTGATAATGTTTCTGACAATATTCTGATATGACGTAATATGCAAAGTGTCGGATTTTGGTTTACTTTATGAGCTAGTGGTGCCCTCTGCTGACCTTTGCGTAATATTTCCAATTGGATTTCATTATTCTACAATCTTCTATGCCATGGAAAAACGCACGGTCCTTGCGTTATTTTTTTGTGTACAAAGCCTGGGAAAATAGCTAGTAGTAATATAAAAATAAACCCTCTCTAACGACTGTCTGTAACCGCCCATTATGGGTAAAATTTAAATAGTGGAAGACTTAAATTGCTGAACTGTGTTGAACAACCGCAAATCTATTACAACGCTTTTCTAGTTTGCTTTGTATTATTTTATTGCTAAGTGTTGTTCCTCTAAATTTTAAAAGGTTTTCCTGAAACTTAAAAACCTGAAATGCTTTATTATTATACACTTTCTGATTTTACATAATATATTTCTACTATAAGCCACATTTACAGACTAATTACTGACATCTTACTTTGCCATTGCCATTAGTATGTTCTTCAATAACTAAAGAGTTAGCCTAATTAAACCGAACACTAAGCTTACTAAAATAAGTGTCATTACTTGTACGGTATACACTTCATTTCAATCCATGTTCATCTGAATGTTAACAAAACTTAAGAAAGACTAAATTTTTACTGGTTGCCCTATAAATAAGTAACATTTTTAATTTGTAGTAAGTACGGTATTATAGTCAGCCCGAGCTTTACTTGCGTTTACTAATTACTTCAAAATGAATCGTTTTCGCCAATTCTTATGTGGAAAAAGAAATACTGAGAAAACTCAATATAATATTTCTATAGTGCCAATAAAAGCCTATGTCCTGTGCCGTCACTCAAAATCTTGAGTAATAATTTTGCATATTTTTGACATAAAGTATAAACCATATAATAATCGGCCAAGTGCGAGTCGAACTCGCGCACGAAGGGTTCCGTACCATTATAAAGTAAAATTAGGCCAAAAATGTGTTTTTGGTATGGGAGCCCCCCTTGATTTTTTGTTTTATTTTAATATTATTATTAAATATTAAAGTACACATATAAGTAAGGACTTTGTGAAAAATTCAAGTACCTACCTACTGCCATCCATACTTCCATACTTCCATATCCTGATATCCATACTAATATAAAATATTATAAATGCAAAAGTGTGTCTGTCTGTCTGTCTGTCTGTCTACTACCTCTTCACGCTCAAACCGCTGAATCGATTTCACTGAAATTTTCCATGGAGATACTTTGAGTCCCGGGAAAGGATATAGGATACTTTTTATCCTGAAAAAATGTACGATTCCCGCGCGATAAACGAATTTTGGCGCAACGAAGTTGCGGGCGTCATCTAGTTATTGATATAGAGCAAAAAAGGCCAAAAAATCGCGTTTGTTGTATGCGAGCCCCCCTTAAATATTAATTTTATTTTTAGTATTTGCTGTTATAGCGGCAACAAATACACAATAATATTATCTGTGAAAATTTCAACTCTTTAGATATTACCGTTCTTACAGACAGACCGACAGACGGACAGACAACGAAGTCTTCGTAATAGGGTCCCGTTTTTACCCTTTGGGTACGAAACCCTAAAAACTATGCACATAAAACAAATACTACACATGAAATTGTTTTCTACATTAAGTGTAGACAAAATTCAATAGCAAAATCCTTGAAAAATTTTATCTTGGATCCAAGACAGATAGCAGTCTATCAGGGGTTAGCACGACGTAGAATTATTGTAAGGGATAGGGTAATTAATGGCGGAGGTTCGACGCGCCTCGATGAAATTCACTATAATGATTTATAAGGGATTTGTTCGCATGGAAAGAAAATTGAGCTATCACTTATGTGTTTAGTATAACAGGGTTATGTGTTTAGCGCGTATCTTCTATGTATGTAATATTCTTTATTACCTCGTATCTTCAGAACGGCTAAACGGATTTTCACATTTGAGGTATCGTTAGATTTGTCTTAATAGCCCGAGTGTTTTTAGATACCCCACTCGATATGCTTAGTAGAATTTTAATTTTTTTTACCTCACGATTTTGGTTTTTTCTTAATTTCACCTTTGCTGAACATAAGCTGAATTTTATATTGGAAAAAAATAGGGTACCGTAAGATATTTGGGTTCTTCGGACGCAAGGTGTAAAAAATCAACCAGAAAAGTTACTTATTTTATGTACGCTGCCTAAACTATAAAAGATAGAACCATAAAATTCTTAGTAATTGTAGAACTTACAAATATCTACAAAAAAGTCCGCGACACACTATACCTATCTATGTCGAGTGAGGCACAATAACCATTTTTTTATTTAAAAATCTTGAAATTTTTTTGACTACATTTAAACGCGTTTATTTTACTCATTCTTTTAACCCTTATCAAAATAAATTATTCCACTACTAAGTACAGTTTATGTAGATAATATTTGGTCTTTGAATGAATGAAATCGGACATTCAGTTTTGAAATTATGGCGAAATTAAAATATTACGATAGTTGGCGTCACTAAGGCGGGTGCGCGTGTGGGAGGAAGACAATCTGTGCGGGGTGCAGCCTGCGTATAATGACTGAGTCGTCGATGTTAGTGTCTAAAGTCTAAACAGTAAACACACTAGGCTGAATTACGCCGGCGTAATTTACGTGCCCGAAATTACGTTCAGCCGCTTACGTCTGATGCGACACACTATAAATTACGCGAAGTGCCGAAATTTCGCGGCGTAATTTCCGTTGCCGAACGCGCGCGTGAGTATTTAAAATTCTCAGATGTAATGTGTGCGTTAACACTTTGTTCGAGGTGTTTGAGTCGGGTTTTTTGATTTTTAATTAATTTATCCTCTTCTTTACTGAATCCATACTAATATTATAAATGCGATAGTGTGTCTGTCTGTCTATCTGTCTGTCTGCCTGTCAGTTACCTCTTCACGCCCAAACTGCTGAACCGATTTTGGTGAAATTTGGTTTAGAGATACTGAGTGCCGGGATAGGACATAATAATATAATAGTTTTTATCCCGGAAAAATGTACAGTTCCCGCGCGACAAACGAATTTTGGCGCCACGTAATTGCGGGCGTTATCTAGTTTTGAATATTAATATAATGCTCACTTTGATGCAAATCCAATATCATGATCATGCATAGATTAGCTGGTTAGTTGTCTTAAGATGCTCCCAGACAGAAGTTATAATATAATGTTAGATAATATTTTTTAACAATCTATAACAAAAGACGCGTTTATTTTTTGACATGTTGTAGCGAATATTACACGATGTTATAAAAACATGTTATCGAGTTACACAATGTTTTATTATAATTATAACTTCTGTCTGGGAGCACAGTTACAATGTAAAGCCTTTCTATCACTCAGAGACGAATATTGATTACTTTATTGTGATCAAATGAAGATTTTGATATAGGCCCTACGGATAATATTATTACTTATATTATATCATTATATCGTATGCCTAGTATTTGTTATTATCTTTATCAGTATTTATTGTATATTTAATTATGTATTTCCTAAATGTGTGTTCTTTTTCTACACAGAAAGCACCTGTGTTTTTAGTTTTGCCTCTGTTATCACCCAATGGTTGACTGGTAGAAAATGCCCTATCCAATGGCATTAAGTCCGCCATTGTATATTGTATAAAAAGTGTTAAATAAATAAATAGATAAACAAATAATAAAAACTAAGGAAACGTAATTCCCATACTTCAATCGTTTTGGATTTGGTTCCTTTTCGCACACTAAAAGAGTAACTGCGTCAAAAAATAATATGTCCACGAGTCTACAAAATGTGACCCGAATACATGCATACTTCATGCATGTATTCGGTACACAATTTTGTGTAAATAATAATTAAAGAATGTCGAAGGTTTTATTTCGTTTTGAGTGTGTGTTTCGTTGCTATTGCCATTTGCCATATTTAATTGTGCGAAAAGGAACCACATTCAAAACTGTTGAAGTATGGGAATTACGTTTACTCGGTTTTTATTGTTCGTAGCAATTCAGTAATTATTAATCCTCTGAGTGCGGCAGGCCTATTTTAGGTGTTGCAGGCACCCCTGAATAATGTACCGTACATAATCACAGTGAGGCTGGTTTGCCTAACATAGCATAATTGCGTGCGTGTGAGTGTGTGTAACAAACAGAAAAAGAGTAGAGAAAACTCAAAAAAATGTAAGGAAACCCGATAGCGAGATGGTATGTAGTTATGGTAACTGCACATCATTGGTAAATGGTAGATATAGGTCTACGGTCTACCTACTGTGCGTTTCTACTAAAATATAAATGAATGTATTAATATACAATTAATTAAAAAACTACGTACTTAGATACAGAATATCTCTTCTATATCTATACATATTATAAAACAAAGTCGCTTTTTGTTCCCTCATGTCCCATTGTTACCCGACTGCCAGGAGGGTTATGTGTTTAGCGCGTATCTTCTATGTATGTAATATTCTTTATTACCTCGTATCTTCAGAACGGCTAAGCGGATTTTCAAATTTGAGGTATCGTTAGATTTGTCTTAATAGCCCGAGTATTCTTAGATAGGTGACATTAAGAAAAAACCAAAATGGCGGATGTTTGACGCCATATTGTAAGGTAAAAAAAAAAATTCTACCAAGCATATCGAGTGGGGTATCAAAATAAAGGATTTTAAACACTGATTGTAAATATGTATATAACTTGCAGTTTAAATATTAAATAGAACAATAAATCTACACTAATATTATAAAGAGGAAAGATTTGATTTTTTGTTTGTTTGGCTCCGAAACTACTGGACCGATTTGAAAAGTTCCTTTACCATTGGAATTCTACATTATTTTTGCTGAACTTAGGCTGAATTTTATTTTGGAAAAAAATAGGGTACCGTAAGATATTTGGGTTCTTCGGACGCAAGGTGTAAAAAATCAACCAGAAAAGTTACTTATTTTACGTACGCTGCCTAAACTATAAAAGATAGAACCATAAAATTCTAAGTAATTGTAGAACTTACAAACATCTACAAAAAAGTCTGCGATACACTATACCTATCTATGTCGAGTGAGGCACAATAACCATTTTTTTTATTTAAAAATCTTGAATTTTTTTGGACTACATTTAAACGCGTTTATTTTACTCATTCTTTTAATCCTTATCAAAATAAATTATTACATTACTAAGTACAGTTTATGTGGATAATATTTGGTCTTTGAATGAATAAAATTGAACATTTGGTTTTGAAATTATGGCGAAATTAAAATATTACGATAGTTGGCGTCACTAAGGCGGGTGCGCGTGCGCATGACTGCGTCGTCGATGTTAGTGTCTAAACACACTAGGCTGAATTACGGCGGCGTAATTTACGTGCCCGAAATTACGTTCAGCTGCTTACGTCTGATGCGACACACTATACGAATTTATACGATTACGCGAAATGCCAAACGCGCGCGTAAGTGAGTATTTAAAATTCTCAGATGTAATGTGTGCGTACTTTGGAGATAAGGTTGGATTTGCTATGTTCGGTTTTGATAATTCCGTCGCGTATAGTGTGTAATGTGTTGCTATACAAAACATTACCGCCCAATCGCTGCTGAACCTTACGCTCGATTCGGCTGGACGGAAATTCGGCTCACGCCGGAATTTCGGCATAGTGTGTCGTCTGTCGTGTTCCGCCCATATTTTGTATGGATTTAAAACGCGGCGTAAACGCGGCGGAATATACGTCGGCGTAATTCAGCCTAGTGTGTTTAAACCCTTAGTGTCAGAATCTGTGAATTGACCTGGGAATCATTTTGTTGACCGAGTCTTGCAGTCGGAGGCATAATATTTTATGATTTATGAATTAATGTTAAACTTGGTGCGACATGCCTCCGACTGCATTTTATTATCCACTTTCTTCTTCTACATTTTTCTACGTAACCTTCTATTTATCCTGGCATGAAACTCCTAAGCAAGAGTCGTATCAATAAAGACATGGATTCGATGCCTCCGGCAGAATTAGGCCTTGTTTCGTTCTTTTTAGTTAACACTTTTTGCAGTCGGGTTTTTTGATTTTTAATTAATTTATTTTATTCCCTTTAATCTTTAAAACTGCGCAATGGATTTTGATGATTCTTTCAGTGTTAGATAGCCCATTTATCGAGGGAGGCTAGAGGCTATATTTTATCACGCTAAGACTAATAGGAGAATGTGGAAAAAACGGGGGAAATTATTTGAAAGGGCTTACCTCGCGAACTACTGGAGCAATATTTATGTTATTTGGCACAGATAAGAAGTAGACCACGTGAAGGATCATAGAATATCGATTTTTATCATTTTTTCAGTGGCTATATATACCCGTGCAACGCCAGGGCGGGTCGCTAGTAAGATATTAAATATATAATGAGCAGTTTACAGTAGAATTGAATTCAACGGTAATACCTCAACAATCAGTAGGCCTACTACGAAACTGTTTTGAGTCTCAAAACAGTTTCATGGTACAAGGCCAGATGTCGAACAAAGCCAACGATGTTAACCCTTAACTGGTATCGGGAGTCAAAAGTTACCCCAGACGTTAGAATATTCTATGATATTATCTTTGCTATTTAATCATTCAAGCCCCGGATACCGGTGACCGCGACAACAATAGAATACAATAGCATTTCCAAGAATCCCCGATTGAAGGATTAAGCATGTTCACTGTTCTGATTCTGTGTAATCTCGTTACGTCGGATAATGCAGCGGATGACGAACGTACGTGGCTCTACTGTTGCTGAAAGCGGAGTTACAGTGCTGGGGTCAAAAGTTACACCCGATTGTGTGTGTGTGTGTGTGTGAAGTGTGTTTTTTCAACGGTACCTTGTAATGGTTTTTAATTATTTTTTCGATATATTGGAAATTTTAAACCAAAATTAGCTTTTATTAAATAAGTACTCGAAATCTAATTCAGAAACCACCCAGAAAACTAATACATATTAGTCTGCAGCGTGAAACAGTTTACGATCGTAAGGAGAGGAAGAAAATCAGCTGTTCTAGCGAAATTGTCATAGGTACAGTTTGGGATTCTTAAAATTCTAGTAGCAAAGTAGATGTATCGAGTGTAGCAAGTGCTAATTATTGTAATGTAAAGAAATTTTTTCCAAAATTACAAACATAATAGTAACATTTTACGAGTAGTTTTTGGTTTCCGGTTTTGCTCTGTCATTTTTTTTATTTTTAGTCGATATCGAAAGAAATTCATGTACTTTATTATTTAGACTATATAATAAAACTAAATAAGAAGAGATATGTTTATGTTTTAATATATTTAACGGTTCCTAAAGTAACAGATGTCTATGTATGATCGAAAACTTAGATCTTTTTTATATAAGGAAAATAGTACCTACATTACGACCTAGGGCAGGAAAATAAGAAATGTATCAGATCACACGTGGGCAGTAAAAAAGGCTTTATTTTTTACTGCCCATGGTGCGTATACTATTTTTCTCATCGACGAAGGCGGAAAACGGCAACATCGCTAAGCGCCGCCGCGGGAAGAAAGTTTGACGTTTTCCGCCCGGAGGTGAGAAAAATATTATTCAATAATATTATTGGCCTAAAAAGCTGAAATTTATTTAGGTTGAGATATTAATTTCAGTGTACAAAACTAGTTAATTTGAAAAAAGCTGTTTTGATATATTTTTTTAAGTTTTATTGGAGTGGGGTCACTTTTTACCCCCGATACCAGATAGGATGCCTTTTTAGCGAAACCAGCTAACGGTTAATGTTGTATAGAAAATATATATTTATACCTCATAAATAATATATCGGGTCCAGAGGGAAATATCTCACAATATAACGCCACTGCTATGGAAAATATTGAAACTGTGTCTGAATGAAATATTATACTAAAGAGCTCTTTGAATGCATTGTAATGTGCTGCTACAAGACTATTATTCGAATTCTACCGATATCATGATTAAAAACTTGGGAAAATTTTTCTTCGAGATAATAATGAAGCTTTTTACAAATTGTGGAAGCCAGAGTTGTTAATTATTATTATCACCGGGAAACGCTTGATACACGACCGCAGAAGCAGATTACTAGATGACACGGTCAAATTCGTATCATTTTCCTCCTTCGACGAATATTTCAAGATAAAATCAGGCAAATCGGTTCAGCCGTTCTCGCGTCTTAGCAAGGTTAACAAAATTTAAATTTGTTTTTAGCCGACTTCCAAAAAGGAGGAGGTTATAATCTGTTAGCAGACCCTTTAAAAAATAAGACTGTATTAAATCTTAAATTACATTTACTCTAACCTAAACTTTTAATTTCCACTAAGATAAGATTAAATCGGCTCGTAATAAAATACTTGATAAGTAGACGTCTACGAATACTTTGTTCCAAATCACAAGTCTAATCACAAAATTTCAAACACATTTTGACAACCATACCATTTTAGTTAACACCATAATTATTATTATCTATGTCACTTTTCCTGATGGATGCTTCATTACATTTTGTATTCATAGAATATTGTCGGTTTTAAAACGCCGTGCCCACAGTGTGCATATTTGAATACGAAGCGGCCTGGCCTGGCCAGCATTAATGAAGGACCAGACTGAATTATAAATGGGCCACCTATCAGTCACCCTTTGTTCGTAAGTACAGAAAAGGATAAAGAAGGTATAAAAAGTTTCTGAATGTCTGGAAAGATGTAGGCGCTTTGAGAGTCACAAAAATATATATTAAATCGAGGTCTAAATGTTTGAATCGAGTGCTGTTATTTAAATTTCCATTAAAATCATTATTACCAAGTAAGTCAATGAAATCGTGGTTCGCATGCTGGGCATGATCGCACTATAATATAAATAATATAGTGCGATATTCAATACTAGTGAGAGACACTTCTGCATTTATTATTATGTAACTTTTAATACTTTGTATATAATAATTTATAGTGCTGCAAAACACGTTTCTTATAACAATTAACAACCTAAATTATTAATAATATCATTTCGTTACCGTCAACATGATGCCTAAAAATAAGGTCAAGCAATAATAATTATCAGCTTCAAAAATACTTAATCTATATATATATATATATATATATATATATATATATATATATATATATATATATATATATATATATATATATATATATGGGGTTTCGGGGGCAATCGATTTCGATCTAGCTAGGAATCATTTTTAGAAAATGTCATTTTATTCGTGTTTTATTGAATACCGAGCAAAGCTTGGTCAAATAGCTAGTATTATTCAAATTATATTTAAAATAACTGAAAATTCCAAGACAAATAACATAATATTGTCTCGGAATTCTAAGATTTTAAGTCTAATTTTATTATTTATTTAGAAACGGAAGCAAAAAGATTAGAAAAACCCGGCCAAGAGCGAGTTGAATGTAGTTTATTGGTTTAAGTCCCATTATCCCATATTATAACATATTATTTTGTTTTAGACTTTTGGTATTATTTTAATAGATTATAATATTAAGTAAGTTGCAACTACTAATGAGATCTGTCTGTCTGTCATTACCATAAAATTATTACATCAGTCTGTACGGTTGAACAGCTGTAGAATTTATACGTGTACTAACCGAGTTTTAACAATATGTGTACAGAACCATAAAATTTAAAAAAAATAATTAGCATAAACATTGTATTGTACGAATATAAAAGGCAATTACACATAAATTAATATTTTATTACAACAATGTCGGTCTAGTTAACTCGAAGTGTTAGACTCATGTGCTACGGAAACTCACACAAATAAACAATATGGCAAGTAATTTTAAGTAACATAATAATTAGTTATAATTGGCTCCCATACCGACTACAGTGACCCTTTTTATTAAAACCAAGTCATCTACGCAGGAGTAGTTTAAAATGCCCAAGTGTGTGCGCAGCGGGGATGATCAACTGATATCTATCTTATATCTATATATATAAAACTCAAAGGTGAGTGGTAACTGACTGACATGGTGACCTATCAACGCACAGCCCAAACCACTGGACGGATCGGGCTGAAATTTGGCATGCAAGTAGACATTAGGACGTAGGCATCCGCTAAGAAAGGATTTTTATCAATTCTACCCCCAAGGGGTTAAAATAGGGGATGAAAGTTTGTATATTATTATACTTCTTAACGCGAGCGAAACCACGGGCAACAGCTCGTAAGTAATAAGTTGGTCATCCCATTGGGTTATGAGAGTTGGATGAAGTGAATGACCGAAACGGTGAGAGATTAGGCGTAGCACTGACTTGTTATATTATGCCTATATGCATATAACGTCGCGCGTCCACTGGATTGGAATCAGAGCGTACGGAGCGGACGGAGCATCAGGGGTGCGTCCACTGCATTCGGATTCAGTATCGGCAATTTGGGTTTTTGTAACGCAACTATCATCGCCTACATCGCAAACACGTCAAAACTTGAAAAGTTCAGAATTCGAATGTAGCCACTGCAGCGGATGACGTTATCAGCACAAAAACCGTTATTAGGCGTAGAAATGCCGATCGACGGCAATACCCTAGAAATCAATACAAAGCAACAAAATATCTGCAAACGCTCCGTGACGTACCTACGCTCCGATTCCGATCCGGTGGACGCGCACCTTAAGACGCGTCTGTAATCGCCGGTTCACATTACATTTCAGGGTCCGTTTAGATTATTCCAGTAGTAATTCAGCACTGGATTGGATCACTGGATCAGAATAATGTAAATAAGCCAATACGTAAATTGCGACTATGCGACAGGCGCTTGACAGCAAATCTGGCACAATAGCTGTTGCTGTCTATTCAAAATTTGCAAGGAAATACTGTGCAGTAACTGCTGTAAAAACTAAAAACCCACTAAGCACTAATCACACTACTGTTTTTGTACGAATTTTTTGTCTTGTCAAAATTCGATTTTTGAAATCGTATTCCGTACTCGGAAATCCGAATGCACGAAATCAGCAGTAAATGACGCACACGTTCTTTTTTTCCGAACGGGACGAAATTTCGAATGTGAAATTTCGAATGAGTGCAAGCCAGCGCGTTCGCGAGTGAAGAAAAGCAAACGTTTGCGATAGTCTCACGGAATTCCGAACATAAATTCCACATTTGGGAATCGAATATGGAAACAGTGTGTATGCGGCCAGCCTAAGTTTTAAAATCTTGGTCTCTCTATTTTTCAGAAAGATCTCCTTTGTTTTGAAATGTTTGGTTAAAAATCACAACTATATTTTCAGGATAATCAGGAAATTAAACTGATAATTTTTATCGGCGTATGGACTATAGTGTCGGCGTACTATACAGTGGATAAGAACATAGATTTGGCTGAAATTACTGGCAACCAGATCGTGTTGAAGAAGTACGCCGATTGCCTTCTGGACAGAGGACCTTGTTCAAAGTCCATGCTGTCATATAAAAGTAAGTGATTTACTTTTTTACAGCAAAATGTTTAAGTACGCCCATTACTTTATTTGGCGATACATCCCGGAATTATTTGCGGGGTGTACCGTCAAACTTTTAGATCAATTTATATTGATTCATAGCATGTACCTGCGTAATCTGGTCAGATTTATCGGCAGCGGTTTAACAGTTTAAGTGTAAGAGCTTACAGAATCACCTAAATGCAGATAGACAGCAAAAATACAAGGTGTAATAAAGCTAAGTGATAATATTAGATGAAAAATGTCTATGTGTCTCTTATATTATAATATAGTTTACTGTGAAAGTAGCAGCGCTAAAACAACAATTTTTTGTGAGCTGTATGGGCAAGCGCTCCCGCGTCATTATATTTTCCATACAAAAAAAAGTAAAAAAAAAGGTAAAAAAAAAAATACTCTTTCAGCGCTGCTACTATCACAGCGAACTCTTTAAATGGGACCCATACACAGTACACACCCTAAAGTATTATCACTTAGTATTGTTACATCCCGTATATTTGCTGTCTATCTGCATTTAGGTGTTACACTCACAACTCAAAAATTACGCTCGTTTGGCCTCACCCTTACTGGTATAATATAGTTATAATATGTATATTTTCAGGGCACCTCAAAGACGCAGTAGACACGGACTGTGCTGAGTGCAGTCCCTCACAGAAGCACTACGTGAACGAGTTTCTCAAAGCCATGCTGCAGAAGTTCCCTGGTGATCTAGAACAGATCAAGAATAAGTACGATCCAACAGGAGCGCACGTTCTGAAAATCATTGCTGACATTGATAAATACTGATGACCATGATGGTCATTTGAGGAGTTTTGACTGGAGTTTGTCCACGGCGTTGTTATTTGATCAAAATATTAATTGGCTTCTTATTTATATCGCTATATAATTTTGACCCAATAAAAAGCATTAGTGAAAATATAAACTTTAGTTACAGAATATGATGTAAATAAAAAGTCTCTAATAGACTACAGTTTTCCTATAAATCTCCAACCACTTGGGTCTCCGACAACCTCACTTACTTATGCTGTGTGTTAACTTTTAAGTAATACTTAAACACTATACCAGGGGTTCCCAAACTGTGCGCCGCAGCGCCCTGGTGCGCCGTGGAAAGGCAAGAGGGGCGCCGTGAGCCGATCCTCCATCATTATCCATAACTCAAATATTATAAAATAAAATTATAATATTTATATAAAGCAGGCAAATTATTAAAAATTTGCTTAAGTATTATTATTAACCTGCTTATCCTAACTATAATCATTAAAGGTGTTTATTTGTGTATCTTTTTGTAATAGCTAGACAGACTAGGGCGCCGTAACAAAATATTGACTCGTAAGTGCGCCGCAGGCTGAAAAAGATTGGGAACCCCTGCACTTTACAATATTGTATTTTATTACACACGTTTTCTGCCAGGCCATAGTATTGTCCTAATCTAGCTGTTTAGTCCTGTAGCATAAATTAAATCAAGCCTAATAGATTAATCTTGTTCGTCTTGATTCTCTCTGCTATAGTCTAGCTCTGTCAATAAATTGATCTCTTATTTAGAAATAACTAGCTATTTGACGAGCTTTGCTCGGTATTCGATAAAACACGAATAAAATGACATTTTCTAAAAATGATTCCTAGCTAGACCGATTCATCGCCCCCGAAACCACTAAATTTCATGAAAATCGTTGGAGCCGATTCCGAGATTCTATATATAATATACCTATATATACAAGAATTGCTCGTTTAAAGATATAAGCGGACACACGATTATTATATGTAAATATGATTCTTATTATTTTGTTTTGTACCTTTCCGGTATATTTGGTTGGATTAATTCATAATTTTTCGCTTAATTATAAAGACAGCTTCATTAAAATATTGTTATCCAACTTCAGGAGGTTAAACATATTTTTTTTGTTTTAACTATTTTAGTTTTTATCTTTACTATAAGTAAAGAGTTTGTTGGTTTGTTTGTTATTAGCTTAAACGTGTTTATCTCACGAAACATTAAACCAATTATTATGTAAATTGGCACATATTATTATTATTGTAGGAGTAGACCATAGGAAGGGACACAGGGAACGGGACTCTAACGGGAAAATGTACAGTTCCCCGACAATCGCATATTTTCACGGGCGGAGTCACGCAGAACGTCTTGTTAATAATATTTGAGATCTGTTTTAATACAAAAACAATTTTATACACGTGGCTCATCTGTCCTTGAAATTTTTTGCTAAACCATTAAATATTTTAATGGTTCGTTTATTTATTGGATACTACCATAAACGTCTAATGATGTCTTTATTTTTCCAAGATAATTATATTTTCTGACTTCTGTAATTTGGTGGCTTCTTACTTTGAAGAATATTTTAGTGGTGTAGACTTAATAGTAAAAATAGTATTAAAGTCATAAAAAAATAAATGAATTTA
This sequence comes from Lysandra bellargus, assembly GCA_905333045.1. NCBI lineage: Eukaryota > Metazoa > Arthropoda > Insecta > Lepidoptera > Lycaenidae > Lysandra > Lysandra bellargus. Next base: position 9,585,886 of record HG995327.1, on the reverse strand, counting down.
TAGTTTACAAATTTTTATAACATATTATTTTTATTATTTACTTGGTAACTTTTATTTCGTGATTTTTTTAAGATTATGAAATATGAAAAAGATTTGTTTCGATACTTAATTTCATTTTAATAACCAAAGTTACTATGACTTAAATAAGTCACTTTACCCGAGACAAAAACATAAATTAATCATCGATCCAAATATTAAAAAAAATATTGTCTATAAAGTCAGGTTATTCTAATGAATATTGTATTTCGGTAAGTTTTCGACTAATATATTCCCTGCAGATGCATTTAGTTCTCTGTTAGTCTTAGAACTTTGGAGCTGACTTGGCTTTTAGGCGTATGCTTAAAATTTGCATATGATAATTTTCAGAATTGGAATCTTACTTTGTTAGCTGTGCGGATTTGGTAGGAGCTTTGCTGGTTTTTAGGGTTCCGTACCCAAAGGGTAAAAACGGGACCCTGTTACTAAACTTCGTTGTCTGCCCGTCTATTTGTCTGTCTGTCTGTCGCCAGGCTGTATCTCAAGAACCGCAATAGCTACTGTAAGGTGGTTTGGTCCCTGTAAAAGACAAGTTAGGTTCAATAGGTTTATTGAATCCTTAACTTATGCTAAAATGGTTTGATGGTAAAATGGTAAAGAGAGCACGCGAACCGATTGGCGGCTTGACGCGAACTGGTTAAATAAAGTAAATTATAATACCGCGTGGCTGCGTATACGCTGACAGTGCGAAACGTGATGTACTGTCGACAAACTGTTGGCCGTACTTCTGAAATTTTCACAGATTGTGTATATCTGTTGCCGCTATAACAAAAAATACTAAAAATAAAATATATTTAATATTTAAGTGGCCTTCCTTATCTTCCTATACAACAAACGTGATTTTTTTGGCCTTTTATGCTCGATATTTATAATGGCAACAGGTAGGTAGGCACTTGAAATTTTCACAAAGGCCTTAAATATATTATGTGTAATTTAATAATTAATAATAATATTTAAATAAAATAAAAAATTAAAAGGGCCTCCCATACAAAAAACACAATGTTTGACTTATTTTTGCTCTATAACGGTACGGAACCCATTGTGCGCGAGTCCGACTCGAACCTGGCCGATTTTATTTGATGATATTAGATTTTAGCGACCTTTTTTTGAACCGAGAAATTAATATGTGAGTGTGGAAAGTATCTCGAGCCTATATTGTTATCCAGGCTATGTCCACACTGTGCCTTTTTTGTTCATTAAGGGCATGCATCATAGCGCAGTCAACAGCGCACGTGAGGCATGCCTCGGACCGTATCCAAAACTTTCGTTTTTTTTTCTGGAATTTCTTATGACCAAATAAGGCGCACATATTCCACCCAGTAAAATGTTCTCATCGCACATGTTAAGCTGGCAGACACTGCAACTGAAAAAAATTACAATTTGTTGGCGTTGCGTTCGTTGACGCATGCAATTATTGAATGCGCCAATACGAAAGTTGAATGAAAGAAGATGACGAAAATTATTGAAGATGAAAGTGCAGTGTGGACACAGCTACAACATGATATTATGAGTAACAATGCTTAACAGCGACCATAATATATAATTAATACTATTATCTGTGATATACTACTCTCGAGAAATACTACGTCTTCCATTCGAGAATAATTTTCGCAAAAGAGATGACTAGAGATGAAAGCACTTACTAGTTGTCAGTGCAAAATTATCTAATTTAGTTAGTACCGTAGCATAACTGTGGCTCAACTAGTACGGTTATTTTATATCCCTAAATCCATACTAATATTATAAATGCGAAAGTGTGTCTGTCTGTCTGTCTGTCTGTATGTTACCTGTTTACGCCCAAACCACTCAACCGATTCGCTGAAATTTGGTATGGAGATACTTTGAGTCCCGGGAAGGGACATAGGATACTTTTTATCCCGGAAAAATTTACGGTTGCCGCGCGATAAACGAGTTTCGGATCTACACATTTTAGAAATGTAGACATTCAAGGTAACATCTAATAAATTGGAAATAAAACGGTTCTTTACACAATAGCCATTTTATTTTCGTAATCAATTTCTTGTTATGATCAGACGAAGGGAGCGTTCATAAACTTAGAAGTTGAAAAAACTTGAACAATGACACGGTTCAGATGGAAACAGCGGACGGACCAATTAGGCGGAATGGAATGACCGGTTTTATGAAAGTTGGACCTTCACGGGCTATTGGCCGACCCACTTCCACTTTTATGTTTAAACAAATATTTTCTTTTGTTTCACGTTCCAACGGCATCAAGTTTTGTACACCTCTGGAAATAACTACAATTTTTTAAAGGCCAACGTTGGGCTATGATGGATAACAGACTAGGATGATGGACAACAATGATTGCCACGATGTTTGCGAAGCCGTAGACCAACCTTTCTAAAGTGGGCGATAATGCCCTCTTGTGGGCGCTGATGGTGTAGGCATTGTGTAGACTGTAGAGGCTTGGGGAGTGATTTGTTATTAGTTATTACTTATTACATTTCAAATTTAAAATTGAAAAAATGGGGAGCGCTAAATCATATTTTTTTCTTTAAGTGGGCAGGGACACCCGCTGTCAACTATGCACTATATGGTCTATGAACAATCATAGACGAATACCTCTCTCTATACGTTGGTAACCGCTTGTATTGGTCCATGGGTCAACGTGAAATAAAAATTATAGGCTGTAAAAGCCTAGGTACGCAAGTAACGCGTACTGCTATGATTACGAATTCACGGGAAAAAAAATGTTGACTTGCGTATAAAATATAAATATAAAAAAAAATCCTTGCTGTTCCTAAGCCTTACAAGAAGCCAGTTTGTAATACAGTTTAAAAATAATATTAAATGGATGATATTTTTGAAGTGAAAACTTCTTTAGCGTTGATCACGTTGAGCACTTTTGTGGGATGGGTAAAAACTGTGAAACTCGCGTCAGATTCTCGTGCTGATCGAGAAACCTTGGAAAAACCGTAAGACGGTTGGAGATTAGTGTTTTGTGTCGAACTCGAACTCGAACTCGAATTGATTGTAAGGGTTTCGATTACTTAGTTAAAAAAATCGATTTTTTTATAATCGATTTCCTAAAAAATGGGTTAAAAAAGTGCACAACGTTAATAATCAAGTTTTCACTTCTGCCGGCACTCCCGGAGTGCAACCCGTCTTTTTTTTATCATTTTTTTACACTTACATTTTTGTAATACTGAAGTCAATATGAAATTATTGCTTCTCTAACATCTTCACACGTCTTATGCTGCCGAAGCGATTTAGATAAAATTTTAGATGACTTTACTTTTAAAAAAAATCTGAGAACAAAAAGTAGACTTAATATCATATCAAAGAACTATGATCCAGCAATATTTTTCTTACACGAAAGCGATTTAGTCTTTTATGATAGTGAAACTTAATAAAATAATCTTACTTATGAAGCTACGAAAACGGAAAAACTATGAAGAGTTAATAAAGCTTTATTACTGTGAAAGTTTTTCCAATATCACATGGTTCAGTTAATATAAGATTACCATCGAGGAACTTGATTCCTTGGCAGTTGACGGATGTCTACGTCATTTGTATGTCAATTCAATGTTGCTGTGATCGGTCGGATGGGTTTGACATAACGCGACCAAATTACTTAGGTCCACCATCTGCCTAACAATCAACTTCCCTGTTAGCCTTACAAGTATTGTTAGAGAAGTCGATAGCTTGCTCAAGAATAAATTTAGGTTATTTAATTAAGTAGTGGGTTTATTAATTCAATATATTTGTTTGCCCTTGTCCACATGAAATTTGAAATTATTTAAAAAACAAATGTAGTGGAGTGTGGTTTTTGAGGCATAATATATTTGCGTTGTCTACCACTATAAGCATCTCACCAACATTATTTTTTGGTCCAGATGAAATTAAAAAAAGTGCGCCCAAGAACTACAACACTTTGGATAAAAACACCGAAGGACTTGCGGTTGTTTATCCTTCCTTGAGTTGCATTATTTATATGAGTGATTACGCCCGCAACTCCGTTGCGCTAAAAATTGTTTATCGCGTGGGAACCGTACGTTTTTCCAGGATAAAAAGTATTCTATGTCCTTTCCCGGGACTCAAAGTGTGTCCATACCAAATTTCAGCGAATCGGTTGAGCGGTTTGGGCGTGAAGAGGTAACAGACAAAAAGACAGAGTAGACAGACAGACAAACACACTTTCGCATTTATAATATTTGTAAGGATTAGCTGGAGTGTTTGTTCGGTCGAAAATATTAATTTAATAAGTAATAAATATTAATTCACACCGAAACCCCTATACTACCCTTAGTCTTCGAGTTGGGTCGATGTTGGTAGGAGATTGTGTCGCCCTCGTTATTTACTGCTTTGCTTTAATAATGCGTACCGGAAGTACAGCTTAGGCGTACCGCTCACTTACGACAAAACTTAAATATTTCCCCTCACATCGAATTCGGTGACTGAAGCCGGTTTTATTAACATCAAGCTACCTTACGCAGCAGTCCAAGTATATTTTTTTTGATTAAATAAGGGGACAAACGAGCAAACGGGTCACCTGATGGTAAGCAACTGCCGTCGCCCATGGACACTCGCAACATCAGAAAAGCTGCAGGCGCGTTGCCGGCCTTTTAAGAAGGAATACACTCTCTTCTTGGAGGTTTGCAGGTCACATAGGTACACTGTATACAAGAGTTCTTAAAGTAACCCAGTGGGTACTGGGTCGGACGTTCAACACAACTACGAGTAATATCGTATTGCAATACAAAATATCACCGAAACAAAAAAGTTTCGTAGAAGGTTAAATACAGTATACATCTCAAAGCGGCAAAATTGCTTCACAAATAGTTTGCTAACTCGCTGAGTAATGATTTTCGACAATTCCATGATAGCTATAGGACAGTCTCACAATCCGTATATTATATGAGTATTTCTCGCTCCTCGTGTGTATGAAATAATAGGCATTTTAACTTTGTAAGTTTGAATTGGATAAGTGTAAGTGGGTCTCGGTCTTAGGCTGCCTTCACATTAAGTCGCGTGTAGTGCGGCAGCCACGCGACTTCTATACTAAAATGAGCTTCGTTTTAGTATAGAAGTTTTAGTATAGAAGTCGCGCGGCTGCCGCACTACTCGCGACTTAATGTGAAGGCAGCCTAATATTTAGGCTCGATATAATATATTACTAGATGATGCCCGCAACTTCGTTGCGCCAAAATTCGTTTATCGCGCGGGAACCGTGTATTTTTCAGGGATAAAAACTATCCTATGTCCTTTCTCGGGAGTCAAAGAATCTCCATGCCAAATTTCAGCAAAATCGGTTCAGCGGATCGAGCGTGAAGAGGTAACAGACAGACAGACAGACACACTTTCGCATTTATAATATTAGTATGGAAGTATGGAAGTACTAGCTGTTGCCCCCGACTTCGTCCGCGTTAACATAGTATAATAGCGGAAATGGATAATTTTTGCCTTTTTATGGTCCCTTGATCCATTCTATGGTCACAAAAACCGCGGCGCAGACCCCAAGTTACAGGCTCGGGAAGCGAAGCGCCCCCCACATGGAAATTAAATGATACTGAAAAAGTATAATATGTTTACTTAAGGTTAGAATAAATTCACTTTTAATAAATAACATTCTTCCTTAAAAGGACAATTAAAACTAAACACTAACGACGTGATACCATTTTGATGTAAGCAACAATCCCAGGAGGGGATTGGGGGGTGTAGCCCCCTCAAGTACGGGCCGAGGGCAAATATAATAAAAAAATATATCCTTTGTCCTTTCTCAAGGTTCAAAGTATATCCTTACCAAATTTCATCAAAATTGATGTACGGTTTCCGCACAATGAATTTTTATGATTTGCGCGTAAACTATTCATTTTTGCCGGGACAAAAAGTATCCTATGTCCTTTTTCTGGACTCAAAATATCTTCATATCAAAGGAGTATGGGCTAATTTGTATGGAGCCTGGGCTATCCGCGGCCAAGAACAATTCTAACATATATTTATACTTAAGAGTCCTACAATTACAGTGTAGAAATCACATCGCCGAAATATACTTTAAAAGTAGATAAAATTCATTTTTATTTTTCAAGATGATATTATGCATAATTTAATAAGTATAATATTAGCTTATGTTTAGAACAAATGCGGGAAGGTAAGGTTTTTATAAGGAGCATCAGCTGTGTTTATTAGTACCGTTCTTACTCGGGTTTAATAATAGCACCTAATTCCGCTGCTGGTAACATTTTTTTTTTTTTTATTACGCAGGGGAAACCCATCATGGGTGCCCCGGGTTGGGTACCCCGGGGGTATGTGAGACTTCTACTCACTAAAACCACCTGCGGTTCGCCTTCAGCCGTATAACGGAGGGATGTCCCGGATCTAACAAACACGAGACTCCCTCCACGACCGGCCGGTCTACCTCGGGACCGGACTTCCACCAAAAGTAAGGGAACGCTTAGGCAAACTAAAGCGTTCCCCTCGGCGCCGGGACTGGCTAAGCCGGGGAGGTTCCCATCCTCTCCCGGAGCCCCGTTAGACGAGAGTTAGGAGATTCGCATAGCGTCGCCTCCGCACTCCCGTCCTACGCCGACGGAGCGGCAGAGAGGTGGGATCGTTCTTTCTGTCCCGCTCCGTGGCCTCTTTCTGCGATATAACAAATTCGCAGAAAGAGACCGCCGCCTGCCAGGCCTCATCGCTCTCGAGCATGCAGCGCACCATGCTCGGGAGCGAGAGTCCCCGCCTAGTACTGCCACCAGATCGTGGCGCTGTACGGCCCAACGATCGCACACCTCAAGGGTGTGCTGGGCCGTGTCCTCCGCAGCGCCACAGTCGTGGCAGGCTGGCGTTGGCTCTCTCCTGGCGATCTTACACAGGTACGCACCGAAACAACCGTGTCCGGTGAGTACCTGTGTAAGGCGGAATGTGAGGGGTTTTCTTTTGCGACGCATCCACGCCGCAAGAACTGGCCGCAGAGCCTGAGCACTACGTTGACCGTACTGGGCCTGCGCCAGAACCTCACCCCACCTTCGAAGCAGCCATTCCTGCCCCAGCTTCCGCACCCGCGAGAGCTCCTCCCATGTCGGCGACTCACCGAAGAGTGACCTCCTCTCTGAAGTGAAGAGGTGCATCTCGGCGAGCACCGGCGCCACGAGCTCCCACGGGGGATCTCCAGCCAGGGCAGTGGCTGCCACCCAGGAGACTGTACGGTATCCCCGAATTACCCTCACCGCTATGACCCGCTGCGCCTTCCGCAGCTGGGTTTTGTTCTTAACGGTGAGGGAATCCGCCCAAATTGGGGCCTCATACAGAGCTATACTCCGGCAGACCCCGGAGTATTGCCGCCTGCAGGCTTCGCTGGGCCATCCTATGTCGCTGGGCCCTCCCGCTGCTGGTAACCTAACCTAAGCCTAACCTAACCTAAGCCTTTTTTTTGATGCGCAGGGGAAACCCATCATGGGTCCCCCGGGTTGGGAATGTGCTTCAGTTCTGAAGCACCCCGGGGGTATATGAGACTCCTACTCACTAAAACCACCTGCGGTTCGCCTTCAGCCGTATAAAACACGAACAAAAACCTAACCTAAACCTAACCTAACCTAAACCTAACCTAACCTAACCTAAACCTAACGTAACCTAACCTATACCTAACCTAACCCAGCCGAGATACCAGACTACAGACCGAGACGTGTGCGCAGCAGCACAAACTGGTTTTATTGTTTTGATTGATTTGGAAGCTTAGACTTATGCATTGGTATTAGGTAAACACAAAATATAATAAACAATTATTAAGCAATATTGTTCTATGCGATCACCGCGTTATTTCGCATTCAGTTATTTTCTAAACTAAATGGAACACACTCAGACCAATAAAATTGGTCTGAGGGAACACAATGATACGTCCAAAGTGGTCTGAGGGAACACAATGATACGTCCAAAGCAAATGTTGTTTCTAAATATCAGTACTTTCATTTGACACTAATTTCATCAGTGGCCGCCAATAGCCCAAATGTGCCCATACTCCTTTCATCAAAATCGGTTGAATAGGTAACGCGCAAATCATAAAAGTTTATTGTGCTGGAACCGTACATTTTTCCGAGACAAAAAGTATTCTGTGTCCTTTTTCGAGACTTAAAGTATCTCCGTACCAAATTTCATCAAAATCGATTGAATAGTTTACGCACAAATCATAAAAGTTTATTGTGCAGAAACCGTACATTTTTCCAGGACAAAAAGTATTCTATGTCCTTTACCGGTACTTACAGTATCTCCATACCAAATGTCATTAAAATCGATTGAATAGCTTACGCACAAATCATAAAAGTTTATTGTGCGGAAACCGTACATTTTTCCGGGACAAAAAGTATTTTTTGTCCTTTCTCGGTACTTAAAGTATCTCCATACCAAATTTCATCAAAATCGATTGAATAGTTAACTCGCAAATCATAAAAGTTTATTGTGCGGAAACCGTACATTTTTCCGGGACAATAAGTATCCTATATCCTTTCTCGGTACTTAAAGTATCTTCATACCAAATTTCATCAAAATCGATTGAATGGTTTACGCACAAATCATAAAAGTTTATTGTGCGGAAACCGTACATTTTTCCGGGACAAAAAGTATTCCTTGTCCTTTCCAGGTACTTAAAGTATATCTATACCAAATTTTATTAAAATCGATTGAATAGTTTAAGCACAAATCATAAAAGTTTATTGTGCAGAAACCGTACATTTTTCCGGGACAAAAAATATTCTATGTCCTTTCTTGGTACTTAAAGTATCTCCACACCAAATTTCATCAAAATCTATTGAATAGTTTACGCGCAAATCATAAAAGCTTATTGTGCGGAAACCGTACATTTTTTCGGAACAAAAAGTATTCTGTGTCCTTTCTCGGTACTTAAAGTATCTCCATATCAAATTTCATCAAAATCGATTGAATAGTTTACGCACAAATCATAAAAGTTTATTGTGCGGAAACCGTACATTTTTCCGGGACAAAAAGTATCCTATGTCCTTTATCGGGACTCAAAGTGTCTCCATACCAAATTTTAGCAAAATCGGTTCAGCGGTTTAGACGTGAAGAGGTAACAGACAGACAGACAGACACACACACTTTCGCATTTATAATATTAGTATGGATGGATTTATAATAATATTAGTATGGATATGCATCCGCATGAACGAGCGGTTTGGCCGCTACACCATGAAATTAGCGGCGTGATTGCGGGGGTATTTACATAAATTGCTTGTGATCTCGTGGTGTAGCGGCCATATCGCACGTCCGCGCGATCGCATGCTTCATAGTCAAAACTGCCGTATCCTAAGCCGGGTCCAGACGAGTGTAACGTGTAATGTAATTCACCGTGTAATGTAACACGAATTCTACGCGTGGGCGGCACTACGAGCATTACATGTAACGCTCGGGGCTCCATCGGCTGTCGGTTTTCGCGCGAGCACAAAAGCTCGTTTGGACAATTCGCTTTGAGTTCGTGTGCCGTCCACACTGTTGACGCTAAATTACACGTAATCTTACATTACACGTTACACTCGTTTGGACCCGGCATTAGTGAGCGCTAGGCCTAAAGCGTAGCGGAAGCACAGGCGCTATTTACTCGATTGTATCGCCATTTTTTCATTTCCCGATAAGATGGTATCGTATTGACGCGTTAATTATTACGTTTATTATAATGAACCATCCATTTTGGCTGTCGGGTAATTTGTGTTTCACACTTTGCACCCCTTTTGATAGTGGTTTAATGATTAATCAGCTGTTTTTCTTTTGGAAATAATTTATGAAACCTAATATTAAAACACAAATAAAACACAATTTTACGTGCACTTTTTCCACTATGTTCATTAATGATTATAAATTTTAATGAGTTACACGACCGGTTTCGAATTCCCACCAAGAACCGACAGTATACAATTAATCTATACTAATATTATAAATGCGAAAGTGTCTCTGTCTGTCTGTCTGTCTGTCTCGCTTTCACGCCAAAACTACTGAACTGATTGTAATGAAATTTTGTACACAGATAGTCTAAAGCCTGAGAAAGGACATAGGCTACTTTTCAACTGGAAAAAGGGGTTGTAAGGGGGTGAAAATGTGTAAATTTGTTAAAAATAAGTTAGTTACCAAAATTCATAACAGATGGCGCTAAGAGTCGCCTACATCGCGCTATCGCTTGCTCATAAGTCTTTCTATAAGATGTGGTACCATGTTGATTCGGGCTTTTCAATTCTTTCGATTGATAAACACGTTATTAAATAACTCACTACTCAGTACTTTATCTATGCAGTGACGTAACCTACCAATGATAAACTATAGTTTATGGGTAAAGCTAAAGTTGTGTAATGGGGGGCTAAATAAGCTTTAAATTTGGTATTAATAAAGTTTATTTAATTCAAAAAATGAAATATTATGTGCACACTGCACAGATGTTTTTAGGTAAGTACTTATTTTGATTTAAGGGGTATTATATAATAATTTTGAACTAGTCACAGAATGTGTTTAAAAGTACGGTATCTCAATTTATTTTTCGATGACCTTTTTGTCCACGATCAAGTCAGAGGTAAAGGAGAGGTAATTTGGAGTCCTCAAATCATTGTGTCGAAATCTTTTGAATTTGCAAGCGGCAAGTTACATAATATAATATTATATATAATATACATGATACTATATAGTATTATATAATATTATAATGCGAAAGTGTGTCTGTCAGACCTGTCTGTCTGTCTGTCAGTCACCTCTTCACGGCCAAACTGTTGAACCAATTTTACTGAAATTTGGTATGGAGATACTTTGAGTCCCGGGAAAGGTCATAGGAACTTTTTATCCCGGAAAATGTACAGTTCCGGCGCGATGAACGAATTTTGGCGCAATGGAGTTGCGGGCGTCATTTAGTATAAAATAAGGGGGCAAACGAGCAAACGGGTCACCTGATGGTAAGCAACTACTGCGCCCATGGACACTCGCAACATTAAAAGAGCTGCAGGTGCATTGCCGGCCTTTAAATGTGCTATAATTTAATATAATATTATACTCCGTAAAATATTTCCACCTTCATTTCCAAAACCCATGTATAAATTTTGGAAGCGCCAAGTAAAATATGAAGATCGATGCGGCACGTGATTGATCACTTATGAAGAGACTTAGGTACTGATTATGTGAGAATTGGCGAAGTTTGATGAAACATTTTGAGAATCCCCCACCACGCTAGTTTCGTGCTTATTCCTACGTACGTGACTTCCATCCATTTTCCATTACTAAAACGATTTCGGAACACCTGTAATGTGAAGCAATAAAGTTATAATAAAGTTTTAAAATTACTTTTTATTGAGTTCCGATTCTGAGTTCTATCTTGCCAAATTAAGGTTTATTTTTGTTTGGGAGCAGCAGCGGAAATACCAGCGTGGAGTGATGAGCTCTAAGTGGTCTATGGTTTGTCGCTTTTTGGCAATTATGCGAATGAAACGAGAGGCGATGATAATACGCTAAGGGTCTGTTTCACCACTTCCTGATAATGTGCCGGATAGGCTATCCACAACTAATTTGACAGATTCTCCGTACCTACTTTATCTGTTAAGTTAAGTTGTGGATAGACTATCCGGGACTTATCAGGAAGCGGTGAAACAGGCCCTTAGGGCCGGATAGGCTTATTTGACAGATTCTCCATACTCCATCTGTCAAGTTAAGTGGTGGATAGCCTTATCAGGAAGCGGTGAAACAGGCCCTAAATGTTATTTATTTTTATGCAACGTTTTATCACGGGGTTATTTATTCTGGTATGAAATGGATAAAATGCTATTTCAACAGGGAAAATGAAAAATCTGAATGCTTTTTAAAGGTATTAATGTTTTTGTGCCCAATTTGCTTTTATTAATCCAGCTAGCTATAATAATTAAAATATTGTTGTATGCATTTAAATGTAATTGCATGAAAGACTAGCTGCTGGTAGGTAGATAGGTAATTCTCCAATTGCCTATCCTATACTATAATCATAGTTATTACTGGAGAGTGGATAGTAATAATAATTATTGCTCTCCAGTAATAATTATAATTACGTACCGCTTGGGAGTTGATGGTTTATTACTATCCAGTAATAATTATAATTAGTTATTTAGTAACTACTCTATGTTTATGTCAGTATGGAGGATTGTAACTTGCCTCGTAGTTTTGATCATAGCTGTAGAGTCTAAAAACGAAGGTCTCTTTAGAGCCTCCAAACTATAACTCATTATTCAATCGAATAATAAATAGTCGATCAACTAATAATAATTATAATAGCAATTTCAATAAATCCGAGCATTTTATGAAACAAAGGTACCTAAGGCCTTAAAACAATTTTCTGGGAAGAAAAAAGAAAACAATGAATCGAATGTTAAAACAACTTTACAACACTTTGTATTTAAAGTGTTTTATGTTTTATTGACTGTAAGGGAAAAGAAAATTTGCTTGACCATTAAAAATCCATCCCCAGACAAACTTTTAAGTACTGGCTCTTGGATGAAAATGATGAAAATATTAAAAAGTATAAGAAATTCAAATCTGGAACGGGAACTAAAGGTTTATTGTTGGCTTAATTGACTGCTATGTACACATTTAATTAGATTGGATTTCTCTTTACAATATTTATTCTATTGACAGACAGTTCTTTTATGTTTTGAGCCTGTTAACGTCAATTCAAGTATATTAAACCTCATAACTCGGTCTATTATTAATACCTATATTAAAATTCATTCAGAACTATCGCAGGTGTAATTTAAACGACAGTTTTGTCATACTGCTATTTTTTTCCACGTCTCATAACATCCTTTCAGCTCTGTTAGCTTTTTTAGAAATTTAAATAACGTGCGGAAATTCTAATTGTACTTTTTGCGTTGGGAATTAGTGTGAATAGGATTAATCAGGGTCGAAAGAGCTAATCCGTCGCCATGTCATTTCTAAAATAATAGCTCCGGCTTTCATCAAAAGTTTCAACACAATGCGCGTATTCCGGAAACTAACATAATTCCGAACTAGACTGACAATATTTGACAACAGCGATAAGTAAATTTTGCATGTACAATCCGTTCACTCTTATGCTACCTCCGACGAACCCATATGCCGACGAAACTAGGATTACTCTCACAAATACTGCCAGGTTAAACGGTTGCGAACGGACCATATTTTGGAGTTTGGTATTCCTGAGCTCTCATCAACATGTGCATGTCCTAATTGCACAAATTTAAATTAATTTAGTTCAGAATTCCTCTTCTAAGCTTCATATCTAACGTTATTTGGTTTCAGTTAATAAGGGTGCTAATACAGCTTCTAGTTAGGACTAAAAATGGCATTCCGATCTTTTCTGCAAGCGAGCGCGACCGACAAAAATTCAAATAAAATGCCACTTTTATGATCTAGATTCTAGGCTGTAGGTTTCAATTTGCTCTACGTCATTTCAAAGCAGCGGGGCATGGAACCTAGACCAATGTCGGTAGGAATTTTAACCTTAAAAGCCTGGTCATAAAGTGGAATTTTATTTGAGCTTTAAAGGTTACCACAAGGTTACTTCTTAGAAATCATAATTCTTGGTAATATTTTATTTGATAATATTGAGCTATGAAAAGTACCAATAATAGGGTCAAAAACGGGACGATACATGAACGTAACGTAACGATACGGAACTCAAACTATTTCTATGCCAAATCGGTTTAGCGGTTTGGGCGTGAAGAGGTAACAGACAGACAGACAGACACACTTTCCCATTTATAATATTAACTAGATGATGCCCGCAACTCCGTTGCGCTACAATTAGATTATCGCGCAGGAACTGTACATTTTTGCGGGATAAAAAGTATCCTATGTCCTTTCCCGGGACTCAAGATATCTCCATGCCAAATTTCAGCAAAATCGGTTCAGCGGTTTGGGCGTGAAGAGGTAACAGACAGACAGACAGACAAACTTTCGTATTTATAATATTAGTATGGATTAGTATGGAAATATGGATTGTACTTACAGTTTAAAAACAATACGAACAAAAAGCTTACTAAAGTCGTATTCGTTTCGTTTTTTCAACGCGTATTTTTATCTGTAAGATAATTTTTTATTTATTTATTTGTTTAGAAAAACTTACAGCTATATTAACAAATAGTTTTAAAATAACACAGGAAGGCCAATTACAAGTTTTCGCACACATAACATACACTAGAATAATTAAACAAAGAAACAAACAGCAAACAAAGAATATAACATTATCAGATTTACAAGTACATATTATTATATTATATGATTTTAATTTATTTAAAAAATGGATCGCTAAGGCTCTTCTTTAGTCTACCAATACTGGTACAGAATAAGTCTAGTTCTGTGCTCCGAGTCACCTCATTGTACGCTCTGCTGGATCTAAAAACATAGGAGTTCGACGATAGTTTGTTGATACAGGGGAACGTACAGAAGTTGATGACGTCTAAGTGATGCTGATGGGACACTGATACTAAATTTTTCTACAAGTTCAGGACAATCTATAACACCGTTGAGAAGTTTAAATAGGAAGACTATGTCGGCAATTTTTCTGCGCTCAAATAGTGGAAGAATATGAAATTTTTTACAACGCGATAAGTAGTTCGATACATAAGTTCTGAATTTAAATTGGACAAGTCTTAAGAATTTTTTCTGGATTTTTTCTATTCTCTCAATGTACGTATGATAATTGGGGTTCCAAATTTGAGAACAATATTCTAGGTGAGTACGGTCGAAGCTACAATATAGTATTTTTAAAGTTTTTATATTATTAAAATCAGACGCTATTCTAGAAATGAAGCCGAGTGATTTCGATGCTTTATTAATGATATTATTTATGTGTGTGTCAAACAAAAGCTTGGAGTCAAATGTTACACCCAAGTCCTTAATAGCGTAAACTCGTGTTAAAGATGAGTTAGCTAATTTGTAGTCGTACGTTAGAAGATTGGGTTTACGACTATAGGAGCAAATAAAGCATTTGGAAACATTGAGATCCAAGCGATTGGATTTGCAGTAATTAAAAAAGTTGTTAATTTCACTTTGAAGCAACACAGCATCCTCAATGCTTTTGATTTGTTTCAAAATCTTCATGTCATCGGCAAAAAGTAAGACCTTAGAATTAGAAAATTGTGTGGATACATCATTAATGAAAATGTTGAATAACAGAGGGCCCAACAAAGATCCCTGTGCAATACCTGACCAGATGAATGAAGTTCTTGATGAAAAGCCGTTCAGAACCACTGTTTGACATCTGTTGCGAATATACGATTTAAACCACTTAAATAAATCACCCCTTATTCCAATGTCTAGTAATTTACGCAACAAAATACGTGATCGAGACGATCGAAACATTTAGCGTAATTAGTATATATTACGTCCACCTGCGTTCGTTCTGACATACACATATTAAGGAAATCACTACAGATAATCAGGTTGGTCGTAGTAGATCGTCCTGCGAGGAAGCCATGTTGGTCAGCACTCATACTTTGCCTTAATAATGTGTTCAATTGACCATGTACTATTTTTTCTAATATTTTGGCGAATACGCAGAATTTGGACATCGGTCTATAGTTTTGGACATTATCTTTTGGCCCCTTCTTATGTATCGGAGTTATAAATGCTGATTTCCATATAGTGGGCATCACGCCCTCGGCTAGCGATCTTTTATAGAGAATGGAGATCGAGGTTATTTGCGAATAAGCAATGGTGAGATTTTGTCCGGACCAGCAGATTTATTGGTATCGACAGTCCTAAGTAGTTTATTGACTTCCGAATCTTTGATAACGATCGATGATATGTTTGCAATACAATTAAGGTTCAATGTTGACCTTAATGAGTCTTCAGAGAGGGTATCCCCGTCGCAAGCAGAACTGCTGGAGTGGAAGTTCGAATCGAAATAATCACAGAACATTATTTATAACTGGGCAAAATTTGCCGCCCCTCTCAATCTCCAGCCTACTCAGCCTATTGGTAAAGCCGCCACTGCCTCTCATAGCAATCTAAAACGTATCCAACACGGTTTTTTACTTTAACGTGGCGTCACCTTAAGCGGTACTCTTCCAGACAACTATTTTACCATTACTTTTAATTTGTACTGCCCTATACAGCCCTGTCTCTTAGGAATCATCTTATATTGCAATGTGCGACGCGAAGGAGTTTGATAAGAGCCATTCAAAACGTAATATTTTTATGGCTCCTATCAAACTCCTCATTTATAATTTAGAAGACAAAAAATACACATTGACGCGCCTATTCTTATGTTGAAGGGCTCATTAATCGCATCCCCTCTAACATTACAATGTGAACTGACCTTAAGATTTTCCAGTTTATTTCACAACTCAATACGTCCAATATTGCATCTTATTTCATCACCGGAGTTGACGCAAAAATTCAGCTTTTCACCGCGCCGTTACGTTAATATAAAACGTAATTAAGTATGAATAATCTGAAACCGATGGAAACTGTACACGCAACGGGAATTACATGATTCATTAATTAATAATTAACGCTGGTCTGAAATTAAAAGCTAACAGAGTACGATAAAACTTTTTAGCTTAGGATTAAAGGCTTAGTTTAGGCACAATAGACAGACTGAACTAACCGACTTTAAAGGTACTGATGAATCGGGGTGCGCTGAAAGCATGCTGTGAGTACATCACACAGTCACATCGCGCTCTGGACGATATGTCTATTGTCTAGGTCAAACGTATAAACAAGAACACTTCTAAGTCAATCTAGCCTGGTTCGTTTTGCTTATTTTGGTTGAGATTTCGTTAGATTAGTGTCAAGAAAGGGTCAAAGGAAGTCGGTTAAAAAGGCAGCGGTGGAACGATTATAACTAGACATCGGATTATATGCATTTGCATACTTGCATATGCAAATGCAATATGCATAATATATTGGCACTTTTTAGGCGATAGTGCATATTTTGGTAATTTTTCCTCGATAGTTTTTCGTTGATAGTGCATATTTCGTAGTGTCCAAACTAGCTATCATGACACGCACCGAGGCCACAAAACAGATCGGATAGATCAAAACACTTCAAATATGTGGCTCCATCCCCATTAAAAGAATGCGATGCACCCGATAGCACCGATAGGTACAATATCTTTCTAGAAACAAAATTTTTACTACCGATTTACTAAACTTCCATGAGCATTAAGATTGCAATCGGAAAATTTTGGTAGAAATTTGTTATTGGTGCTGTATAAAAAATTTAAAATCATGGATTTGAGGAAATTATAAAATTGAAATAAAAATTAGCGGCACAATCGGAAAACCTTTCAAAAAATTTGTAAATTTTAATAATTAGTGACTTTTGACTATGCATATTTTGTGCATATTTCGGCCATTTATCGTGCATTCTTGCATGCATATTTCGGCACTTCGATCGTGCATATAATCCGATGTCTAATTATAACTATTGTGGCAACAAAACAACACAATACAAAAAAAAAGCGACAACATTAAGCGTCTTTTACCGCTGTTCTGTCCGTCGGTCCGTCAATGCAATACTGACGTGAAGACGTGTCGTAAAAAGTGTCGCGAGAAGTGTCAGACATTTCTCGCGACACTTCAGACTGTCAGAAACTGCTCGCGACAAGCGTTGCGACACTTCTGACAGCAGTGTCTGACAGTCTGAAGTGTAGCAAGAAGTATCTGACACTTCTCGCGACAGTTACTTCTCGCGAAACTTCTTCAGACTGTCAGATACTGCTCGCGACAAGTGTCGCGACACTTCTGACAGCAGTGTCGCGAGAAGTGTCGCGAGGAAATATGTTCTCCTTATCATAAATATTTGTAAAAATGTGGCTTTAAGCGTGTACTCGATACCTGCACAGTAATTATTCTGCAGTGGGATCACTATTCCGTTTAATCATTGCCACAGAATACAATATATTGTATGTCATTGCGTCAAAGTAACGCATCAATGTGGCATAAAAACGTCGGAGCATAACCGCTGCGACATCGCAACGCAAAAAAGCAATAATATGGCTTCTCTCTCAGCCTATAATATTTTGTATAGCTTGTTAAACTAATATGTATTCTGTGGTTTAGCTAAAGCTATAGCTTGTTGTGTTTTTACTCAGTGAAGTGCTCATTTCCTAACCATCTCGACCTCCACGAGAGCCCTCAGACACAATGCCTCCGACGTTCTTATCACGTATTTGGCCTCAAATATTTTCATTACTCCAATTTATTACAAAAAATATGGAGCATACTAATCGTGTACTGATCATAGCTGCATTTCAAATAGCTTTCGTAGGGTTGGCACGTTTCGTAATAATCACAAAATAATATGAAAATTCAGTTATTCAGAATGACGATATTAGTTTTTTTTTTGTTTTTACTTAGTGTAAAAATAAACATTTACCGTCTGTTATAGTTATATAAACAAACTACAGTCAGTTGTCACGCATAAAAAAAATTGTATTTCGTGTAAATTGTTCACAAGGTCACCTTTATAAAGTCTCATTTATTTATTCTAGTATAACACGCGTGAACTTATAATAAAGGTATTCTCAGAATTCTCAGAAGCTTTAAAGATATAATTTTATGAAACGTGACAGCCCTAGATTTATATCGTGCTTTGAAGCCATAATTTTTTATTTCATATTGCGGTTGGAGCCTAAACGTACTACAGTGTATCAGCCATAAAATTCTGACGCTAAATATTAATGGTTCAAATGGTTTATCTACGTTTTAGCTTTTAAAAATCATAATACACTTGCACGAATATAGCTTAATCCGTAATTATTTTTAGGTGCTCGCGAAAATTCTAATGATTTTGACAGTAACAAATTTTTACGTGAAACACTTTTTATTTACGACGTTTGGGGTATTTTCCAGCGGCCGTAGTCCCGTGCGGACTGAGATGACATAATATATCCAACGTACTGAAGTAATGGAAAATTAAAATGCGTTGGGATAAGAAAATAGCTCCGCGAAAAAATCCGTTAGTGTCAAGTTAGTGTCGATTACTAAATTTTATTTCATAAAAAAAACGTTTCATTATAAGTAAAATGTAAATAATAATTATTGCAATCAACATGGCACAAGACAAACACTAGCTTCAACACGTTAAAATCTTTAATTATATTCTAAGCACGGACTTAAAAAAAATACGGACGTAACCTTGTCTTATCCCGAGTGAAGCATAGTTATGGCCGCCCGTGTTGGATGTGTGCGTGTCATTGGCGCCGTCACTCAATGTACAATGACAGCGGGTTGTAGTACCTAGTTGTGTGTGTGAGTGTCGGTCATGGGTACAATAAACGAAATTGACGTACCTTGCATGCTTCACCTCTTTATAGTGTAATGCTCCATCCGTATTTTTTTACACCCGTGATTCTAAATATCTGGTACTAATAAAATTATTAAAAATAATTAAAACTCGATGAAGCACTTATAAATATTTTATATATAACTAGCTGTCCCGGTGAACTTCGTGTCACTTTAAAACCTCCCCTGGACTTCTACAAATATTTTAAGACTAAATCGAAAACGGCTGAACGGATTCGACTTTTAGCGCGACTAACACATTTGAAAATCCATTTTATATATAAGATATTTATTTAATTTGGAGGGTCTTTCATTTTAAAATCAAGCATTAAGAGGTCAAAAATCAAATTTAAATAATTATGTTTCATGAACAACACCGAAAATAACTCACTCACTCAAAAATCTGTACTAGAATAATTATATATTTATAAAAGGTATAATTATAGGTTTTTATCGCAGAAAAATGTACGATTCTTGCGATACAAATTTCGACGGAGGGAACGGAAGAATGTGAAAGCATTAATTTTATATGGTGGCTATGCAAGCATGAGGGAATCTTCCTTTAAAGAAATAATGATGACACGAAACTAACAATATCGTGAATTCAACGAGCTACCCAAATCGTTATTCCTTTTGATAAGGTCATGGTCCACCGCCGCCGTCACCGGGACGTCACCGGCAAAATTCAAATAAAATGCCACTTTATGACCTAAGCTGTCGGTTTCATTTTGCTGTACGCCACTACAGAGCAGCGGTGGCACGGGTCGCTAGACCAATGTCGGAATAAATGCTATAGCCAAGGTCAGGTTGGCGACTTTTTTCGTATCAACATGCCCCTTTCTGAAGAAGTCATAAGCGTGATATAAATTTTGTGATAAATTAATTTTGTGATTCGGTGCGTATTTTAATTTGCCTAATTTGGTACTTACTATGCAGACAGCAGAGGAGGAATTCATTGTTGGTAAAATAATTTCAATACTAGTTGTGCTAGTAGCGTGCTCCAAATTTTATGTGCCACTGGTGGCACGCGTGCCATTGGTTCTTCATCCCTAGCCTAGGTCATAATTTGAATTGAAAAAAGCCGTTACCGGGACGACTGACGTCCCGGTGATGGCGACGGTGGACAAACGGCCTCATGCTGGCTTCTAACGGAGCGTCAAATCAGCAGCCGCGCCGAGCTCAAGTCACGCGCTGTGTGAAGGGGGTGACTCGAGGTAGCGCGGGCTGGCTCGAGCAGGCGCGTCTGATCCGATTGAAGTCGGTAACTTCAAGGGCACGGCTCGGCGCGTCTCGAGCAGCTCGTGATATTACGCGCCGTGAGAACGGGTGGCGCGGACTCGCCTGTTAGCTCGTGATCGCTCGTACAAATCGGCTCGGCGTGGCGCGGCTCGTGATATTACGTGTCGTGAGAAGCCAGCATTAGACTGTGATCTAATATCGGGGATGTTTACACTCCCTGTCAAAGGCTCGAAATAAAACCTGCCCGCATACAATCATTGTTTGGTTACCAATCGTTTGTATTCCCTGTTTTATTCACAGGGGCCTGATTCTCAAATATAGAACGTCACTTCGATCTTGGGCTGTCTGGTAAGTGTGTGAACCAGCATATTTTGCGAGCTCAACACATTTTATTAATAATATTATGATAGAAATCTCGATGCATAAAATTTTTCTGTAACTCTTTGAATATATTTTTTTAATTTAACAAGCAGCAAAGGATTACACAACTTTTATCATAATGCAGTGAGATAACAGACTTGCTTTATTTCATTCTTGCAATTCTAATATTTAAATGTACTATCGAGGAAATTGATTCCAGACCAACGTGATTTGGTCGGATCATGTCAATTGTGATCTGTCGCCTGAGTTTGACAGAACGTGACCAAACTACGTAGGGCCTCCATCTGCCTAGGAATCAACTTCTCTGATAGTACAAATCTAGAATTCTCTTTTTCATTTTGGTTTTATTGTTATTTTGTTAACCCTTACGTTTGTTATACTAACCCATGGACTATTTTAATAGTCTAAAATAAAGTACATATTTGTTGTCGGGTTAAACGTTCTTGGTACTAAATAAAGCCAAGTTTACAATAGCTATGAGTATAGTCAAACGCTTTGCGGCAAACAATAGCTAATTCCCTTTTAGCTGTAGACCCTTGAAGTTCATAATACCGCTGACTAGGTCAAATGACTTATAAGACTTTCTCGTAGTGTGTTTTCTAAGACAATATTATGTTTTCAAATGTGACAGGCATTTAGCTGACTGGCTGGCCGATTCGATGCCCGTGCATTTATCATTTTGAAAATTAAGTGCTAGTTAGGAATCTTAAATAACCGCATAATATTATCTTAAGCGAATATTGAGTGTTGTTTTGATCGCGGTAGCGAACGGTCGCGCACCGCTCAACAACACACGCAGCAAATATTAATAAAATTAATTAATATTTCGGGAGTCGCGCGGATCACAGCCGCTGCACCGATACCATGGCGCTCGTATCCAACGAGCTGCTGGCGTTCGTACAACACGTCGCCAACACCATGGATGAAGATAGCATCGTGCAGCAGTGCAGGTCAACCTACACCAGCGAGGAGATCTGCAAGGGCAGGCTGATGCTGTACGAAGCGCTCGGCAAGACGGTGCAGATGACGTCCCGGAGGAGAGACGGAAGCGAACGAAGCTTGCAGGACATCATCTCCCTGCTCAAGCAGACTAATCCTGCGGAATTGCCGGTGTTTGTGGCCAAGCAGCTCCACAAACTGCCAGCGGTATCGACGGACAACGTCAACGTCTCCAGCCTGCTCCAGAAGTTCAACGTCATGAGGGCGGAGCTGGACGAGATGCGAGGTAGATTGGATGCCTCGGAATCTACCATCAGTGAGTTACGTAGTGAATTATTACAATTAAAAAGTAATAATTCAATATGTAGGTCACCCGAGCATCCGATCGACTCGATAATGCGTCGCGGAGCTCAGCGCAACTCGCCGTTTTGCACGTCAGCGAAACCGAGTGTGTCAGCAACAGAAGCCGCCGTCAGCTCGCCGTCATCGCGTGACGTCGACACGAAATTGAGGCCATCGACTCAACAGAAAAATTATGCAAGCATCGCTGCTTGCCCCGCACCGCCCCCGCGGGTGAAGGTGAGGGGTGTAAAGGAGGGCCGCAAGGCTGAACACCTTCGACTCGACAGGGATGAGAGCAGGAGGTGCGATGAGGAGGGTTTCGTTCTGGTGGAGAGGAGGAAGAAGAGGAAGCCCACCGTCCGCAATCACCGCGGCACCGCACCTTATGTGCCCGAGCTGCGCCTGCGCAGCGAGGTGCCCGCGACGCCGCTCTACGTGTCGCGTCTGCACTGGTCCATGACGGTCGAAGACGTCGTAAACTACATCCGCGAGAAGACCACCTACACCTTGAGGGTGGAGCGTCTGCACTCTCGCCACAAAGTGAATTTCAGTTCCTTTGTGGTGAGAGTGCCGACTCAAGTTTTATCCATCTTCGAGGTGGAGGAGTTCTGGCCCGCCGGTGTAGTTTTCCGGAGGTTCCGGGGGAGGCTCCCGAACGAAGCGCGCATCACGTCGCCGAAAGAGACTACGTGATAAAGTGTAGTGTGATTGTGTGTGTGTGAATGTGTAAATAATATATATTAGGATAAAATTGTTGGGCGTGCATCCGTTGTCTGATTGCCATAACACAAGTTTTTACTTAGCATGGGATTAGACGACGTGATGTACGCTACTTAGCTTTTATACTATTGTATTGTGGGAATAATGTGTGGCCGCCACAAAGGAAGATCTTCCGACCGAGCGAGGTGGTATGCTCGGTCAGGCCGAAGCCCACGTGATACATTTCAGCTGTCGTATATATACCGCCGCGCTTAGAAAACTTCGATAGCGCGATGCAGGAATGTTAGGCGAATTGTGGGTACCGCCACACCACTCCCCCCCGAAGACCTGTGGTATTCTTCGATGCGCTTGTGTTGTCAGGTGTGGGCCGAAGCGAAGTGGTACCGCCACAGTATATTATTGTATGTTTGATAAAGAATTTGAATTTGAATTTGAATTGAGCTATGCGAATCCTAATCCTAATAACCTAAGTATAAAATTTAGACCCATAACATGCAGAAAAAAATATGGGCATGTCTTATGACTTATGAGTTATGAGTAATGCAGTTTTTTTTTTCAAATAAAGTGTCATTAAAAATCATATTCTCATAATCATATTTTTAATTCTAGTGACTATTACGTTCTAGTCAAAGTTTTTTCTGCTGTTATTTAATTTCTCATATACATTAAGTTAAATGTTATAATATTTCTAATTATTTTAATGTTATACTAAGAATATTTCAATATGGAAATGCTCATTTAAATCTTTCAGCTCCATAAATTTCATACGTTGAATAGGGTTGTCAACATGAGAATGTATATTTACGTCATGCCTTCAAAGTTTTTGTTATTATATTTTGAAAACTTTGCATTTAAGTTAAGTAATCAGTACACATATAATTGAATAAATGAAATTATATTTAGAGACGAACTTATTATGATAGTGCAGGCGATCAAAGTAAAACACTCTGAGGTATCACAATGTTTTATGTGAAACAAAAGTTCTCAATCGTTAACAGTACCGAAGTTTAGTTTTTATACTAAAACTTCTTTAGCTGCCTAATTATAAGGAACAAGTAAAAAAAAACTAGTGTAAAAGTAGTATAAGTTCGACCACTGAGCAATTTTTTTTCACCTAAAATATTATAATAAGTTTGAACCTAATAAATAAGTCATATTAATTTAGTTTTGACTAGAGGCTATTTACAATAACAATAACTATAAATTCGATGAAATAAAATAATATTATGTTAAAACATTTGTATAAATATACTATGATGATAATAATTTTCATAATATTTTTTTATTCTAGACCGAACAAAGTTATAATTATTAATCCTTCAAGCCCCATAAGAGCACCGGTGATCGCGACAACAATAGAATACAATAGCATTTCCAAGAGTCCCCGATCGAAGGATTAATACAGTAATGAAAAATACAAAATTAAACTAATTTATAAATAAATATTTTCTTTTATTTAAACTTAGAAGTGCCAACCCTGTTGTACAGTAAGGCACACGTTACGTTGCCTT
Organism: Lysandra bellargus; assembly: GCA_905333045.1. NCBI lineage: Eukaryota > Metazoa > Arthropoda > Insecta > Lepidoptera > Lycaenidae > Lysandra > Lysandra bellargus. The sequence continues at coordinate 9,561,479 of HG995327.1, read as the reverse complement.
ACTGCAGTGAAATTATTTTATAATTGCATGTTAAATAAAATGTAGTTGTTGTTGTAAGACTGGCCGCATACACAAGTTTTCCGTATTCTATTTCCGAATTCGTTTTCTGTATTCGGAATTTCGTGAGACTAGCGCAAACGTTCATTTTTTCACGCGCGAACGCACCGACTTGCACACGAAACGTACGTGCGGAGAAAAACGAGCTTCCGTTTGCTGAGCAGTAAGCGTTCAACTTGCGTTTGTACTTGCGTTTGTATCGATACAAACGAGCGTAAAAAAACGTCATGTGGAAGGGCCCTAATACCTATATAATATTCTTGATCGAAAAACAATCTTCGAGTAAAATCAGTGCATTCCACACTTTTTCATGACTTAGAAGTAGATATAACAAGAGAATGGGATTACACAATCACACAGTATTAGCCTGTAAAAGAGTCCCAGGTTACAGGCCTTTGTTAGCGACTGTGACAGTGTATAATTAGAACGCTTTGTACAGGACACGCGGTAGAGTTCGCTGTGATAGATATGGCAGATATTTGTTTAGGCTGGATTTAGGGCTCCCACACATAACTGCGAATTCGTATCGCAATGTCATTTTTATTATGAGTTTTTTGTGTGGGAGTTGCGCGGTGCGAACCATAAAGTTAATATACATAGCGGAATAGAGAAACAAAGGTCTGAGCAAGCGAGATGTCACTATCAGTACACTGCGTGGTAAAAAGAGACGTGTGATACATACAGCCTACCAATAATGAAAACTAAGGAAGAGTAACTCCGTCAAAAAACATGCTCCAAAATACTTGTCAAAAAAGTGTACCTTAGGTTTACTTTTCATACATTTGCAATTGTAGGGGCGAAGCCCTACGACGTGGTGAGCTGAAGGGAAAAAGGATATTATAATGAAGGAAGATACCTGGTGAGCTGAGATGCTGGCGGCCGGCTGAGATGAGACGAGCTGATAGTCACACTGTCACCTTGGTCTATAATCACTATCACTGAGCTGAGTTCATGAGGATAAATCACGGATAATTACTGGATTAATTGCGAAGTTTGGGCCGATCGGCTAACCAAAGGATTTTCGTATTTTTAACGAACGCGCGCTGGTAACGGTTCAAAGCGGAATGTGTCACTTCACAGTGTCGCGTATGACAGTTGACAGCGTAGAGTGCAGACTCACGCGCTGCAGTGTTGCGAACGTCGCGCTAGAGTTTGGCGCGAACAGCAATATTTAGGTGACCTTGAGCGGTATAAAGGCTGACGTTACATAACAGTTCGAATGGAACCAAATTTAAAACGGTAATAGTATGGGAGTTACATTTCCTTAGTTTATATTATTAGTAGATGACAGCAGAACTCTTTTTTTGACGTCCAGTCAGCACTTATCGGCATGTTGACATTTTAATCTCATAGAAAGTTACTTGTGTAAGTGTATACGTACACATATTTTACACACGCATGTAAATCAATTTCGGTTTCGTTTGATAGCTCGAGATTGTTGTGCTATTCCGCTAGGTATATTAACTTTATCATTTATGGTGCGAACGCGCGGTTTAGCGGCTAAACCGTAAGATAACAAGCGGTAGAGTTCACTCTGATAGATAAGTCAGATATTTTTTAGGCTGGATTTATATGCCGCGCAACGCGTGGTTTATTAGTTACACCGCGAGATGACAAGCAAATGTTTGTAAAAGACAATTCGACCGCGCCGCTATTTGAATAAATCGTTACAATCCGTTACATACATTCGTTTGTAATCGCGCGGTGTAGCTGGCAAACCGCGTGTTCGGCCGGGCGGATTTAGATGTAACTTGAGGAGAGAAAAGTACATATCATAGTGTTTAAGTTCCTGTGAGGCTTCTGCGGATGATTTATAATGGCACATTGAAACATTACGAGGCGTAAGGCGTTGTGATTTTTAAATGAGCCATTTAAATTTGGATCAGGCATATTTCCTCTTAACAGGCCGGCAACGCAATTGCAACCCTTTCGATATTGCAAGTGTCCATGGGCAACGCGCGGGAACAGTACATTTTTCCAGGACAAAAAGAAGCCTTTCCCCGGATTCAAAGTATATCCATACCAAATTTCAGCAAAATCATATTTTTTCTCCTACCTGGTTGCAACATAAACATACTCTATGATTTTTATTCGATACCTGTCTATACTTCTTATGTCTACGTCAGAGGCCAAGTGCGGTTGGATTAATTGCTGTGAACGATGTATTTATATATTGTGTCTTGCGCTGACAACCTTTGTACTACGTGAGTGAATTTATAATTTACAAAGGATTGTGGGGACATTTTTTAAAGTTACGTTTTCATCTCATTGTGCTTTATTCCTGCAGGTTTTTAGGGATCCGTAGCGAAAGGGTAAAAACGAGACCCTATCACTTAGAATTTTCTGTCTATCTGAAGAACCGCGATAGCGATTAGATTATGACTAGCTGTCCCGGCAAACGTTGCTTTGCCATATAAAGTATTTCATCCATATTATTTTACTAAAGTGACTAAATAAGTATGGCATGGCATGGCAACGTCCAACGCTATTCCGTAGCATGTAAACAATGGTCGCCGTCAGTCTCGAGTTGTAATAATTTACTATTTTTTATTCAACAAATGCACTTATCGATATAAAAAGTACCCAGTAGCCGATTCTCAGACCCACTGAATATGCATACAAAATTTGGTAAAAATCAGTAAAGCCGTTTCGGAGGAGTACGGTGATTAACATTGTGACACGAGAATTTTATATATAAGAAAGATTAATATCACGAAAAGTACTCCTAAGATTTGTCTTAGATGTAGCTCACCCTTCTCTGTCAAATATGTTTTATTTGAATGTACTAGTTATATTTCTGGAAAACAAATGTTTAACCATAGTCAGCAGCAGTGATAGATATCTTATATTAAGTGATCCTGATATGTGTTATAATGTTCTACGATTCCTAAAATTTTGTAATATTTATACTTTGATTTAAATTAATGTAAGTAATTGTTCTTGTGGTCGCTGATAACCTTGTTGTTCTAAGCGACCTTAAATAAATGTAAAAAAAGATTAGATTATGATAGATAACAGTTGAAATTTTCACAAAATATAAATATTTATTTTTGTTGCCGCTATAACAAAAAATGCCAAAAATAAAATAAAAATGTAATGCGGGTTCTCTCATATTATAACAAAGACATTTTTTGCCTTCTTTTGCCCGATATCAATAAACCTTACGGAACCCGTCCTTAGAGCGTCCCTCTGGCACTTGGAAGATTTTTTTATCTATTTTTATGAATATTTTTATTTTAAATCAGGTGGAGTGTGTGGCCTTATGATAAATAAAAAAATACCATTGCTTTGATAAAAATGTATTTTAGGTTTGTTGAAAAAATATTTGTAATGAAAGCTTTGATTAAACAAGGACTTGCTGGAAATAAAAATTATCAGAAATTATCGGTAAATGATAGCAACCAGCGCTTGGTACCGATAGTTACCGGGAAACTTTTGTGTGCGTACAAAATTATATGTGAAGTAGGCTAGTCATAAAAATCGATTCATAATTTTCTCCTACTTAGTTGTACGTGGAATCAAACTCGTACCTTAATCCATTAGTCTTAAAATACAAATCGCGTTGGCTGCGGCTTGTCATTGAATAAAAAAATGACAATTTGACAACTCAATCCATTATGTCGTTTCCGTGTTGGGTAATGTGAAAACCATGTGTCAGCTGATCGGAAAAAGGTTTCAAAGCTTAAGCATTGAAGACATTAGTGCCTTTACACACTAGGGGCTTTAGTAATAAAAATATTTCAGGCTTCGCTAATGCATGTCACTTTCGCTGTCAGACAAAGACAACACAAATCAGAGACGTGAAAATAAGAGCTTATAGATGTCTTGGCATTTGAAAACTTTTTACGATGGAAAGATTGCATAGATAAACTTGGTTTTCTTTTTTACATTTTACGTTTTTGTTGGGATAAGGATATTAACGTAAATAAGAGCTTATACACGATGCAATTAAACCTTCCTGCCAAATTTTGATATATTCCCTTGTTAAAAATAAAAATACACGTATTTTTTTTTATAATTACTCAGTACTAAAATGTTGAGAAATAGCTTCCGAAAGTTATCCTAAAAAACACTACAATTAATGGACACGATGCGTCGGCCGCGCGTCGTGACCTCGCGCGTGCGCCTCTACCCGTGTCACCCCCCCCCCGCACCGCGAGTGACCATTCTGCAACGATTTTAAATGGGATACAATATGTCATTGAAAAAAAAATAACACCCAATTTTTTTTGGTTAAATGGACTCTCCTAATGATATATAAGCACTAGAAAAAATTTGGCAGGAAGGTTTAATTGCACCCTGTAGAACAGTGTTCTATAAGCTCCTATTTATGTTACTGGCTTTTGCCCAGTGATCTTAAAGTTGTGTGCAACCTATACGCTTCATGCCTAGCGATCATGAAGTTGTGGATGGCCTATACGTTTTTTGCTCAGCGATACTAAAGTAATTGTGTTCGGCTTATACACTAATTTCATCAAAAGCGAACTCTATGATCGCTTCGAATATTACGCAGCCTTATACACTTCTGTCCAGCGATCTTAAGGCAAGGCTGTCCCTAAAATTAGCAGGTCGATGTCTGTCAGTGCGAATATCGACGTAAAGGACATTAAAATAACATTCATATCAGCGCGCCCTGTACAGTGACGGTTACGACGCTCGCCGCGTCCTTGATAGGGTGAAATAGGAGAAAATTATACATTTTATTTTATTTTTTATTGACCGAATCATATTTTATTAAAAAACTATTCGGTTATTTCCTTAGAACTATAAAAAGCTATACTTTTTGTAAAAAAAATTATATCATTGTCATTAAAAATTACGAGATGTTCGAATTTGAAGTGTATTTTTATGGTGATATTCAAATTTTTTTACAGAATTACCATGCCGTTTTTCAATATTCTGTTCAGTTATTTTTTTACTTTGTTCCTTTTCGAAAAGTCGCTAACCTCCAAAAAAGAAAAGTTCAATTTCGCTAAACTACCATCACTTTATATATTTCTAACAGTGATTTTTGCTTACCGCCCATTATTGTCTCTTATCAGTTGGTATTTTATTCTTAACGTCCAAAATGAACCAACATGACCTGGTTAAATTAGCTAAAGTGTTTTGAGATATTTTGAAATGTAGTAATCGAATACTAAATTACCAGCAATTCAATTAAATAACCGTATATATTTGTATATTTTATTTCAGTTTGTATTTTTAGTTTTTAGTAATAAATTTGTGATATTAAATAACTGTTTCTTTTCTTAGCGACCTGAAAAGAAATTAAAATTTTGACGCATAATTTCCTGATTTAGTCTTGTCGTCATCAACACATTTCTCGTCAACTGATTCGTTAACAGTGCTTTTCGTAATATGCTTAGGTGACGATGGTTTTTAAGGGGTAGATGATTGATTCGTAGATGTTTCCGGTGACAATATTTTAGCATTACCACAAATCTCATCAATTGACTCTTCATAGGCAGCTCTAGTATTTTCTTTTGGTACATGACTCTGTCCTTTGGTAACTATTTTTTCAGAAAGTAAAAAAAAACACGTGGTTATATCTTATAATATAATTTATTGAGTCATACTTTTTATTCAAAGAAATTTTTGAGAATAGAAGAAAAAGAGAAGAATAGTTGACTGCATAATTCAATCAAATCAAATAAAGGTTTTGTAAAACATGTTTATTTATAATTTTACCTAAGGTTTGTCTTTGTTATCATTGTAAGAGTGGAACCTTCTGAAATAAAGCTTGCGAGAAGGCTCCAGTTGTAATAGTTTAGAAAACCTTTATACTTAGTTAATAAAAATATATAAAATTGTATCTATCATATTACATATTATACTCATAATATTAAGATATTTAGTTAACCATTTTTAAGTAATTTATTAAAAACAAACCTTCTGTCGCTGCGTCACCCGGAAAAAATAAAATTTCCCTTAGGAAAAGCTATTTTCTGGCGGTAAAAAGTAGTAGTAGTAGAAGTAGTTACTCAGGGATAATGTAGCAATCTAATGGTGAAATATGTAACTTTAAAGTCGGTTTTGTAGTTTTTGAGTTTATTCATTACAAAAATACAGACACGAAAATACAAAGGTTTCCTCTATTTTTTATTTTATTTGTATAAACTAGAGGACGCCCGCAACTCCTTTCCCGGGACTCAAGGTATCTCCATGGCAAATTTTAGCAAAATCGGTTCAGCGGTTTAAGCGTGAAGAGGTGACAGACAGACAGACACATTTTTGCATTTATAATATTAGTAACTTAGTAAATAATAATTAAAGTAAGTATAGTAAGTATGGAAGTATGAAAATATGGACAGAATATTCATTTAATGTTACGTACCTATCCTTTTCTAATTAATGAAAAAATAATAGTACCTATATTTACAGCAACCTACTGCAGACTACAATAATACAATTAGGTGTTAATTTAAATAAACAGTACTACAGTGTAGATTAAAATATTTCGGTTATATTATAATAATAACAAAAACTACTATAACTATCAACTAAGAATCAGTATTTCCTTAACTTTTTGTAGGAATTGTTTTCTTTAAGCTGAAATTTACTTTCAGACACTTTTTTTGTTGTGATGAGAGATGCCGTCAAATGTATGAAAACGATGAATGATGTTGTTCATGGGCCAGGACTATAACAGGCTACTATAACATATAAAAATGAATATGAATATGTATGTTAGTCTGTAAGGTATTTGTATTATGGGCCTTTTTTTTTTTTTTTTTTTTCTAGATGCCTGAAATAAATGGAAAAATAAATAAATAAATGTAACAGGCCAGTACTCCACGATTCTATCACTAGCTACTTACTTTAAACATTTACTTTAAGAATTGTATTGTGAGGTTGATGAAAAAAAATAAAAAATAAATGAAAGGTAAGTTAATCTATATTAAATAAAATGTATTAACAAGTAAGTATTTCGCACGTGTACGTGCATACATGTTTGAACGGCAAACGCGCAAGTATTTCCGTTGAAGTATATTGTGTTTTACATCTTAATTTTTGTTCGCCCATTGAACACGGCGTATTTACTAAGTTGTGTTTAAAAATAATATTAGTCCTAACAGCATTCAAAATGGCCTTGAAGGTGCGATACATTTTTTGAACGGCAAACGCGCAAGTATTTCCGTTGAAGTATATTGTATTTTACATCTCAATTTTTGTTCGCCCATTGAACATGGCGTATTTACTAAGTTGTGCTTAAAAATAATATTAGTACTAACAGCATTCAAAATGGCCTTGAAGGTGCGATAAATTTTAAAAAGCTCAGATGGATATTACGAAGAATACTTTGGACACTAATTAATAGTTTTCAAGAAACCTTTATATAGTAATTAAGACTATAAACAACATTCGAGAGCCCGCAATAATACCAAAACTACTGTAGAACTAATTAATTCATTTATAATTGGCACATAAAGTTGACTTATATACACCACTATAAGATCAAGTAACAAGGTCAAATGGTACTAAGTGCATTTCGTTCTATAAATTACTATTACTGGCGTATGAACTTATAGCGGATTTATAATTACTTCTTGTAGTGTATTACAAGTGTAACTGATTGGAGCAAGTCTTCTCAAGTACCTATATTTACACCGGTAAAACACTTGTATAGGCCATCTTAGCCTTTACTGCGCCTATAATATCGTTCTAGAACAGGTCTACTACAAACCCAAACAAACTCCGTGTAACATGTTATAAGCTTAGCAGTAAAACGAACCATTAAAAAAGAGTTACAAGTGCTGCAAGCCTATAAACTGTGCACTATAGGAGAACTTTGTTACTAGGGTGATACAGTAATCAATGTCTGAAGTACATTTATAAAGTCTTGAATTTAGCATTATTTAATCTATTGTCACTTTGATTAAACAATCTTTATTCGATTAATATTATTAATTATATCTGACATCACAGAAAGTATAAAAAAATATAGGTAAAAATGATTAAAACGCAGCATTTTCCTCTTATCATTAGACACTTTTGACTTAACAATATCTTTATTGAAATGACTAGAGGACCTTTTCGCTTAGCCGCCATAATTTAACTTTTTAGAGAAAGCAAACATTGCTGATGCGCCATAATAGTAAGCAATACGAGCTAATGGAATAATCGCTGAAGTGTTATTCACCCTCCAAATAAGTAATGGAAAAATAACTTAAGCAACATAGGTGTAAAAAAAGACCGTTTTGAGCGTCGTTCAGCGAAAATATTTATAAAATAATGCCAATTTTCATTTTGCTAACTGACCACAAAATTACTCTGATTGCTTTGAAGCACTGATCATTCGACGCAGAGAATTCTCCTGATTCCAAATATATGTATAACTCTATATGAGCAAAATGGCGCTTCAGTGACTTTTCCATTCCAGTGACGATATTATTATTATGTATATTATTTTTCAGTTTTTCGGTTTCCCTGCCCAAAGGATGAAAACGGGACCCTATTATCAATAAATAATAAGTCTTCGCTGTCTGTCCGTCGTCCATCCTTATGTCACCAGGCTGGATCTCGAGAACCGCCATAGCTAGGTAGTTGCAATTTTTACAAATTATGTATTTTTGGTATCGTTATAAAAGCTAATAGTCCAATTCAAATAAAATAAATTATTAATAGGGGGCCTCATACAACAAACACGATTTTTTACCCTATTTTGCTCTATATCCATAATGGTAACAGTAAGGTTATTGAAAATTTCAGAAAATACTCAGCTGTATATTAACTTTAATAATTAATAATAAAAATTAAATATACTTATAATTTAAGGGGGGCTTCCATACAAATTTCGGTACGGAACCCTATGTACGCCAGTCCGACTCGCACTTGGCTGGTTTCATAATTTTTCCTTGTATTGTAAATAAATACCTATCCGGGTACCAAATTTCAAGGTTCTAAGTCTGCTAGAAGTACCATAGAATTTTGATGATCTATAAGTCAGTGAGTGACAAAATGTAGTAACTTTGACCATCCGTAACTATTAAACTATTTATCAAAATTTCGTATAATTTGGAGGTTAAGCTAGTTTTAATTCTTGCTCCTAGTGACCGAAATTATGAAACCCTAGCTTTGTTAACATCGAAGATAAAGGGAGTGTGAAATAGCCACGAACCGCTTCGAGAAAAGTATGGTACGGCCGTGCCTTTGCTAAAAAGCTTGGCTGGTGCACTGCCGTGGCCCCAGACAAGACGCGACTTTTTAATGGAATAGGTGGGTAATGTTGTAAAAAAAGTGTCATGAGGATTATACAAAACTAGATATTACCCGCAACAAAAATTCGTTAATCGCACGGGAACCGTACTTTTTGCCGGAATAAAAAGTAATCTATGTCTTTTCCCGGGACTCAAAGTATCTCCATACCAAAAAGCAAAATCGGTTGCGCACTTTGGACATGAAGAGGTAACAGAGAGACAGACATACTTTCGCATTTATAATATTAGTATGGAAGTACAGAAGTATAAATTCTAGTGGTGATTTTCGTACTTAAACGTATGAAACAACCAACCAGCAATATTTTAACCAGTAATGGCGTTCGTTTATCTGGCGTTTGTATTGGCGTCCGCGTGTGCATTAACACTGGTAGCGGCTTAACTCGACGATGCAATTCAATTTAACGGCGAATTTACTGAGCAGTCTTAGCATGCAGTTGGTGTGTGGTGCATGGTATAAGATACACTACTTATACTATTTATGCAAGATACGCTACTGATACGCGTTTACCGCGCCAGTCTTTAAGCCACACGTTTTTTTTTTAAGTTAAATCTAAAAACATCTCTACTCTCTACTTCACTCTTCTATCCATACTAATATTATAAATGCGATAGTGTGTCTGTCTGTCTGTCTGTCTGTCTGTCTGTTACCTCTTCACGCCCAAGCCACTGAACTGATTTTGCTGAAATTTGGCATGGAGATACCTTGAGTTTCGGGAAAGGAGTAAGGACATGGATACTTTTTATCCCGGGAGAATGTACGGTTACTGCACGATAAACAAATTTTGGCGCAACGGAGTTGCGGGCATCATCTAGTAGGCAATAAATCAAAATATATTTACATCTTATCTTATATCTTTAAACGAGCAATTCTTGTATATAATATATAACTGAAATCGGCTCCAACGATTTTCATGAAATTTAGTATATATAGGGGGTTGCGGGGGCGATAAATCGATCTAGCTAGGAATCATTTTTAGAAAATGTCATTTTATTCGTGTTTTATCGAATACCGAGCAAAGCTCGGTCAAATAGATAGTGTTATATTATATAACATGTTATGTTATAGCTAAACCTTTTCTTCTGCGGAAGGTTTTATACTGTTTTCAATATAATTTAGCTCAAAAAAACACCAAGAAGCGAATGTTTGTCAAACGCACACAGACTTTATTAAGAGAGACGTAACTGAGAATACTTGAATATTTACATTCATAATAAACTTTTCGCTCCAGGCTTCTCCGTTTGTACTGAATACATTATGGAATGACTTACGATTGTTTTAACTACCCTTCAATATGTATACTAGCTTTTTCCCGCGGCTTCGCTCACGTAGAAGTATTATTATTAATAAGATAGTCTCAGGTTTAAAATTGACAAAGTTTCATACATACTTTTATCCCCTTGGGGGTAGAATAATAACATAACATTTACCTACATGCCGAATTTCAGCCCGATTCGTCCAGTAGTTAAGGCTGTGCGTTGATAGATCACTATGTCAGTCAGTCAGTCAGTCAGTCAGTCAGTCACCTTTGAGTTATGTAGATTAAAATGGTTGTAGCCGATACAGTATATCCTATTTATTATCAAATTTTTTTTCTAGTATATTTATTATGGATGGACCTAATATAATACTTCAGTCGGAATTTCCAGGAATTGCTATTGTATTCTATTGTTGTCGCGATCACCGGTGCTCGCGCGGGGCCTGAAGGATTAATTTCTTATTTCTATTTAATCACATGCATAATATTTGTTTGATTTATTAATTTAATATAATATTCCATTTTTTGCTGTAACCAACCTGGCGAGGTTCAGTTGCATATTAGCTAAAATTTTTCAATTTTTATCTTTATAATATAAATATGTGTATCATTTAATAAAAAAATTAAATATTTCATGTCATAATATAAAAGTTTTAAATATATTTCCGTTGTCTGGTACCCGTAACACAAGTCCTTCAGGTACTTACCACGGGGCCAGACTGACGTGGTGTGAAGCGTCCATAGATTATTATTATTATGTATTATAATCTTATCGACTTTTATTAAAGAGTGATTGTTGCAAAATAGCATCCTTCTTAAAATATGTTATGCATTGATGGTACGAGCGTTTAGAATACATCCCAGCGCAATTAAATACAAACATGGTTTTTATCCAAACGGACGTAAGTACGTACATATTTACGTACGTTTTTAAAGTATTTACTGGTCGTTTGGTTGAATGGACATACCGTTTGTACATATCCTAACTCGCCACCTCCTATCACTTGGACCCATCTTTTTTATCTTCGGGAATAGAGACACAGTATCGATTTATCTGGTGTTGGTATTTGAGCTTAGCTGATTATTTTCCCGGGTATTGCAGAGTATACGATCGAATTGAGATATAGTTAATCGACTCGATCTCTTACATTGAAGTAACTTCTTGTATCCGACTATGGCTATGCTTAAAAGGGTGATTGATATTTTGTAGTATAGAATATAATATCATAATGTTTCACAATTTTTTTTTCTATATACGTGAGGTAATACTAGTAGCGATTTGTTAATCTGTTATTTCAAAGAGTTTTCGTGGTTAAAAACATCACTGGAAAAGACTTAAGTAGTCCAACGCTCGTAAAAAAAAAGTCTGTTGTATCTAGGTTGTATCACAATATTTTACATAAAAATGTACACACCAGGATTAAACGTCCGAAAACACAATGCTTAATCCGCAATATAAAATTTAATAACACACGAAATCCGTAAGATTACGCCATTGTTGCGGAAGGATTTCTTTGTTCCCGAAAAAACTTGGTCGAGATTCATTAGCGTGATTGTTCACCACGGGCGGGACTTAATTGGCCGCCCTAGTGACACGTCGGCAGATCAGTCACGTCTGTCACGTCACACGTGTCTATGTCGAACGTGTCACGCGATAAAGTGATTGACACCTGATGTAGTTGTGTCATTGAAAGCAGAGTAGACAGAACTAAGTTTACTGAATCTATGTGTAACGTAGCGCGTAGAGATCAACTACGATAACATGGCGCGACCCTCCAAATGACTGTTTCAATGTGTGTAGTCACATCCTAATGAAAGAGTTTGTATGTAGTAAGTATTCATCCAATCCCAGTACACGTAACATTTCAGTTAATGTCACTTATTACCAAAATTTGTTGGTCTAATAATCATAACTAGCCGACCGCGCAAGACAACGCACTTCAAACGTTTTGAGAACGCACTTCAAAACGTTTTGAATTTAGAAGGGGCGCGCCATGTTATCGTAGTTGATCTCTACCACTTCGTAGAGTTTCGTAGCGTGGCGTAGCACCTATTGGTACGGGAGGTAGCAACGTTTGAAAAAAAAAGTATTTCAGGTCGGCTGATTTTGTGATAATGTGTCGTTATACTTGCTCTTCTGGTTACAGCCTGGGTGGTCTGGCTGCCGCTAGTGGTTGCGTTCATTAGTGAGAAACCTTTTTCTCCAGCCCATCTAGCATACGCCAACGAGAAAATTTGTCCACACGTTTTCTCGATGTTTGATGGCGTTTCTCTTCATCTCTTTTGACTGAGCTATTGACCCTAACATGACATAAATTTTACTCGTGTAGATCTGTCGTCAAAATCTATCGACATAATGTCAAAAAATGATTTGACATTCTGACGTTATCGACAATATAACTACACACGAGAGTGAGATATCTCGAGATTTTCTCGTTTGCGCATCTTAGGCCGGCAGGTTATAATCTGGATTTAAATGATTTTAAGTGATTTTAAATGATTTTAAAATAATTTTATTGAGTAAAGAGTGTTTAACACAAACGTATTAATTATGAAAATAATAATAATAATTGTCAAAGCCTAGCCTTTAACATGACAAGAGCCAGAAGAGAGATTGCCATTTCTTTTTATCAGGCGCTCCTTATATTAATTAGCATCAACTGGATAAATTAAATGTGCACTAAAGAACGCAAGCACTACCGGCAGCTAGACCCCCCTGGACTCTAACCAGAAGAGCAAGAATGACGACATATCACAAAATCAGCCGACCTGAAATACTTTCTCGAAAACGTTGCTACCTCCTATACTATTATTCCCTTGTCTGTCAACATTCCGCTCACTGGAATACGGGAAAACGCCTGTCTGTCACTGCAACCCATCACTGGAATGGGACCGGCTCAAATTTCCCGCTCAATTGTATGCTCGTAGCTGCTCGTAGCCGTACTTGCCCCTTTGCAATTAAAAAAAGAAGAAACGAGCTATCAGTGATGTCTTTACCTCGCTCGGCTTGGTACAAAATAAAAAATTAAAATGTCAATGAAAATTGACTATTGACCGCGACTAACGTCATTCATTAAATGTGAAAAATATCGGCGGTTTCAATGGCCATAATATTTATCTTGATGAGCTGGCCTTTTCATGCTATAAAATGTTATATTATAACTTAAAAGTATAATATGCTATACATAGTTCCTTTTGTGAAATATGACCGTTATGAAAATAAAATATGTAGCCACGGATTTAAAAATTTAAAATCCGTGTATGTAGCACGGATTTAAAAAAAATACGGATGGAGCATTACACTATAAAGAGGTGAAGCATGCAAGGTACGACAATTTCGCCACAATTTCGTTTATTGTACACGTGACCGACACTCACACACGCAACTAGGTACTACAACCCGCTGTCACTGTACATAGAGTGACGGCTCCAATGACACACACACATCCTACACGGGCGGCCATTACTGTGCTTCACTCGGGATTAGACAAGGTTACATCCGTATTTTTTTTAAATCCGTGGTATGTAGCATAATTTTTATAAAGCGTTTAATTGTATCTCACTGTTCGTTACGTTCGTTAAATCCGAATACCTTGTTTCCTTTTGTAACTTATTTTACCTTTTGTAATTTATTTAGCTCTGTTTGAAAATATAAAATTGGAGTTATAGTATTTTGATATGACGCGGCGTTAAAAACCAAGGGTTGATTTTATTCCAGTCTCGGTGGTCTCTGTTTTTGATCGATAGGTTTATACGTTTTATCCCGTGGATAAATATAAAAATGTAGGATGGAACCAAACCAAACATAACATTTCAAATATTGAAATAAGTGTGCGCCAAAACGTGTTCTGTTTTTAGTTTGAAAGCATGTTTTGTATTTGTGTATTAATGGATTATTTGACAGTAAGTTTTTTTTTTTGTGATTATTTGCTTTATGTCTACTTAAATACATTTTTTTTACTGTCAAATTTTTATTTTTTTATTTAACTTACATAGCATCATAAGTATATGAGTTCACAGTTACTAGTACTTTAAATACATAAAATTATATTTTTTTATTTGAGTTACATAAGTTACATAAGTTAAAAAATAATAGCAACTAATATATCCAAAAACATAAAAATATGTTTGGCTTTTTGTTTCTCGCGCCACTTATTCGAAAACAATCCGGATTGGCTAATGTCATGATGACGTCATAGGCGAGTAATGTCGTTGACAACAGATTGAAATATAATATACTTATTGGTTTATTACACGCTAGTGACGTCACTTACAAATAATAAAGCGTTAAAGCGCCGAAACGCTGAATAAAGCGTTTCGGCGGCTTATTCGAATTCCGAATTACAATAAATACGTATTTTGAAATAAAAAAAATTACTTTCAATGCACTTCTTAATTGCAACCGAGTAATTCAAGATAGAAATTAAAAATCCGTCAAATACCCTTGCACTCAGAGACTAGACGTTTGATGATCACTTGGCTTTAATTTTATGAAGATTTTGACAGAAAATGTATAAAGCTTATGTGTTCCCTCAAGGGGAGCATTCGCTTGTAACGTTTACGTTACAGAGTCGAGCATTACAATGCGCACCTTGTAATGATACAAAATCAAGCATTACAATTGCGCACCTTGTAATGATACAGTGTGTAATATTTTGATACGAGTACAACTTGTAACATCAACTAGCTATGGAATGCTCAAAGTCGAATGTTACATTACACACGAATGCTCGTCAGTCAGGGAGGTAGTATTGTAATGTAATGCTCTGTGGCGGTACCCACAATTCGCCTAACATTCCTGCATCGCGCTATCGAAGTTTTCTAAGCGCGTCGGTATATATACGACAGCTGAAAACTATCACGTGGGCTTCGGCCTGACCGGGCATACCACCTCGCTCGGTCGGAAGATCTTCCTTTGGCCGCCACGCATTAATCCCACAGCTCAAAGTCGAATCTTTAACGTTACATTACATGTCAGACATGAAATATAACATTAAAGATTCGACTCTATTGAGCATTACATTAGACTCTAATGTAATGCTGAAAAACGAATATAATATAATGTTACATTACAAGTGAATTCTCGCGGTGAGAATGCACCTTCATGTCGCAATCTTCATAAAAAATTAGGTAGTTCTTAAGCCGTCTGAGTGCGGCTGTTAAAGGATCAAATTTATCAATTAATTATTTTTCGGTATAATATTATCTCAGCTACACTTTACAAGTAATTTATTATTATAAACCATTTTTATTTTCTTAGGGACGGTAATTATCTTTAATTGCCGGGGCTGAAATAAACAGCTATTGAGGTCCGTTAGCGATGATTTTTAAGGAATTAAGACGTTTTATGAAAAACAAAAGTCATTCGAAACAGATGTCCGATGCTCAGTCAAATAAAAGCTTCGTTCACACCAAACTGAGTTGCGAGCTGTTGCGCCGTTTTTTTCGTTGATCACTTGGGAACCGTACAATTTTCCGTAACAAAAACTAACCTAAGTCCTTTCCCGCCTCACAAAGTAACTTATCTAAATCGCTTAAATACAAAATTTCATCTAAATGGTCCCAGCCGTTTAAGCGTTTGACGTTTACAAGTTTAGTGGTTGACAAACATACTTTCGCATTTATAAAAATAGTAAGGTTGGGTATCACCAAAACTGTAAATTTAATGTGTTTGGCAACACACTGAGCTTCGCAACGCCTGCTCACGTTTAACTGACAAATTGGCATGAACGCAGCCTTACAGGTCCAAATGAAATTGTCCCATAATTGGTCCAAAGTTCCCATTATGAAGTTTATTTAAGTACGAGTTCTAATTACATTGGCTATGTCGGCCGATTGCGACTGAAATGGACGAACTTTGACAAAGTTAGGCCATCTATAATTGATGATTAAAGTTGGAAGTTAAGTTTTAACGACAGGAGTTGGCCATTTTTGTTGGGACCACGGAACTGAAATATTGCTTATTTCTAATTTATACCACTCTCTGGAGATTGAAGCCCTCGTGGAGGGGTGCTTGTGATGTTTTAAATTATTAAATTGATAAGAACGAGTAATACTTAAAATTTAAGTATAAGTATACAAAATAACAAACCTCCGTTTTATACAAAGATGATTTAAAACGAGTATAATATAAAACTGTTTTCTATTGTCCTACAAGACCATTTTAAAATTCATAAAGAATATATTTTTATGAGAAAATTAATAAAAGGCAGATAAAATATCCGGGACAATATGCTCTGGCTGCGACGTAATTATTTCTCCAATATCTCACAGGTTTAATGATAAGTTTAATGATTATCATCACTCGTTAGCATCAGTCGCGCTGATGTGAGCTCACCCTTGGCAACGGACCAGGGACACGATTTTCACACCGCGAATGTCATTTCGATCACAAGCTGCAAACATTCCACTTGACACCACCAAAATGACACCACCGGTGGTGTCATATGAAATCTCTATTCCATATGACAGCCACCGACTATTAGTGATGTTACATAGTTGCTTAGTTGTTGATAATATGAAAACTCCAATTAAGTTCAAGCAGTAAAGTTTATATTTATCTGCCACTCAAATATTTATCTTGACATCGCTATGTCATGGGTGGTGTCATATTATGGACTAGAGATTCCATATGACACCAACGGTGGTTAAAGCTTATTAATCAGGATTTTAATAAATTTTAATTATAATGCAACGCGAAAGTTTAAAATGTTACTACCGGTGGTGTCGTTTTGGTGGTGTCAAGTGGAAGGAACGACAAGCTGACGCTAGCGCCTGACACATTGTATGCGTGAGTGTGGCTGCGCTCGAAAAAACATTTCATGAGAATAAGGTCCCAGGCAATTGCGTGTGTTTTTATTCAATTCACCAACATTTTCTGTATGAAAAACCCGCATAAAGATTTTTACTGCAATTATCTGAAATTCATCTGGTTGTAATATTAAACTGTTTTAGAGCATGTTGTCAAGTTTACCGAAATGTGTTTGATTACTTGCATATTTGTCTGCAAAATATTGAGAAAGAAGCTCGTAGAGAATATAATGGACTTATAATAATAATATTATTATGATTGAGTAATTAGTTTTATAATTTCTTAGTATTTTGGCAACCTAGAAGCTTTATTACATCCTTGAATTAAAATTAGGCCCGACTGATATAATTTGCAAGTAATTGTCTAGAGCAAACAATTTGTATTCAAAACAATAAACAATTCAATTTAAGTATTCTATTTTGGTAAGGGAGAATGGGGGAACGGTACAATGGTAAGGTGGCCAAAATTATGAGGTTTGTTATTATATACAAATTGTTACGGTGGCTGCGAAACTTTGGCTAACTTCATAAAACGTGACGTCAACGTAAATTAATGGCCAGAGTTTTGATATCGTTTCAATTGAATTCCGCTGGTATAGACAATAAAGCCCGTCACATACTTAGCTATAATATATATTAATATTTTATAGCTAGGCATATTACTATATATTTTCTATACTAATTTTCGCGTGACCGCACACTCAGCTATAATATATATTTCTGTGACATGTGGATTTAGTATAGAAAATATATATATTAATATGCCTAGCTATAAATATATTTATATATTATAGCTAAGTCTGTGACGGGCATGAAAGTGGTTGAATATCAAAAAGTTCTACCGAGATTTAACAGGAATGTTTTGACGTAAGTTTGACGCTTTGACATCAGCGGTATCTTGGCTGGCCGCATACACACGTTTTCCGTATTCGATTTCCGAATTCCTTTTCCGTAATAAACAGATTTTAGCACTTAGGTTGCTCCCACACAACAGTTAAAAAACGTTATAAAACGTTGTAAAACATTGTCTAACGCGATAACATTTTATAACAACGTGTAACATACGCTACAACATGTCAAGAAATAAACGTATCTTTTGTTATAATCTGTTAAAAATTATTAGATAAAAATGTAATCTAACGTTATAATATAACTGCTGTCTGGGAGCACCTTTAGATCCAATTTCACCAACGACTAATAAAGTTGTTGCTCGCATTGGTATCACGCCTCTTTCATTTTTCATATTATGAATGAATGAAATTTTAACAAGCTGTTAAAGTGTTAACAGCTTGTTTGTCAACAGATATTGGTGAATTTGGGACTGAAACCCATAAGGTTAAAGCTGATGTCATATGCAGATATTTGGCGATAAACGTACCTGTCGTTGTTTGATTGTCACGTCGAAACAACTAAAGTGCTGGTTCAAGATTGATTACGATATTTCAAGTTGATAACAAAAAACTATCCACGGGTCGAATAAAAATGTAAAAAGTCCCTGGTCTCTCTCTGGACGTGCAGGCTTATCCGCTGAGTTTTGTGGGTAAAGGAAATAGCCTAAGTATGTGTATTCCTCACACACTTGGGCACAACAAAATTACTTCTACGTTATTTCGAATAAAGCGGCTACCGACACCTAAACCTTAGTGAAGCTATTATTATTTGAATAAAATTTTTTCTAACTACGCTTTTACTTTAAGACACGAGTCCATTTTCTTGCCCGTCCTATTTCCCCGGGAAACGTGTTCCCGTATTTTATTTTTCGTGTTTTCTTGCTACAGTTTATTGAAACGAGAGTGCAATATAAAATTTTAACGACGAAAAATATCAGTTGTAATAAAATTATATTTTATTTGGTACTCGACTAAAGTTTTCGGGGCTATAATATAATAGTTTTAGGAAAATAAAGTTAGTTCAGACGCTGCCTCGCAATTCTGGGCTTTGTCTACGCCTAATGATTCATTAGGTATATAGGTTGAGTTGTAGGCAGTCCTGAAATAGTAATTATACTATACAAGGTGTCACAAATCTTAGTTGTCATACATTGGGTAGATATCAACTACGATAACATGGCGCGCCCCTCCAAAATTCAAAACGTTTGAAGTGCGTTGTCAAAACGTTTGAAGTGCGTTGTCTTGCGCGGTAGGCTAGTTATGATTAGTTGACCAACAAATCTTGGTAATAAGTGACATTAACAGAAATATTACGTAGACTGTGATTGGTTGAATACGTCTTACTACATACAAACTCTTTCATGAGGATGTGATTACACACATTGAAACAGTCATTTGGAGGGGCGCGCCATGTTATAGAATAGAATAGAATGGAATAGAATAGAATAGAATAATATTTATTGCATGAAATGTGGTTATAAAGGTGTAACAATATTAAGGTTTTTAAGGATCCAACATTCTGCCTTGTCAGTGGCGTGCAAAATTACAATGTTGCTTAAATTACAAAAGTCAAAAATAGTCATAATATTGAATATTATTATATTAAGTACATCAACACATATAAATAAAAAAAATTAAGGAAACATATTTTCACAAATCACATTAAGTATTTTAAAAAAAAAAATATATCAATGTGTCGAAGTGAGGTTATGAGTAATAAGCATGGTCTAATAAGCACGTGGCAGCCAAAACATAGTACATACCTAATATTTATTACAAATTTGTTCAGAATAATTATGTTGCAGTAAAATAAGAAGATAAAATATGACAATTATTACTGAACTGTTACCCAAATACAAAGATTCGTTCCATTTAGCGTTCACTTTAGATGCGCTCAATAAAGGTATTCATTTTGTTCTGATATTTTGTACTATAAATTGTTGAAAACTAAAATATTATTATTATTGTTTTGCCCTGAATTGTGTTTATTATTTTAGCATCCAACTTGAACGCAAACCTTGCATGAGCCATGAGGTACATGTCAATTTACAAAGGACTGTTATAATATTATAGTAAAGTACTCTGTGAGGACTATTTTGTGACAGCGGTTATCGTAGTTGATCTCTATGTAAGAGTATTTTTTTAACTTTTGTAATGGGCAAATGCAAGACGTCCCGGAGTTTGCCTATAAAATCACAAAAAAATACTCCTTCAGCACTCCTACTTTCATATTGAACTCTTTAAAAAAACTCATATTACACAACATACATTATTATCACTTAATTTTGTTATACCCTGTATAAGCGGTGAAGTAAGTGACTTACAATACAGGTAATTATGTACTAGCAGATTGACGTGAAATTATGGACGGCCATTATACCAATTCAGCGATCCAATGCAGCGCTGGATTGCACTGGATTGCATTCCAGTGTATTCCAGTGCCCGTTTACATTATTCTAATAGTAGTCCAAAGCTGGCTTGAATACTGGATTCAAATAATCTTAACCCGCTGTTGTGATATGACGTCTTCATCATATTTGTAGCAAAACTATCCTTTTTAAAAATATATATAACATACGTCAGACCTGAGCTACCCGATAAACACGCAAATTTTCATCAAAGTAGGTTCAGCCGTTTCGGAGAAGTTGCTTACAATGAAGTCACGGTTTACAATTGTCAACTCGGATTCGAAAACTTATCACGCGGTTGTCAGTCAAATATGTCATTCTTAGTAAGTTTATTCTCAAGCAATGATATATAAAAAACTCAAAGCAGATATGTTACTACCGCGCGCGTTGTGAAGCTTCAAATAAGGGTCAATTGACCCGTCCTTTATTTAGTTTGCATCGAACCATCGAACGCACTTCACGAACGTGCCGTGTCTTGTCTTACCTAAATAAATTGAAAATGACGTCGTGCGTGTTTCGAAAATGTACCAATTATGACTCAAAAGAAGACAAAACACATGGAATCTCTTACCACATATCTTGATTGCAATAAATACCTCGATTATTTACATTTTCAATTATTTTTTCGAACAATCTGAAAAAAATCTAATTTTCGTCATAGCTCAGGCGAAGAAAGAGACTGAAGATATAACTGTCTCTTTTATGGAAATGGGTTTTCGTATCTTTTGTTTCACTTATCTGTCAAATTTGTCGATGTCAAATCAAATTTTGAATTTGAAAAGGATGTGTCTATCGTGCCGCTAGTGGTCGTTTAGGGATGCCCACTAAAACACCGTTGTCGGCATAATAAGGAGGAAATCGCTAGTATGCCGCTAGTGGTATTTTAGTGAATTTTAGTAATGTGCGCAGCTAACAAACCGATGCATCATGCAGATGGCGGTAAAATAAAGCATAGTGTTTAGTCTGCCGCTGTAGCCATAGCCACTCAGGCTTAGCATTACAATATTTTAACCGACTTCAAAAAAAGGAGGTTATCAATTCAACGCGTATGTATGTATCATGTAATACTAGATGACGCCCGCAACTTCGTTGCGCCAAAATTCGTTAATCGCGCGGGAACCGTGCATTTTTCCGAAATAAAAAGTATCCTTTCCCGGGACTCAAATTATCCCCATACCAAGTTTCAGCAAAATCGGTTCAGCGGTTTAGGCACGAAGAGGTAACAGACAGATAGACAGACAGACAGACGGACAGACAGACAGACACACTTTCGCAATTATAATATTTTATTTTGTAATATTTGCTGAACTGCTCAGTTTTCGTATGTTAGTGATTAGTCTACATCAGCGTCTGAACAAATGTGCCTTTCAAAAGTGTATGTTTGTATGTATGTATGTATGTTTTATGTTTGTGCTCGCATATCTGCGAAACTACAAGTCCAATTTGAGTAGTTCTTTTTTGTATGTACAAGGTATGGTTCAACTTAGGGAATACTTCAAGTTTCATCAAAATCGGTTTGGTAGTTTTGGAGATAGGGAGTTTTAATCCTCAATTACGCAAAATTTTGAAGTCGGGTTTGATTAGTAGTAATTTATGTGAAACAAAATCAAAAGCTTTAGTCATGTCAATAAAAACAGTTATACAGTGGTTCTTTTCATCAATGCAGTTTATGATTTGCTTTAAAGTTGAAACATGCTTGTTGAGTTGATTTGTTCTTTTGAAAGCCAAATTGCAGTTCATGTTTCAAAATATTGAATTTATTTATGAATGAAGTTAATTTTTGAAACTTAATAATCGGGACTTAACGCGACTTATTCTATTTCTAGTAGTAATGCTACTACATACTTTTTACAACACGGCCGAAACAGAGTAGACAGAATGATAGAGTATGCCGACTTAGAACTGATGTAAAAAAAAAAATTGACGTATTATGACAAAAGTCGTCGCTAGGGTCGTTACCTACAAATTTAGTTGCTGTTTATATTTTGGCAGTTGGCACATGCAAAGAAAACTGTCAGAATTCAATTTCAAAATCTTATTTTTAAAAATAAATTATACCAGCCAGCGCGCCAGCCTTTAACTTATCCTGGCGAAACCCGAAAGAAATGACAGATATTATTACTCGTCCGTCTCTTAGCAATCGAAGTACTGGTAGTTATGTCTATTGTGGCCGAAACGTCGAGTAAAAAGTATGTACTAGCATTACTACTAGAATTAGAATAAGTCGCGTTAAGTCCCGAATAATAAGTTTCAATTATAATGCAACGCGAAAGTTTAGAAGTTAATCTTCTACAAATCTTTTATGCATTGCTTTTTCAAATATTTTTGATAATATACATGGTGTAACAAAAATAAGTGATAATAGTATTTTAAAAAGATAAAACCTACTTCAAAATAGTTTTTTAGGATACGGAATTTTATTTCTTTAAGTTATTAAGAATTAAAATTCCGTATCCTAAAAAACTACTGAACCGATTTTGATGAAACTTGCAGTATTCCCTACACACTAAAAAGGCCCATTCACTATCACTAGTGAATGGGCCTTTTAAGTTGAATCATACCTTGAACAACAAAAAATAGAACTACTCAAATCGGACTTGTATTTCCGGTGATATGCTAACACAAACATAAAAACATACATTATTACACATTTGAAATTTGGCACATTTGTTCAGACGCTGATGTAGACTAAAGCGCTTATTCCACTTATCCTAGCTAGGAAGTCCTAGCTAGGATCCTAAAAAATTTAGTCAAGTGGAATAACATTTAGAAAGCTAGGATCCTATCTAGGATCCTAAATCGGAAAAATGTGGCTTCTAACTGACTAAATCAGTGTTGCCAGATGGTTTCAACCTTTTATCTGTAGTGGGAACTGCTAAATCTGTATTAAAGTCAATTTATATTATGTTTTATGATCTGGAATCCATTCGTAGGTAATTTATTAAGTCTGCTGGTTCCAAGTAGTTCAGAAAGTTCATAATTCATAATTTTTCGTGGAGCAAAAATTCTTTCAACCATCTTTTCGCCTTTTATTTATTTTTATTTTCATTGAGCCAACAGCTAGCGCTTTACATATACGAAAACTGGGCAGTTCTGCTGTTTGCAAATATTACATATTATTAATACATAATATTACATACAAGATACATACGCATCGAATTGATAACCTCCCTTTTTGAAGCCGGTTAAAAATATTGTAATGCTAAGCCTGAGTGGCTACAGCGGCGGACTAAACACTACGCTTTATTTAACCGCCATCTGCATAATGCATCGGTTTATTAGCGCGCATTACTAAAATACCACTAGCGGCATACTAGCGATTTCCTCCTTATTATGCCGACAACCCGACAGCGGTATTATAGTGGGTATCCCTAAACGACCACTAGCGGCACGTTAGACACTTCCATTTGAAAATTGTTCGGAACAGATTTAAGCCGGAAAATAGTATGAACGTAACAGATCTGTTTATGTTGAATATCATTGTTCTCAAGTCTATTCCATTAATTTAATTTTAAATAATGAGTTAACCTAGTTATTATATTCTCAAAATATACAAAAATATCATAATAAAGATGGTATAACGTGTTTTAGAACAGTATAAAATATGTGCCTTTAATATAAAATGTACTGTGCTTAATTATTTTTCCTGGAAAAGTCTTTTATAGAAAATAGAGCCTTATGTAGTATGGGTTCTTAGTTTTCTGAGTAGTGATATTAAAATTTATCAGATCCTTTGAAATAAGGTTCTTAGTTAAATTAAGCATATAATTGGACTCTGTTATAGCAAAAGAGGCCAAAAGAATTACGTTTGTTGCAGAGAGCCCCCTTAAATATTAGATTTATTCTATTTTTAGTATTTGCTGTTATAACGGCAACAGAAATACATCTTATATATAAAATTCTCGTGTCACAATGTTCGTTCCCGTACTCCTCCGAATCCTTGACCGATTCTCATGAAATTTTGCGAGCATATTGGGTAGGTCTGAGAATGGGTCAACATCTATTTTTCATACCAAAAATTATTTATATGGCAAAACAACGTTTGCCGGGACAGCTAGTAATCTATAAAAATTTCAACTCTCTATCTCCGTTCTTGAAATACAACTTGGAGACAGACAGACGGACAGACAGACATCGAAGTCTTAGTAATAGGGTCCCGTTTTTACTCTTCGGGTACGGAACCCAAGCAATTAAAGCAGTAGTAATGTGTAAACTATCGAAATCTATGCTTAATATTAAGTATTATTATAAATACGAAAATGTATGTTTGTCTGTTACCTACCGCTGAATCAACTTTGATGAATTTTAGTATAGAGATACTTTGAGACCTAAGAAAGGATTTGGATTTTTATCCCAGAAAATATACGGTTAAAGGAATTTTTGTGCAACGGAGTTGCGGCTATCAACTAGTGAGTCTATAATTTGAAACTAGATAGCTATGCAAAGGAAATAAAACAAAACCAAAACAAGATAACATTTGGTCGATCGAACTGTCAAGAACATGGCTCTGAGAATGACAGAATATTAACTGGGTATAATCGTTTGAAAAACTGTCAATTTTGCTATGGTAGAATTTAGCAAAAGTTTTTTTTCATCAATTTTTTTGTATGGACAAGCGTTGGCATCAAGCATTTTCCTATACAAAAGTAATATACTACGCTAATACTTTCTCAGCGAAATCTCAATATAAACATGCACAGTGCACACCCTCTTAGTTTTGTTACACCCTGTATACGCCACGGCATTTTTCTTTTGTTTCCTTTCTAACCAATTCCCCTGCGAATTGGCTGACAGGCGAATTCAAATAATGTTGAGCTGTCATAGTAAATTAATCGGGAAATTGTTCACTACGTAACGATAACATTCCGCTTATATTACGTGACGTCACAATTTGCGTATTTTGCTCATCGCGATGACATATTTCATGTCGACGTAACGATTTACTATGTTATGTTATGCTGGCTTCTCATGGCGCGTAAAATCACGTGTCGCACCGTACCGATTTTTACGAGCGAGCACGAGCCAGTAGGCGATTCTGCGCTACCCGTTCTCATGGCGCGTTATGTCACGAGCCGCACCGCGCCAAGCTGATTTGTACGAGCGAGCACGAGCCAAAAGACGAGTCCGCATTACCCGTTCTCACGGCGCGTTATATCACGAGCCGCTCGAGCAGCGCCGAGCGCCTTTGAAGTTACCGGCTTCAATCGGATCGCACGCGCCTGCTCAAGCAAGGCCGCGCCACCTCGAGCAAGCCCGCGCCACCTCGAGCAAAGTATAAGGAGGGGAAGTAAGTTATCTTCATACAAAGGCACCGCGCGCGGCGTGTATGTGTGCGCCATAGTATCGACGCGTCGCCGCACGCACACTCATTAAAATCTCGGACCGTTTTCGGACCATACCAGTCGGGGCTAGAACACTTACGAACGTCTAGTAATATTATAAAGCTGAAGAGTTTGTTTGTTTGAACGCGCTAATCTCAGGAGCTACTCATCCGATTTGAAAGAATCTTTCAGTGTTTGATAGCCTATTTATCGTGGAAGGTTATAACCTATATTTTATCACGCTAAGACAAATAGGAGCAAAGTTACAGGGGAAAATGTGAAAATAAAGCTGAAGAGTTTGTTGGTTAGTTTGTTTGTTTGAAGGCACTAATCTCAAGAACCACAGGCCCGATTTGAAAAAAATCTTTCAGTGTTTGATAGCCTATTTATCGAGGAAGCCTATGAGCTATATTTTATCACGCTAAAACTAATAAGAGCAAAGATACAGAGGAAAATGTAAAAAACGGGGAAAATTATTTGAAAGAGCTAATATCTCACAGACTACTAGAGCAATTTTTATGTTATTTGACACGAATATATAGTAGACTACGTGAGACGTGGATTATTTATTTGTAAAAAATATACGGTTTCTGTGAAATTTCAGATTTACGCGGACGAAGTCGCGCGGAACGTCTGGTATTATTAATATGTTTATTGCTCCATTCATCACCATGTCTTTGGCATTCAGAACAATGCAGCTATCAGCCTCCTTATATTAATTAAGCCCTGTCAACAGCGTTTTCGTTGGTTGAAAATAATATATTCTAATTTTTTTTATTTTATTTTATTTTTACTATCTTTTATCTAAATATTATTCCAAAATTGGCATTTAAACATTTGATTCAATCGAAAATGATACCAAACTCGACTATATACCTAAATCTCACGCAGTTATTGACCTCATACCTTGTTAAAGCTTTTATTTCTTTGAAAAATGGATGGCAGTATTCGGACACACTTTTCAAAAAATCTCTTGGTCAAAAACTTCTTGAAATTCTATTACATCTTTTAAGATACATCTTATCTTCTTATATATAAAATTCTCGTGTCACAATGTTAGTCCACGAACTCCTCCGAAACGGCTTTACTGATTTTTACCAAATTTTATATGTATATTCAGTAGGTCTGAGAATCGGCTACTGGGTACTTTATATATTGATAAGTGCATTTGTTGAATAAATAATAGTAAATTATTACAACCTGAGACTGACGGCGACCATTGTTTGTGCGACGAGATAGCGATCGACGTTGCCATGGCGACATACTAATTTAGTCACTTCAATAAAATAATACGGACGATATACTTTATAATATGGCAAATAAACGTTTGCCGGGACAGCTAGTAATTATATAAAAACGTGATTACAGCTGGTACAAAATATAGCGCAGGTTCAAGTTTCTATAGAATACATTTATTTAAGTGATCATAGTTGCGATAGGCACTAACCATCGCACATCCAAATCAAACGTCAAAGAGATTTCTCAGTTTTCAGTTCGGAAAAGTTTGACGATACCTGCCAGAATCGTTTATGAATAATTGGCTGTCGTTTGCATAGCGCTGGTTTGCAGGATTTTTGTTGCTATTATTTGTTGTTCGTGCGATTGTTGTTGCTATTGTTTGTTGTTAGTGCTGTGATTGGGAACGTCTGCGTTTCATGCTTGAAGTGACATTGTGTTTATGCACGTTTAATTGGTAGGTATGTTTTTTAAGCTATTATATATCTTTTATTATCGGCTAAGCGCAACGATCAAATCAAGAAATTCCGTAACGAAAAAAGCCTAACACCCACTCCAACCGGCACAGTAGTGAGGCATTGCCAGATCTCAGCACGGTGTTTGTGTGCGTGCGACTAGATGTATGGGAATTATATTTTTTTATTTATTTTATTTTTTTGCAACTTTTTGTTTTCTGTAAATGCTGGTGCTGCCTCTAGCGTGATAATATAGGTATCAGTAATATGCTTTATAAAACTGTTTTCTATTTGAAGATCTGTCCACGATCGTGACCGTAGACTGTTCCTTACTACGTATGCCCAATAAAGCATTGAAGCGATAAATTATATCGCGTGATGCGTAATAAGGAAGGTTTTTACTGTCCCGACCTTCGGGCGGAAGGATTAGCTCGGACGTGCGGACGTGACGGCGAAGTTAAAATGAAAATATGTAGTAGATTTTGCCCGGGATCGAGGGACCTTACACTAAGGGTCCGTTTATTCTGCAACGTGACGAGATAGCGCGATGCGATTTTTATACGAGCATTTTATACATTGCAATGTAAACTAACCTTAAGGCTGACCGCATGCACAATTTCTGTATTCGATATCCGAATTCGTTTTCCGTATTCGGACATCTGTATACATGGAATCGGTAGAAAGTACATAAACATTCCTAATGAACACGTTCGCTTTTTTCCGAACGGAACGAATTCCGCACGTACGTGTCGCAAGTATAAGCCGGCGCGTTCGCGCGTGAAAAAAGACGAACGTTTACGTTAGTCGTACGTACAAGACGTGTGCGTACAAGACAAAAAAACGAGGAATACGGCTTTTGCTGAACCAAAGATTTCCTTTGGTAGGATTGATTTTTATATCCCTAAGATGAGTTTACGATGTGGAGCCACCTGAATATTTCATGCAGGTGGGGGAGGGGGGGTTTTTAGCTTTAACAAGGTATGAGGTCAATAACTGCGTGGGATTTAGGTATATAGTCGAGTTTGGTATCATTTTCGATTGAATCGAATGTTTAAATGCCAATTTTGGAATAACATTTAGATAAAATATAGGAAAAATAAATAAAATAAAAAATTTAGAATATATTATTTTCAACCAACGAAAACGCTGTTGACAGGGCTTAATTAATATAAGGAGGCTGATAGCAGCATTATTCAGCATGCCAAAGACATGGTGATGAATGGAGCAATAAACATATTATTAATACTAGACGTTCCGCGCGACTTCGTCTGCGTAAATCTGAAATTTCACGGAAACCGTACGATATTAGCCCTTTCAAATAATTTCCCCGTTTTTTTACATTTTCCTCTGTATCTTTGCTCTTATTAGTCTTAGTGTGATAAAATATAGCTCATAGGCTTCCTCGATAAATAGGCTATCAAACACTGAAATATTAAGCATTCTTAAGTCATCCGAATATGATTTCGAACTTGGAATATTACCATAATTAATGCCTCTATACAGATTGAGACTCTATTTTCCTCCAGAGCAGAAGCTGCTAAAATTAAAAAAAAAATACATTCAAAATCGCGGTGGCTCCACATCTTAAATCCATCCTTGGGCCATAAGGACCAATCCTACCAAAGGAAATCTTTGGTTCAGCAATAGCCGTATAATTTACCGTACACACGCAACTATTACTATTAGTTTGAAATAAAAAGTCTATTTTGGTAAAATCGGTCGATTGGCCATTCAAGCACTAGGGCGGCGAACTGTCGCGAGAAGTGTCTGACAATCTGTCTGACAGCAGCTTTTTTTTTCGATTTAATCGATTGTAAGGGTTTCGATTAATTAATTAAAACGATCGTTTTTTTTTATTTATTTTTTTAATCGATTTTCATAAAAAATGGGTTAAAAAAATAATGCACAACGTTAATAATCAAGTTTTCACTTCTGTCCCGTCTTTTTTTAGATAGATAGTTTATTTGCTTAGAATAATAAATACATTAGAATATTATGTTACTGTATTGTCATCCTATTACTTCCAAAACTAAACTAAATTAATGTAATCATGGATTGTGAAAGTTGTCTAACACTGCACCATCAATATTCATTACGAGACTGTAACAGAGATATCGTTAATTACGACGGACGCGGATTTGGTCAGATTTCGTGGATTTGATCGGAATTAGGTCATATTTTTTAAATTGTAGATATCTGTACACTAGGCTTGTATAGTACAGGTTTCCTAAAACATTTTTTTTATACTACTATCAAATAAAATTTTCGTAAGTAGTTTTATTTTGATAAGACGAACAACAATTTTCTCTGCGAAAAATTTCGAAAGTGGTAGCTAACAGAAATAGAAAAGATTTAATATTTCGATTTGATAGTCCTAAAATATGGATATCATTATACAAAAAATCAGCTGGTTAGGGTTCCGTATAGTCAACGACGACTTGTTCAAGACGTGAGTGGAAGAATAAGGTAAGTAACATGAAAAAACTTTCCGTTTTTTTTGCTTAAATGGAGGCTTTAGGGCCGAAAAAAATATATGAAATAGAAAAACTATGTATTATATGTGTAGCCAGATATATTAGCTAGGTTGGAAGTAGATAACTTACAAGTTTTATTGAAATAATTAGGGAAAAAATGAGTTATTGTCCGCATGTTACGAAATGTTACTTGTTCGATTCTTCCACTCACATCTTCAATTACAGAACTCTAAAATGGAACCCTAACCAGCTGATTTTTGAGTACATTCATATCCTGCATTATTAAGTATCTCAGATACAACAAAGAAGATGGAGTGGTCCATTTTGTTTTTATTTCCATCCATTAGATATAGGTGCGTCTACTCAAGCAAGAAATTTGTCTTTATCATATGCCAATTTGGATATTTTCGGTCTGGACTCTGGACATACGAGTATTTTAAGCTTCGAGAAACGACTTTGAATAGTCTTTAATTGGAAAATTTCACATTCATTTCACAACAACTAGTATTATTAAAATCTAAAACCCATCCAATCATTCCAATAACTTTATAAAAATACTTGTACTATAATATAATATTATCCTGGAAATTTCCCATTACAAAATAAGGGATTGTTCATTTTAGTATCGGAATGTGGAAGGGTTTTTCTAAAGGGCCACGTCCCTGAGGCCCTGTCAAGAATGGCTTTTATTCTAAGTTATATTACCTTTGAATTTGTATTATAGTCCTTATGTCCTTGACATAAGGGTCATGTAGGGGTACATTTTTGTGGTAGATAGATGAAATTGACACCGGTACCTTTTCTACGGGTTTGCCCCTATCAGGTTCTCGTGTTTACAACTTAGATTATCACTTTTAGATAGTTAAAGGCTACTAAATTCGTATGTCACGCTTAAACTTGCTTGCTTTTGACGACTTCTGTGGTTCAGTGGGTGAACTATCGGAAGCTCAAGCCGGGGGTCGCGAGTTCGAATCCCGCCGACGGAACAAAAAATTTTCAAAGTTCCTGGGTCATGGATGTGTATTAAATATGTGTATCATATAATAAAAATCTTAAATATATGTATCTAGTATAAAAATATTAAATATGTTTCCGTTGTCTGGTACCCGTCACACAAGTCCTTCAGCACGGGGCCAGCTGACGTGGTGTGAAGCGTTCATAGAAATGATTATTATTATTATTATTAAACTCATATGATTTTTCTACTCCTCAGGTATTTTTATACCAAATCAGTAGAAGTTTGAAGAGACATTAGTCTTCACTTTCATATCCTTACTAATATTGTTAAAAATACGAAAGTGAGACGTGAGTACCAGAGTAGACAGAATTATGTCTATTGTGTGAATACTGAGTATGTCTGTTAGGGCCGGGACACAAAAACACGATACGACGTCGTGTCGTGGGAATCTACGACGCGCGTCATAAAAAAACTACGACACGACATCGTAACGTGCCACGGTACACGGCACGACGTCGCGTCGTATAAGCTCACGATGCGTCTTCTTTGAATTTTGAATAACAGCTATCGTGAGTTTCTACGACGCGACGTCTTGCCATGTACCGTGGCACGTTACGATGTCGTGTCGTAGTTTTTTACGACGTGCGTCGTAGATTCCTACGACAAGACGTCGCATCGTGAAACGACGCCGCGTCGTGGTACGACACGACGTCGTATCGTGTTTTTGTGTCCCGGCCCGGCCACGCAGCCAATAAATACGAAGTTTTGCTATGGAGATACTATGAGACCCAGGAAAGGACTTTTAGCAGCAAAATATAATATGGTTCCCATTAAATATGTGGATAAATGAGTTCCTGCGCAACAGGGTTACGGCCTACGGCCGACATATTGTAGCTTAATAATAATAATTTGACGACCTCTGTGACTCAATTGGTTGAGTGTGTGGCAGCTCAAGCCGGGGGTCGCGGATTCGAATCCCGCCGACGGAGCAAAAAGTTTTCAATGTTCCCGGGTCTGGATGTGTATTAAATATGTGTATGGTATAATAAAAATCTCAAATATATGTATATAGTATTAAAGTATTGAATATATTTCCGTTGTCTGGTACCCGTAACACAAGTCCTTCAGGTACTTAGCACGGGGCCAGATTGACGTGGTGTGAAGCGTTCATAGATATTATTATTAAGTATTATTATTATTAATAATAATAGTATAGGATAGGATCTGGATAGGATTTTCCAAGCATAAAATTAATAGCTAACTATGCCTACGTCCGTAAATAGAGTTTTATTACTCGCCTCTACAAGTTACTCTTTGGTATTTGACGGCTTGAGGTCACGACTCACGATGATAAATCATGCATTGTTGCGGCCGACAAAAGAAGTCATTTCGGAATATACTTATATTTGCATAAAAGGTCACTCGATCGATAATATCGATTCCCTATTCAATTACACGAATTCGAAAGCATATTCGATAGGCTTTGTACTCGAAAATTCCAAATTAATGTGCAAAATAGCGGCCATTATGTTTTATGAATATTCATAGCTTTTTATAGTTTACTTATGCTCTGAAATTATTTTGACGATGTTTTTGTGAAATAATCACGAGGGAAGTCACAAAACTTAAAAGATATCGTTTGAAACACTCAGCCTCGTGGCTTTTATTAATGTAGTAAGTTAGTAGTTTCATGTAATCATTTAGGCAGAAAATTCTCCAAAGAAGTGTCTGGAATTTGACTGGCATATATTTTTCAGACTATATTGTAGCTAAGGTAAGCTGATCGCACATTTGTCAGCTCGGTACGCGCCGTACACGTCGAACGCACCGCATACTACACTAAATGCGGCGCGTACGGTGCGGACAAATGTGCGAAGTTTTACATCTTTTCAATGTGCGATCACCTTTAACATAAAAATTACTGCCATCCACTTGACTTCCGCCGGACGTTATTACTATTAATAACGAGAGTAACGACATAGTAAAAGGAGGGGAAGTAGGGTAACTCCGGCCCAATCCGCGATATAATTACCTACTGTTGTACTGGGTACTGGGTTGTCAGTTTTAGGCGGCGCGGCGCGGCCGCGGCGGCGCGGCGTGGTGATGTGGGAGCGGCAAGCGGCTGTCCGCGCTTCGTTCGCAACCGCATGAACAGCGGCAACGTCGCGATCTTCCGACTTTTAATAATAATAAGTGACTCTTGATTGTCCATATTTCGGCCAATTTTCGTGCATATTTTGGCACTTTGATCGTGCATATAATCCGATGTCTACTTAAAATGATAAAATATATACCTACCCTGTAAAACAACAATAAAAACTAACGCCTGTCTCGTATACTATAAACAAATCTGTTGTTATGGTTCGAACTTTGTTTTTAAATGTGTATTAAGTTGTAAGTATCTGATTTACAATTTAGTCCATTACTTATTTTTAATAACGATTTAAAATAAGTAATTGACTGTAAGTAGTTAGTTAGTATACCTACAATACAGAGAAATCGGCATTACTAAACGTAAACAAAGCAATAGTGGCAAATTAGTTAACGGATCAAAAGTACCTAAAACATTCTCCGCCGCGCCGCCGCCTAAGCCGTGACGCGCGAACCTCGTGCAGTGTTAGCCCCGACTGGCACACTCCGAAAACGGTCTGAGATTTTAAGTGTGCGTGCGGCGGAGACGCGTTGATACTATGACGCACACATACAAGCCGCGCGCGGTGCCTTTGTATGAAAATAACTTACTTCCCCTCCTTTTACTATGGTAACGATAACATTATTAATGTTCGGCGGATACTACATACGATCGAAATTCGGCTCGCACCATGGGCCGTACCACAAAACCGTTTTGAGACTCAAACAATCCAACGAGAATGCCGCGTCCTACTCTAACAAACATGAAATGACGTTGTTAGAGTAGGACGCAGCATTCTCGTTCGATTGTTTGAGTCTCAAAACGGTTTCTTGGTAGGTCTCCATGTTCGTGGTTCAGCTCTAACCAAGTTCAATCGTCTGTTTTGAGTATTAGATATAATATTCCTTGAGGATCTCCAATTAACATTTTAATTTATAATACGAAAATGTATATTTATACTTCCTCAATCACGTTGTAAAATTCTATTTCGCCTTTTACCGCAATCTTAAGCGGCTAACCGCAAAAGCCAACACCGCCCCCAGCAAATTTTAATATTATCTTCGGTGCTGCGAGCTTAAAATACTTAAATTATAATGTGAAAGTCAAATTTTTCCGCATTCATAATAAAATTGTTGGTTGCTTCTTTATTTTTGGGATAATCTTTAAGACATTATAGCTATACAACAATATATAACGGTGCGTCGACATAATACAGTGATTTTTGGATAGAGACATACTAATTATTTTTTGTCGTACGATTATTGCATCCAGATTCCAGTTATTAAATTGAGCATTACCACAATAATATA
Organism: Lysandra bellargus; assembly: GCA_905333045.1. Classification (NCBI taxonomy): domain Eukaryota; kingdom Metazoa; phylum Arthropoda; class Insecta; order Lepidoptera; family Lycaenidae; genus Lysandra; species Lysandra bellargus. Next base: position 9,526,955 of record HG995327.1, on the reverse strand, counting down.
TTCCGGGACTCAAAGTATCTCCATTCACAAAATATCAGTAGTTGTCATCTTACACCCTTTTTAACCGACTTCCAAAAAACGAGGAGGTTATATGTTCGGCTGTGGATATATATATATATATATATATATATATATATATATATATATATATATATATATATATATATATATATATATATATATATATATTGTATGTTCAACGATTACTCCGCCGTTTGTGAACCGATTTTCGAAATTTTTGTTTTGTTGTATTAGGTTTCACTCCAATTTGGTACCATGTTCACAAAAGTGGTGACCTGATGATGGGATCCATGAGTAATCGAGGGAACTCCTCGAAATTTATATGGAAACATATGGTGATTTTGGTTTTATGAGAAGCATCCTAAGCATATGCTACCAAAACGCAAGATTTTGCACCGAGGTATACTATGGTTCCGAAGCTACTAAGAGAACTCCGGATTCCTTATAGATACAAGTTTGGGAGTTTAGGCGCTGTTTTAAGAACTGAAAGCATATGCTACTATACAAATTACATTCATCATCATCATCATCATCATCATTACCACGTCAGGGTCACCAATGTCACCAAATTCAACCTTATCTCCAGAGCATAAGGCACACATTCGACATTACTCCTGAGAAGTTAAAGTTGCTTCGATAATGTAACATTCTGTTTCACTTCGCCGAGATATTCTGGAAAACAACCTAATTTCAGCGCCGCTGCGTGTGCGACAAGTCGAGCGAGTGCCAGCCTATTGAAACTACTCCGGTGACCGGCTACTTAGCACGTCACACGTGCTCACTTCGAAAAATTATCTGCAGGCTGCAGCTGATATTATAATATTTTGTAAGTGTGTCTGTAATAGGATACGTAGAATAATATACAGGTGTATTATTCTACGTATAGTACGCGTTTGCTTACTAGGTAACTAAAGAGAGTGAAATTATTATTTTTAACAAAAAATTAAAACCGACTTCCAAGGTAAAACAATAATCACATCCTTATAATATGAACTAAAAAGTATTAAATAATTATTCCTATCTAATAGTGCCTTTTTCCGAATTCGGCTAAAACTCAACTATTTCTGTACTCAATCTTCATAATTTTGAAGTCGGTGCCAGTTCCAAAAGTTTCAAATATTCTGTCAGAGAACAGAAGATTCATCTGGTACCGACTTCAAAATGATGAAGATTGAGTACAGAAATAGTTGAGTTTTAGCCGAATTCGGAAAAAGGCACTATTAGATAGGAATAATTATTTAATACTTTTTAGTTCATATTATAAGGATGTTATTATTGTTTTACCTTGGAAGTCGGTTTTAATTTTTTGTTAAAAATAATAATTTCACTACAGTGTTACAGTATTTTTATTTTTTAGTATTTCATTATTTTTTATTTTGTAGTCTTCCATTCTACACTAAACCACTGCTCTAGTTCTCAAGGAAATTTGGCATTTGCGAGCACCTGCACAGGAAGATAAGCTAGCAGCACTTTCGAACTTGTGCAGGACAGCTAAGTAACTATTAAATCTGACCAACAGAAAATCTTAAAATACACTTTTTCGACTTGCCACTGGAAGTAAAAAGGAAACATGCTTCTTTTGGTTAAGCATTATGTTATAACAATATATTATAATCGTCAATATGATTATAATCGTCAAAACGCCTGCGGTTGCTTGTTCCTCAGCATAATTTAAAATATATATGTCGCAGTCATCTGGTTCAATCTGCGATTCGATTGAATGACTAGCGTATTCATTGAATGACACCATTCAATTGAATGACTCGGCCGAACGTCGATTGAACGATCGTCCCTCAACGTTCAACTAGTTAGCGATTTGTAGCATAGCGTTTTGAAGATAGCGAACATGAAATCAGTCAGGTAATTGAACGTATTTCATTTTGTTCCTACTGCGGCGCTACTAGTCACTAAAACAAATATGGCGTCAAACAGCTCGCACAGCTGATAGCACTGTGTTGATATTTTATCGATTACATTTACATTAAAGTATTTTATTAGTAATAACTAATAGAATAATAATATGAAAACGTGGATTTACCTATAACTACCCCGTCAACGGCTACTTGAAAAAAATATTATAGCATCCCATTTAACGACTTCGCTATATGACTTTTAGCAGTCAACGTCTTGACGAGTTGTCCTTTAGTAATTCAATTGAATGGTGTCATTCAATGAATGCGCTAGTCATTCAATCGAATTGCAGATTAAACCAGATGACTGCTACATATATATTATTTGATACCAAAACAGTAAGTCAATTCTAAGAAAATATAATCCTAAAATACCCTTTTTAGCACAAATGAAATCTCACATTACCTTGATCCATCTGATGTAACAAAGCGATTGTTCGCCGGTCCACTTTTAATTACGGAACTGGAGCTCACAATAAAATAATTATATTTTAGACTCGTCCATCTACGTCTTGTTCTTCTTATTCGTACAAAAAGTCTTTATGGTATTAAAACTTATGTAATTAATAAGAAAAATGAAAAGAACTCTATTGGCCTTGACAGACACACAGATGCATTTATAATATTAGTAAGTATGGAAGTGTGGTTGTATATACTGCCTTTTATTATAGTTAATGCTTGCTACCCTATATTAGTACCTATGTGTCATCGAACCGTAAATGTATGCTTTCTGAAATTTCAAAGTTCTCTCTTTGTACATTTTTCTTTAGCACGTTCGTGCTGGTTCCACAAAACGGTTTGAATCAGCTTCATCGAATTACTCGAACGTGTGTGACGGCGTCCGACGTTCGTGTCGGTTGGGATAACCCGGTTTTTTACTTTGAAAATACTGGAGATGGACACATAATTTGGACGTAATACTCGGCTTTCGGTTCAGATAGACAAATCTATAGACCTATTTCGTTTGCCAATAATTGGTACAGATTTATCTTATTTATTTCTAGAACCAAAGCTAATAACATAATAAATCTCCATAAGCAACAATATAAAACAAATCTTCAACTAAGCAGAAATACAAAAATTACGAAATCTTTACTGTCATAAATAATTGGGTACTCGGGCTATTGGACCCATAAAAATTGGAGTACTCGGGCTATTGGACCCAAAAAAATTGGACCCATTGGGTCCAATGACTAGATATGAATTTTTAACATATTTTCATCTAGCGATTGGACCCACTTTTATGATCCATTGTTTTCTGGAATGAAATTTTTAAGTAAGGTTGGCACAAAAATAGACAGAGCATGTAGCCAAGACTTTTTCTTTATCGCTTCTTTATAGAATCGTCGATCAAAATGTACAGAATTGACATTAGACGAGTCGAACGTCAACGTCATATTCGCGAATTTGTAAGTCAATTCCATACATTTTGATCGTCGATTCTATAGAAAAGCGATAAAGAAAAGGTCTTGGCTAAGGGGTCAGTTATAACCATATTATTATTTTGTATATTTAAAACTTAGAACACTCTCATTAACTTATATATTATAATTATTACTATTAAGTACCTAAATCTACTGCGCCGAATTATGTTTTAAAAAAATATGTTTAATATTATAATGATATTAAAAATACATATTTAGTGTTATTAATTTTGTATTTAAACTAACGTTAATAATTACTGTTAAAGTCTTAAATAGTCAATCGGTGCGGGCGCCCGCACCATGCGCATTGTACAGTGTACATGTTTTTTTGCCTTACATAAAAAGTGCAATTTGCACAATGGGCATAATGAGTGCGAGAGATATGGCATTAATTTAACAAGTTTGCCCAGCTCAGTGACAAATTATGACGTCGGCTAAGAAGCACGTGTTTGGTAGATCAATGCGTAAAATGTAAGACAAAAAAACATGTACACTGTACAATACGCATGGTGCGGGCGTCCGCACCGATCGACTAGTTAAGACTTTAACAGTAATTATTAACGTTAGTTTAAATACAAAATTAATAACACTAAATATATATTTTTAATATTATTATAAGATTGTTACACCATCCTAACTATGATACACCTCAGCATAAGTGTATCCGCACCTTTATCTTAATATCCAGAAACCCAAGTGTGCACACAACTTTACCGCATTGTACCGCACACGGTGCAATATTTCGACATCGATTCAGGGGAATATCCAAGTAAGCAGAAGCGGCCACCACCATCGTGCGACTGCAGAGGACATCATTCTTTCACTCAACTTCAGTAGAGAATCACTTATATTAACTTGTAATTCGTACTTAATTTTTAATTTAATTAATGTAAAACTTTTATTAATAAAGTATAATTTAAAATTTGATTTTTTTGGCACCCACGGCTGCAGCTATCGTTACTAGATTAAAAATATTTTTTTAAAACATAATTCGACGCAGTAGATTTAGGTACTTAATAGTAATAATTATAATATATAAGTTAATGAGAGTGTTCTAAGTTTTAAATATACAAAATAATAATATGGTTATAACTGACCCCTTAGCCAAGACATTTTCTTTATTGCTTTTCTATAGAATCGACGATCAAAATGTATGGAATTGACTTAAAAAATCGTGAATATGACGTTGACGTTCGACTCGTCTAATGTCAATTCTATATATTTTGATCGACGATTCTATAAAGAAGCGATAAAGAAAAAGCGTTGGCTACATGCTCTGACTATTTTTGTGCCAACCTTACTTAAAAATTTCATTCCAGAAAACAATGGATCATAAAAGTGGGTCCAATCGCTAGATGAAAATATGTTAAAAATTCATATCTAGTCATTGGATCCAATGGGTCCAATTTTTTGGGTCCAATAGCCCGAGTACTCAAATAATTTACAAAGAATGTACTATTGGGGAATTCTTAACGAAACACATTATATTATAGAGCACGAAGTAGAATAAAACATCAGACGGGCAGATGTTATTGTTTTTTCATTCATTATTTTAGATGACACAACTTCGCGTTTGGCGTGTTTTAACATATTTTCAGCATCGAACTAAAATACTGAAATAAAAACTTATAAAATGAAAAACGTATAGAAAAAGTAAAATGTAGTAGCGAATTGTAAAAAAAATTCAGGTCAAGGTAAACTTGAACAGTTTTTATTGTTTAAAATATTTTAATGTGTGGCTGCGGCGCATTGAAATGAGACAGGCTCTGACCTCAAGACTCAAGACAAAGTAGAAAATGTGTATTTAAGCCCGTGTTAAATTCTAATTATAATATGTATAATATTTTATGGTCGCTTTATACATCAGTCTGGGTCCGTGGTATGTTCTCGAAGACTTGTGTTGCGGCTCATACAAGAAGTAGTTTTTCCAACTCGTATTTACAGTACAAATTCCATTTTTTTTGGTAATATTAACATTTTATAGAACTAATAACAATTATAGTTCACTTTAGGTGATTACCAAATAGGTTCCCATTCAGGAGTGTTGCGGACGGATCCACAACTCTGATTTTCAATGGGCACCTTAAGCAAAAATAAAATATATAATTCTTAAAAATAAACAAAAGTAAACGTTTCTGTGTATAAAATGAGAAATAAGTATATAACCATTTATATCTAGTATCTAGTATTTATATCTAGTAGTGAAGTAATAGGGCGCGTAAGGATACGCCCTATTAAGCCCCGTATTCACTTTGATTAGTAATAAGTGTAAGTGATTAGTGCAGGTGATTAGTAATCAGGTAAAAGTACGTGTGGACAGGGACTGATTAGTGCAAGTCCTTTGATTTCTACTAATCACTAATCTCTTGAACTAATCACTTGCACTCGCACTAATCAAAGTGAATACAGGCCCTTACTTCAAGTACTAGCTTGTCTAACTTGGAAATGTCCAAATTAGAAATGTCAACAGACAACGGAAGAAAAAATTATACTATACATCCGTACTAATATTAAATATGTGAAAGTGTGTCTGTCTGTCTGTTACCTCTTCATGCCCAAACCGCTGAACCGATTTCGCTGAAATTTGGTATGGAGATACCTACTTGAGTTTCGTAAAAGGACAGATAATACTTTTTATCCCGGAAACGGGAAAAATGTACGATTCCCGCGCGACATACGAAATTTTGGCGCAATGGAGTAGCGTTCAGGCAGGCAGGCAGGCACACCGCGAGATTACAAGCAGTTAATGTACAGTACCTACTCCCAAATTAATAATGCGCATGGAAATCTTCGCTAATTGTCGTAATCACGAAAACACCCGAATTTATGAATCGTAAGAGTCCAAAACAATGCACTTGCATTTTGCACCTTGTTGAAAGGAAATAAAAGTAAATATCATATAGCCGGTGGCTGTCCGCTGTAGGCCGGTCCGTCAATAAGTGCGTTACCATGGTAACGTCCAAGCAACGTCAGGCGCCTAGCTACCGTGTCTCTGTAAAGCGCTGTTTTTCTGAAAGTTAAGTTAAACAGCGCTTGCAGCGACGCCTTCCGATGCTTGAGAAATACGACCGTTGCCGAAAAATTACGAAAATGTATATCGTCACTGGAATGGAAAAGTCGCTAACCTCCATATAGGCAACTTTAGGAGAGAGCGTTTTAAAGTTTTAATTTTTGGAAAAAAATTCATATCTTTGCAACCCTTTAACCGATTTTGGAAATTCCAAAACCTATTGTATGGATGATTTTTGAATTTGATTTGAAGCTAATACCTAATTTAATATCGCATTAGTTTAGAAGATAAGTGGCGCTTCAGCGAATATAAGTACTAACTTTAAAATTTAGAGCCAGGAAAAGTCGCTAACCTCCAAAAGAGAAAAGTTCAATTTCGCTGAACTACCATCACTTTATATATTTCTAACAGTGATTTTTGCTTACCACCATTATTGTCTCTTATCTGCTGGTATTTTATTCTTAACGTCTAAAATGAACCAACATGACCTTGTTAAATTAGCTAAAGTGTTTTAAGATATTTTAAAATGTAGTAATCGAATACTAAAGTACAAGCAATTCAATCAAATAATCGTATATATTTGTATATTTTATTTTGTATTTTTAGTAATAAATTTGTGATATTAAATAACTGTTTCTTTCCTTAGCGACCTGAAAACAAATGAAAATTTTGACGTATAATTTCCTGTTTTAGTCAACACATTTCTCGTCAACTGATTCGTTAACAGTGCTTTTCGTAATATGCTTAGGTGACGATGGTTTTGAAGGGGTAGATGATTGATTCGCAGATGTTTCCGGTGACAATATTTTAGCATTACCACAAATCTCGTCAATTGACTCTTCATAGGCAGCTCTAGTATTTTCTTTTGCTACATGACCCTGTCCTTTGGTAACTATTTTTTCAGAAAGTAAAAAAAAAACACGTGGTTATACCTTATAATATAATTTATTAAGTCATACTTTTTTATTTGAAGAAATTTTTGAGAATAGAAGAGAAAAAAGAGAAAAGTAGTTGACTGCGTAATTCAATCAAATCAAAGCAAATAAAGATTTTGTAAAACATGTTTATTTATAATTTTACCTAAGGTTTGTCTTTGTTATCATTGTAAGAGTGGATCCTTCTGAAACAAAGCTTGCAAGAAGGCTCCAGTTGTAATAGTTTAGAAAACCTTTATACTTAGTGAATAAAAATATATAATTTTTTATCTATCATATTACATATACTCATATTAAGATATTTAGTTAACCATTTTTAAGTAATTTATTAAAAAACTAACCTTCTTTCGCTGCGTCACCCAGAAAAAATAAATTTTCCCTTAGGATAAGCTATTTTCTGGCGGTAAAAAGTAGTCTTTGTTACTCAGGGATAATGTAGCAATCTAATGGTGAAATATGTAACTTTAAAGTCGGTTTTGTAGTTTTTGAGTTTATTCATTACAAAAATACAGAGACAAAAATACAAAGGTTTCCTCTATTTTTTATGTTATTTGTATACACTAGAGGACGCCCGCAACTCCTTTCCCGGGACTCAAGGTATCTCCATGCCAAAGTTTAGCAAAATCGGTTCAGCGGTTTAAGCCTGAAGAGGTAACAGACAGACAGACACATTTTTGCATTTATAATATTAGTAACTTAGTAAGTAATAATTAAAGTAAGTATAGTAAGTATAGGAGTATGAAAGTATGGACAGAATATTCATTGAATGTTACGTACCTATCCTTTTCTAATTAATGAAAAAAAAAATAATAGTACCTATATTTATAGCAACCTACTCCAGACTACAATAATACAATTAGATGTTGATTTAAAGAAACAGTACTACAGTGCAGATTAAAATATTTCGGTTATATTATAGTAATAACAACAACTACTACTATCAACTAAGAATCAGTATTTCCTTAACTTTTTGTAGGGATTGTTTAATTTGAAATGAGGTTTCGATGATTCCTTGTTTTCTTTAAGCTGAAATTTGCTTTCAGATACTTTTTTTTTGTTGTGATGAGAGATGCCGTCAAATTTATGAAAACGATGAACGATGTTGTTCATGGGCCAGGACTATAACAGGCTACTATAACATATAATAATGAATATGAATATGTATGTTAGTCTGAAAGGTATTTGTATTATGGGCCTAGATGCCTGAAATAAATGGTAAAATAAATAAATATAACAGGCCGCTTCTACGTACGTAGTACGGTACGCTTCTATCACTAGCTACTTACTTTAAAGATTTGTGAATTGTATTGTGAGGTTGATGAAAAAAATAAAAAAAAAATAAAAGGTAAGTTAATCCATATTAATATTAAATAAAATGTATTAACAAGTAAGTATTCCGCACGTGTACGTGCATACATGTTTGAACGGCAAACGCGCAAGTATTTCCGTTGAAGTATATTGTGTTTTACATCTCAATTTTTGTTCGCCCATTGAACACGGCGTATTTACTAAGTTGTGTTTAAAAATAATATTAGTCCTAACAGCATTCAAAATGACCTTGAAGGTGCGATAAATTTTTTGAACGGCAAACGTGCAAGTATTTCCGTTGAAGTATATTGTGTTTTACATCTCAATTTTTGTTCGCCCATTGAACGTGGCGTATTTACTAAGTTATGCTTAAAAATAATATTAGTCCTAACATCATTCAAAATGGCCTTGAAGGTGCGATAAATTTTAAAAAGCTCAGATGGACATAACGAAGAATACTTTGGACACTAATAAATAGTTTTCAAGAAACCTTTATATGTAATTAAGACTATAACAACAATCGAGAGCCCGCAATAATACCAAAACTACTGTAGAACTAAGTAATTCACTTATAATTGGCACATAAAGTTGGCTTATATACACCACTATAAGATCAAGTGACAAGGTCAAATGGTACTAAGTGCATTTCGTTCTATAAATTACTATTATTGGCGTATGACCTTACAGCGGATTTATAATTACTTCTTGTAGTCTATTACAAGTGTAACTAATTGGAGCAAGTCTTCTCAAGTACCTATATTTACACCGGTGAAACACTTGTATAGGCCATCTTAGCCTTTACTGCGCCTATAATATCGTTCTAGAACAGGTCTACTACAAACCCAAACAAACTCTGTGTAACCTGTTATAAGCTTAGTAGTAAAACCTGGAACCATTAAGAAAGAGTTACAAGTGCTGCAAGCCTATAAACTGTACACTATAGGAGAACTTTGTTACTAGGGTGATACAGTAATCAATGTCTGAAGTCCATTTATAAAGTCTTGAATTTAGCATTACTTGTCACTTTGATTAAACAATCTTTATTCGATTAAAATATCTGACATCACAGAAACTATAAAAAAATATAGGTAAAAATGATTAAAACGCAGCATTTTCCTCTTATCAGTAGACACTTTTGACTTAACAATATCTTTATTGAAATGACTAGAAGACCTTTTCGCTTAACCGCCATAACTTAACTTTTTAGAGAAAGCAAAAATTGCTGATGCGCCATAGTAAGCAATACGAGCTAATGGAATAATCGCTGAAGTGTTATTCATGCTCCAAATAAGTAATGGAAAAATAACTTAAGCAACATAGGTGTAAAAAAGACCGTTTTGAGCGTCGTTCAGCGAAAAGATTTATAAAATAGTGCCATTTTTCATTTTGCTAACTGACCACAAAATTACTCTGATTGCTTTGAAACCCCGATCATTCGACGCAGAAAAATCTGCTGACTCCAAATATATGTATAACTCTATATGGGCAAAATGGCGCTTCAGCGACTTGTCCATTCCAGTAACGATATGCGCATTATCACTTTGCTTTTGCAAGTTAGGAAACGTAACTCCCATACTATTACCGTTTTAAATTTGGTTCCTTTCGAACGGTCAGGTACACATTTTTGACAAGACAGGTATTGTAGAACATATACGTATAAAAAAAGACGGACGGAGTCCCACCATACACAAAACTGTATCCTGCAGAGTCGGCCAGCTGAATGCATATACACGGTCCGCACGAACACATTCTTACGCTAGTCCATACCATTTGACAGGCGTAAGAATGTGTGCGTGGCCGACTCTGAAGACACAGTTCTGTGTATAATAAGACTCCGTACGCCTTTCTTTCTACATTTGAGTTGTAAAACATGTTTTTTAACGGAGCTACTTACTTTTCCTCAGTTTTTATTAATATTATAATATTTGCTTGTGATCTCGTGGTGTAGCCGCCAAACAGCGCGTTCATGCCGTCGCATATATAACTAGCTTTTAGAGCTATAATACCAGCGTTTTATCGCATATAAAACCAGCTTTTATAATGTATTAAGAGAATGAAGAATATGCTATTGTAAATATTAACTTGTATTGTATTTGGAAAGGGGACTTCCGTTTATTCTGTGACGTCATGTGTACGGAACCAATTTCGAAAGAGATCCTCTCGAATTTATTGTTTAAACAAAAAGGTGGGTCGAGTCAGAAACTGAATTTACTGTCGTCGTTTTAAGAAATAAATAGGAAGGAAAGGAGAAAAAAATTGATTTGGAAACGTAAAGACGTTCATAAGTTATAACTGTTTGATAAGAAACTGCTGCCTTCTTTTAGTAGTTTCAAAAACTTAACTACTTCAATATGCATTGCATGGTAAAATCACGTTTTTGGAACTAAGTAGTGTATTATTATGTACTTATAATAATATTATGAATGCGAATGTACGTGTGTTTGTCTGAAACCTGACGTTTTAGGCATTAAACATAATATTTAGATCAAAATTGGCATGAAAATGTATTGGATGAAAACGTCCGAAGACCGAAAGTAAAAAAAAAAACAGACTTTAAGCGATAAACGGATCCCAACAAAAACATTTCATGTAAAAAATACCTCGACGACCACAAAATGTTTGCCCTGTAAAAAATACATCAGATCTAATGTAGAACCAAGCTTTTGATTCGATGCGGCCTAACTCTATCGATCCTAACTACAACAAATTCTACATATTATCAGTAAGTATGTATGGCTTCGCTATTTCACTACCGTCGTCGTAGAGATAAGGTGAAAATTTTGTTTCTAGTGTAGTGTAGTATTTTTAGTGTTTTTTTTTTTTATTTTTTATTAAGAGGTTTTTAGTTAATGTCCATCCCCTTCCATTACCCCCTACTAAACTTATTTTACGACGTATAACCAAATTTCGACGTATTTCAGATATCAATAAAATATAAAGTATTAGACCTATTCAATTGATACTTTGTATGTTTAATAAATCTATTATTGACATTATATCTTGAGAACATAAACTATCTGGCACATCGGAAACCTACTCTATGAGGGTAAACTTCTACTCATCCCCATTTTAGGGGATGAGGGAAGAAAATTACAAGTTTATGATTTTTTTTGTTGGTTGTATACTAAACTAAGATTGCATACCAAATTTCAGCTTTCTAGCACTTCAGGAAGTAGCCAAACATTTTGATGACCATCAGTGTGTCAGTGACGAAATCGGTGTATTTTATATATCAATAAAATCTAAAGTATAAAAGCTATTCGATTGAGACTTTGTATGCTTAATAAGTCTATTGATGACATTATATCCTGAAAATATGAACTATCTGCTACAACGGAAACCAATTTTATGAAGGTTCAAAAAAACGGCGAAACACTTCGAGAAAAGGTAGGTAGTGCCCTTGCGCTTCGCTTGGCTCGTCTCGGCGGGTGCACTACCGTGCACCCAGATTCTTAAGTTTAGTATTTGAACATTATCTTTAAAATATTATAGTTAATTTTCTGAATACAATATTTTGTTCATGAAAGTTTGATTTGTAAATAATGACCGAGAATGCACATAACATGATTACAGTGACCGTTTAGATTGGAATAAACCGATAAAAAGACCACAAATAATAAAAACTAAGGAAATATAACTCCCTTATTACCTCGATCGTGAGAATCGCAGACACAATAGATGGGTGCCGCTTGGGGATTGGTGGGTTAAGTACTTCAATCTTTTTGAATTTGGTTCTCATTGTTCTTTTCGCACACTTAATATGGCAATATAGCTACGAAACATTCAAATTGACAAAATAAAGCCATAACAATGATTGTCACTTCTATAATTACACAAAATTCTTGCGTGTATTCGGTTCCAAAAAACGAGGAAGTTATACGTTCGGCTGTGGATATTTTTTTTTTATATATATTCAACGATTACTCTGCCGTTTGTAAACCGATTTTCAAAATTTTTGTTTTGTTGTATAAGGTATACTCCAATTTGGTACCATGTTCAGAAAAGTGGTAACCTGATGGTGGGATCCATGAGTAATCGAGGGAACTCCTCAAAATTCAAATGGAAACATATGTTTTTTTTTTGGTTTCATGTGAAGTATTCCAGGCATATGTTACCAAAAAGTAAGGTTTTGCACCAGGATATACCATGGTTCGAAGGTGGTGAACAGAACTCAATACTCCTTATAGATACATGTTTGGAGGTTTCGGCGTTGTCTTAAGAACTGAAAGCATATTATACTACTATGCAAATTTCATTAATCATCATCATCACCACCACCATTCCACCATACATCCATGAGTAATCGAGGGAACTCCTCAAAATTTATATCGAAACACATAGTTATTTCGATTTTATGATAAGTATCCTAAGCATATGCTATCAAAAAACAAGATTTTGCAATTAGATATACCATGGTTCCGATGGTGCTAAGAGAACTCCGGATTCCTTATAAATACAAGTTTGGGGGTTTCGGAGTTGGTTTAAGAACTGAAAGCATATGCTACTATGCAAGTTACATTCATCATCATCATCATCACTACCACCAGTCACCACACCATGAATTATCTAATTATAACCCTATTATTGATACTTTTAATCGTCTTTAAGAACGAAACCCGAATTTTTCGAACGATTTAAAAAATTAATATAATGTTATTTCAATATTCGACCTTGGTGTTTAGGTTACCAAGTTAGCAATTTGGTCATAAGATCTATGAGTTATGTTATTCTCCTTAAAATTTGTAAGGACGATTATATTATATTTGCGCATAATATTATATTATGTTGAGCTGATGAGTTTCCATGAGTGTAATGAATAATGATAGAAAGAAAGTCACTGAACAGAACTTTAGAGCCTTTAAAGACAGGCGTATTAACATTAATTTAATCATTGCTTGATTAACGCCAAGCATATTATTATACTTACAGTATATATTATGCTTGGAGTTGCTTAAGCAATTCTGAAGCAGTGATATCAGACAATGAGTTCTCATATCATGAAAGTGTATCCTGGATCCAAAGTCACTAAGCATAACATATTAGCCTGTATAGGAAACCAGAGCTTATAAATGACTAAAAAGAGTGAAATTATTATTTTTAACAAAAAATTAAAACCGACTTCCAGGGTAAAAACAATAATAACTTATAATGAACAAAAAAGTGTTAAATAATTCTTACTCTTTAATGTGCCTTATGCATAATTCTCCTAAACCTCAACTATTTCTGTACACAATCTTCATTATATTGAAGTCGGTACCAGTCTTAAATATTAAAAATATTTTGTCACAGAACTCAGCATTCTTAGCTAGTACCGTCTTCAATATAATGAAATTGTGTACAAAAATAGTTGAGGTTTAGGAGAATTATGCATAAGGCACATTATAGAGTAAGAATTTTTTAACACTTTTTTGTTCATTATAAGTTATTATTGTTTTTACCCTGGAAGTCGGTTTTAATTTTTTGTTAAAAATAATAATGCATTTAAAAGTATGCATTCGGGTCACATTTTGTAGAATCGAAACAAATTTTTTGACTCATTTACTCTTCCTTAATTCATATTGTTTCTAGTATAAAGCACTCAAAACTCAAAACTGATAACTCAAACATTTGCAAAAAATAATAATGCTATTATATCATAATAGCAATTATTTACAAATATCAACAAAACCACGGGCGCCACTTTGTCACAGCACATCAGTGTGTGAGGTTGACGTGAAATCTCTTTTCATTGTTCACGTGAACGCGCGGTAAGCCGGAGACACTGAAATGAATTAAATTCATAAGCCGCTGGAAAATAATTAACTTTCCGTTAATATTTGAACCGCCAAATGAAATATATTCAACCGCAGTTTTATGTTTAACATGTTTTTGTGTGTTTTTTTATTAATATAATATATTGTATGATTGATTTATTGTGTAATTACTCAATAAAGATGACACGCTGACCGAAGAATAATCTACGCGCGGTTGTGCGATCTACGCGTCATTTTTAGGGTTCCGTAGTCAACAAGGAACACTTATAGTTTCGGTCTGTCCATCCGTCTGTCCGTCTGTCCGTCTGTCTGTCTGTCTGTCTGTCTGTCTGTCCGCGGTTTTTCTCAGAGACTATAGAACCTACAAAGCTGTAATTTGGCATGAATGCACATAATAATGATGCCAACATAATGGTAAATGGTACATAAAATATTAAATAAATATATTTTTTAATGGCGGGCTATTGCCCCCTACACATCAAGCGGGGTTGAATTTTTTTTTCGCGCCCGCCCCATCGTATGGGGTGTCATTGAATAGGTTTTTTAAAAATATTATGAGTATTCATAGATCATTTTCCGATTTAGGGATCCGTTTGTGAAATATTAAGTTTTAAAGTGGAAAAAATCGTTAGCTTAGCGTTGTTTAAAGCAACATTTAATATAATTATTAGAACCTGACTATGTTAATTACAAAAACATTAATAATTTTTTCCACAATATTATAACAACAGAGATTATTACAATGAATAGTCAATACGTACAAACTATTATAGCTGCAGGTAAACTAGTGAGTAGTTCCCTATATGTGCCCTGTGTTAAGAGGTCCTTATAAAAAAAAAACATGCTAGGGATTTAGGTATCCTACATTATGGTAGGCAAGAAGAGCCAAAAACAAAGTGATTATGGTAATGACCATTTATTTAGGTATGCTAACATTACCTGGAAGTTTGCCAGAACGGTTCGGGGTTCACATTTGATGTAATTATCGTTATGCTGATCAGGCGGTTTGGCAAAAATAGATGGCTGTAACATGTTACAGTGCAGCGAAGGTTCCATGCCTTATTTCGTAGGGAATTAAAGGTTCCTTATGAAAATACTTTTTTTTTTAATTATGAAATAAGGGGGCAAACGAGCAAACGGGTCACCTGATGGAAAGCAACTTCCGTCGCCCATGGACACTCGCAGCATCAGAAGAGCTGCAGGTGCGTTGCCGGCCTTTTAAGAGGGAATAGGGTAATAGGGGAGGGTAGGGAAGGGAATAGGGTAGGGGATTGGGCCTCCGGTAAACTCACTCAATCGGCGAAACACAGCGCAACCGCTGTTTCACGCCGATTTTCTGTGAGAACGTGGTATTTCTCAGGTCGAGCCGGCCAATTCGTGCCGAAGCATGGCTCTTCCGCGTATAGATTTGCTAATAAAATAGTTTATGTAATAGGTATAGTAATTTATTCTTATTTTCCATGCTGGGAAAGATAGACATCGCTTAATAAAGAAGGACACTGTGTAATCTATCTAGTTTTTAAATGTTTTTGCTGAGTGTTCAACGCATAATAAACCAAGAAACACATTGGCACTAAAATACAATGACAATAATATATAGTTAATTATGGTATTACGATGATAAAGAAAATAATGATGATAGATGAATGCTGGATACATCGATAGGCCAAGTTTAAAATAGCAATATCGATTTTAATAAAACGCCTCTAGATAAACTCGGACATACGAAAAATATTATTGCTCGCCAAAAACAGATGGATCGGTTGAAATAGTCCCTTTTGGATCCACTCAGTCGTGGCGCCTGCTAACTGGAAGCGAAATTCGATACCAACTTTTACAGTTTTACTTTTAGAATAAACGGAAATGCGTTTTAGGATTGTTCTGTGATTTTTTAATTCAGATTTTGCCTTTGTATATTTTTCGTGTTTCTTCGAATGACGAATCCGTTGGTTCATTCCGTGATAGAAGTTTTTGATACCCTCTCGAATTAAAAGCTAAGGTCTGAAAGAAGCGGATGTAACTCCTCTGTTAGATAATGTCTAACAAGTAACATCGCTTTCCAATTACAGTAAAATACAAGTTTTCTAATTTGTCAGTTATATAACTATTCTTCTGTCACTGAAATGGTGTCGAAATATATATATCTACATTTATTTACACACTATTCCAGTGACAGAGCTAGCAGGCCTATCCCACTCGCGCGTGTAGGTATCAAAGTCTAGTGGTGGTTAATATAACGTATAACTGAAAAAAGTAGCGCGCTATTTCTTCGCAACGAATAGCGCGCGCTATAAAACTATGCATAAGACGCTACGTTATAACGTATCGCGCGGTCACTGCCCTAGTGCGGCGCCGCTCGCGCTGCCGACCGCGCGCGACTTTCGTTGGTTCGTTGTCGTGTCGTTCGGGTCCAAATCGGGTGAATTCGGCTGTCATAATTTTTTCCGTGTTGCGTTGCGTGCATAGGTAAATTATAATGTTTTTTAATCATCAGTAATTGACTCCCTGCTCCGAAGATCACTGTACTGTAATATAATGGTAACTTCCGTTCCATGTGAACGTATTTTTTCTAAATCTGGATACGTTATTATATTTTTAAATGTAAATAAAATGTAAAAAAAAACTGTTGTAAAAAAGATGTAAAAATAATTTAAGTACTAACTTATATTACTTACCAAAAAATAAAAAATGAAAATATTTCAAACATAATAAAATTAACCAAATAAATAATAATGCCTTCAAACGACTATATTATTCTAAGTAATTATCTTTAACAAACACGTTATATTATATTAACTCACCCACGGCGTTATAATTATTATCGAAATAATTCAATAACGTCGGTAACTTTACAACGTGTCCAATCGATCGTTATAACGTATCATTCATTATAACGTAGCGTCAAAACGAGCGCGCTTGAAATTCGTTATAACGTAGCGTCAAAACGAGCGCGCTTGAACGAATCGAGACTTCATTCGTTATAACGTAGCGTCATAACTAGCGCGCTCGAAATCCGTTATAACGTAGCGTCAAAACTAGCGCGCTTAAAATTCGTTATAACATAGCGTCAAAAACTAGCGCGCTTGAACGAATCGAGATTTCATTCGTTATAACGTAGCGTCAAAACTAGCGCGCTTGAAAAATGTAGCGTATTTCATCTAGCGCGCTATGAAAATATAGCCGTTAGGAACACCACTGTATCAAACTGTAAGTACCCCTCTAGGGGGGCAGATCACTAGGGACTCACAAGCGAGCGGTGACGCACGCGCAAGATTTTTTCGACGCATATATCTACAGTACCCGGCAATAAATATTGCACATCGACCTTTGGAAAGTGACAGTCGGCTAATTTCGGTTTTGTAGAGCGTTATCTCTTACGCACGAAATACTAAAAGTCCGGTATATATTAGGAGCTGTTAAAACAATTAAGGTTTGCTTCTTTTGACAATTTTATTATTCTTTGTATAAAATACACCAAATTTTCTATAAGTTATGGCTTTATATTCGGGTAAAATAAAATAAAAAAGGGTGTTCAAATTATGTTTACGTATTTAAAATTCTTTTGGAAAATTACAGCTGTAGCAAATTTAGGGGTGTTAACTACTCTAGATATATATTTTGAACTGGACGCGACTGCACTCTATTGAATTTGAACAACGACTGACATAATGTCAAATAGGTGTGTGCTACAAAGATAACGCTCTATGAAACCGAAATTAGCCGAATGTCTCTTTCCAAAGGTCGATATGCAATATTTATTGCCGGGTATTGTACGTACTGATTTAACCGCTGTGACTGAATCGTTATTAATCTGATAAATATGAACAATTGAGAAAAGGTCAAAGAAATATTTCAATAAGGTAATTTAAGACTTTAAAATACAAAAAAAAAAAGATAAAAAGTACAAAAACTTAGCAAATTAACCAATTTGTTACAGACAAACCGCATACTATATGGAAATAAACACAAGTTACCATGTTTAAGTTCAAAATACCTGACAAGCTCCTGCACTATAATCGAATATAAATCTATTATAAAATATAGGTTGTGTTACTAAAATTTGATTATTACTATAAAAAAGTTTGCTATTAGTAGCTATAGTAATTAAAAGAAGATTATTTTATTTTCTAAAAGGTGACAATCTTGATTTCGTCAGAAAGGGTACCTCTTACGCGATAGAAAGAGAGCGGAAATGTAGGTGAATATAATTGTAGCCACCTAGCACTGCGCGGTCGGAATTTGAACTTTATTGTATCGTAGCATGAGTCGTTATTTCTTTAAACGGTTTACGCCAGTGGGAATTCTGTTGGTACAACTAATATAATATATTCTGTGGTGCTAGTCAAAATTACAATTATTTTTTTCATATCTGCTTGAACCAAAATTTATTTTTAATTATTAATCCAGTACTTTCTTAGCTTATCGGAAGCTAACATTGCCTCCTAATAAAATATAATGCAACTAAATTCGATCATCAAAACAGAGACACTCAAATCGCTCAACCTCTCTGTAGCTGCTAAACACTGCCGTAGATTAAAGCCGGTCGAGATCAACCGACTCGACCGAGTGTCGTCAAGTGGAAATAGCCAGTTCCCCACTCAGGTTAGTTTATTTAAACTTTAGCAAAACCGATGCGAGTTCCGATAGCATTTTTAATTGAATTTCAGTGGCCAATCAGACCACTTACTGACACGTATGAAATAGCGGAAATGCTGGCGTGTAGATATAGATTCGTAATTATAGACAACTAATTGCAAAAATTAAAAAAGAAAATGAAAAGTAGCATAATGAATAAAATTAACAATAAGACCAATATAAACATATTAAAAAAATAAAAAATAAAAGTCGAGGCGCTTAAAAACATTATCAATTTTTTTAGTTTTTTTTAGTGAAAGCTATCTTTTACATAATTTTAAAACTGTAAAACTGAACTTACAATTTATAGAAATATCACAAAACTGCAATGACACAGAAAATAGGGCGTTTGGACATTTATACGGGATGTGTGATAAGAGAGCTGGGGGAAGCGCCGTAAAGCCTGCTTTATTGACAATTCGTTTGGACCGATACCGAACACCCTGTATTTACCTGCCCTAAGTGATTCTGCTTCTGTAATTTATGTTTTTTTTGGCATTACCTTACATAAATTATGTCTCTTTGCGATTTTTTCGCAACATGAAAACATAATTATTAAAGTTGAGAACAAGCGAATTCTAAGTTTAGTAAAATCTAGATCTAGAATCTAGATAACGCCCGCAACTCCGTCGCGCCAAAATTCGTTTATCGCGCAAAAACTGTACATTTTTTCTATGTAAAAAGTATTCTCCATACCCAATTTCAGCATAATCGGTCCAGCGATTTGGGCGGGAAGAGGTATCAGACAGACACACTTTCGCGTTTATAATTATTAGTATGGATATTGTGAAGATTAGCTTTTACGTGTCATGAGCAAATTTTTTAAAAGTAGTTTAAGTGTGAATCCAAACCCTCAAATTTTGTATACCAACTTCGATGATGATTCACAAGAGGCTTTTGCGTTAAAAACTACCAAACCTCATTATATATTATATATACTATATAGTTATTACTTTAAGAAGCAATGACGCTATCATTAATCGATTCCATATAAAATATGTTTCTTTTAATCAGCCTATGCTGTCCCACTGCTGGGCAAAGGCCTCCCCCAGGGTCTTCCATTTTTCTCGCTCCTGCGCCACCGTTGTTGTTTATATTTATTTATTTTCTTTATAAAAGAGACAAAGAAAAACAATCAGAAATAGTAGAAATGAAACCATAATACTGGGAGTTC
This sequence comes from Lysandra bellargus, assembly GCA_905333045.1. NCBI lineage: Eukaryota > Metazoa > Arthropoda > Insecta > Lepidoptera > Lycaenidae > Lysandra > Lysandra bellargus. The sequence continues at coordinate 9,506,785 of HG995327.1, read as the reverse complement.
ATAACACTTACGTAGATAGGAGTATTCAACACAACGATACTATGAAAGTGCTATAAAACGTATTGCCAGCGCTCGCCTGATATTGTTCCAGCTAAAGATTTCCTATTAGTCTCAGATATACTGCAACATTGTAACTAAAAGACACTGTGGTATATTTTCTTTGCAAAGTACCATCAAACACAATGACGATCATCCATATTTTATTGTTTAAATATTGACTGATTGTAAAATTAAAATACGAATTTGAAATATTTACGAACGTCTTTATGTAAATATGCTTAATATTTTTTTTAAGTCTATGAGCTATGTGAAAAATGCCCGAACTGTATTATGATTCATCGGAAAACCTCTTGGTAACTCGAATAATAATTCCCAACTATTTATGAGTTCAAAGTGTTATATACTTCATACTCAATATAAAAACCTATGAAAAATAACAATATTTTTGATTTTTTTTTCTTCTTGTTTTTTATTTTTAATGGCTGGTTTACACGTATTAAGTAGATAAGTAGTAACTAAATTCTAACCGTCATCTAGTTTAGGACTTACTAAATTTTAACTTGCTACTAAATTTTGTGTTTACATGCATTTGACAACTTAAAATTAAGTTAAAATTTAGTTAATTACTTATCTACTTAATACGTGTAAACCAGCCCTTAGTGTATCTAATCCATTAGAGATCAACTACGATAACATGGCGCGCCCCTCCAAAATTCAAAACTTTTGAAGTGCGTTGTCAAAACGTTTGAAGTGCGTTGTCTTGCGCAGCGTAAAGAGCGTATTCCCTCTTAAAAGGCCGGCAACGCACCTGCAGCTCTTCTGATGTTGCGAGTGTCCATGGGCGACGGTAGTTGCTTACCATCAGGTGACCCGTTTGCTCGTTTGCCCCCTTATTTAATAAAATAAAATAAAAAAACAAAAAATATCACATAAAGTATAGTTTTCACAGAGCCAGTACTGGCTGCCGATAAGACTGGCAACTAGTATTGGCTTGGTATATGCCGCGTGTGAACAGTTTGGCCTGGATTGAAAAACTGTTCACACGCGGCATATACCAAGCCAATACTGGCTGCCAGTCTTATTGGCAGCCAGTACTGGCTCTGTGAAAACTATACTTTACACATCATTATAAACAAATGCTCTAACTACATTAAGGAAGATGGGCATCAATATAGACCTTGGAAGGTTGTTACTGTCACTTTGTAAGTGACGTTAAACATTTAATGACACTTAAATAACAGAGATATCACCAAGTTGCGTCGTTACCGAGTTCGGAACTAGTTCACTGACAAAGTCGCTCTTTTACGGTACAGTAAGTCCATGAGATACGGCCACCTTTTCCCTGTATTTTATGGATTTCTGGAGTGATTGTGAATGCAATCTATTAGGTCCTTACATACGAATTTGGTATTTTGTATGGGAGGAATATAGAGTCGATTTTTTTGTATAATATATTTAATTAATCAAAGTATGTACCAATTGTTATCGATGCATTTTTGCCATCTTAGAGCGCTTATAGACGAACGGCACGTGTCGGCGGCAGTCGACGGCAGACGACGGAACGTGTCAGCGGCAGTTGACGGCAGCCGTCGACAGTTTATCACGCTTGAAGTTGTGACGTAACGCGTAAAGGTAAGCGTCCACAGGTCGGTATCGTACGCAACGGACGTTTTGTATCAAACGGATATTTGTTTACAGTAGATCCACTGTATCGGCACTGTACCGACTAGCCAGTATGTTTATCTTCAAATTAGTCCAAACATTGTTCCTAATCGAAAATTTCTGATTTCGACTTTTCCATTCACACCCCCCTTTTGAGCATTCATTTACTAGGCTAGTCGGTAATCCGTACACTGCCAATTCAGCGGACGTACTGTGAAAAAAATGTCCGTTTGATGCGTGACGTCCGTTGCGTACGATACCGACCTGTGGACGCTTACCTTGCGGGGGTACGTCACAACTGGGGGCCTACCACCAACTCTCCTAAGCGACACCGTTTAACAGATAAACATTTGTTACTTTTACGTCAAGCTAGCGATCTTAAAAAGTTGATATTTCACAGCGGATTTAACATTGTTTTGCATTTTTTACTGTTTTTTAGTAAAATTATATTTAAAAAGTGAGTACGGTAATGTTATTGTAGTCTTACAACAAAGTGTTCTGGAAACATGATAGTTTTGGGAAAGGTCGTGGTAGGCCCCCTGCAAGCGTCATAAATTGTCAACGGTTGCCGTCGACTGCCGTCGACTGCCGCCGACTGCCGCCGACGCGTGCCGCCGACTGCCGTCGACTGCCACCGACACGTACCGCCGACTGCCGACGCCTGCCGCCGACACGTGCCGTTCGTCTGTAAGAAGCCTTAAGGGTAGTTCGTTGATCCCTTTACTAAAAAAAACAAAGGGACGAGAGTCAATAAATTGTTTGAATTCGGCTTGGACTGCCACATCAGAGTTGAACTTTTTTCCTTGTAGGAAATTATCCAAATTCCGAAAAAATGGTAATCTGTTGAAGCAAGGTCCGGAGTAGTAGGGTGGATGTTGCAGACATTCCAATTGCAGCTCCTCCAGTTTTGCGACCGTCTGTTGTGCAGTGTGTGGTCTAGCATTGTCCTGAAGCAGCAGTGCCCTAGAGCGATTGACCAGCCTTGGTTGTTTAGCAGCTATTCTTTCATCATGGTTTGCAGTTGCTGACAATATATGCCGTATCCGTTTGGCCAGATTTTAGAAAGCTGTGTTGAACGCCACCGGCACTAGTCCACCAAACACTCACAAGTAACTTTTTCTGATTCCATTTTCGCTTAGGACAGGATTTGGCTGATTCTCCAGGGGACAGCCATTGAGACGAATGCTTCCGATTATCGAATTTTTTTTTATCACAAGTAATGATCCGATTTAAAATCCCTTCATTATTGTGTCGGTTGAGCAATCTAACGCAGCAGTCGACGGGTGTTTTCTGGTGTGCTTCACATTTTATTATCATCCTAACACCTTAACGTAAAAAGTACAGCAGAGACTAATGTTTAACTTTAACCTACAAGTTACAACAAAAACAAAATGATATATTGTTAATATTATAATATAACAAAATAGAGTTTACTGTGAGAGTAGCAACGCCGAAAGATCATTTTTTTATTATTTTTGTATGGTAAAGTGCTAATTTCACAGTGCACTCTTTATACAGGAGAATTGAATACATACCTTGAAAAATCGGTTTTACTCTTTCTGTACTCCGTATATTTGTTAATTACATCAAGTTTGGTGCCAAGGACGTCTTTTTCGTTTAAAGCTTACTTAGATACTAGGTGTTTTCCGCGTGTATGGCAGCGTAAATTACATTTTTTTAGGATAAAAGGAAGCCCAAATTCTTATCACTTCTTACTACTCCGTAGTCCGTCACCTTTCTTGTACATACATTAAGAGCCCGGGTTACCCTCGAAATTCTCATACATACGTAATACCAAAATCATTTTGTCATACGAAAATATTTAACATGTTTGAGTTATTTTTCAGCTTAAAATAGTAATTACCTAGGTTCCTGAACAAAAATTAACTTCAAAATATTTAAAAACAAAAAAAAAATTTGTGTATAAATTTTTTTTACTAAATTTACTACTAAATATTTTAACACTTAAAAATAGAGTAAAACACTAAAAAATATATACATAAATATTAAATTTACTACAAAATATTTCAACTCTAAAAAATATTTTTTAGTATTTAAATATTTTGTAGTAAATTTACTATTTTTTATATATTTTTTAGTGTTTTACTCTATTCTTTAGTGTTTAAATATTTATGACAAAATGATTTTGGTATTACGTATGTATGAGAATTTCGATGGTAACCCGGGCTCTTAAGAAGTAAAAATCATACATACTCACAAACTTTTGCATGAACCCATCAATCCTCAAGCGGCATCCGGCTGTCGCATAAAAATTGAAAATCTATTGTATCTGCGATTCCCACGATCTAGGTTTTAATATTAGTGTGATAGTGTGATAATTATTATGCACTATGCTCATATCTTATACTGTAATCTGACACGATTCTCATATTTAAAATGTTTTACAAAAGTTATTACATTAACAGTCGTTTCTTACTTTTTGAGCATAACTTAGTTCATTAGGCATTTAACTAGTTGCAGTAAAAGTAAGGGTGTTAATGACAAAACTGTATAAGTTTTGAGGACTTGCAAACTTGAACGGAGTAATTAAATTCGAACTCTGGGAAGCTACAAATTGTCAACTCTGTACGTTCTTTGCAATTACACTAATGTTTTGTACATGTACAACGCCCGGAGTTGGAAAAACTTGGGATGTTTATGTCAGAGATCAACTACGGTAACATGACGCGCCCCTCCAAAATTCAAAATCTTTGAAGTGCGTTGTCAAATCTTTTGAAGTGCGTTGTCTCGCGCGGTAGGCTAGTTATGATTAGTTGACCAACAAATCTTGGTAATAAGTGACATTAACTGAAATATTACGTGTACTGTGATTGGTTGAATGCTTACTACATACAAACTCTTTCATAAGGATTTGACAGACACACATCGAAACACTTATTTGGAGTGGCGCGCCATGTAGTCGTAGTTGATCTCTACTTTGTAACATTCTGGTACCTACCAGAAAATATTAAAAAGGTAAGTTTATCGACGGATAATTCTTTAAGATTGCTTAGCCTGACCTGCTTTACTAGGTTGTTTATTGGTGTGAAATAAATTGGTGTATAAAATAAAATATTCAGGGTATTTACTGGAGGAAAAAAAATACCTGTCGTATTATTTAGCATGGACACTTCATAATTTCCGCTCTTATTCCATCAAATGGTACAGATAGTTCTTGTAATGATATTATGTAACACGACTAGTATTGTCATCATCATACCTTTAATACGGCGGCTAAGCTCAGAGACATAATATTTTGATGATTACAAATAGGGAATGTTATTATTCGACAAATTTACAATTCGAATAATTCGAATATTTTACAAAAGTTTTCGAATAATTCGAATATTATTCGAATAATTAAAAAAATTGAAAAATGCTGAAAACTCTTAATAAAAGTAACACTTCGTACAACCTATTTTGTTAATACTATGAAGTTAACAATTCTTATTTTTACTTTTATCAACATAAATCTTTGCAAATGACATACACACGCCGGCAAAATTAGAGGAACATAACAAAATTTTCAATATTTTTTTAAATTATTTGCTGTTTTTTATATATTTATTTATTTCATAATTGATGATTAAAAAATAAAACTTTTTTAAATTTAGGGCAAAAAACGTGTGAAATAGAAAAAATCACCAAAAATAAAAAAATAAGAAAATCTTTGAAATCCCAGTAGTAAGTTTTGAAGTTAAATTCTCCATTTTTAGTAAAGAAATGCCACGTTAAAAGCATGTAATACCTTCTGTGGATCTCAAGAGGGCCTGGATACGCCATTCAATGCTTGCATTTTGATTGTCAATAATTTCCTGTGGGATATTCTCCTACTCCTCCAGTAGCACCAACTCAGCTCCTGGACACATTTTGGAGCTGGAGTTTTAACTCGTACCGTTTACCCATTGATGTGCCACACGTCCAGCACGGTTTACATCCGTAAACCATGCTTGTCTCTCCACCTGGGCTACGCCAGCATCATGTAGGTAATAATGCCCGATTTTTTTACTCTATGGACGAGCATAAAATTGAAGTTACTGCCTTAAACTGCGTAAATGGCACAGCATGATGCCTGTGCTATAGCCCTGTACTGTCAAAGTACCATAATTAATAATCATCAGCTCTGTGCGGGCTCCAAATCATATGCCACTCCAAACCATAACAAAGCTTGCATGATAGGCCACTGTTTCCGTTAAGTTTGATGGCCTATAGCGTTCCTTACGATTTGTCCACATTCTTTATCGCCTGTCTACAAAATTTACACAGAATTCGCTACCATCACTGTAGAGCACACGATTTCACTCACTTGTCAAATTTTGATGTTCACGCGCAAGTTTTAGCCTGGCTCTTTGCTGTCCTGTCTCAAGTTTTGGTGCCCTTGCTGACACTTTTGAGTTTAATTTAACTTCTTTGAGTCTTCTTCTTACTGTACAATCAATTACACGTACATCTCGGACCTGTTCCGACAGTTTTCGTGTCTGCAAAGCAGTTTGAGTCGATTTCTTATGGCTTGTACCCTTACAAAACCGATATCTGCCTTGTTCTCGTCTCCGAACGTAAGATACAGTCTCTCTGTAGCGTTGAAAGTTACGATGGACCACGGAAGCCGACACACCTAAGGCCTGACTGACCGAACGGTAGATGTGACCTTTCTCTATCGTGGTTACAGCTCTAGCTGCTGATGATATACTGGGATGTAGATGCTGGGAAATCATTAATTTTGTATCTAAGCAATGTGTTCTTCCACAAACTAAACAATCAAATGAGCTGGCATACTTTGCAACCCGCTAAAAACGCTATTCTTATCAGAAACACTTACAACGTTAATCATCGAAAAACACTTATTAGGGCATAATTGCAATAAAAACCTGTATACTTGCCATTTTATTTCTTAAATGAGCTTAGAAACTATAAAAAAGGATTTCACACAGCCCGACCTACTTGAGTTCAAGTTGTGGCCCTTTTTACCTATGTTCCGCTAATTTTGCTGGTGTGTTTAGTTATTTTTTATTGTTAAACACTTTAAAAATTTATATATTATAAGGGTTATAGCTGGGCAATAAAGGAAAGGCTATACTAAGCCAGCTCACCCGTCTTTTTGATATTTTCGATCCACGTTCACGTAGTCAGCTTCGCCTGTGTCAACGTGGCAAACAATCTTAGAGGGTGACATTGGTAACTTGAAGTTTGATAACGCCAGTAAAATGATATTAAGGAGTCAAAATAACGTCTAGAAGCCATGGTCAACGACGACGATGAATGACCATTCATCGTAAATCTTTTTTTTTTTAATGAAATAAGGGGGCAAACGAGCAAACGGGTCACCTGATGTAAAGCAACTTCCGTCGCCCATGGACACTCGCAGCATCAGAAGAGCTGCAGGTGCGTTGCCGACCTTTTAAGAGGGAATAGGGTAATATAGGGGAGGGTAGGGAAGGGAATAGGGGATGGTAGGGAAGGAATAGGAGAGGGTAGGGAAGGGAAAAGGGTAGGGGATTGGGCCTCCGGTAAACTCACTCACTCAACGAAACACAGCGCAAGCGCTGTTTCACGCCGGTTTTCTGTGAGCCCGTGTATTTCTCCTGTTAAATCTGTTTTTAGTCTAACTAATGAGTACCTATATGACCGTATACTTATTAGATTAAAAACATATTTATATAATATATCATTAATGATGTAAAACATTCATAAATAATACTATTTTTCTAAAATAAACTTAATTATGCCTTTTTCCATATTAATTTTATGTTTAATAGCATTTTCAACGAAAATAAAAATAATTTTAGTATTCGAATTATTCGAAAAATAATTTGGCGAATATTCGAATAATAAAAACGGTCGAATATTCGAAAAAAAGGAATATTCGAATATTCGAATAACATACCCTAATTACAAAACATTATTTTAATGAAGATTTGGACATAAAATGCCTGGAGTCTTAGTCAAAATCTTCATCAAATCAAAGTAAGTTAACCTTTTAATCTCTCTTAGTGCAACCATAAGGCAGCTATCTCCAACTTTTTATGAGTTCGAAGTGACATTCATATTCAGTTCACATCGAGTATGCAAAATACGATATCAGGCTATGAACCTGACAGTTTTTGCTTCATTGTCAATGGTAGAAAATGACAAGTTTTTCGACGGGGAGTTAATGACCGCTACTGTCTCGATTCCCCAAGTACACTATAGTAATGATGACAGTAGGTACTTACTCAAAATGCGGCATAACAGTACGTAACGTGTACACTGTACAGTATACAGTCATGCAGAGCGCCGCGCCGACAATACCTGATATCGTGCAGGAAATTAGGCGAGGCTTGACTCCAAACGAGGCAGGCCTAAAATAGGAGCTACAATCTACATGCTCGGAAATTCTGACGAATTTTTTGTGAACACGTTACCTCGTTATTGATTGCAGTTGTTTACTGGCTCTGAGCTAAGATGCATATTTTGTTAATTTCAATTCTGTGGTATGAATTTCAAAATTCATCGATGCCCGATGTCGAATCCTATACAATTTATGAATTAGAATTTCGTTAATTCAAGACGTGAGTGGAAGGATAAGGTAAGTAACATGAAAAAACTTCCCGTTTTTTTTGCATAAATGGAGGCTTTAGGGCCGGAAAAAATATTTTGAGAAAAACTGTGGATTATATTATTATGTGTAGCTAGATATATTAGCTAGGTTATGAAGTATATAAGTTACAAGTTTTATGAAAATAATAAGGGAAAAAATTACCGTAGTTATTGTTCGTAGGTTACGAAATATTACTTATTCGATTCTTCCACTCACGTCTTCAATTATAATAATTAATTTAAGTATCTTGGCCAAGGGTCCAATTATTTTACTCATAAGAGTCCGTATACGAAATATTGCCGATTTTGCCGAAATTGCAAAGGTTCGCTAAAGAAATGTTATTAGGTTTTTTCCCCTTATTAGACTTAAAAAAAACATATATTAATTATTAGATTTAAAATATATTTAAGCGCGGAAAGCCGACTCGAACTTGCGGCGAGTAATATAATATGAGATTTAGGTTATTTCGAATCGTGTTTTTTTGGCACAATTTTTTTTTTCTTTTTTCTAGAATTGGATAGAATTTTATCTACTTATAAATTATTTCTGTCGTTTTCTTTTTATGAATTACAGCTCCAAGTTGCCGAAATTAACAGCAATTATTTGCCCATTTTCAAATTTTGCCGAGTTACATATTTTTAACTATTCCAACATTTTATAGACGACTTTCTCAACAGTACATTGTTATATGTATACCGTTAAGACGTCAATACAATCCATAAACAGGTGATATTTTAAACCTTTTGCAGCAAAAATCACAAAACTGTCGCGGGTTTGAGTTGGATTATTTAAAAATACTTAAAAAAATAAAAAATCTAGCTCCAACATTAGATTATAATTGAAATGATCTTACATGTTGTGCATTAAAACTTATAGAAATACAGTATTTTAACTGTTAAATCACGTCTGTAAAATCAGCGAAATCGGCAAATTTCGTATACGGACCCATAAAAGGAACGTTATGTTGACAGGTAAATTATTTTGAACTTAAATAATAAATTGTAATAACATATTTATGCTTAGCATGTCTTATGGCTCTGTATATTATTCTGTACCACGTTTTACTTTTAAACTGACATCAAAAAAGGATTATCTATCTTAATTTTAGAACGCACTTGCATTAAATATTCAATTTTAGAACTTCCCGCGCAAACTGGTCGATAGAAAATAAATTATTATGCATCAGTTTTGTGTATTTATTTTTGAGACTGGCGAACATTTTGCTGCTTTTACTTAAGAAATTGTAATTAAACAGAGTAAGTGTATCTTCAAAGCATTGCATAATTAAATAATTAGGCCCGAGGTCTTCACAAATTGGCACACTTTGTGGCTTGCGAATATCCTTCCTTCTTACATAAATTTTCACTTGTTTATTCAGTCCTATTATAAGCTACAGTTACAGTAGAAATTATGCATCATTGAATAGTTTAAATAAAATAATAAAGTATAAATAGTAGATATGCATCATCATAATATTATAATCTGTTTAAAATATAATTATAGACTTTATAATAAAACATAATATAATAAGAACACGCCAAAGAAACGCAGATTTTGTAAAGTTTTTAGCTGTGTAAATATTTTATTGTGTAACATTATAATATAATATAATTGGTTTAAAAGAATAGAAGATTATCCTGATAAAGTGACTTTGATTAAATAATTATTTTACACTTTCCTTGCACTTATTCTACTTTATTTTAATAGAATTACTACTAAATTATTATATACACGACCGGTTTAGAAAAATGTCAATATCATCAGGTGTACTGCAGGTAATTTTAAATAAATAAAAAAAATAAGTACCTACCTGGATTGAATAGAAGGAATAATTAAATAAAAACTGGTCAAGTGCGAGTCGAGTCACACGCAATATAGGGTTCCGTAGTGCCGCTAGTTTTTGATAATGTTTGTATAGGTAATGGATGTACATTAATTTTTTTTCTTTTTTTATCTATGGACGCTTCACGCCACGTCAGTCTGGTCCCGTGCTAAGTACCTAAAGGACTTGTGTTACAGATACCAGACAACGGAAATATATTTAATACTTTTATACTATACACATATTTAAGATTTTTATTATATCATACACATATTTAATATACATCCAGACCCGGGAACATTGAAAACTTTTTGTTCCGTCGGCGGCATTCGAACCCGTGACCCCCGGCTTGAGCTACCAACGCGCTTACCACTGAGCCACAGAGGTCGTTATAGCGTTACGTGTATCCCAACAAACATTACCGCTGCAAATATAGCTTATTTAGAACCTGAAGTGTTTTAAAGGTTGACTTGGAGCTATAATTATAGTTTGTGGCGACAAAACAGAGCTAGTAATAAAATATAACACCTATGGTGACAAAAGGGGTCTATAAGAGCGATTATGGAGGCTGAAGTGGAACTGCAGCGATTATTATCCCTACAGTACAGACCAGAGCTTCTGTGTTATAGCTTTGAGCGAATCATACCACTATAAGATCTATATAAGAAATTATCATCTCCTATTAACTCCTTTAGCGCAATTAGTTGTACAAAGGAAGTAATTAATGCTACTAGCTCTACAAGGCTGTTTTTTAACTCTTTTGCAAAACCAAACTCCTTAAGGGATGCAAAACTCATCTATGTTATTTTGGGCTGTATATGAGAGTTATTTTCCCCTATTAAAACCCTAAATTCATGAGTTCACCATTTTTTGAGTATAAACTTAATTCACAAAAATAATAAAAAGAAAGTACAAAAAGAAAACTTATTACAGTGAAGTAACTTGTCTTTGTAGCGTTTTGATGCCTGGGTGACGAAACTTTTAAGACAATAGGTAAAACATTAACACAATTTTATCAATAAAAAATGTTTTGCTTTATTTGAAGCGACACTTTTTTACTTAAAATACACAACGAAGAGTAGGCCCCTTCATTATTTGCTTATAATACATAGTCACATTCACAGTAAACTCATCTTCGCAAAGAAAATTCCGCTTCAGCCTTCCACTAACAAGTCAAAAATTATTTCACTACTCAACTCCGCCATTATATTTTCATAAAATTCAGTGGTTATAGTGTAACATATATACATAAACACAATATTGTTAAGCCGGTTAGAAAAAAAGTTAAAAACATATTATAATTACGTTACAATTTACCGTATTGCCACCCTTACGGTGCTCAAAAAGTTAGTAAGATGCATTATAGATCGACTATAACCCTAAAAGGGTTAATATTCATGAATTTGCTTCCTTTGTAGCCCTTAAAGTGTCTTTAGGTACCTGTAACTCTATTATACCGCTTGAAGAGCCACTAGTCACTTAAATACTTCACTTAAAACGCTTTAAGGCTCAGTTATCGCTATTGTACATCCACAATAACTTTACTGTATCTCTTAAATTCATGCTATAGCTCTACTTTATCGTCATAGTGGAACATAAGGCGATAATAATTTGTGCCCAATTCAAGGGTACAGTAGAGATATAGCGAGCTATAACTCCATGTGATAGCACTTATTGAACACCATTGGATGTGTTTAGCTCTCTTGTAGATCTGTTCTAACTCTTATGTTAGCGCCTAATGTTAGTTGGGGTACATAGGAATTTGAACGAAAATTTCCTTTATAGTCCTCCAAATACAATTTTTTTAGTTGATCGACTATTACTCAATAACTTATGAAGTCTTCTTAGCCGTGATAATTTTCCTTTTAAATTCAGCATATTTCCTACCTCCGTGAATTTTTTCACATTCCCAGAAGCAACCGTTTAGCTGGTAGAAGGGGGGGACACTGGACACTAACGATTTTTTCCACTTTAAAACTTCATATTTCACAAAAGGATCCCCAAATCGGAAAATGGTTTTTGAATACTCATAATATTTTTAAAAAACCTATCCAACGACATACCTACGAACGATCCTAGAATATACATAGCTAAGGAGCTTTTTTTATTTATAAAGAAAGCTGCTTAGCTATACTATAAACTACCCAATAGAACCTCTTTACTATCTAATTATTCAACGAGTTGTAGTATTACGAGGGAGCTGGTAACACCGACACGATTGTATTGGAGCATTTCAATTTTCTCAAACCGTTATTCCCACATAAACGCCGATTGAGTCGGATAGTTAGTAGTATATAAAAGAGAATGGACGCATCTACTTTTATGGAAATGCAATGATCTTTGGTTCACACCGTTTAGATTGTTTTTAAACTGAGATTGTGGTGGCTTTTAAACGCCTCTATAAACTCAACTGCATTACATATAAGGTTGTGTTGGTTCACTATTTGTGTGTCTTCTTGGCACGTTCCAGAATAAATGTTTTGCACCTGAGATTCGTCAATCTTTTTTGGTTATGAAGTTCTTCATTTACTCGTATAATCAATGTAACATGATATTACAATCAATAAATAATTAGAGGATAATATTTGAATGTAATTCTGTAAATAATGTTTTGTGGCGAAATATTGAAAGAAAAGGCTTCTTCTCTTGTTCACACCGCGAGGTTTATTTGAGTTATGATATTGAATGTACTGTCACTTCTTGGTGGAAATTCATGTTCAATTAAATAATTACACACTTTACTTGCACTTATTCCACTTTATTTGAGTGTTCAATAATAATACATTCCACGCAGTTCTGTTCGTATGACAAATATAATTCAAATTATAATCCAAAAGTAGTTCACATAGATGTTACTTGTAGTACATGGAATTGGTACATTTTGGTTTGCATCAAATGGGGTAGTTCTGATTTTTTATATATTGTATGTGATGAGATGGTAATGTCAAATATAATTTTTCCACCTCGAAATCCGTCCGGAACATTGGAAAACTCATGAGAAACCATTAAATTTTTGATCAGTTTTCAGTTTTTGCCATTTTTTACCACTAAGGTACTGTTTAATGGTAGAAGTTATCAGAAATTACTTTAAAGTAGACAACATTTTCAACAAAATGAGAATAGTTAGGTCTCGATAAACTGAATAGTTTCAAAAGTACAGCTGTTCAAATGTTTGTAAATTTTCCAAAAAAACATTTATTTTTCGAGTTTTTACAAGTTCTCGTCAATGTGGTAAATTATTGATCTATTTGACGGCATAAATTAATATTCGTTATTAAAGAAGACCATTTTTTCAACAAAACGAGACCAATTTGGTCTATTTAAATATGATGGTTCCCTAGCCACAGCTGTTCAAAGTTGCTGAGGTGAGTAAACAAAATGAAATAATATGACTTACTAGGTTTCGCCCGCGTAAATTAGATATTTCACAGACAAATTAGCCCACAAAAAATAGCCTATGAACCTTTACGTGCTCTACTTCTTATCTGTGCCAAAGAACAGAAAAATTGCTCCAGTAGTTCGTGAGATAAGCCCTTTCAAATAATTTCCCCCGTTTTTTTCACATTTTCCTCAATCGCTTCGCTTTTATTAGTCGTAGCGTGATAAAATATAGCCTATAGCCTTTCTCGATAAATGAGCTATTGAACACTGAAATAATTTTTGAAATCGGACCTAGTAGTTCCTGAGATTAGCGCGTTCAAATAAGCCCTTTGAAATAATTTAACCCGTTTTTTTCAACATTTTCCTCTACTTCTTCGTTTCTATTAGTCTTAGCGTAATAAAATATAGCCTATAGCCTTTCTCGATAAATAGCCTATCTAACACTAAAAAAAAATTTCAAATTGGATCAGTACTATTAAAATCTGATACAGACTATTAAAATCTGATAGTACCCTAGCTACCTAGGGAACTATCAGATTTTAATAGACCAAATTGGTCTCGTTTTGTTGAAAAGTTTGTCTTCTTTAATAACGTATATTAATTTATGCCGTCAAATAGATCAATAATTTACCACATTGACGAGAACTTGTAAAAACTCGAAAAATAAATGTTTTTTTGGAAAATTTACAAACATTTGAACAGCTGTACCTTTGAAACTATTCAGTTTATCGAGATCTAACTATTCTCATTTTGGGGCTGGCATGCCACGTATGGCAAAAGCCCTTTATTTAAATAAAGATTAAAAAAAAAAAAACTATTCTCATTTTGTTGAAAATTTTGTCTTCTTTAAAGTAATTTATGATAACTTCTACCATTAAACAGGTCCTTGGTGGTAAAAAATGGCAAAAACTGAAAACTGATCAAAAATTTAATGGTTTTTTATAAATTTTCCAATGTTCCGGAAGGATTTCGAGGTGGAAAAATTATATTTGACATTACCACCTCATCACATACAACATATAAAAAAATCAGAACTACCCCATTTGATGCAAGTGAAGACCCCTTTTATTGTACGATTTCCATGGACTATTGTTTCACTTTCAAAACGTGTAACGCCAAGCGTGAAAAAATGGCTGCCAACATAACAATCTGAATTGGCAGATGGCCAATATTAAAGTAAAAATTTAAGTGATGCTATTTATAAAATATAGTAATTCTGAAAAAGTTGCGACAGAGTCGCCACGCCGTTATTTATTACAGTGAATAGTGAATATTATAGTTCCAATGTAACAGATAGTAGATGTAAGTTGTAACACCCACAAAAACAATCATAATATGAAATCTCCTGAATTCTGCAGAAACGTATCTCCAAAATGTGTTTTTAAACAGAATATTCCTTCAGTTGTTTTTTTTTTTGAATCAATAACTTCATTAATTCTCAAAGTATGCGCTAGAAATTGTGTTAATGGAAATCCGAAATCTGTTGCTTTTACCGATATTAGTGACGACACTGCTAAAAAGAACAAAACCTAGATTTCCCAGTACGACGCGAGTAGGATTCAAAAGATCTTTGAAAAAATATCTTTACATCACTAATTAATGATTTAATTAAGTTTCGTAGAATCGATGAATAGTAATTACACAGAATATATGTTACCGCTAATGTGCGTAAACCAGTTAGACTGCAGATTAACAAAGTATTCTGCTGATTATCTGGGTGAGTCAGTTAAAGTACAAAAAGTTTGTTCTATTCTTACATTAATGAGATAATCTACAGAATACCTAGGTAATCTGCGGACTAACGACCATGCATGCGGTAAATTGCATAAAACCTGTTCTTGTTTGAATAAATATTTAGTTGTATGGAATTATTTTCGGCGCCGGTTGCCGAAATTGCTGCCGATGCCTATTCGGCAAACATCGTTTGTCAAATGACAGAAAAATGATCAAAAACATCAGTCTTACTTAACTACTTACCGAAGCGGGGGGGGGAGTCCCCCAGAAGGGGGGCTCGGGGGGCGCAGCCCCCCGCCAAAACAAAAACAAACACAATCCAGAAAGTCCAAAAGTAGGTTAGGTTAGGTTGGAACTTAGACCACAACACCCAGAAATAGGAGCCCCGCGCTCCGGGCGATATAATAGCGGGGCTCCGTCAACTGATAATTGAAGCTAGTTGTGCCATATTGAGGGTCATTGGTCTCTAGGTATGACTGATGATGAATCTGGAGATCTGAGGTTGAACCTCTAGAGTGCAATTCCTAAGCGCAGCCCCCCACCAAAACAAAAACAAACACAATCCAGAAAGTCCAACAGTAGGTTAGGTTAGGTTAGAACTTAGTCCACAACACAAAGGGAGCCGAGCGAGCCGACCGTCATAAATTGTCTTCCGCAATTTAACGATGTACTATTCGTCACTATGCAAACTAACTAGGTGAAGTGCGAATATAAGCTTTTTTGATTTAAACTTCATAGTTTAACGTATGGTTTATGGACATCTGCAGTTTACCTCGTTAAGAGTCCGTATACGAAATTTTGCCGATTTCGCTCATTTAAAAGACGTGATTTAACACTTAAAATACAGTATTTCTGTAAGTTTTAATGCACAACATGTAAGATCACTTCAATTATAATCTAATGTTGGAGCTAGATTTTTTTTTAAAAGTATCTTTAAATAATCCAACTCAAACCCGCGACAGTTTTGTGATTTTTGCTGTAAAAGGTTTAGAATATCACCTTTTTATGGATTGTATTGACTTCTTAAGGAGCCGGCCTACCCTCGAAATTCGAAAAATAGTAAATTTACTACAAAATATTTAAATACAAAAAAAAATTTTTTAGAGTTGAAATATTTTGTAGTAAATTTACTATTTATTTATATATTTTTTTTTGTTTTACTCTATTTTTTAGTGTTTAAATATTTAGTAGTAAATTTAGTAAAAAAAATTATA
The DNA here is from genome assembly GCA_905333045.1 of Lysandra bellargus. Classification (NCBI taxonomy): domain Eukaryota; kingdom Metazoa; phylum Arthropoda; class Insecta; order Lepidoptera; family Lycaenidae; genus Lysandra; species Lysandra bellargus. The sequence continues at coordinate 9,490,395 of HG995327.1, read as the reverse complement.
CCGAAAAAAATTTTTTTAGTGTTTAAATATTTTGAAAGTTAATTTTTGTACAGGAACCTAGGTAATTACTATTTTAAGCTGAAAAATAACTCAAACATGTTAAATATTTTCGTATGAGAAAATGATTTTGGTATTATGTAGGTATGAGAATTTCGAGGGTAGCCCGGCCTCTTAACGGTATGAAAAAAATACAATGTACTCTTGAGAAAGTCGTCTATACAATGTTGGAATTACTTTTTACCACTTTAATATAAAAAACCCTTTAAAAAACAGAAAATCTCTATCTGCCCGCTAACTTGGCGATCGTCCTTTTTTACCTGGCATATGAAAGACGGGCGTGAGTGTGAAGAGAGCAGTAGAAAACAGAGTACGGGCTCTTAATGTGCATATTATCGTATTCCGCAGTCTAGCGGTAACGTATAATTATATTAGTTGTATCAAGTGATTACATAATGTGAGAAGGGGTTCGCTATGGAACTTAATTAAAAATATAGATGAAGTACCTACCGCTATCATGCTGTGGGATAATGTCACCTCATAGCCTAGGAAGAAGAGCTCACTTCTAATAAATAATTATATTTTAATATAAAAAACTTTTGTACGAAAACCAGTGTTGCCCGGAAATATTGCCATGTGAAAACCGTTTCAAAGAAATCTATTGCTTGAATGAATATCTGCATTAGAACGAATAATTATATAAGACTAGATGACGCCCGCAACTCCGTTGGGCCAAAATTTGTTTATCGCGTAGGAACCGTACATTTTTCCGGGATAAAAACTATCATAATATGTCCTTTCTCGGGACTCAAAGTATCTCCATGCCAAATTTCAGCAAAATCGGTTCAGTTCTTCGAGCGTGAAGAGGTAACAGACAGACAGACAGACAGACATACAGACAGACACACTTTCGCATTTATAATATTAGTATGGATATGGAAGTATGGCTTTGCTTGTCTTGGTCTGGGACATTAAAAAGTCAGATGACATACTTGTTAATGTGAATTTTTTATGTGACAGAAAATTGTAAAGCTTCGGCCAAACCTACGCGTCAGTAACGCGGGACGCGGAACGGGAGCGTCTGCAACGCGAAACTGGTATGCACACGCGCGACTACGGTGCGAAACCGTAGAGTATTATGCTTCGTTCAAACCTACGCTACCAAGCGACTGAGAAGCGGGAGCGTCAATACAAAACACACATTTGACAACTTGACGTAACTTGACGCTCCCGCTTCGCAGTCGCTTGGTCGCGTAGGTTTGAACGAAACCTTATTCCCGCTCTACCGACGCGAACGTCCCGCGTTGCAGACGCTCCAGATTCGCAGTCGCGTAGTTTGTCTTAAGCATAATATGCTTAAGCCAAACTTACTTATTAATATTTTCTTTATTCGTATATCGAAAAATAATAATAATTATCACCATCAAAGATTCTGCTTTAAAATGTACAAAATATTATTTCTACAAATTATTAAGTGTTCAAAATAAACGACATCACGGGTTGATAATATAATTATTTTCTTGTAAACAGCGCTCATAAAATATATTCGACAGCTACCGTTTACTTTTATTCTACCTCCGAGCTTCTATAAAGTGGATCTTATGCCTTTGACGTAAGGGTTAATTTAGCTGAACTGTATGTAATAAGCACATTAATTACTGTAAAAAATATGATGGTGCAGCTGGCTGGCTATGATGACATAACGGTTCAGTAACATCGGCTTTTCTTTTCAATGCACGTTGAGCCAAACAAGTTACTAACGATGTTGGAAAATATTGTTTGGAACATCCACTTACAGAATACTGTCTCGACTCTCGACTGGCTGCATATACACGTTTTCCGTAATCCATTACCTTAAGCGGAATTCCGATTTGAAATTCCGTAAGATTAGCGCCCACGTTCGTTTTTCTTGGCTCTCGAAACGTACATGCGGAATTCGTGTGCCCCACGTATGTGGTGTATTTTATACTGATTCCATGTATTCGGATTTCTAAATCGAATACGGAAAACGTGTGTACGCGGTCAGCCTAAGGCCCAATTTCATCGACGACTGTAAAGTTAATGCTCGAATTAATATCACGTATATCACTTTCATTTTTTCATATGAATGAAAGAGAAGACATGACATTTTAACAAGCTGTTAATACTAACAGACGTTGGTGAAATTGGGCCTTACTCTATTTACTACCGACTTACCTATGTGGTGTAGTGGCTTAGAGCTTGGTTGACTCGGACGTCAGTTCAATTCCAATTCAATGTGTTGTTACCAAGTTTGGTTAGGACAAGGCAGCGCTGCGTGATTGCCTAATTGTTGACAAAAAGATGATCCATACCGCATAATATCTTAATAAAATAGTAATTATTATTATCAATACATATTCCAAAAGCAATACCTGTTTGCTATCTAGAAATGCTGAAAGCATTGTTTTATGTTCTAAATATTTCCCTAAAATAATTAGGCAAGAGTTTTTCTAATGTATTTAATTTATAAATATACTTACCCATAATAGTTTTTGTTCTCATTTCTGTTGAAACTTTAAATCCAAACTATGTACAAATAAACATTTAAATGTAAGACCTAAACATTAATTTCGTTCAGATAATAGTGAACGCTTTAAAGAGCCTTTGTAAGCAGACGTATAAAGGTGAAGGCCTTTCAACATAAGTAGCTTATTATTCCCGTATGTAAACAGGCCGGATTTCGGCGCATTAGCTGATTGGGTTGGATAGTTGACTCAGGGCTGGCTACGTAGGTACAACTACCTACGTAGCTAGCTACGTAGCCAGCATAAGGCCAACACCTTATGAGCAATATAAAGTTTACTCCTACGATATTTAGGGTACTCGGGCTATTGGACCAAAAAAAATTGGACCCAACATAGATATGAATTTTTAACATATTTTCATCTAGCGATTGGACCCACTTTTATGATCCATTGTTTTCCGGCAAGAAATTTTGAAGTAGGGTTGGCACAAAAATAATCAGTTATAACCATATTATTTTGTTTTATTTAAAACTTAGAACACTCTCATTAACTTATAATATTATAATTATTACTATTAAGTACCTAAATCTACTGCGTCGAATTATGTTTTTAAAATACTTTATTGATTTATTTATTTATTAATAAAAGTGCAACATAAATTAGCAATGATTGATGGTACAACATAAGCTTATAGAAACTTTACCGTGTTTGATTTACTTGATTTATTATTATTATAAAAAAATAAAAAAACTGTTATAACTATATATTTTTATATTAATATAACCACAAAATTTACTTAACGTAACATCTAAGGATTATTTTTGTTAAAAAATTGTAAATATTTTTAAAAACTAGAAAAAATAATGTATGGAAAGTATTACTCATACTTGATTAATTATAATATTATTACATACTTAATAATATTATTTGAGTGACCTTCTAGCAATTCTAATGTTTAAAACCTAGTAATTATATTATTATTAACAATAACTAATTCACATTTACAAGGTAAGTACACCTAAGAAGTTATTTTATTATAAAATCTGTGATTTTATTTGATAGAATAAAATTACCTACTATATTTTTATTTCAATGTATTTGAGCAAAAGAAGTACGAAGAATCTTTAAATGTTATTAGTTTTAAAATACTTTATATTAATATTATTGGCCAAATATTGATTTATTTTCTATTGTTTTACTAATTGTTTGAAGTTTTAATTTGTCTTGAACCTTGACCGATCTCGATAAATATTTTCATACAAAGTAATTATTTTGTTTTTATTCTAATCTACAACTTTTTTGCTGGCCCTACTGACATAAACCCGACAGTCATAAAAAATAGTTACTTGGGTCCAATCGCTAGATGAAAAAATGTTAAAAATTCATATCTAGTTATCGGACCCACTGGGTCCAATTTTTATGGGTCCAATAGCCCGAGTACTCGATATTTATACAAAGACTAAACATTACTTGAAGCCAGTTGAAGCACAGCTATAATTTCAATTGTGCTAAAAATGTGATATATGATTTTGAATGTGCTATAACTTCATGGTGGAAATTCATGTTTCACAGTAATAATATTATACACTTTTCGTGTACTTATTCCATACTCTATTAATTTATTTTATTTATTGTTTTACACGACCGGTTTCGACAAAATGGTCAACATCGTGGAATGGTCAATGGAAAACATCTCCGATGATGATGTAATGTGTAATGATGTAATGATGATGTTAATGATGAAAATCGGGGAGCTCAATCAAAATTCGTAAAATTTTTAAGAAAAATAATAACTAAGTGCATGAAAAGTGTATAATATTAATAATTTGAATGTGAGTTGCAATCATCGTATTTATTATAGTGCTTATTATGACTCTTTTGCAAGCAATTATAATAATTAGTATGATTGAAATTATGATACTTCAAGCGTTGGCATAATATTTGTATTTAAAGCTCTCTTCAGGTTTAAGCCCCTCTCAAACTTCCAATAATGGATAACCACGATCGCCAACATGATTGCGATCGCATACACAATTCAAGTCGATCTAAAACTAGCAGAATTTACATAGTTATTTACGGCAGTCTAAATATTTTTATAAGTAAAAGGATAGTGTGACTGAAAACCCTCCAACCTACGCAGATTCCAAAGAGCTCCGAGACAATACATCCCACGTTTTTGCATGATTTATCAATCATATTATTGGAATTAACGTTGAAATATGTTATACAAAAAAAATACTTTGTATCATGAAATAATATTATGTAATACAAAAAATAATACTTCGAAATCACAGAAAATTAAATTGAAATTCTTAAGAACGCTTTCGGTTTTCTTATTCCACTTCTGGACAAATGCACTCCCAAGGTCTTCCAATTTACTCGCTCCTGCACGACTTCTAACCAGTAGCCAGTTTGGCTGGTAGCCTCATCTCGTCGAAAAACATCACGATCTTTGTCTAGACCGGCCATGGTAACGAATTGTAGCATTGCCCACTTCCATGTGCATATTATGATAGTGTGAGCATGAATGGTCAGATAGAAAGATATCTGTTGATTCATTTCTCTGGGATATTTACAATATTTAAGAGTAAACATCAAAAATCAAAACCAGTCGTAAAAAACTGTCGGAGCCGAAGCTCTCACAGGTATTTCGATTTTACTTGACACACGAAGTATTTCAATATTTACAAACGCATTTCCACCTGTCGATCAGCCTGTCGAGAATGCTTCACACACCTGCAGGCTTAGCATAACAACATTAGAAACAGGAAAAAATGGACATACTGACAGATTTTTTTAATAAAATGGCAGATTTCCTTTGTCAATCTGACACTATTGGTGACCACGCTAAGCATACTGGTAGGCCATTTGTCCACCGTCACCGTGACTGGGACGTCACCGACTAAAATTCAAATAAAATCTAGTGACCCATGCTGCCACTGCTTTGTAGAGGCGTAAAGCAAAATGAAACCTACAGCCTAGGTCATAAAGTGCCATTTTATTTGAATTTTAGTCGGCGGTGAAGAAACGGCTGTAGCCTCTACAAATTTGACGTATTTGTACAAATGACGGATGGGTATTGAGATGCCTAATATGGGGATTACATGGACTTTTTAGTTAATACTATTAGAGCAACGTGTATGCTCTACAATTATTGTGAGTAGGGTTTCTATGGCTTAAGTTATGCGTACGGAGGGTTTTTGATGTTAGTTTTCCATCCAGAGGGCATGCAAATAAAGCGCCACCTCGCCAGTGGACTCGTTTTCAAAAACTGTCCATAAGTATTTTCTGACACTTTCCTTTTCATCGGCTACCACCAGGTGGAGCTATGTAGCCGTAGGGTCTTTTGTGTCAAACAGATGTCATATATCACGATTTTAAAAACCCTCGTTCGTGAAACTTTCACCGCAACAGTTAATAATTAATGCACGTTAGTTGTAATGAACAGCGCCGTAAGTTTCAGAATCTAAGTCGAACATGGATTTAGCAGATCCGTAATTTATATTTCACATGTTAAACTGTCCTGGATTATAGATAAAGTCAGCCAGTGATAGTCTAGCTTAACAGGTTAAGGTGCGAACAACGAGATAAATCATACATTTTACTACAATTTATATAACTAGTCCGTCATAACTATAGTACTGCTTACTATTTGTAATTCACGAATTTCACTATATTTTTGCTGCATCTATACAGTTGGAATAACCAAAAACTGGAATATTCCATTCCAATAGAACATCCAATGGTTGTAAATTAATTAGGTGAGCTTGTTAATGAATTCAGTAACAGCCGCAAACTAAAGTTTAATGCCTGAATTTAATAACAAAACATTCTGGCTGCGCGCCAAAATATTATTTCAATCCGCAGATATTTCACTTCTACAACTTGTTTGTATGATGTTTGTTAATTTGCTAAATATAAATCTTCCCGTGTTCTGGATGGTTTTCTTGTATGCTAAATAAATCATGTTTTGTAGAAAAGTTATCACATTAAATAAACTGCAAGATTTTTTTTTTCAAATAATAATTATTTTTATCTTGATTTTCTTTAGTTTTCTAAAAAATAATTTATTGCTGAAATAGACTAATCATTGATCTTCAATTTTCCTATTTGGTGCATTTCTTGCTTGCTTATGAGACATGAAATAAGCTTGGTATTTTATTTTATATTCGATTATAACTTATCATCGCTGCTATACATATTAGCTAACATGCCATAATATTCATCAATCATCAGCAACGGTGTCAGTTTCGTAGCACCAATGTAGACCTGTCGTAGCACTCTGCTACGAGCCAACTACGAGGCGTAGCATACTACGAAAATCGGGGAGCACAATCAAAATTCGTAAAAATTTTAAGAAAAATAAATAATTCGGTGCTGTAATTCTTCACAAAACCAAAAAAAAAGACGGGTTGTACTCCGGGAGTGCCGGCAGAAGTGAAAACTTGATTATTAACGTTGTGCATTTTTTTAACCCATTTTTTATGAAAATCGATTATTAAAAATCGATTTTTTAATTAATCGAAACCCTTACAATTGATTAAATTTGTAACCCATTTTTTATGAAAATCTATTTTCAAAAAATCGATTTTTTTAATTAATCGAAACCCTTACAATCAATTCGAGTTCGAGTTCGAGTTCGAGTTCGACACAAAACACTACTCTCCAACCGTCTTACGGTCTTACGCTTTTTGTATGGTTTTTCGATTAACACGAAAATCTGACGCGAGTTTCACAGTTTTTACCCATCCCACAAAAGTGCTCAACGCCGCTAAAGAAGTTTTCACTTCAAAAAAATCTTTTGAGAAAATCATAAATAATGCGAGGAGTAAAATAATATTAATGGTCTACTTTAATAACAACAATAATTATATTCCTCATTATCAACTTTACGCCTGTTTTATGAGTTAAAACTTATTAATTGGGACTTATCGCGACTTATTCTAGCAGCAATGCTACTAGAATAAGTCGCGTTACTATGCATGCATACTATATTATATACATATAGCATGCTACTAAAATAAGCCGTGATCACGAGGGGAGTCCCCTCGTGACCACGGCCGTTGCAACACGGCCGAAACGTCGAGAAAAAATATGTACGTATGTAAAAAATATGTATGTATGTATAAGTCGCGTTAAGTCCCGCTTAATTTTTAATAATTATAATGCAACGCAAAAGTTTAAAATATTATGTTTTATGAGTTCTCTGAATATAGTATGTCAATGGTACAAAGTATGCGCAAAGCCTGTTTGTGTGACGTCATAACTCACGACAGCCATCGCCACGAGTTATTAATTCCGACAATCAACGCGATAAATCAAACCACCTTTTAACCATGACGTAATTTCAAAGACAATTTCGGAGACAATAGATTTATAGTTTCAACGCCTCTGTAGTTTCGATTGTTACTATACCCCAGTCATTAAAGACAAAACCCGAAAGAAATTAGTAATTTGATAAAATTTTAGGGAGTTGTTAAAGAAGGTAAAATAACTTACCGTGTGATTTTGCAGCGTTCTGGGGTGTACGGAAAGGGTTGAAAAGGGATGAAAAAGATTTTTTGTTAATAACATTGCGTAAAAAATTAGTAACACGCTGCAAATTTGGAATTAGGTTGTTCTTACCGTTTTGTAACGTGTATTAAATTTGCAGCATTTTGCAACATACGGAACATTGTTTATTATTAAAAAACAATAAAATTTGTTAATAACAGGGGTAAAAAAATTAGTAACACGCTGCAAATTTGGAATTAGGTTTTTCTTACCGTTTTCTAACGTTTATTAAATTTGCAGCGTTTTGCAACATACGGCACATTGTTTATTATTAAAAAAACCGGCCAAGTGCGAGTCGGACTCGCGCACCGAGGGTTCCGTACAAACCTGCAAGGTTTACAAAGTTCGTCATAGAAGTTTGATTTTGTTACAGCTTAAAGGTATTATAGACCTGAGTATTTGGTATGAATTTCAATTTAATACCTCTACGCGTTTATGAGGAAATGGGTAGTAAGTTTAAAATTATTAAAAAAATATATATTATGTGATGTAACTAAAAATTTATGGTTTTCGTAATTTTTCCTTTATCTATGCTATAAGACGTTGCTTCGTACCAAATTTCAAGATTCTGAGTTCACGGGAAGCACCCTGTAGGTTTTGATTCCCTTGCAAGTGTCGAAAATTTGCGGCATAAACGGCTGTATCTTTTGATTGCGTTGGCTTAGAAGTTTGATTCTTACACAGCTTCAAGGGACAGTAGACCTGAGTAATTGATATAAATTTCAGCTTCATACCTCCACGCGTTCCTGAGAAAAAGGGTCTTGACAGACGGACGGACGGACAGACGGACAACAAAGTGATCCTATAAGGGTTCCGTTTTTTCCTTTTGAGGTACGGAACCCTAAAAACAATAAAAATTTGTTAATAACAGGGGTAAAAAAAATTAGTAACTCGGTGTAAATTTAGAATTAAGTTGTTCTTACCGTTTTGTAAAAAAAAACAACAAAAAAAAACAAAAAAAAACAACAACAACAAAAACAAAAAAAACAACAAAAAACAACTTAATTATAAATTTGCAGCGTGTTAATACATTTTTCACCCTTGTTAATAACAAATTTCATTGTTTTTTAATAATAAACAATGTTCCGTATGTTGCAAAACACTGCAAATTTAATACACGTTAGAAAACGGTAAGAACAACCTAATTCCAAATTTGCAGCGTGTAACTAATTTTTTTACCTCTGTTATTAACAAATTTTATTGTTTTTTAATAATAAACAATGTTCCGTGTATTTCAAAACGCTGCAAATTTAATACACGTTACAAAACGGTAAGAACAACCTAATTCCAAATTTGCAGCGTGTTACTAATTTTTTACGCAATGTTATTAACAAAAAACCTTTTTCACCCCTTTTCAACCCTTTCCGTACACCCCAGAATGCTGCAAAAGCACACGGTAAGTTATTTTACCTTCTTTAAAAACCCCCTAAAATTTTATCAAGTTACTAATTTCTTTCGGGTTTTGGCTTTAACGACTGGGGTACTATGTGAGAACTGAAGTTACTGAAGTTGCTCAGAGAATTCTTCCGTGGTCCTATAATATAAATTCTAAGTTGTTTATTAGGCATACAATAATATACAATAAAATAATCGTTCATTTATTCTGTCACGAACTGTAAAACCATTTTCGAAAAATTTTCAATTTCTAATCATTTTCCAATTACTCTCATTAAACTGAATATATTATCTAAAGAAATTGCCATGAAAGCTATATATAATTCTTATATAATTAGAATTTTTAATAAATAATCTGTAATTAGTGACGCAAATACACATATATAAATATTATAAAACAAGGTCGCTTTTTTTTCCCTCATGTCCCTTTGTTCCCTTTAATCTTTAAAACTACGCAACGGATTTTAATAATTCTTTCAGTATTAGATAGCCCATTTATCGAGGAAGGCTATAGGCTATATTTTATCACGCTAAGACTAATAGGAGCGAAGAAATTGAGGAAAACGTGAAAAAAACGTGGAAAATTATTTTTATACCCGTGCGACGCCGGGGCGGGTCGCTAGTAGTTTTATATTTGAAACAAAATAGTAAATCGATGGTCAAAGTAGAAATAGCTACTTTTGAATAGTTTTAAAGTAAGACGCCCATTTTGAGCGCTTGACAGACGAGAGGATAAAAGCTAGGTAGCGTACATCACGTCGTCTAATCCCATGCTAATTAAAAACTTGTGTTATATAGACTGTGTGTATAGACTATAGCGTGTCTCTTGACTCGGAGGTATTGATTTCTAAATCACGCACTGTAAAAATATTGTTTTCAACTTTGGTTTGGACAATGCAGGCTGATATCACCACAATGACAAGAAAGAATGCTCCAAGCGATGGATGAATAGTGCTGAAGTGGGTAGCAGCCTTGCAAAAGTTCGATGGAACTGACAAGTGTTGGAGTTTGTTAGATCATTATTGCGATTAAACAAATGTAGCCTACGGCTCGATGAGCCGACGATTTGAAGAAGGCAGGCAGCGGATGGATGAAGGCTGCCCAAAATTGGGATGGTTGGTGCTAGGCAGCGGATGGAAGAGGGCTGCCCAAGATTGGGACGACGGTTAGTGCTCAGTAGGGAAACATACGTTTGTCATTGGATAGCCAAATAGAAATGCTAAGCACGACTAGTCAAAACTAGTTTACTACTGAGTTGTATTGAAATCTAGTCGAGTAGTGTCAAAATGACAGACAGTAAAACCTCAGTATTCGACTTCTATAACTACTTTGGTTACAAAGTCCTTAATATATATATATATATATATATATATATATATATATATATATATATATATATATATATATATATATATATATTATATTGGCAAAATATATATATAGTTGACAAAAACCACAGCATTCTTAATTTATTCACATTCGCGGAAAAACCTATCGATTCACAGGGGCAGTTATAGTTCACTTGATAGGGGTGTCGTCAGGGGCGTATTCGGAGGCACAGTCGCAGGGGGCCCTCTCCATCGATCAGGCTAATTGAACGCCGAAGCTATGGCGTCGCGGGAACGGAGCTGAATTTGACAATTACTAATTAGTTAACAACGTATATTTCTAATTCTTGGAGTTACTATAAAGGGGCGTTTTTACTAATTACTGATAAGCCTATTCGGCTATCCACAACTTATCTGACAGATGAAGTATAGAGTATCTGTCAGATAAGTTGTAGATAACCTATTCGGTACTTATTAAGAAGTGGTGAAACAGCCCCTAAATGTTCTAAATATGAAAGAAGAGATGTTTTGTATCCAGGCGTAATATTAACCCATTAAGCCCCATAAGGACTCCGGTGACCGCGACAATAATAGAATAACAATAGATTTCCAAGAATCCGCGATCGGAGGATTAATAGGAAGGTACAAAATACTATAACATATCTAATGGTCTCATAAAGTGTTTATAAATTTTTGCATAAAAAGACGGATTCACGCTTAAATCGCTAAACCAATTTTCAGACAAAGATAAAATATGAACGCCTCCTATAATACCACCAATATTTGTAGGGTTTACCACGCGATGATGAATATTTTTTTACGTAAAACATTTGAAAAAATATTACTATCAGACTTGGTATAGTCAGTAATTGAAAAGCTAGCCATTTTGTATCCCAAAATGAGACAGTATTTCTATGGAATACTGTAATAACACAATCAAAACCTTAAAATTTTGTTTGTTATTACGTACGAACAACGTAGAGTCCACATCCTGAGGATGCTCCGGTGTTGGAGCGAAACGCGCGTCGAGGTTTTCAACCTGCATGGTGGTGAGGGCCTTGCACGGATTTGCCAACATTATTGCTTGTGTGGTGGTGGTGTTTGCAAGTTCTTGCATGCGAGTGTACGCATAGGCAGTGTGGGAGGAGGGAGGTGCTGTACGCATGCCTATGCGTGCACTCACTCATTTACTTAAAGGTGGAAGTTTTTTTCGCGGAATATTGCTAAAAATAATAACAAACAAAATTTTAAGCTATGGATTTCCGCAAAGTAACGCCTGATTCTATTAACAATCAAAACCGTAGAAAATAACAAAAGTTAGTAATTAATACTAATTAATAACATCTCACGGTAGATACTTACTAAAATATATAACCTAGTAACGTCGTCAAAGTAAAATGTATTCTCTGCTTTTTAGTCATTAATTTAGACAAGATCCGTACAGCTAATGAAGTCTGGAAAAATCACAAGCTAGATGCCAGATAATTTAATCTCTTTGATAATATCTTCTTGGAAGCTTTACCCAATGATAAAAAGTTGTGAAGTAAGATGAGATACCTATTTATCCTTATTTGATTTCTCCGTTAGGAGATAAAATACATTACGTTTGAGAAAATGTATATGTAAAAGTTTAGATGTTAAGATATTTTGTTTTGTTTTGTTCTTATAAAAAAGGTTCTTTTCTTTGTACACCATTATTATAATGGTATGATAAGAGTAATAAAATATAAAGAAAAAAAGTTTTATCAAAATCAGGACTTTTTTTACTTTACATTAATCCATAAAATATATTATTATAAAGACAATAAAAAGGTGTTTCGTTCTAATGAACAGGTTCCAAAAGAGACACTTTCAATAAACGTGCATACAAAAATAAGTCGAGTGGCCTACGAGGGAGGGTCACAGGGTACTTTTATCGTAGTTAAATGTACTCGACTTCTAGAACTACTTAAACTTATTTACTGAAATAAAAGCAATCAACGGTAAATGCAAGCTTGCCACACGAAATTTAGAATTACAGTGTAATCGAAATTCTTATCGAGAAATTCCAAGAACGAATTACAGCGACTGTGCACCGCAAAGTGACGGTCTCACACTTGTAGTTTGAAACTTAATTGCAAGGTAAATCAACATTAAGAACTTGCTTTTAAAATTTTATACTAACATTCCATTTCTTTAATATGTTAAATTGAGGAATATAAGCACTGTTATCAGAGTTTTTCATTAACATAATATTTTAATGCAATCTTGTTAAGCGGTGTTGTCTACTTTTTTGGGACGGAAAAAATGTTAAACTCGCATGAGAAGTACAGGTGATATGATTAAACATTCGTAAAACGGAAGAAGGGTAAGGAAGTACATAGAGGGTGGCGCAATCGTTCTTCCGCACGTCAGAACCTTAGGCCTATTAGCTGTTTCGTTTCCATTGCTATCGGTACCTCCTGCATTCGAATTAATAGTCCAATATAATAGACTTTAAGGCGCTATATCGAAAGTAATTTTACCGCAAGGGCAATTTTATACTTAATTTGTATGATTATAAGGTCGTGAATACGCTGCGGCCAGAAGCTATCGGCTCGCTCGGAAAACATGCGAAAAACGTAATTATAATCATTTAAAAAAATAATTAGGAGCATATAAGCAAAATGCTTCTATACGATTTTGAGTTGCAAAGGTGTCTATCAATTAGACTAATTTCCTACAATACATCTATTTTTGTTTAAAAATAATCTTCAAATTTCGTATTTTTAAGAGGTCATTTAGAAAATTAGATGTATCGAGACAAAATACATTAATCGTGTTTCTAGTTCTTCTCAAACCTAGATAAGGCTATGACGATATCATGTAGGTATATCTCATTACCAGATTTGTAACATTTCTGAGGGTCCTATAGTATTACGTCAAAAAGGACAGTTTTTTCAATATAGCGCCTTAAATATTAGTAGACGTTAAAAACTACAGTCCAACAAGTTTAAAGTTACCGAAAAAATTAAGTTGCTCATATTGATATTATAGTCAACATTTTGACAAACATTTATGTCCAAAAGTTCGTAATCCAGTTGAAAATTCAGCTTTTCGTGTAAAGACCAGGCCGTGCGATGAAAGTAAAACAGTTTTTATAGACCAACATTATCTTAACGATCATTTGGCAAAGAGTCCATTAGACTTATTTTTTACATCGAATAGCTTCAGTAAAACCCATTGTGAAAATAATTCTGGATTCGGTGTCGCTTCAAGTGGCTGTGACAGGATCTAGCTAGGCTCTTTTCTAAAGTAACGTTACGTTGTCATAATATTTGAAGACGTGAGTAAACGAACACAATATCCAGTAAAAAATTGCAGTTTTTGCATAAACGGAGGCTTAAGGGCCGGAAAAATTATTTTAAATAAAAAAAAGTGTATTTCATGTGTAGCCAGATATTTTAGCCAGGTGATGAAGCAGATAGGTTACTAGGTTTGTTCCAATTATAAGGGAAAAATGAGTAAATGTCGGTATGTTACAAAATGTTAGTTATCGTGTTCTTCAACTCACGTATTAATTTATGGTAATACAAGTTCGAAAATCGGTTTAGCCAGTTTCAGACTGCGCTATAATGCAAAAGCATAATATACGAGTAGAATAATATCACAGCACAAGAATATCGCGCACCATACATTGTTATGGACACGTTCACACTGTACACTATTGGCTTGCTATACGCTGCTATGTTGCGCAATATTCTTGTGCTATGAGCTATAATATACTACTAGCTATTTGACCGAGCTTTATTCGGTATTCGATAGAACACAAATAAAATGAATTTTCTAAAAATGATTCCTAGCTAGATCGATTTATCGCCCCCGAAACCCAGGGATATACTAAATTTCATGAAACTCGTTGGGCTGATTCCGAGATTCCAATTATGATCTGAAGCCAGCTTTATCGATTTTTATGTAGAAGAATCTAGAATAGATGAAAATTATTGCAATAATTATTATTGTGTAACACACGCGTCTTACAGAAAGTCAGTCAGAAATAATATGAAATTCCAATCATGCCTGACTACCAAGGGTCCGACAAAAATTTGACGTGGCTAAGGTTTCTTCGGAAGTTTTATCTAATCTAAATAATAATCAGTATTTAAGTATTGGGATTAACTACACTCACGAGTCACGAGCATTTCCGAAGTTGTAGGAAAGTGAATTTTCCCGCTGTAATTCAGAATTCCGGCACGTATAGTCCCGGCTTAAATGAAATCTGATTTTTGTAAGGTAAAAAATATTATGAATACGGAAAAATGGCATTATGAATTACGCTACATTTTTTAAAATTAAATACAAGTATCATAATAATATAATATTGTGGCATGCTATCAGCTCTATTCCAAATAAATTATAAAATAAGGATGCATCCTCAATAGGCTGTCAAAAATCGTTTATTTTAACTTATGCGCCCTTAGGTAAAGTCGCAATTTGCGAGTTAAATGAGCGGCTTAGTCAAATCATCAGATCATAAGCTCGGAAAAAAGAAAAAAGATTTTCACGGCGTTCATGGCTGGCTTACACGTATTAAGAAGATAAGTAGTACTTAACTAAATTTTAACTTAATTTGAAGTGCCTGCCTGAAATGTGTCAAGTGACAAGCCCCGCCTGCCAAGTGCCAACTTAACAAAAAATAGTCAAAATTCTAATTTCCATGTTTAGTACTTAACTAAATTTTAACTTGCTACTTACTACTAAGTTTTGTTTTTACATGCAATTAAAACTTCTTATCAACTTAATACGTGTAAACCAGCCATTAGGGCTTGATTACACTTATCGAGTAGACGAGACAGTGAAAACAGATAACATTTTGATTGGTCAAGGCTACGAATAAAAACTAAGGAAGAGTAACTCCGTCAAAAAAAATGCTCCAAAATACTTGTCAAAAAAGTGTACCTAAAGCGGGGAATTGACTACCGGGCTGCCCGCGGGCCGCCCGGTCTGGCACAAGTCTGCTGCTTGCCCCGATTGAACACACACAGAACAGGCAAGTCAGTCGAATGTCATGAAAGTCAAATTTGTATTGTTTACAATACTATGTTTTAAAATAATATTTTAAGTGCACTTCAGTCGCTCTCCAAGGCGCAAATGACGACGGGCCGCCCGTCGCGACAATTCATGTACAGACTTGCCCGTACCTAGGAATTGACGAGCAGACATGCGACAGACCTGCCCGTGACGGGCGGCCCGTAGCGGGCGGCCCGGTAGTCAATTCCCTGCTTTAGGTTCACTTTTCATACATTTGCAATATTTAGGTGACCTTGAGCGGTATAAAGGCTGACGTTACATGACAGTTCGAATGGAACCAAATTTAAAAATGTATTAGTATGGGAGTTACATTTCCTTAGGTTTTATTATTCGTAGGGTCAAGGCCATTTAGCCAAGACTTTTTCGTTATCGCTTCGTTAGATTCGCTGAACAAAATGTATGGAATTGACATAAGCGTCCGTGTTAATACGTTGACGTTCGACTCGTCTTATATCCATACATTTTGATCACCGATTCTATAAAAAAGCGATGAAGAAAAGATCTTGGCTCACCCCCAAGAGCACTGTCTCGCCACTCTCTCGCCACTCCACTTGGTAGGTGTAACAAGGCCGTTAAGGAAAATAGCTCCAGTACTTTCCAATTATGAGCATCCTTCATCCGTTAAGTTTGAAACTTGGGGAAAGGTCGAGTGTATTAGTTTGAGCGGCATCATTAGTTACGTGAGGGATTAAAAGAAAACAAAAGAAAGTGGAGCAGAGAGCTGTTTATAAGATGCATCTAAGTTGTAGAATATCTGTATTTAGAAATAGGAAGTACTTTATATAGCCTATACCCGTAGGCCGTAAGTGCGTCTGAGTAGAAGCCGATAATATAATTGACTCGTCGGATAAAGTATTATAATGTTTTCGTTTTTTTCTTTATAAACACATAAAATAAATGTACCTTTTAAACAATATATTTTATGTTAGCCTATTCAATGAAACAAACAAACAATAATCCTTATAACTGTGTAAATTACAACAATAAAATAAATAAATTATGTGCCTACAAAATGTTACACCTAAACGTCGAAGCGGAAAAAAGGAAAAAGTTTATCCAAATCCGTGTAACTCCGATATTATTCCAACACAAATTGTGCTCGC
This sequence comes from Lysandra bellargus, assembly GCA_905333045.1. NCBI lineage: Eukaryota > Metazoa > Arthropoda > Insecta > Lepidoptera > Lycaenidae > Lysandra > Lysandra bellargus. Next base: position 9,473,484 of record HG995327.1, on the reverse strand, counting down.
TAACTGAAAATTTTGCAATAAATTTTGATATGAACTTTCATTTACGACTTGGAAATGGCTGGCGAATAATAATACAAAAAGTTTAAATGACTGTAATAAACTGACTTTTAGATTAGGTTGTTTCGATTTACCTTTTAATCTAGAATCGTAAAAACTTTAGAAACTAAATAATATAAGACCGCCTTTATACTACCACTCTATTTTAATTATAATGATATATCATTTTGTGCGTGGAAAACTCCTCTGTGTCGAAAAAAACTAGATCAAAATCAGCCCACCCGTTTGGATACTACGATGCCACGAACAGATACATACACAGACAAACAGACAAAAAGTTAAAACTATTTTAAATGCGTTTTTTTACTTACTGTTTTCATCATATTGACCACATCTGTGAATAATTACAATTTTGATTATAGATAATTAAGACTTACATTAATTTTTTCTTTGTAATATTTACGTAAAACAGAGTAAAAAATTAACTCCAAACAAATTAAAATACCGAAATAGCGACATCCATCAAAGTCATTAAAATGGCAAAAACATTACAATGTCCTGTAAAATTGTGTTTACCTCGCTCGTAAACACATTATGAAGGTTTGTAATTAAGACGAATTTATTTTATTAAGTAACAGCTGCGTACTTCGACTACAGACTGTAAAAAAAATAGAAATTCATAATTATACTTATTATGACAAAAATACAAAATAAACTGTGCGAGGCTGGTAAATTAATTAAGGTTCAAAGGTTTTTTAGATCATCCGATACGGTATCGGTCGTAGATACGATATTTAGGCGGACTTGCGCAGATCTGAGTTAAAGTTAACTCTGAGTTAAACATCATGTCATCTCTATCACTCACTTGGTGAGTGACAGATATGACATGATGTTTAAGGCGCTATATTGAAAAAACTGTCCTTTTTGACGTAATACTATAGGACCCTCAGGAATGTTACAAATCTGGTAATGAGATATACAAGTCATATCTTCATAGCCTTATCTAGGTTTGAGTAGAACCATGTATTTTGCCTCGATACATTTCTCGATCGAAATGATCTCTTAAAAATACGAAATTTGAAGATTATTTTTAAACGAAAATAGATGTATTGTAGGAAATTAGTCTAATTGATAGACACCTTTGCAACTCAAAATCGTATATAAGCATTTTGCTTAAATGCTCCTAGTTATTTTTTAAATAATTAAAATTACGTTTTTCGCATGTTTTCCGAGCGAGCCGATAGCTTCTGGCCGCAGCGTATTCACGACTTTATAGTCATACAAATTTAGTATAAAATTGCCCTTGCGGTAAAATTACTTTCAATATAGCGCCTTAACTCTGAGTTAACTTTAACTCAGATCTGCGCAAGTGGGCCTGAGACAAGTAAAATATAATATGACATACGTGAATACGGTCAGTGTTGTATAGGTATGTTATATGTACCATCGAAAAAATTTATTCTTAGGCAGTTGACGGACCTACGTCATTTGGTCGGCTTATGTCAATTCAATGTAAGCTGTGATCGGTTGGATCGGTCTGACTTAACGCGACCAAATTACGTAGGTCCGCCATCTGCCTAGGAATAGTACTTACAAAGTATTTAACCATATAACTTTTCCAGTGACGCCATATTTGTCTCATAAAATGGAAAAGGTCAATTATTGTACTCTCTATCAAAAGTCACTTGATACAAAAAGACGACAATTACTTTGTTACCACATGTAGGTATTTCGTATTGATTACAATATATTTTATGTTAGTTGATTGTCTCTTATTTTTTTCTCTTGTTTTATTGTCTAGCTGTGTTATTGTCCTTTGCGTGTTTAATAGATTTGTTTTAATTTATTTATTTGCTTTTATTATACTGCCCTGCTAAGCGCAAAAGCGGTATCTAAAAAAAAACGAAAATTTGTTTTTTATGGCATCGGATAGGTTAGAAGAATACGCTATATATTGAGCTAAGCCTTATAGCGGTATGTTATTCAAAAGTTATAAAAAAAAGGTAAGAAAGTTTTCTCTATCTCAGTTTTACCTTAAATTTCTAAGGATATTAGAGGTATATCAATATGACGTAGGCAAATAGCCGTATATTTAAATACCGCTAAATCTCTTAAAAAACACAAGCGCTTTACGCACGTTGTGTTCTAAGCCAATAAGCGGCTTAATGTGACTATAACTGACTTACTGCTACAAGCGCGTTAGTATTTTTGTGCTTACTTGATTAGCAAATCATGAGATACGGCTGCAGCTGCAAGATAAATTGATTTTTAAGGCGTATTCTATACGGTCTGATTTCTTATACATCTTGCAATGCCCTGCCTTGGCTAATATTCGTTTTGGGTGATAAAATATTTTTGAATTTTTATATTTCAGACTAGATAACGCCCGCGTCTCCGTTGCACCAAAATTCGCTTATCGCGCTGAAACCGTACATTTTTCCGCGAAATTGGTTCACTGGTTTGGGCGTGAAAAGGTACAAGAATGAAGAAAGACAGACACACTTTTGCACTTATAATAATATTACTGTCTATATGGTAGGGACTTGATATGTTTTGTGTAATTTATTTTGTTCACGCATTCTTTATACTATATTTTACAGCATCCTATACTGCTTTGCAGGCTGTTTATGAGTCTGTAAGCTTTTGATATTGTCTCGATACAGTCTAGATTAAATAAAAAAAACACGTGTGGCACTCGGGAACTGCCGCGGTAAAGCTATTGCATACCACTTTGCACTTTTATGGTACACTTTACGGAAAAACTATCACGCATGGTAATTTGTGTTTTAACATAGTAATTTTTATTTATATGTAGATGTGTAAATATCGGTCAGTCAAGGTTTGGTTACTATTAAAATATAAAAAAAAAACACACAGAAAAATGACGTGGCTTTTAGCTAGTTTATAAAGATACATACATACATAGTTACACACTATATAACCTACTTATAATCGGTTAAAGCAACATCAAAATGCCATGATGATGCTTCGTCCCACATAAAACTCCCCACTTTTGACTGATTAAAATTCATAGAACACGGTCTTTTTTGAATATGTTTTTTTAAGATCAAAAATTTAAATAATAAAAGAATTTATAAGTGCACTTTGATTTGTTTTTTTTCTTTATAAGAATATGTATTTTATTCGACTGAAAATTCATATCATTTTGTATACAAGCATGTTAGGTGAAAAGCTAACCAAAAGGCGGTAACTCAAATCTCAAGTTTGTAATTACTAAGCGGTATAGCAGTATCTCATGGTTAAGGCATTTCCATGTATATTTTACATATTTAACTTTTTGTGAGAGAAATCATACCTTGTATTATATATAAATTACATTTAATAACCAAAAATAACAATCTGTAAATTAACGTAGAACAAATTTTACATAATGTCAATTATCTCTAAACTAGCTTTCACTGACATACCGCTTTTGTGCTTAGTAGGGCAGTATAAGAGTATGAGCAGTAAGTAGTTGATCGTATCGAATAATGTAAAAAGGCTCCTAAACGTCGAAACTCTATAACCTTCGTAGCATTGAACTGTTGTCGAAGGAATGTATTATACTTGACTGATCTTGATAAACAAACAAAAAATATATTATTAACTAGCTTTTGCCCGCGGCTTCACTCGTATTAAGAAGCATTACTATATTATACAATCTTTCATCCCCTATTTAATCCTCTTAGGGGTAGAATTTATCAAAATCCTTTCTTAGTGGATGCCTTCGTCATAACATCTACCTAAGTACATGATAAACAGCCCGATCCGTCCAATAGTTTGGGCTGTGCGTTGATAGATCAGTCAGTTAGTCACCTTTGAGTTATCCATACTTCCATATCCATACTTCCATACTTACTTACTTACTTACTTATTAATATTACAAATGTGAAAGTGTGTCTGTCTGTCTGTCCGTCTCTCTGTCTGTCCATCTGTCTGTCTGTCTGTTACCTCTTTACGCTCGAACCGCTGAACCGATTTTGCTGAAATTTGGCATGGAGATACTTTGAGTCCCGAGAAAGGACATAGGATAGTTTTTATCCCGGAAAAATGTACGGTTGCCGCGCGATAAACGAATTTTGGCGCAACGGAGTTGCGGGCGTCATCTAGTATAATATTATATTTGAGATTATTTTCTACAAAAACACCAACACGCGTGTAAATAGACGTCATCAAACTTTTGTTCAATTGGATATATTACTGCAATATTTTCACGCTAGAGACAGCACCAGCATAGATCGTAGTCCGTAAACAAAAAGTTTTGTTCGACGTTTGACAACGTGTCTGTCAATATTATTCTGATATGACGCTTGCAACATGTCGGATTTTGGTACCCAAAATTTTCGATTTTATAATTCATTTTTATACTTGAAAATAAGCCCCGAATTTTTAATTTTTAAAAATTAGATAAGTACATTATATTTCCAAGAATTCGGATCAGATCGAATTCTTGGAAATATAGAGATAATTTTAAGATATCGTGTTTTCGCTCAGGCAGGATCTTAAAATGTTCTCGATAGAAAAAAATCAGAAAAATGGATCTAATTTTCACGAAATTTTCATTTATTACCATAACCGTGCATTGAACTAAGTTAATATTTTAGCACATTGTATAAAACTCTATCATTTTAGCGGATTTTTGAAATGTTGTTTTATCGAGTTATAGAGAAAAAACTAATTTGGCGATGAATCCGCGTCGTCCTTTTTGACAAGGCATATGAAAGACGGGCGTGATTGTGAAGAGAGAAGGACGATGTTTGATTTTTTGGGTAAGTCGTCCTCTTAATGTATTTTCTACTGATTCCATGCATTCAAAGGTTAGAGTACGGAAAACGTATGTATGCGGCCAGCCTTAATGTATGTGCTAGTAGCGGCCTCTGCTCTGACCTTTGCGTAAGATTTCCTATTTTATGTTTCATCACAATAATTGAAGACGTGAGTGGAAGAATCGAACAAGTAACATTCCGTAACATGCGGACAATACCTCATTTTTCCCTAATTATTTTAATAAAACTTGTAACTTATCTACTTCATATCCTAGATGATATATCTGGCTACACAATATGTCATATTATATACTTCATAGTTTTTCTATTTCAAATATTTTTTCCGCCCCTAATGCCTTCATTTAAGCAAAAAAACGGGATTTTTTTTCATGTTACTTACCTTATTATTCCATTCACGTCTTGAATTAATTATTAATGAAGTATTGACGATCTCTGTGGCTCAGTTAGCTAGTGTGTCGATGCACATGCCAGTGGTCACGGATTCAGGTCGGCGGCGCGGCCGTAGGTATGATGTGGTGTGAAGTGTCTTTAAATTATTTCGAACTTAAGGCCGCGTTAGAATAGAGATAATATGTTGCGAGGAGTTTGTTTTTAGGATCCAATAGCATCGCCGCACTGAGCGATGTCATGGCAATCTCACGTCAATGAAGCGATTCTATTGGTTCTCAAAAAGACATTCCTCGCAACATATCTCTGGTCGAAACGCAGCCTTAGTAGTCATTCCGTAAAACAGTTTTAATATCATTGTTTCTCTTAATGTTTACATTTAAAAGGAAACAACTTGAAACTGAGTTAACCAGTTTGTACTGCAACTGGCACGAATAATTTCATGTTTGATTTCATTTGTGTAAGGGGTTCAAATAAAACTAAAAGAGGTTGGCACGTTAAATTCAAAATCTTATTTATTATCTCATGACAATTAATTTTATTTATATTTATATTTTAAACATGCATATTTCACATTTTATTTACATTTATAATTATTGTACTCAATTGGTATACATTATAAACTGCGTTAAACTATAAATTATTTTACATTTTCAAATCACCGTAGTATAATGTTATTTCAATCGATATAATATTTCACATTAGTCGAGTTAGTATAATAATAATAGTCTATTAAACTTAGAAATTAAAATAGTTGAAAATTATCAACAAATACATTTTTATTCTAAAACAAATATTGCGTGACAAGAACGTATATAATTCAATGCAAATATATTATGAAGTGTTACATAAATTAGTGATAATAATATCTTTATTGTATCTATACAGAGAGTCTAGAGCAGCCATTCTCAAAGTATGCTCCGCGGATACCAGGGGCTCCGCCAACAATACATGAATTGTTTTCAAAGATCAAAAAAAATTTTTTAGGGTCCGTCAAAAATTTCACTTCTTAGAAGGGTTCCGACAAAAAAAAATCAGAACCGCTTGTCTAGAGTCTAGACGATGAACTAAATTTTCTAAACATAATCACGATCGAATGGTGATTATTTCGCCACATAATGTTCAAATAGTCACAGGTTACACGGCCAAATTTTCATCAATCTGGTCCATCAATCCGGTAAAGATTGACGAAAATTTGATCGTCTAACCCACGGATTGATGGGTTGATCGTATTTTTTATATGAACTTTTTATAACCACCAATATTGCGTCAATCAGATTGATGGATCAGATTGATGAAAATTTGACCGTGTAACCTGTGACATACACCATATTTTGTACACTTTTTAATATTATTACCGTGACATTTTATTTTATTTTATTTAACAAGGTTTTTATATTTTAGTGTGAATTAATTTACAGACTATGAAGTACACAATATTATTATCACCCATTTATTTAAACATCGTACACGTTTTGTATTATTGAAAACGTAGTTAATTTTAAACGTTAATGACAGTTAATCTTGTTGTTTAGAAATCGTAAATATCAGGAACCCCGAACCACAAACAACGATGAAACTGGAATTCGTGTTAGTTTTGTTAACAAAATACAAACATATTACGCTAATCGTGTTGAAATGCCTGGCATTTTAAACAAAATGTATTTACAGTGCGCGTGACAGAATGTAATAAAATAAAACAAATATTAAAATACTCACAGGGAAACAGAATTGTTTTACGAATATTTTATTTATCGTTGGTATTTATTAAAACGACGAAAAGAATTTAAATTGTTTTTCTTCATTGTAATGCTATTTCAAGCGTAATTGTAATTAAAAAATTTAGCCACGTTTTCCGTCCTATCTAGCAACAATAGCAGAACACAAACGAACGTTACTCATCCAACAAAATAAACGAATAAACGAATTTCGATGACAATAATGAATTATCATTTTAATTAAACACAACAAAAGGCGGACAAACAATGCAATCGTACAAAACACGTATATTTACAACTAAAAACACTTACAGAAATATACAATGTTCATTTTTATGACGAATCGTTATCCGACCTCTTGGAAGCCATGATTCATTATTAAAGTTAATGATATAAATACAATTAATGATACGGCCAAGTGGTCTCGAGCGCTCGAGTTGTTGCCGTGTTGCATTGCGGCCGGGGTCTCACCTGAAAAAAAAGTTACGTTAAAATATTTGCTTTAATAAAGGTAAAGAGATTGACCAGTGATGGCTACGGTATCAGAGAAGAATGGCGTGAAACTTTTATCGTTATAAGTCCGCTTTTTCTAAAGACATAGGGTTGGGGACTTGACAGACAGACAATGCCATCGTTTTTTGTATATCGAACAGATTGCAGTTGAACATATTCGGTATAATGTTAGCAGTCAGTTTGTTTGCTGATTATTACGATATTATGTTCAAATGTTCAGTATAAAAATCTAAAAATCCAATATGCTCCGACCAACAGAGTACTTTTTGCTGATTACGTAATTATATTTAAACTTATAAACAGCTGGCCGCAGCAGCATTCCATAATCTGTAGTTGTATTTGGTACTACTATTATAATATATTCTGTGGTTGTACACAGCCTTGTAGTGTACAAAAATGATTAAGGAACGGCCAGATCTCCGTTCACCTTTACATTGCAGGTACAATAATCTGCATTACCGCTTCCTGGTATGAGAATATTCATTCCAATAAAAGTTCGGGTTTCGGTCACGTAATGACAAAACGGTCGACCCTAACAATTTCTAATATCGATATTATTGATACAGCTCGACTGAACCGGAGATGTAATTATCTGATACAGCCTTTGGGTTCCGACCGACTGAGTACTTAGACGTCTGTAAAATTACTATAATAATAATAATTGTGTAGATGTTTGGGAGAATTATTCAGGGTTTCGGATTCGTAAAGGCATTAGGCACAAAAAAATCCAAGCCAAGTATGAGTCAAACTCACGAAGGGTTACGTACCGTTATAAAGCAAAAATAGTAAATTTTTTTTTGTTTGGGAGCCCCATATAATATTTATTTTATTTTTAATACTTAAGTTACAAATAGGAAGCCGGCTACATGAAGTTGCAGCAGATGAGGTGTCGTTGCAATACGTTATTTCCTTTCTATGTATACCTATGAATGTGACGCTAGCTGCGCAGGCTATTTAAAAGAAATACATATAAACCAGTACTGTCACGACAAGTCAAGTCGTCTGCGGTTGCTTCATGTCGTCCGCTGCCAACCGGCAACTTTTACTGTTATAGCGGCAACAGGAATACACAATCTGTGACAGATATACCGCCTGGAGATATACGGACAGACGGACGGACGGACAACGAAGTCTTAGCAATGGAGTCCCGTTGTTACCTTCGGGTATAACGTAACCCTAAAAAGTTTATCTGTTTGATGACTGCACTTAGACCTTCATATAAAATAGTCGTTAGGCGTCACTTTATTACTCGATAATGCTTCTGGAATAATTTTATGTATCTGGAATCGATAGAGAAGATCATTGAGCCATTTAGACAAAACTAGATTACCACTCTCGATTCCGACTTTCATATTTTTATTTGTAATCTTACTATAAATAATGGGCCAAGTGTAAGTCGGACTCGCGCACGAAGGGTTTCGTACCGTTATAGAGCAAACATAGACTAAAAATTGTGTTTTTTGTATGGGAGCCCCCCTTAATTTTTTATTATATTTAAATATTATTATGAATTATTAAATAACACATATATGTAAGGCCTTCGTGAAAGTTTCAAGTGCCTACCTCTTATCATTATTGATTACGAGCAAAAAAGGCCAAAAAAATCACGTTTGTTGTATGGGAGCCCCCCTTAAATATAAATTTTATTTTTATTTTAGTATTTGTTGTTATAGTGGCACCGGAAATACACAATCTGTGAAAATTTCAGAACTCTAGCTATAGCGGTTCTTGAGATACAGCCTGGAGACAGACAGACAGACGGACAGACATCGAAGTCTCATGAATAGGGTCCCGTTTTTACCCTTTGGGTACGGAACCCTAAAAAAGGAAGAAGGGTAAGAGAGTAATATAAAAATTGTTTCGTAAGTAAATTGTAGAATTACTTCGATAGAGTTACTTCGAAAACTGGTTGGATAATGTTAAGTCGATGTTAGTCGTAATCAATCGTATTATATCGTATAATCGTAGATCACGACAACAATAATTAATGCTGGCTGTATACACACTTTCACTGTTTTCTATTTCCGAATTCGTTTTCCGTATTAGGAATTCCGTGAGCCTAGCGCAAAACATTCGTCTTTTTTACGTTTTCGTTTACGTTACGTTCGGAAAAAGGCAAACGTGTGCGCTAGTTAATGTATTTTCTACTTATCCCATGCATTCGGATTTCCGAATACGGTAAACGTATTCGTAAACGTATGCGGCCAGCCTAGTTGGATATAGCACAACCAGAGCACAACCAAACAACGTGGGTTTTTTTTTTCGCGATATATTATTAAATACATTCATATATTAAAATAATATTATACTTAATCAAGAATATTACTAATATTATACACAACTTGAATATTAAATGTCAGACATAAAGTTATTTTAACAAAATTCTCAAGACTTCAATTAACCTTCGAACCAAACAGAATTGAATTATGACGTTCTCTGCTTTCTTTTAAAAATATACACCGAAAATAGCTAAATTGTATAAAACTAATTGACCCAAAAGGCCACTGATTCGGAAACGTTGTAACAGATCAAGTCGTAGGTCAAGAAGGAAAATGAGCCGCTTTTTGGCGTAATTTGATTTTTTACGCCGTCTTCACTGTCTCGTAATTTAATTATATCAATTTTACGTCCAATTAAGTTTATTAATTAAGCTATTATAATAATTGTAATGAACTAGGTTATTACTATAATCACACAGGCTCGATAACACACCCGTGGCTCTCGCTGGTAGTGACATCCCCCCCCAACAAAATTAGTTCTGTAGTTGAAATAGAACATTTTGAAGTAGGTTAACTTTTATCTTCTCTAATATATAAAATTCTCGTGTCACAGTGTTTGTGCGCGAACTCCTCTAAAAGGTGTCAACAGATTTTAATCCCGAAATGTTAGGCCCGAGAATAAGTTTTTATCTACTTTTTATATTGATACTAGAAATAATTTATATGACAAAACAATGTTTGCCCGGTTAACTAGTTTTTTTTTTTTACTTTTCCCATGTGTTATTTCGTTGTCAATAACTCTTTTTGATATAAATTTTTTATAAAATATCGAAAACTGAATAGCATTCAAATCTATTCAAATGCTATTTCTGAAGTTAATTTCCTTGAAATTGATAGCGCCGCGCCGGCGATTTGTCATTGAGAAAAAAATGTGAGATCTAATTGCGCCAAATAGCCACTGAGTCGGAAGGCAATATCCGTCACTGCAGTGCCGATATCGACTAACTAAATCTAGTACTCATTTCTAGTGATTTTTATAGACATTTAAAGTGAATTTAAACGTTTTTAATGAAAAATGTGTAGGTTTTTTAAGTTATTTTAATGCAACCATGACCAATAGAATAGGATGATTTTGATAACTTTATTAGGCAAAATTTGCCTAATCGTAAGTTCAATGCTAACACGTTGAGCTTATGATAAACTGAATGAAAACCATGTATTGGATAAAATGGATTACCACCTAATATCATACAACTATGATTTATTTTACTGGCAAAACCTCATGTATTCGTTCCTTAAAACTTTGCCTTGAAATAATTATAACATTAAAATATTTTTGTAGGTTTTACATCTCAATGGTAGGTTTGTTGGACTCCTAATACTAAAGCACCCGTTCTTTACGGGATCACCGGAATGCGAGAAACTTCGACTTTTATTTTTATCTTATTGCTAAACAAGAAATTGATAAATATAAAGAAACTAGCTGTCCCGTTAAGCGCTGTTTTGCCATTTAAAGTATTTAGCCCATAATATTATTTTATGGGCTAAATACTTATTGTGACTAAATTAAAGTATGGCACCATGGCAACGTCCATCGACTCTCAAATTGTAATAATATAAGTGCTTTTGTTGAATAAATAAAATATTATTTATTCAACAAAAGCACTAATTATCTATATAAAAAGTACCCAGTAGCCGATTCTCAGACCTACTGAATATGCATACAAAGTTATATAAAAATCAGAAAATCCCTTTCGGAGGAGTACGGTAACTAACATTGTGACACGAGTAAATTATATATAAGATAGTACATTTTCCCAAAATATTAGCAGGCAACAAAACTAGTTGTTTATTAAAGGTACTTAATAATGTATATTAACTGCATAACTATGCGGGATTTGACTTGGGAAGTGGGAACAATCCCCCGCGGCCCTGTTAGGAAGGCCTGTCGGAAGCAATAAACTCAACATTAGTGTATAACTCTTACCATTCTCTAATTTAATACATAACCAGAGATTTTCATCTAGACACGCTGTAGCGTGTCAAGCCAAGTTCCAGCAAACAGAACTGGCGAGCAGCACCGTGTGTTACACGAACCATTTGCAGCTACTTTTGACCCCCTCATAATTCAGAAACTATTTCACATAAACATTTCAAATTTGGCTCATATAATGAGACTTACAAATTCATTTCTTTAAATTTCATAAACACAGCTTTTGAGCTGTGTTATGAAATTTATATGTGGTTATTAAGATATTAACGTCCGAAAATCTACATTTTTATCACTGACTGACTGACCTATAGATCAAAATTCTAACCCAGTTCCAGATGACCTAGAAGGCTGAAATTTGGAATCCAGCTCGGTAATTGTGTGTAAGCGTAGGAAAAGATCTCCATTTTTTTTACGGCGAAGTCCATAGACAAGAATAATATTTGTATAGAACTTGTTTTTGGTGGGATTTAGTGACAGCTATCGTACAATGTTACGGACCGTAAATAAAAGTGGCTAAAATTATTAATAAAACTTGAGAAGTGCTCTACTATAATATTTCGTCGGTTAGGTACTTCATACATAGTAGAAGTACTAGATAACTTTACCAAAAGAGATAATAAAGGAGAGAGCATGTAATAAACCATAAAGGTAATATACCTAGGTATATTACCTTTATGTAATAAACAAAGACACGTTATTTACACACGCTTACGCACACATGCATATGAGAGAACATTGAATGGCATGATCATACATGATTGGTCGACTGGCAAAGTTTAACACGCACATGAATGAACGCTCTCATTTAAAAGTTTTTGGAAACTATCTATAATTATTCTATTAAATCTTAAATACAACCCAATCTTTAGTGGCAAGTCATAGGAATGGTAAATACGGGGTGTAACAAAACTAAGTGATAATACTTTAGGGTGTGTCTGAGTCCCGTATATAGAGTTCACTGTAAAAGTGGCAGCGCTGAAAGAGCATTTTTTTTCATTTACGTGTGAGTAACTCGTGACGCTTGTCTATAAAATCACAAAAATTGGTCTGTCAGCGCTGCCACTTTCACAGTGAACTCTCTACAAGGAACACGCACACACCCTAAAGTATTATCACTTAGTTTTGTTACACTCTGTATAGTGTGCTACGTTTTAAGAGTGATATCTGATTGGTAACAAAAGATATTTCATTTAATTTTCCGAAGGCCATAATTCATATTTATGTCAGGCAGTCTATTATTTTCCGATCAGTAACTTGTCGAACTGTAACACTGTGACGGATATAACATATTTTAAGGTCCCATAAACTTTCGCCTAACATTGGGGTGAAATATAGCTTTTCCTTGTTTCTTATTGCTACACCCGTGATTTTTGACCGGAAAACATTTTTATGACTGCCACTGGCTAACTACTGGCTGTTACTAGTGTAAAACAATTTAAAAATTTAAAAATATCAGTTAAATTATTGTCAAATGGATTATAAATTATTACACGATTGGTTACTATGACAGAAAAACTTATTTTTATAGTGTAGGGTTGGGTAGACCTTAGGTATACCAAAACCAACACACAGTTTCTATACTTATACGGAATCAAAAACTAAACAAGTTATTTTTACTCTTAGCCCCGATTTTAATATAATTTATTTTTTACCTGAAAATAAGCCCCGAATTGTTTCATTTTCTAAACTGTGTACTAAATATTTCCAAGAATTCGATCTGAGCAAAAACACGATATCTTAAAATTTTCTCAATAGAAAAAAATCACAAAGATGCATCTAATTTTCACGAATTTTTCATTTATTGCCATAACCTACTTATTGAACTAAGTAAATATATTTTTAACACATTGTATAAAATTCTATCATTGAGATACCGACCTAGCAGATTTTTGAAATGTCGTATATTTATCGAGTTATTGAGAAAAAAACTAATTTGACGATGAATCCGTATAATCCTTTTTCACCTGGCATATGAAAGACGGGCGTGAGTGCGGAGAGAGAAGGACGATGTTTGATTTTTTGTCGCCCTCTTAAAAAAAATCATATACGTAAATAAAAACTATATTATATTCCTAAACAACTTATTCCAGAATATATGTATAGGAATATAGGTATCAAATTTGACTACGTTTGTTTACTCTCACAACGTCAACAAACTAGGATGTAGAAAAGGAATTTCCATAAAGATAAAGAAAACATTTTATTGGAAAAACATAGAATCTGATCGCCCAAGGCGCTCTATGTAAACGTTTGTTGCATTTTCTTATTATAAAATAATTTCCTTATTACCCTATTACTGTGGGAAAACATCACAAAATGTTATCATAAGCATTGACTTATTTTCACAATAATACAGTCTGTTCCTTTGTTTTATTTTAAAAACCGCTTCAGTCTTCACATTTGAACCGATGAAACAATATTGATAGTAAAAAATGTTACACAGATTTTTTGAAAAATTTCGTACAACTTTTTATGGGTAATTATTTAGAGCATTTCAGCTTGTCATCCGACTAGGGGTGAGTTTTCACAGGACCGACGCGAGTAATGTGTTTTTGATAAGCAAAATAATCGCTTAACTCAGCGAATATATTGAACCTGAAATAACACATCGGAACGCAGCTCCGGTCCAGGAAACAAAGTCTAAGTCTCTATTAACAAACCAAGCAGAAGATACGCGGCCGAAGTTCGACAAGATTACGCCTGCAAATTGCAATGTATTTTAAATTGCCGATGACACACCATGCCTAAATTACGTCGCGTTATAGCGTACAACCGAACTTCGGTCGAGCGTAAGTTTGGCAGTGATTCGGCGGTAATGTTTTTTTTCGGCGTAAATTTGGCGGCTATAGTATGCACTGAATACTCGGACAAAGATACGCAACTGAATTTCCGCCGCGTAATTTCGGCTCTTGTCGTGTGTTATATCAGCCGAATGCGTCGGAACGTAATATTGGCCGCGTATCTTCGACATGGTGTGTTTAGACACTAAGAAGCTTTTCAGTGTATAAATACGAGTTTTTATTATCAAATCGACTTCAATAATTACTAGTGTCTAAGGGTCTAAGCATACTAGGCTCAATTACGCCGGCGTAATTTAGTGACCGAAATTACGTTCAGCCGCTTACGTCTGATGCGAATGATGCGACACACTATAAATTACGCGAAGAGCCGAAATTTCGCTGCGTAATTCCCGTTGCGGAACGCGCACGTAAGTGAGTATTTAAAATTATCAGTTATTATCGGAGTTAAGGTTGGGTTTGCTATGTTCGGTTTTGATAATTCCGTCGCGTATGTTGTGTTGCTATACAAAACATTACCGCCGATGCCGAATCGCTGCCGAACTTTACGCTCGACTCGGCTTGACGGAAATTCAGCTCGCGACGGAATTTCGGCATAGTGTATCGTCTGCCGCGTTCCATCCGTATTTTGTATGCGTTTGATACGCGGCGTAAACGCGGCGGAATTTACGTCGGCGTAATTCAGCCTAGTGTGTTTAGGCACGTCTAAGGGTCGATTAATAATAATAATAATAATAATAATAATAATAAAACATTTATTCAACACACATTCACACCACACTACACTGAAATACACAATATATATGAAACATTAAAAACAAACAAAGTAAAGTTCTACAAACAATAAAAGGCAAAAAAAATAAATAAATGATAATAATTATAAGGACATAAAGAACTTAAAATGAACTAGTGTAGCAACACTAGGTCGTAGTAGTGTAAGGCAGTGCGATGCGAATATACTGTCGAAAAGGATTCCACTCAGGCTATGATCACGGTATAGGTTATCCTGTACCGTGATCCCTGGTATTCTGTGGATCCTGAGCAGTTGTCAAGCGACTGACAGACGACAAGCAGTACCCATCAGAAATAAATAAGTAAATAAATGCATACTCACAATAATTAAATAAAATAATGCGCAAAATAATTGTAATAAATAATAAATTGAATAAAATAACATTGAGATTTAGTGTAAGTAATAAGTATATATACGAAAGTGTTCAATATAAATAAATAAAAAGTATATTTATGTAAATAAAACAATATAATATCGAGTGGCCGATTAAGTATAATAGTAATACATAATTTATATTTTGGCTTCACCGGTAAAATAACAAAGGGTGGCGGGCGAGGGCGAGGGGGGTGCGAGGGGGTGCGGCGCCAGACTGGCGGTAAACACCTACGGCGGACTATACAGGCGCGCGCGCCGCCCGCTGGCCTCACACCGGCGTGGGCCTCGCTCGGAGTGACGGGGGCTCAGTGCTCACGCAGCACAGCTGTTTATATCCTTCCGCCCGAACGCGCGGTTTGGCGGCTACACCGCGAGATTACAAGTGCATGTAAATGCCAGCGCAACTGCGTCGCTTCATATTTATGTGACATAAATAAATCCTTACATACTAATTGCTTTTGATCTCGCAGTGCGGGTGTAGGGGCCTAAACGCGCGTTTGGGCGGACGAATATACCTAAATCCAGCCTAAAATAAGTGCGTAGGCGTTATTGTTACAGCCCAAAAACATTTGTAATTACCAACTCTTAATTATACAGATGAGAATAGATGTCACGAGCTGTTGAAAGCCGTGACCCAATGGAAGTCAAACCCGTGTTGCTCTTTGTCGGCCAACTTTGCCGATATTAATTGAAATCTCGCTGAATAGTGACAACATCGAGTCGGGACTCGGGATATATTAAGATAATTGATTAGTTTACGGAAGTCAGGTTGTGGAACTACTAATTTAACTTACTAAACTACTGTTCATGTTATTAAATGTGAAAAAGAAAGGAAAGTTATATTGTTATAGATTTGTTGGCATTTTTATTGTTCGTAGCATTTCTATGAAAAGGATGGATGTCTTTAGTACGCATTACTTCATTAGTTATGATTGAAAAATCATTATAAAATTAACGAAATAAATAAAAAACTAGGTAGATAGAAGGAATGTTCCAACTATCATAATATATACTTTGTAGTGCAGATTAGATCTTGTATGTATTTTTAGCTATATTCTGTATATTTTACCGCAATAGAAACTATCATATCTAAAGATATTTCTAAACATTTTTTTTTCAAATCGGCGATTCAGCGATTTTAGCGTAAAGATGTAACAGACAAGTAGAATATAGAGGGACACACTTTCTTATTTATAATATTAGTAGCGACCCGCCCCGGCGTCGCACGGGTATAAAATATATAGCCACTGAAAAAATGATTAAAATCGATAGCCTATGACCCTTCACGCGATCTACTTCTTATCTGTGCAAAATAACAAAAAACATTCTCCAGTAGTTCCCGAGCCCTTTCAAATAACTTCCCCCGTTTCAAACTAATAGAAGAATGTGGTTCTTCTATTAGTTTTAGCGTGATAAAATATAGCTTATAGCCTTCCTCAATAAATGGGCTATCTAACACTGAAAGAATTTTTCAAATCGAACCAGTAGTTCCTGAGATTAGCGCGTTCAAGTTAGCCCTTTCAAATAATTTTCCCCGTTTTTTCCACATTTTCCTCTATTTCTTCGCTTCTATTAGTTTTAGCGTGATAAAATATAGCCTATAGCCTTCCTCGATAAATGGGCTATTGAAAGAGTCATCAAAATGCGTTGCGTAGTTTTAAAGATTAAAGGGAACAAAGGGACATGAGGAAAAAAAATGACTTTGTTTTATAGTATGTATAGATATAGAAATAGAATAGATAATAAATTTTAAGTATAATACGAGTATGTAGTTAAGTAGGTTTTTATGTAAGAAATTTCACCCACGTCAGCCAAATCATTACTCATTCAGTGCATAATTGTACAACATAATGTTCTATAATTAATGATAATAATATGGCTATTATTGAGCCATACATTACCGCCCTGTCAGACTGATGTGTACCGCTTAGCGCCTAATATATTGGCAGGTGATAAAAGATCAAACACGGTAATACCACGATAAACAATATTCTAAATGCAAAAGTACCTACCTATCTATCCGTTACCTATTTAAACTAAGAACACTGCACCGATTCTGACAATAGTTCCCCGAAAAAAATACGGTTCCTGCGCGATGAACAAAATTCGCAGCAACAAAGCGGACGTCATCTAGTATTGTATATAATATATCTAAATTAGAGATTAAAATTATGATAAAATGACGCGCCCCTCCAAAATTCAAAACGTTTGAAAGTAAGTATATTTTGTGAAAATATTATGTACATAGCGCCACCATTAACGGAAATATTACGAGCTGGTTGATTGGTTGAATACTTACAACTACATACAAACTATTTCATATCCTGGATGTGACTACACACATTGAAACAGTAATTTGGAGGGGCGCGCCATTTTATCGTGGTTTATCTCTACTGTGGTATTACTGATTTGTTAAGAGGGGGCTTATTATAGTGCAAGTGTTACGTCAAAGACACGCGCACCGTCATTACTGATGTCCTGACTGCTGAGCATCATTTATGTAATTTATAGAATGTATAAAATTCTAGGAAGCATTTTAGGTTTCCGTACCCAAAGGGTAAAAACGGGACCCTGTTACTAAAACTTCAATGTCTGTCAGTCCGTCTGTTGTTCGTCTGTCTGTCCGTCTGTCTGTCTCCAGGCTGTATCTCAAGAACCGCTATAGCTAGATCTCTGAAATGTTCACAGATTGTGTATATCTGTTGCCGCTAGAACAACAAATACTAAAAATAAAATAAATTGAATATTTAAGGCGGGCTCCCACAGAACAAACGTAATTTTTTGCAATTTTTTGCTCGATATCAATAATGACAATATGGCTTGAAATGTTTTCAAAATACTCAATTGTAGAAGTTATACTTTGATAGTAAGTAATACAATTTAAATAAAATAAATAATTAGGGTGGGCTCCCATACAAAAAAACACATTTTTACCTATTTTTGCTCTATAATGGTACGGAACTCTTCGTGCGCGAGTCCAACACGCAGTTGGCCGATTATTTTATTTTCGCTTCGGTGCTGATATACATAAAGTCGTAGCGGTCACTTATCTTAAAACAACGATATTTTTTATAATATTTCTAATCTTTTCATTCGGTTACAGGTCGATAAATCAATGCGCTGCTCAGTGCCTACATCTATAAGGTAAGCAGTAAGCACCTTTCCAAATATAATAAATGCTTAAGTTAGTGAAAGTGTATGTTTGTTACTTCATAACCGACTTCCAAAAAACGAGGAGGTTATATTATGTTCGGCTGTGGATTTTTTTAACATATAAACGGCTGACATCCTGGATTAACACACAAGCTGCATTTTACTGCGGAAAAACATCTTATCGGAAATCGTACTAGTTTATTTTCACTTTTAAACAGTGGGTAGCACCGCGCCGCGCCGCACAGCTAGTTATAATATAAATTCAGAAGTGCTTTTAAAAGCGAAGTAGCATTTAGCATAATAGACTGAAATAGGATAATAGCTCTGCAATGGTAATTTATTACTGAACGAGAAAAAACAGTCTGAGCTCGCAATCGAAGAAGTAAAAATCAATTTATCACTCGCCTTCAAAGGGAATCGCGAATCGGAGCGTTCAATAGAAACAAATATATGGAGGTAATAGATTAATGGTTTAAAAACTAAACTGTCGAATTTCGCATAAACTGAACAAGATACCGTTTAAGCGACAGTTTTATGCAACTTTTTTCGGTTCGGTGCAGACTGACCACTATTTGTCAATGTTCATATTCACAAAATAATAATATGGCGAATATAGACTTTTGTTTTTTTTTTAATTTTGACGCCTAATCCTAAGGCAAACTGGATTCTACTAGTTTACATTGAAATATGACGTCTCGATGTAACAAGTATTTTTAAATGATCCATTCAAAACTGAATTTATTTTGCTACACAAGAAGATGCACGTCGAATTAACAGAATTGCTGCTCGCAGTTTCGGGCTGTTCGCAGTTTCGGGCTGTCTGTGCCAATTTTCATGGCTCATTTAAAAGTACATAATTATCATTTACTTTTGTTTGTGCAATGTGAAATGAAAACATAGCTTCCGTAACGGAAAGTGTAGGGTATCTTTTGGAAAGGAAAACGACCTGAATAAAATAGGATTATATTACTGCAATGCTACCACGCTAGACGGCAGCACTAGCACAGACATTAAACAATATTTTTGATGATTAACAACGTTTCTGTCAATATTCTGATGTGCAACAATTCGGATTTTGGTCGGATTATTTACTGTATGTGCTAGTAGCGCCCTCTACTCTGACTTTTGAGTAATATTTTGGACTGCCACACCACTAGTCGCTCGTCTACGTGAAACTAAACGAAATATAGAAAAGCGACAGGTTTATGCAACGCGCCACGCTTTTATGCGAGGTGCGTATTTTTACAATAACGTTGTATTTTATTTAGGTCACATTTTATGCTCGCTGCCTTCCAAATGTTTGCGTTATTAGTACAGAGTACTGCATTTGTATATTTCTGTATACATCCGTTACTTACTTCCGTCAAATTAA
Organism: Lysandra bellargus; assembly: GCA_905333045.1. Taxonomy (NCBI): domain Eukaryota; kingdom Metazoa; phylum Arthropoda; class Insecta; order Lepidoptera; family Lycaenidae; genus Lysandra; species Lysandra bellargus. The sequence goes on along the minus strand of HG995327.1, from coordinate 9,453,379 downwards.
TTTTTCAGTAAAGCTAACAGTCACTACAGTCATTTTACATAGTTAAAAAATAAGCGTATCATTTTTGCGCTTAAAATATAATGACGTTAAGAAATTTACTCTTAAAATCTGCAACAAAATCGCTTATTACGGTACGATGCCACTGGCAATACAAACTTAGGGCACACCTCTTTTTGTTACTCGAAACTTCTGTCCCCGCGGTGGTTCCGAGTCAAGGAAGTTTCTGCAAAAATCTCTAATTCGGTCCCACCGGGTTGCTACGTCATGGTTGAACAAATCTTCAGCTACTTCAAACCTCCAGAGGTTCAGTAGCAAAACTTGAGCCATACTAGCGCGTATACGACGTTCTTCAACTTTAATTAAGACTATTTTTGCGTTGAACTCAGTGGACTTAGTTTCGTAAGTAAAGTTTCGTAGCTATATAATATCTATGGCTCGATAAAAATATTTTGAGATTCGATTTGATAACGTCGAAGGTGATATTTTGACGAGTTGTCTTTGATCATCAGAGAAAATGGTTTACAGACATTTATTATTATAGTTTACATACGTTACGAGTATAAAGATACGAGACGTGATCTGTCGCTTGACTCGACCCACCTAACTCGACCAAATTACGTAGATACCAACTGCCTATGAATCTATTCCTGTGATATATCAGAGAAATCATTTTTATAGTACATATGATTGTGTTGATTTATATTGCTTTGATATAGCTTTTTACCATAGTTCGAAGTGTTTAAAGTAATCCTCATAAATAATGAAATCCTCTACATTTCATTTTATTTCATTTCATTAGCTTTCATATTATTTTTTGCCAAAGATTGTAATCGTTACATACGCCCTACATTGTAGCGCGCTTTGTACGGAGTCTCGTATTTCTCGCACTCTATTTTTTGAGCCGAAACAATTTGTCACTTTACGAGTAAATCTGTAAAGGCCGAGACTTATGGACGGAAGCATGGGTGGGGTCCTAGGGCGTTAAATGTTATCGCTACTTTGGTTTACGAGTTGGGGTTCCGGACAAGGAAAACTTTTCCATCTGTTTATGTAATATATTTCGGTTATTTTAAGTTACAAAGAGAGAAGTAACACGGTATTCCACATAATAAAATATGAGAATAAGTGCTTCAGATTTCCGTGATTGATTTTATTTTTTTAAGCAACTGTAATTTTATTTGGTGAAACTTGATATTGTGCAGACAATATCAGTTTTATTGGTGCTTAGTTGAATAGCACTCGCTAGCTTCGATAGTGAATCTAGAAATTATTACATAACGCATCACAAGCGCCATGAGTCGTGGTCATGACTCATAAGTCATGACACTTGGCAATGCGTTATGTCTACCCCCATATTTTCATATCTAAATTCGCTGTCGATACTAGCGAATATTATGACCTAAGTGCTCTAGGGGCTTAGCCAACACGTTTTCCTTGTATCCTCTTTATAGAATCCTTAATCAAAAATGTTTAATTGATATGACATGAGTCAAATGTCAAGTACATGTCAATTTCATACATTTGGTAGGTGACACTACAAAGAAGATATAAAAATGTTGGCTAATCCCCCAGATCTTATCATCACTACATAACAGTTCATCTATACTCACTCTGCACAACATGTACGGTGACGGACGCGGCTTTAGCGTTAGCGGGTACGCAGGTATAGTTGCCGGCGTGTCGTGGCTCCGCCTTGCCGATCACCAGCTCGCTCGTCTGACGACCGTTGTGGACGCTGACGCCATCTGTGATGAAAATATAATTATTAGAACAAATATTAGTACCACAGAATCACCCTCCTAAGGATCAATTAGGATTTAGGACCGCAACGCGATGCGTAGATGCATTTCTAAAGTATGGATGGGTCATTCAAATTTGAAAAAGGCAGCCCGAAACAGCATACGACAAATCTGTCAATTCAATGTGTATCTTCTTGTGTGGTAAATAAAGTGAACTTTGGATGATCAATTGAAATTGCACCGCATTGCCGATGCAACGCGATGTGGCCATTGACGTTCTTAAACTGATCCTAGATCACATAACAAAATTACTTGCTGCTTGATGGAAATGATACATGACAAATAGCAACGAACTACGATTTTCGACCAATAAATTGACATTGGCTAAGGTTCTGTCATTTTTCTCTGGATCTTTTTGTGGATGACGAATGCAACGAATAAATCTCTTCAAACGTAATTAACAAATTACGTTTGAAGAGATTTATTCGTTGCAGTATCTTATCAACTTATATTTACACCATACAAATAACTTTACTATTTTAAAAGGAATTGGTTCACCACACATTCCCCGCACCCACCACTGCATTTCCTGTGTCGTCAGGATCGATAGCGGTAACAAACAACGAAAACCCTTTTGATAGAACATATTATGTTCTCGTGAAAGCCGGGCACGTGCTATTAATTAAACTGTCTTAGGACCCGCGAAGAAACCCTACTTACTAAGAAAAATTGCCTTGCTGTATAGCCCAATAGCTTTGTCCACACTGTACCTTTTTTTGTTCATCAAGGGCATGCGTTATAGCACAGTCAACAGCGAACGTGAGGCATGCCCGTGACGCGCGTTGAAATCGTAGCGCTCGCTATGACACTTTTCTTTCAACGCGGGTGGATTTTGACGCATTCAATTTAGTTTAAGATCCCACTGCAGAATTGTGCAGGTATCGAGTACATGCTTAAAACCACATTTTTACAAATATTTATGATAAGGAGAACATATTTCTACTGGGGTGCCAGTCCAAATGTGGCTGCAAATATTTTTAAAAATTTTTTGAAAAATTGAGTTTGCGGAATAAAATGTAATTATCAGGTATTGAAAGCAAACATCGTTCATTTCATGGCAATGAGTATAGAGATTTAGAAAAATCCGGCCGTTGGGCACCCGGCCGCAACCCTATTGTAACCAGGTGTGAACAGGTACCATTCCGATACATTTTTGCATCCATAACGTATATTGATCTTTTATATATCAAATGGAAGCTTATTTTCCTCTTATTATTATAATATAGGTGTGCCTAATTAAATCTGGCCGCAAATAAGGGGTGCCGGCTGTCAAAGATGGCAAAGTATCGAAGGTTGAGGGAAAGGGAGCTAGCGCGAAACATTACGGGATAGTGATAGTACATCATGTTAGTGTACTTAAACATCGGTTCAAACAATAGTAATAATCGGCCAAGTGCGAGTCGGACTCGCGCACGAAGAGTTCCGTACTATTTTTGTGTAGTGTAGTGAGCAAAATTAGGCCAAAATTTGTGTTTTTTGTATGGGAGCCGCCCTAATATTTTTTAATTTTATTTAATTAATTTTATTATTAGTAATTAAATTGCACATATTTTTAAAAAAAATTTTGAAAAATTGAGTTTGCGGAATAAAATGTAATCATCAGGTATTAAAAGCAAACATCGTTCATTTCATGGAAATAAGTATAGAGATTTAGTATTATTATTAGTAATTAAACTGCACATATTTTAATTGAAGATTTCGTTAAATTTTAAGGTGGCCATCTGTTGCCATTATCGACATAGAGCGAAAAAGGCCAAAAAATCACGTTTATTGTATTCAAATGTCTTTATTGCCAGAATGTTATAGTTATTGAATATAGTTTATATAAATTTGAACATACTTAAATTTTATTTTACTTTTAGTATTTGTTGTTATAGCGGCAACATATTATTATATTATTATAAATTACATAATCTGTGAAAATGTCAACTCTCTAGCTATTACCCATAGATAAAGTATTATAGTATTACCATTCTTTAGTTACAGCCTTGAGCCTGGAAACATACAGACAGACGGACAGACAACCAAGTCTTATAAGTAATAGGGTCCCGTTTTTGCCCTTTGGGTACGGAAGCCTAAAAACGACCAAATAAATTAATACTCTACAAGAATTTAAAAGTTTATTCAAGTGTTAAATTGTTTGTTACATAAATATTAAATATTATGTATTCATAATATTATGTACTAGCGACCCGACCCGGCTTCCCATGGGTATAAAATATATTATAGTCTATGTCACTCACTGAAGAAATGATTAAAATCGATTCAGTAGTTTTTAATAATTACATAATATTTCATCACTACCCGCCCGCATTGGTCGGTATCGCCACAAAAGCTACGTCCCGCAATTTCAGAATCTGTAATATCTTCAAATATAATATATAAATCATATGCCGTAAAAAGTAATATAGATAATCAATAATGTATTTAATAAAGTATTAAATTTAATGAGGATTATTGCCGTATTGGTTAAAATTGTTTTGAAAATTAACCATTTAGCCAAGTTAAAAGTAAATGACAAAAAAATGATATTGTGGGATATCCATAACAGATAGACATATACCATCGCGGAGTTATCTGTAGATCTTTTCATAGTGTACAATACTTAAGCCCAATTTCTCCAAAGACTGTTAAAGTTAATGCTCGAATTAGTATCACGTTACCTCTTTCGTTTTTCGTATGAATGAAAAAGAAGACATGACATTTTAAGAAGCTGTTAACATTAGCAGACATTGGTGGAATTGGGCCTTGGTACATTATTTTGATAAATCTCGTAGGAAGCCTGTGTTTGCAATGTTTAAGCGGAAAAAAATGAAATGAAATGAATAATGAAATTAATTACTAATAATAAGTAATAAAATTAAAGTAAAATTAAAATATAAGGGCGGCTCCCATACAAAAAATACAAATTTTGGCCTAATTTTGCTCTATAATAGTAGGTACCAGTCCTAATGATGCATCTTCTCTTTGCGTATGTTCATGATGGCCCTTATAATAACTATTGTGGACAAGGGATCAAATACATCCGTACCTACCTCGAGAGGAAAAATGATATCCTTGTACAACCCTTATTGGATCGATCGCCCAGTCTCTATTTGTCAAGTTCCTGCCTCTTACAGGTCTCTAGAGATCTGAACAAGTTTTTCAAGTTGCAATTTATTTTTCTAAGTTACTAGTGAAGGAAAAGGAGTTCGAGGCCATAGACAAACTTTCCTTTTTATTTTTAGCCTATGCGCAAAAAGTTTGTAGAAAATTGTTTCTATAAATGTCACAAAGTTAGTATATCCACTTTCGCATTTATAATATTAGTATGGAAGTATACTAACATTATAAATGCAAAAGTGTTTCTGTCTGTCTGTTACCTCTTCACGCCCAAACCGCTCAACCGATTTTGCTGAAATTTGGCATGGAGATACTATGAGTCCCGAGAAAGGACATAGGATACTTTTTATCCCGGAAAAATGTACGGTTCCCACGCCATAAATGAATTTTGGCGCAACGGAGTTGCGGGCGTCATTTAGTGTAAACATAACATAAGGGCGCATTTTCACTGGTCGGCCGGAGTGCGGGAGATTTCTGAAACGCATGTCACGACCAATCAAAATGCGCCATTAGTTGTCATAGACTCCCCGTATGCTGTATACCGCACGAGTTAACGAGTAATGAAAATGCGCCTTAAGCGCCATTGGTAAATTTTAACGTTTCTACAGCTAGTCACTAAAAATTTAACGCAAACGGCTTATTACAGCACACTTTCTCAGCGGGGTAAAATAAAAGCAAAATATAAGCAGGTAGCGAGGTACTGCAGAGAATTTCAGCACATCTAAGCCACTACTCACGTAAAACTACTTCCGTACAGGAACAAGACCGTTCACTTGTTTCAAATATCGCACGTACGTGGAACGAGAGAGGAATAAAATCATTTTAAAATTCAATCCGGCCGTTAATGTTGTATTAAATTTGATTTTACGATAGACTAAGGAGGTTTAAAGGCTTAGAGCAAATCGACGACACGCTGTCGCTAAATACATATTCTACTTTGTTGACATGGCTATAGTTAGCAGTTTACTTGTTTAACTGGTAGCAACATTTTTTTGTCAAAAATCCATATCTAGACACGCGGCAGCGTGTCAAGCCAAGTTCAAGTATAATAGAACTGGCGAGCAGCACCGTGTGTAATTATTACACGAACCACTTTTGACCCCCCCATAATCTTAATACTACAAATGCGAAAATGTATCTGTCTTTCTATCTCTCTGTTACCTCTTTATTTTTTTGCATTTGATTATGCTTAAATTTTGTATCGAGATACTTTGAGTCCCGAGAATGTACACAGGATACTTTTCAACTCGGAAAATGTACGGTTTCTGCGCGATGAATATTGACGCAAGTGTTTTTAGTAGTCGGATTTTAGTTAAACTTTTTGAAGTGAAAACTTCTTTAGCGGCGTTGAGCACTTGTGGGATGGGTAAAAACTGTGAAACTCGCGATAGATTTTCGTGTTGATCGAAAAACCATACAAAACGCGTAAAGCGGTTGGAGAGTAGTGTTTTGTGTCGAACTCGAACTCGAACTCAATTTGAAACTTGATCGAAACTTGATCGAAACTTGATCGAAACCTTGATCGAAACTTGATCGAAACTTGATCGAAACTTGATCGAAACTTGATCGAAACCTTGATCGAAACTTGATCGAAACTTGATCGAAACCTTGATCGAAACCTTGATCGAAACCTTGATCGAAACCTTGATCGAAACTTGATCGAAACTTGATCGAAACGTGATCGAAATTTGATCGAAACCTTGATCGAAACTTGATTGAAACTTGATCGAAACTTGATCGAAACTTGATCGAAACTTGATCGAAATTTGATCGAAACTTGATCGAAACCTTGGTCGAAACCTTAATCGAAACTTGATCGAAACTTGATCGAAACCTTGATCGAAACCTTGATCGAAACTTGATCGAAACTTGTTCAAAACTTGATCGAAACTTGATCGAAACTTGATCGAAACTTGATCGAAACCTTGATCGAAACCTTAATCGAAACTTGATCGAAACTTGATCGAAACCTTGATCGAAACCTTGATCGAAACTTGATCGAAACAACTTGATTGACGATTTTTTAAAAATCGATTTTCATAAAAAATGGGTTAAAAAAATGCACAACGTTAATAATCAAGTTTTCACTTCTGCCGGCACTCCCGGAGTGCAACCAGTCTTTTTTTATTATATTTTAGAATCCACAAAACGAGATCGATCTGTGATCAGTCTTGCGAACGGGTTTTCAGTGTTGCGAATGTATTGGAAACGATGTCTTCTTAAACAATTGACGTAAGAAATAAATTTCAGCACAACGATATTCGGAAAAACATCTGGTGTGTTATGTTTTAGCAATTCCTAAGCGTTGATTACGTCGTACTATCGTAGAAATATTGGTACCGTATTTCGTCGATAGCAGCTTGTAAAAAGTTTACAAATTTTTTGTAGCGATTACGTCCATTCTGTCGCTCGTATGCGCATAACTCATATAAGTTACAAAGCAATCCAGAGCCAATTCTCTGACCATTCGATTGAAAAGGAAATAGTATTGTTTTCAGTGTCTATGCCGAAGAATTAGGTCGTCTTTGCCTTCTTATTTTATGTTTGTTACAAAACATTGAGAAATGGCATCTTTGCACTGTGCTCTAGTTTTATTTACATACACTACAAAATATTTTCTTATAAGACATACTATTTTCTCGTATAAGTTTAAAATAGGAAAATTTCTGAAATCTGTTGAATTTGATGTGCTGTACTTGTTTATGTTAAGTGAAAAAATTGTCTTTTTTTTATGAAATAAGGGGGCAAACGAGCAAACGGTTCACCTGATGGAAAGCAACTTCCGTCGCCCATGGCGCAGCATCAAAAGAGCTGCAGGTGCGTTGCCGGCCTTGTAAGAGGGAATAGGGCAATAGGGAAGGGTAGGGATGCGAAGGGAACGGAATAGGGGAGGGTAGGGAAGGGAATAGGGTAGGGAATCGGGCCTCCGGTAAACTCACTCACTCGGCGAAACACAGCGCAAGCGCTGTTTCACGCCGGTTTTCTGTGAGAAAGTGGTATTTCTCCGGTCGAGCCGGCCCATTCGTGCCGAAGCATGGCTCTCCCACGTATAAATTGTCTATTTGAAGAATACCATGGTTGCAGTAAAAAATTGCCTCAATTGCAAAAAAATCTAGCACTTACTGAACTACAAAAGGAAGTAGGAAGTATGGACGTTATGGACGTAATTTTCATTAATGTAACTAAGAATTATTATTGTTACATAGCTATATAATAAGCATCAGTTTAGGAAAATCACAAGTGTTATATTCTCTGTGTAATCAAGAACATGAGGAGAATAAATATTTTATTGCTAAACATATTCAAGTTTACACTTCTATCCAAACCAGATGCGAATTTGCACAAGAGCCATTTGGGACTGGCAGCAAATATCCAGGAGGAAAACGCTGCGAAATAATATATTTTTCGTTCTCGAAGTCATATTTATAGCTTAATGGCATCTATACTAAAATTATAAATGCGAAAGTGTGTCTGTCTGTATGTCTGATACCTCTTCACGCCCAAATCGTTAAACCAATTTTGCTGAAATTTGGTATGGAGATTCTTTGAATCCCAGGAAAGGCCATAGGATACTTTTTATCCCAGAAAAATGCACGGTTCCCGCGCGATAAAGTAATTTGGCGCAATTGAGTTGCGGGCATCATCTATTTTTAATAATAAAAATAAAGTCGTTTTAAGAAAAAAATTTTCGATAAATTAACGGCTTTAAATTATATATTTTAAAAGACTTTCCAAAGTATGTATTTTATATACAAACTACTTCTCTCAAATCTGAGATACGAACGTACATATTTTTTACTTATACCTAACGTAACCATTTATTTTTCTTAACAGAGCGGGACGTCTACTGAATCCCCCCCCCCCCACGGGGAGGATGGGGGCCCCCTAATAATAATTAATTTTATTATTAATTATGAAAGTATAGAGATAAATACAATTGAGTATTTTGTAAATATTTCACGTGCCTATCTGTTATGTCTACCATTATTGATGTCGAGCAAAATATGGCAGAAGTACAAGTACAAGTTACAACAAAGGTGATTTCACCTTTGTTGTAACTTGTATAGGAGTGCGTTACTTCCTGGCACTGCACAAGCATTACAAACATAAAAGCACTTTTAGATTATTGTCGTTTGGTATGTCTGCAAAAGCGGGACAATTTCGGCCTCGCGGGGGACAGCGGGACAGACTGCCTGAGAGCGGGACGTATGGTCACGTTACTTATATAATACCTAACATTTGTATAGATGTTAATATAATTATTGCTTTACTTAATCAATACTAATATTAAAAATACGAAAGTGTGTCTGTCTGTCTGTCTGCTACCTCTTCACGCCCGAACCACTGAACCGATTTTGCTGAAATTTGGCATAGAGATTTTTTGAGTCCCGGGAAAGGACAAAGGATACTGTTTGTCCCGGAAAAATGTACGGTTCCCGCGATAAACGAATTTTGGCGCAACGCAGTTGCGGGCGTCATCTAGTAATTAAAATAATTTTATAGTAAAATTAATGGAACAGTAAAATAAGATAAAAATTCCTTCTAATGGATAAAACTATCAGTTGCTACTTCTTACGATGCAGTCAAGTTGCGGCAAATACCGTCAACTAGGCAACTTTGTAGTCAAACAGCAGATAGTAAACTTCTAGAAAGAAAATGAATTGGAAAAGTTATTCTACAAAATTCAACCTAGTTCAATACATCAAGGCCATACAGGTGTAAGTAAAATCTACGTATGAGTTATTAATATTATGAATACGATGATGTTACTCTATAAAGCAGAACCAATCTTGATCAACTTTAAGTTCCTAAAAAGTGACTTTGTTTCTTTCCTCGGAAAATATATGATTTTTGAGCGAAAAATTTGAGGGCTATGCGGGCATAGCGGGCGACATAATATTATTAACGATCAAACGAACTTACCTGTACGTGAAGTTCGATCGTAATTATACGAGTGTTTCGTCCGAAGAGATTAGTATAATTAGAATATGAACACATAGTAGTTACGCCAGTGACTCCACTCCAGGCACTATGTTTAGAGATTATAACTCTAAAAAATATAAATAAAAAAACTTACGGTTGCTCTCTGGTATATACTTTATGGTCCGGTCCGCGGCTTCCTGTTCCGGTGTCTTACCTCGGCCAACCGCCATGATTCGACTTCATTCCTTGAGAGATATTTGTGATATTTCATCTATGGGTATACCTGTTAGGGAGGGTGGGTTATACTAATCTCTTCGGACGAAACACTCGTATAATTACGATCGAACTTCACGTATAGGTAAGTTCGTTTGATCGTTAATTATACTCGTGTTTCGTCCTCGAAATTAGTATAATTAGAATATGAACGTAGAGTAGATGTTTAAAGTAAGAAATATCACAAATGATGTCCCTTATTGGTTAAAATGTAATATAGTCCATAGCTTATAACATTATTATGAACAATACTTTGTTATACCTATTTAAATAAATACATTAAATAATGAACAATAAACAAATAATTTATTTATTTGTCATTATTTTTATAGAACCTCAATGTATATATAAAAGACAGGTTACGTTGTTAACAATAGGTCTATCATAGACTTAGCAAAGGTAGAAGACTTGCCGCTTCACCCAGCAGATTGTCTGATACTATTAATGTTAGTGTATTTTTCTCGGTTATAAAAGTTGCTGTATGCTTTGTACTTTTAGACTTAAACATGAAAACGTCAATTTCACTATCCATTAATGTAATTTTAATCCCAAGAAAGAGGTTCTGAATGTCTAATTATGGTTTTCTAAACCTAAGAGAGAGTTAATTATCAGGTCTTGTAATATGTTTAGACCTATTTGTGCTCCTAATGCGGTATCATGAAAGATCTGAGAATGTTCCAATGAAATAAAAATAAAGTAAGTACCTATGTATAATATTAATGGTTTCGTACCTAATCTTGAAGTTTTAATTAAAGTACTGATTTTTATCATTATATTTTTAAAGGCTTAATTTAATTTTAGATAATTTTTGCACTTATTATATGTGCAGTGACTAAAAACTAAGACACACTTCCCAACTTTAACTGTTCAAGTGTCAACTTTTCCTTTGGAAAAATGTAGCTAAATAGTTAATTGTAACACCTGCGTCCCAAGTAAAGTTATAACATGATAATGATGGTCTTAATCAAAACACACCCTTACAAAACCTGGAAATTCTAACATTATCAGGTATAATTATGTTTATTAATAGATGAAAGAGCAGATCTATAAGAATTGATAGTCCCATATTATTGGTCACCATCTTTAAAAAGAAAGGTTTTGGTATTAAGTATAAGCAATAGGAAGTGAAGGTCCATACAGTCATATTAAAAATATTAAAAACATACCATTTTCTGTAGCATACATCATATTGTTTTAAGGTACTTTTCAATATTGAAGCTAAAATTACATCTGTTGAAGCACATGGGTTTTCTCATTGTTATAATGCAGTCCTGATAAAATCCCTGCAACCGTGGTACTGTTTTTGTGGATGTTCTGATTACAAGATTGTGTAGACCACATCGGTACAACCGCAATACCCTGTGTCTTGAATAAAATAATTATTTTATTGAATACTGGAGAATAATTATTACTGAAGGGAATGTAAAAAAAATAATTTTGGACCAATTTGATATTAAAGCATCTATTGCAAAAGAATCTGGATCACTGAGCCATGAACACATAAGTCAATGACAGTCATTGCTGATAAGTACCAAAAAATGGTAATATGTTATAGCCTTTTAAGGACTATTTGACCTCTAGACGGGTCCTTCTTGAATATAATAGAGCAAAAACATTAAGAATAATTATTCTGAATACTTTACACCATTACCAAAAGTCCCTTGCTACCTTGGAAGATGAGGGTATTGTATATATTATATCTCCCAAACAATTGATGTAACTAGTAGCTGCTGTATTATCCATTGTCAATAAAATTTATCAGTTATAGTAATTTTTTGCAAATAAATTATCTTAAAGGCAGAATAGGCTGCAAAAATTTTTAAATGATTTATATGAAAGTCAAATTCTATCTTGAGGTCAACTTCTGCTAGCCCTTTGATCTCCACAGCTGGAACCTTACCCCATAGCACCCCATAGTTGAGGCGTCAGAGATATTTCTGGACCTCAGCTGTTATTGTCACCTTTGATACTGTTATTTGAATAAATTATGTACCTAATTAAACTCCAATACAAATTCAGCAAAAGTGAACTTGTCATCACAGATTAAGTTATACATAGTAGACTTGTCATGTAAGTATTTGTCATAACATTCTGCTAAATTAATATAAGTAACTATTTAGTTTATACATATTCTATGGCTGCAGATGCTAAAAGTAAGAAACTATTAATAAACACATATTAAGGTACTTATGTATTAACCATTTATTAACTTTGCAGTTTGCAAACTTGTTTTACATCTTTAAAGTTTAAACTGCATAACGGAATAGTTACTTATTGTTTGTTTTACTTAATATAAGAAGTATATCTTTATTTATTTAAAGCAAACTTAAAATACAGTTGTGTGTGTCAATCACATATTATAAACATACCTGAATCTGTGATTATAAATATTTTACTGTCTTTGATGGATATATTTAACCCTTTTATCTCTTTGTCTATAATAAACCCCAGTAGGTTCACAAGTAACTTTCGTGTAATATCTATGTTTCTAATTAATTACCGTCGTCTTAATTAGCCCCAATCAGCTAAATATCGAGATAAATCGAGGACAGTTAGCATTAGATCCAAAGGGTTCATTGTTGTGAAAATAATATGGTGTATATTATATATTAAACAATAAACCAAAATAATATGTCAAAACATTGAACTCATACATGTTGGCCAACAGAGATAAGTTTAATATCTAGAAGAATGGTGAACAATTATGTATAAGTGATTAAAAAATATTAAACATGCATCCTTCAAGTGTAACATTGCTAGATAAGAGTCATTTTGTTACAATGAGATTAACACTGTGCGAATCTCCTTGTGATTATAGTATTCGTTCGTCTGAATATCCTTGAATTTAAATTGTTGATTATTAATATTATTCTTTAAGCTTCAAAATGTGTTACTTAAATCCAGATAGGTTTAGGAATTACCCGGGACCAATTAATTGACCAGCACAAGGATAATATACGACTATTATACAGCACTCATTGATGTTAACTATTTAATTATCCTGTTCTTCTAAAACTTTTACATCTAGCGTGTATAAATTGAAGAAGCTTTAAAATATTTTTTTTTGAAAACACTGATAAAATTTATTTTCGTAGCTCTTTATATAAGATATTAAGTACTAAAGTACAAATAGAGGGGATTAAACTCCACTGCTTATAAATTTGAGTGAGTGTACCTGCATAAAGGGCCTTGACTGGTTGGATGTCCCCGAGTAAGGTTGACCAGTCCTTTGGCACGGGTCTGGCCCTGGCCCCAGCAGCTGGCTGTTGTTGGTGTGGCATTTTTGCTAGTATGCACTAGCAATGGTCCTCGCCTTGGAGTTTAACATTACCTCATAAGGAACATGCTGAAACAAATTTGAGGAAGCCTCCATGCTTCTGGTTTCAAATGGGAGCTTGAATAAGGCACTGCGTTTGCAGTTTTTATGGTTTCTTCAAAGTTTTAGTCAAGAGATTCTCCATATTTGTTGAAGAAAGATTGTGTCTTATACCTTTCTTACATGATTTAAAATAAGGTATTTTACATAATATTATGGACTGCTGTGTTGATTATCACACAATAGCCAACCTAGGTCCATCATATACTTTGTATAGGCTCTCATTATTGTTAGAAATAATAGTCCCCAGCAATGAGATATCTATTGCTATTTCACATTGTCTAAATATAATTGACTTGTCACATTTTACTGCCTTTTCGATTATGACCTTCAGCTTTGAGCTTTGTGCGGCTATGATTTTGCTATTATTGGGCATTTGCAATTTTTCTACTACATTTTTGAGCTTCTATATCTAGCCCTTTCGGGCTGTATAGGTAAATTTTTTACTCTGAAGCAAATTTGCATCGAAATTTATTTACACCTCTACACTGAGGCGCTAAAGCAGGCGTAATACGTCTGAGGAAGCACGTTTTGGATAAGATCATAAGCCATGTTATCTGAAATAAGTTAAGGCCGTCGTAAACGGTAAAACAGCACGTCCTTACAAGTCCAAGCGAATTTTTTGCACAGAACACATTTACTCCTGGTGGAGCTTTTGTGACGTGTGTATCGCTTATAGCCATATTATTATCTGAAACCCGTCGTTAACGGTAAAACACCACGTCTTTAAAAGTCCAAGCGACTGCTGTGACGTGAGAACCGGTTGTAGCCATATTATTATCTGAAAACCGCCGTGAGCGGATACACCACGTCCATACAGCGAAAAACCACTGTTTCGACGCGAGAAACCGGTTATAGGCTATAGGTATAGACTATTGCATGCTGTTGCTGTCGGGAAGACCGACCACGTGCTCCATTAAATTTCATGCGATTGAAAAGCGCTGTTTTGCAAGAATCCGTTATAAATTACCACATCTATACAGCCCAAGCGACTATTGTGACGCGAGAAAACGGTTCTTTCGTAAAAATTTATCCAATTTATGTATGCTGAAAATATTTCCACCTGTCAAAGCAACACGTGGATGCTGGAAAAAATTATGCCCCGAAGGACGTTAGGCTTATTAATATTGTGTATAAATGCATACCATCCGATACTTCTGGTGGTTCATTTCATCCATCGTAGACTCAGAAAAACTGGGCGAAGAGCTGTAACAGAAGCTAGAAGAATCTTGTTGCCCATAATGGCGATCCCGCTTTATATTTTGTTTTTCCAACTTACGTAACTTTTTGATTATTAAAACCAATTTATCTTGATTTCACCTTTTTAGCATTTTTTTAAATAGTTTTGTGTACGAACGCGGAATTACTGGAGCAGACGGGCACTAAACGCTCAATGAAGTCGAATCATGGCGGTTGGCCGAGGTAAGACACCGGAACAGGAAGCCGCGGATCGGACCATAAAGTATATACCAGAGAGCAACTGTAGTTTTTTATTTATATTTTTTAGAGTTATAATCTCTAAACATAGTGCCTGGAGTGGAGTCACTGGCGTAACTACTATGTGTTCATATTCTAATTATACTAATCTCGAGGACGAAACATGAGTATAATTACTAATATTGTGTTTTACGACCAACGTCATAGGGTCAATTCAGACCGCAACGCGATGCGTAGATGCATATTATTTTCTAAATTGAAATGGATTTGACAGATTCACAAGACGTCTCACGGACTTGAATTAATCTGTCAAATCCATATATTATATTTATGCCGCGCCGCGCCTCGCCTCACCTCGTCGCGTTGCATTCTGAATTGATCCTAAGGGCCAACCCACAAGTACCACAACCACACGACATCGCAATAACAAAATGTCGTCGAGCAGTGGTTACGTGTGAATGGTGTCGCTGCAGCTTTTTGTAGTTGCGTTGTGGTACCGACAAAATGCCGACGTGGTTGCGTTGTCGCCAGTGGTTGCGATGTGGTTACGTACGAAAGTTAATGAAACGGAGGGGAGGAAGAGCGCGGGCGGTGTGCGCGCACTGTCGTTGCATCGACGCAACGTTGTGGATGCGATGTGGTTGCGACGTGGTTGCGTTGTGGTTGCGATGTGGTCGGCCGTGGTTGCGTCTGATAAGTTATCTGACAAGTGGTCGACAACGACTGCAAAATGTGGTACGTGTGAATGGTCCAGTTCATTTACAAAACGAAATATACGCCCGACCACGTGGTGTGGTTGTCGTGTGGTTGTGGTTGTCATGTGGTTGTGGTACGTGTGGGTTGGTCCTTAGGGTTGATTCAGACCGCAACGCGACGAGTAGATGCATTTCTAAATTTATGTGGATTTGACAGATTCGCAAGACGTCTCACGCAATTGAAATCTGTCAAATCCATACAAATGTCGCACCGCGCCCCGCCTCGCCTCGTTGTGTTGCGGTCTGAATTGACCCTAGAATCAGTTTATGTCATTTCAATGTTAATTGTAATCTATTGACTGGGTTTAAAACAATGCGACCAAATGACGTAGATCCGTCAACTGCCTATGGATCATTTTTTTTTGTGGTACTTACTGAGGTCATAGTTGATCATCCTGTTCTCGAAGTACCAGAACACGTACGAGGGGGGTTCCGTGGACCGTTTCACGATACACACCAGCTTCAGCATGGAACCCTCGTGGATTATCTTCTCTGGCTCGCCTACGATTTCCGCGTATGCCGCTAGACAAAAAAAACACTTTTTAGTCTTTTTTTTAACACCTACACTCTACAGCACATAACATGGATAGAAGACACGTGCTAATAAACGTACAGTACAATTTACTATAACAATAATAAATTACAAAAAAAAAAAACATAAGTTATTTTCTGGGGCTAATTCAAAATCAAATGCCTACCTGACTTAGATTTTATTCTAAAAAAACTTACCGACTAGGACTAGTTTAAAAAATATGCTGGTGGGGGGATGCGTGGGCACTTGACACTCGTAGTAGCCACCGTCCGCCGACGTCGCGAACCGGATGTGTAGCGCCCAGTCCTACCGAAAAATGTCATTAGAATACAAATGGAGAGAGGATAGCTGAAATTTGTAGTTTAGCTGTCTCTGTGTAATGGCCAGTTCTTATTGCAACGCGGTAACGCGACGAGGTGATGTTAAGCAACACCGTGGCCTGCAGGTTTGTCAATTTAATGTGTATTTTTATTTATGAAGGAAACAAAGTTTAGTTCTGCCATCATCATTAACATCGCTTTGGCACGTTGCAACTTGCAACGTTAATTGACCCTAAGGACACATTAACATCATCGGTATATTTATTACTAAACAAACCAATATTTGAATTAGTCCAATCAAAGTTGTATTCTATCTTCGTTAAACACACTAAATGGACTGGTCAGAATTTGAGACAAACTCATAAAGTTTACAATGGAAAGAACATACGCTATGTATTGTTATTTTCAAAGATCGCATTTGTGCACGAACGCTTGAACATCTATAAAATATATAGCAAGCTTTATTTCTTCAATCAACATAATCAACTATGATATCGAATAGAACACCACATAGCGAATTAAATAAACTTGAGAGGTGTCAAGAGACACCCGAATGGAACGAAGTTATTTTTTATGTTCAAAAAACCTGTACACATAATTATTAATTACATAAAATACACTCAAAAAATTATTAAATAAAACGCCATCTAGTTGACGCACAGAAATACTATCAACGCCCTCTGCCCCTACCATGCAGATATTAATAAAAAGTGTCGAGGTCAAATATCGTTCTGTCTAGCCCCCTTTACGCCGAACGCGCGATAAGGAACTTCGTTCCAAAACCATCATCTAAAAATTACCTTCACATGTCGTCCGTGCGCTGAAAAGAACCTGCTGTCCGCGCTGTAAGTGACGAGCCCCACCGACAGCAGCGAGTAATCTTTCCTTCGTATCCACGTGACCTACAAAACTCGCATCGTTTTAATCCAATTCGCTTTAAAGTTTCATGACGTCATAAAACGTTAGCGATATTAATGGAAATGCCTGATTATAAAGTCGTAATGTACGACGTATGTCTGGATCATAAATGTGAGTCAATTTAGATTTTCGGTTGGATATAATTTCTTGTATCCAGCTAGCGTAGTATTTTTTATTTTACTCCTAATAACATTGCTAGAATCGAAAAATTTGTACTACAAATTAAAATTGAAAACGCGGTGGTTCGACTGCTTGGTCTTTATAGTTTTAGAACGTAAAGTTCGCTTTGGTAAATACTGATAGTATTTCCCAACTTTTTTTCTAAAATCAGTATTTACCAACGCTTTAGTAAATACTGATAGCATTTACCAAAGCTTATTACAGTGCGGTAAGTTTGATGGCCACATATTGTTAGACGTAGGTTAGAATATATAGAATATAATGAGATATGTAATATGTATAGGATTATAGAGTATGCCGACTTAGAACTGATGTTGAAATTTTTAAATTTGACGTATTATGACGAAAATCGTCGCTAGGGTTGTTAACTTGTTACCTACGAAATTAAAACTATTACATATTCGCTGCACGTGTACCTCTTTGGTAGTATTGTTCTTTGTGTTTTGGCACATGCGATTAAAATTGTCAGAATCCAATAATTTTGAAAACTTTATTTTAAATATTTAAAAATAACTACGAATAATAAAACCTAATGAAACGTGATCGTAACTCCCATACTAATACAGTTTTAAATTTGGTTCCATTCGAACTGTCATGTAACGTCAGCCTTTATACCGCTCAAGGTCACCTAAATATTGCAAATGTATGAAAAGTGAACCTAAGGTACACTTTTTTGACAAGTATTTTGGAGCATGTTTTTTGACGGAGTTACTCTTCCTCAGTTTTTATTATTCGTAGAAAAATAAATTATATCAGCCAGCGCGAGGCACATTCCGTTCATAATCCTAGTGAAACCCGACGAATTTGACAGATATTGAAACCTGTCCGTTTCTTTGCAGTCGAACTACTGGTAGTTATGTCTATTGTTGTTACACGCTCAGTTTCTAATCAGTTCAGTCCATCAATCTGGTAAGAATTGTCACGAAACTGAACGTCTAACCAGTTGATTGACGGACTCATCATTTCTTTATTATAATATGTACTTTTGAGCCATCAATTTGAACTGAATGTGTAACCTACGTCTTATGGCCAATATTCTAGGACTGACGCAATGAAGGACACTTAATTAACTACAATACTGCATCAATTAATATTGCAATATGTCTGAATCAGGAGAGCTATTCAATCGTTTTGGTAGTCTTCAAAATTCAAATAGATTATTATGCGGTCCTTATCTTTTTATACATTTCCATATCCTGGATTTATTTTAGCTTCCATTAAAATATATAAGGGATCATAAATACAGGAACGGCACACATTTTATTCCATAGTAAAGTTTTGATGATAGATTTATTTCACTTCTGAAACTAGTCTGTAGTAAATATGGCTCCATCCGTAAAGATGACCGTATAATAGTCGGTAAATATTAGAGATACTAAAAATAACAACCCAAATCCAAGTGGGTTATGAAATACAGAAATACTTTTGTAATTGAATAAATAAAGTTATTTGCTTCAAAGCTTGGTAAAATTGGGGTTTACTCATAACTCAGTGAATAACAAATAGAGGACTTAAAAACTGTTGAAATATAAATCTGGTAGAATCGCAATTATTATTTTACGTTATTCTGGGCTAACGAATAATTATATTTTTGTAGTAAGCTTCGCTTATTGGGCAGGATTTTCATAATAATGAGTGTAGTTTTAAGGTATAGCTAACTGTAATATTATATTTTATGGGGTATTATTAAGATGGTAAGTATTTTTTAATGCACTAATCAGAAAAATCGTTACATAGGCAGATGGAGGACCTACGTTATTTAGCCAAGTTCAGCCGACGGATAACGATGAACATTGACTTGACATAACCCGATTACACAATTCGGCTCAATTACCACCGCCGCGGAATGGAATGGAGGCGACTTTTGCAACGAAACTGTACATATAACACCATTATCATTCTTTGTATCAACAGTATTTAACACACAAATTAAATACGAGCCAAAAAATTGGACACGCGTCATTCGCGAAATTCTCGAGAATTCTTCGCCACTGTCTGTAGAATGTGAATGTATGGAAGTGGCCCAAACAGGGGTAGTCTAGTCAAGTAAAACATACAAAAACATACAAAATATTAAACAATGGGATCCTCATGCGTACTAGCGAATTTGCGGGACTGTTCGAGCATTCCAGCGAATTTCCACGTCATGAGGCGAAATTGACGCTTCCATTCCGTTCCATTCCGCGGCGGTGTAAATTGAGCCTAATGGTATATCAAATCAAAATGTCACAACTTAAAACGCTTACCGTGTTTTCTGTTATGTCACTGACTTCGCAATGAAGTACAGCTGTTGTTCCTATTTGAGCTATAACTGTGGTGCAGTTGTCGGTTAAAAATATACCAACTTTTCCACCTTTCCCACCTAACTTATTTACTCCCGACGCTGCTGAGTCTCTGTACATTTTCTTAACTTTATTTATAGATTTAGACAGCGACGTCTCGTCTATATCTAGAACGACTTCTTTGTTTCGATCGTGATGGTTGCTATTATATTTCTCTTGATTTGCTATCTCTTCGTCTATAATGTTGTCTATATTTATAATGTCCTCGTTATTACTGTTATCTAGTACGGATGATAGTCGGAGAGGCTTTGGTAGTTTGGGGTAAGGTGTATACGTTGAGGCACTAGAGGAGAAAGGCTCCGTGGAATCTTCACCATCAACGGTCGTATAGAGGATGGTTGTCTGAGTAGATGATGTGGTTGTTGTGGTTGTTCTTCTTCTGTGACCTGGAATTTGAGTCGTTATTAGCCGTGACACAAAAAAAACAGTCTAAATGTACTATCGTAAAATTATTGATTCATTAGCAGATTATGGACCCATATTATTTGGTTAGGTTAGTCCTACGAATAACAAAACTAGTTGGTCATAATCTATCAACTTGACACTATCCAGTTAAATTATTTACATAGGCCTGCCATCTGCCAATGAATCAATTTCTTTGAAAGTACAATAAAATCTAAGCTTCTAGCTTATATCCAAAGTACCCCAGTGAAAAATATTGTGCGAACACCCACACCAATTGTATTGGAAAAATATTCATCATATTTTCTCGAAATAAAAATATATAACGACACACTGATGGATGTAGGGACGGGAAGTCCGCTCTAGATGTTAGAAATGATTGATTTCCATTGTAAAAATGAAATGCTTAAATGAATATTTTCACTTCATTTCTTATATTTGCTTTCAGTATCTCGTTGTGAAGCACTGATTTGTTAGCGTTCGTCGTGTATTTGCTATACCGGAATAAAAGTACGCTAGCGAGTAATGGAAAACGCTACTTAACAAGTTAGATGCTCTTTAGAAAATTAAACTTAAACAATTTAAGAGTAACTCGGGACATAATCTAAAGTTTTATGTATTTTAGATGGTGTTTGTGTTTATTTTGGTGACAAGCGCTCAACGCGTGTTTGAATAATACGCGTTGAACGCTTGCGTTTACAACTTGAAATACACACTTTTTTTAGTAATTTAAATAAGTAATTAATAATTATCATTACGTAATACCATTATTTGTGGTACTATGCAACTCTGATGGGATTCAAATCCTAATATTATGGACACGAGTTCTTGACATTATGTTGCGAATATTTAAAAAAAATACCTTTTTTGTGGTGTCTCGTGAAGTTGCCAAAAACGCTACCTAGCCTCTGCTGATTTCTGGTCGTGCAGAGCTCCAACGATTTGAGATCATCGGCGTTCTGCGCGACCATCATGGAAGACCGCTTCGACTCCATAGCACCCGTGTTCACTAACAGCTCCGCTTCAAGCAGTAGAACAATAGTTGCATAGAGTAGTTTCAGTTCTTTACAGCAAAACATTGTTTTGGCACTATATGGGTCACATTTGGGCTAGCGTTTCACATCGCGTTCCACTTAAATTTATTGTCATTATAAGGTTGGTAGTTCGCTACCTCGCTTCGAACGATGTTGCAACCTTTAGTGTGTGCATTCTGTAACAAATAAAAAGTATTTGGTTAATTTAAAATATCACAATAATTTAGAGCTAACGTACATGCAAATATTGAGACTAAAACCTAAGCCTGTGATATTTTTTTTGTTATGCAATGCGTGGTATACAAATACCATGATCAGCTGTTCTGTATTATAATGTAAGCGAGCCCTTGCATATTTTGTGGTACACTTTACGGAAAAACTATCACGCCTGTTGATTTGTACTTTTCATAGTTATTTTTATTTGTATGTAGATATTATATTATTAACAGTCAGTCAAGGTTCTTTATAACATATTGTAGATGTGTTAACATCAGTCAGTTAAGGTATGACGACAAAATAAAACCTAGTTCGTTATTCCTCAAAGCTTTATGCATTCATAATAACATTTTCACTTTCAGTTTTTGGGAGTGGAATAAGTTTTTATCCGTCCTCAGTCCTCACGTTAATAGGGCTTAGGGCCGTTCGGCTAATAGGACGGGTCCCTTAATCCTCCACCAGCAGTAACGCGTAATTGGTTACTTCTGCGCTTGTTAATCAGACCGGAAACTCATAAATTGTAATTAGATTATGGTTAGATAAATTTTAGCTGGCGACTGTGAAAAAAAAAGAGACAATAGTGGGGTAAGACCTAAAAATGTGGACAAGATATATTTTGCGAGGCCCCCTGATATGACATAAGATGACGCAAAAATATCTATAAAAACTTGAGTATCTAAACTCGTAAATACTTAAAAAATCCTGGTGGTCCAAGGGGCGCGAGGCCCCTGGAACCTCCGTAGGCGGTGGCCCACGTCGCCCTCGCCTATACGCCGCCTCATTGCAGAGAAATATTATACTATCAGAGATATAATATTAATACACAGGTAGATGGGAAATTTACGTAATAATATGGTCTGGTTATGTCAAGTTCAACCAACAGAGTCGACTTACATTGGCTTGAAATAACCCAACCAAGTAACATAGGTACGCCATCTGCATTTAAGTTAATTTCCCGTCAGCGGGGCTAAAATGGTCGCTTTGTTGAATCATGATATGAATCATGATATGAATCATAATGTGATTCAATTCTTTAAAATCGCAAAATGCAACTCTGCTTGCAATTCATTTCTGTATTTTTGTACTGATTTGACATTTGTGAGTTTGACAGTTTTGACAATTCATTTGCTGAATAGATTAAGAGGAATTGCTAAATGTTACCATTTTAGCCCCGCAGTACAGCTAGGCTACATTGTACGAGTGCCTCGCAGTATTTCATTTTTAAAACAGCCACGGCCAACATCTTCCTGTTGTCCTGTAATAAAACCACCAAATATTTTTATACGTGGGAGAGCCATGCTTCGGCACGAATGGGCTGGCTCGACCGGAGAAATACCACGTTCTCACAGAAAACCGGTGTAAAATAACGTTTGCGCTGTGTTTCGCCGAGTAAGTGAGTTTACCGGAGGCCTAATCCCCTACCCTATTCCCTTCCCTATCCTCCCCTATTCCCTTACCTTCCCATCCCTACCCTCCCCTATTACCCTATTCCCTCTTAAAAGACCGACAACGCACCTGCAGCTCTTCTGATGCTGCGAGTGTCCATGGGCGACGGAAGTTGCTTTCCATCAGGTGACCCGTTTGCTCGTTTTCCCCCTTATTTCATAAAAAAAAGGAGTTACGCCATAAAACTACTTGATATTTTATTTGGTTTAATGCCATTTCACTGTTAGGGCGCGATCAGATTTACGCGTATTTTTCCAAAAGATACTGCAGAAGTCGCGCACGTCTAAGCGCACAATGTAAAACAGACGAACATATTATAACCTCCTCCTTTTTGGAAGTCGGTTAAAAGTAGGCCCGCCAAATGCTTATAGTGAATGAATTTCCCTGATAGTACCAATTAGCTCAATATTTCAAATATTCAATTTATTTCATTACGTAACACTGATTGCAACACGTGAATAAAACACTTTTATATGCTAAAACAATAGTTCAACATTCAAATTTCGTTTCTTGAATACTGTATTCGTATATTTTTAGGGTTCCATTAAAATAATTGGGTCTCAAAATATAATTTGTATTGTAAATTTTAGGTAACTTTATATTATTACTCGCTAGAAGCCGAGCTTTGTGAGGGTTCGCGTCGTCACACCTTCACTGACTAATGATAACACAACTACATAATATAAATAAAAATTACTATGTTAAAGCACAAATCAATAGGTGTGATAGTTTTTCCGTAAAGTGTACCACAAAATGTAAAGGTTGTGGGATATACTGGCTTGCTTCGCTCGGCCTGATAATGTATCGCTAAAATTAACTTATAATTATAGAAACTTACAATTTATAATACTCATAATAATATTATTACGAGTATCTTCATACGAAGAAAATTGCGGAAAATATCGAGTTACTAATATAATATCATACTTAAGGTGACGCCGCGTTAAAGTAAAAAACCGTGTTGAGTACGTTTTAGATTCCAAGATTAGAAAACAAGCAATGAAACAGCAAAAAATGGAAAGGGCGTAAGCGACAAAATTGTTTTTGTCGCGTAATTTTAAAACCATAAATACATTTCATATAAGCTATGGACAAATTAAAGTGTATGCTTGAACCAATCTATGTAGAAATTTTGGAAGCTTAAATCACTCTCATCTGTTGGCAAAATAGGAATCCCTTATTTTACAGATATCTTTTTGATTGATTATTCTGTATTATAAAAGTTTACCAATCGTGTTATGCTATGGGTGATTCAAAGACAAAGACATGATGAATACTGACAATGAACTTTAATTTCTTAGCTTTATTCATTGCTGTGAAAAATCGATATCGCTACAGCCAAATTATCAAGGCGTCGCCTTAATATACTTTTGAAACATTGTACAGTAGCGCTAAATGTAGAAAGATTCAGAGCATAATAATAATAAACAAAGTAAAGGGAATTATGTAAGTTTATTATTATTGTCATTCTGTTACATTTATGAATTTAGTTACTCTGACTATAACAATGTTTCTAGGCAAGGCTGAATTACAAAATATTCTAAGTTATGCATAGAATATCTCAAAGTAAAATAACATTATTAAAGTCTTACAGACTTAATTGGATTAAAACTTGACGCTACTTAACAACAGCATTTATTATTACAAGCGAATTTATGAAAAACATATTTCCTATGACGCAAAAAATCTCTAAAAGGGGCTAAAAATTTAACTTCCATTTCAGTTAGAAACTTTCACTACTCAGACGTTAAATATTTACAAAGAAATAAAAGTACAAAATTCCAAGAAATATACGAACAGTAAGCCTTTTGAAAGAGTTTCTCAGAATTAATAAAAAGAGAACTTGAATGGCAATTGGCAACTTATTGTGGTTTTTCTCGTTAATTCATAATTTTAATTATTTTTAGCACAACGCTTAAGGTGGGTACGTACGTGCGACTACGGCAAGTTTCATTTATCACGCGGGAACCGTAAATTTTTTCGGGATAAAAAGTATCCTATATCCTTTTCTGGGACTTAAAGTATCAAAGCGCACGGACGTGCGCCGCCAAGTTCCAGCAGGCCGCGCGCATGCCGTGCACTATTTACGCGAACGGTTTCGACGCACTTTTGACCCCCATGTAGCTCAGTAACTATTGCAAGTGCAAAGATAAAATTATACGTACGTAATCACATACTAGTACTTACGCAATATGTCAAATTTCATAGATATAGCGTTGTTACATCCTGAAATATGTCCTTGTAAAAATAGCTAATTTTGGCACTGACTCACTGACCGGTAATCAAAACCTCTAGGCCACCTCCAATTGTCCTAGCGCTATGAAATTTGGCACGCAGGTTGGGTTTTATATGTAGATTAACAAAAAATTGAGAAATTTAAGAAATCGGTCACGAGTGAGTCGGGTCATCTACGAATTTTAGGAAAAATTTCTTATGTAACAGTGAATACGTGTGGGAGGAGGAGAGAAGGGTTTAAAAATATTGTCATGTATAATGCACACTGTATAGCTTATAAATAAATACTGCTACCTTAAAAATTTGGCTTCTATTGATAGGGTAACAAATACCACTAGCGCCATCTATCGAAAATATCTATACTTATTATGAAACAAAGTCGATTTTTTTCCCTCATGTCCCTTTGTTCCCTTTAATCTTTAAAACTACGTAACAGATTTTGATGATTCTTTCAGTGTTAGATAGCCCATTTATCGAGGATGGTTATGGGCTATATTTTATCACGCTAAGACTAATAGGAGCGAAGAAATAGATGAAAATGTGAAAAAAACGGGGAAAATTATTTGAAAGGGCTAACTTGAACGCGCTAATCTCAGGAACTATTGGTCCGATTTGAAAAATTCTTTCAGTGTTAGATAGCCCATTTATTGAGGAAGGCTATAGGCTATATTTTATCACGCAATATTCAGTTGGCAGATTTTCATGATATACGTAGCATTTGATTAATTGCATAATTAAATTTAATATTTGGTATTTATGTGATCAAATCAACCTGCCAAGTTCAAATTTAGAAGTATTAAGGATCAGGCTATTGATGATGATGATTATGATCGATTTTGAAGTGCATCTAAACTTGGCATTGGATTGGATTTCAACTCTTTTTTAAGGCGAATAATTAGCCAATAGGAACTTGGCCCCATTTTTAACAGGTATGATTTTGGTGGGATCTCTTTATACGAAATTTCAGCAAAATCTATAAAGATATATCAGACAGACGAAATTTGTATTTATCATATCTTCTTCTTCTTCTTATAAATAAAAATGGATTTTCAAATGTGTTACTCGCGCTAAAACTCAAAAACGGCTAAACGGATTGGGCTGATTTTAGTCTTAAAATATCCGTAAAAGTCCAGGGAAGGTTTAAAATTGACACGAAGTTCACCGGGACAGCTAGTATAATTATAAAAACATAATATTATAGACAACAGCTCAGTCCTGAATTTATAAATTGGCCCTATAGGCCTCGACCTTAGAGGTGACAGCGTCCTAGCCCCTAGGGGAGCGACAGATTTCGTACATAATATGAAATACTCTTCTTCACTCCTTCACTCACTGATAAAAAATATAAATCCGGCACTGCAACAGCTACAGACGCTGCTTAATGTATCTCGTCTGCGCTGAGCCTTAAACGTCTATATTCCTGTGGCGTGTTTTAAACAATTTTTCTCCTACAGGTACGGAACAGCCAAAGAAATTCCGCCTTTATTGGTATTGTTCCTTTTGTTTCCAATTTGAAATCTTTGCATTGTATAATGTCTTTTCTTATCTTTTATATTGTGTTGGGGATTATGCCTCAACTAATTATCCAAATGGAGGTACGACACTTTCCTTTCTATTTATTTTTAGACAATATTACTAGGTATTTCAGGCAGTTACTTTTATGTATTCACGGATACATAAATGGCACATTTTTTAAACAAAACATGAGTACCAATTAAAACAAAGTATAGTAAGTAGGACTTGTATATAACTAAAAACGATGCGCCCCTTCCTCGTATTTACTGTACAAAATTTCTCATTTATATCAACTAGTGAAGTGGTGGGGCGCGTCATTTCAAATTAGACAACCTCTACTATTGTAGTACTTTTACTATGTTTATTATTGTTTTTTTTATCTCCGATATCCTTTAGATGAATCCTGATATATTACTTTACTCGCAAACGAATTTGCAGGACATAAAATCTCAGCTGCGCCATCTTGATTTAATGCACGTCCTCAAGACGAATGCAAAAGCAATTTATAAAGGAATCCTGCAAAATAGAGTGTCCTACATTTCGTGCGTTAAAACTCTCACAGAAGCGCCGGTTTTATTTAGAGCAGCGTAAGAGGGCGCTAGTGTAGCTCGCTGGACGTGTCATGTCAAGAATTCTCAAGTTCTAGAATAAATTCTGCAATTTAAATACCGCCTTTAGTTCTTACTTATTCTGCATAAATGCTAATAAATTGGGAGGTAAATTATACATTCTTGGATTAATTCAAAGCTTTTAGCGTGTGCTTCGGCACGAACAAGTGCACTAGATAAATGCTACCTCAAAGAATACCACAGTGAAAAAAGTGTACCAGGCAAAAATTGACTGGACTAAGGATTTTTTAACGACTCATTTAAAACTTAATAATTTACTACATATTAAGAAGATACACATTAAACTGACTGACTTGACGCCCTAGGCAGGCTTTTCCAAAGGATGGCTCATTTGACGTGGGAGACCATGCTTCGGCACGAATGGGCCGGTTCGACCGGAGAAATACCACGTCCTCACAGAAAACCGGCGTGAAACAGCGCTTGTGCTGTGTTTCGTCGAGTGAGTGAGTTCCATCAGGTGACCCGTTTGCTCGTTTGCCCCCTTATTGCATAAAAAAAAATATGCATCGGCACACGACCGCAATCTCATTTGAACCCCACTCCTCTCAGGTGAAGCGTCTGTTCATTCTTTGACACTTGTACGTTAAAACAAAGTCGTCATAGCAGGTAATATTTCATTTTGACACGGCAATTACGAGCCCATTTCAGTGAGAATCAGATTGTGAGCTCATTGTTACCAAATATGGTCATTAGGGCGACAAACGTCGCGGTGTCGCGATAAAATATGATTACAAAAAGTCGTAAGCACCATTGACAGATGGCATTGACCTACCTTCTAAATGTGACGAAAATTTTATGGATGATATTGTCACAGCAAAATATGTTCAAAAAATTAATGACAAAAAATTTATATCATCATAAACGAAAAAAACTCTGAGAGCTCGCATATTTGACGAACAGCTTGTCCCCAGAACTGTATACTGTATTGCTCTGTCATTCAGATCAAAATATCTTCCGGGTAATTCGTCACTTATTGGTTTTTAAGTAGTCTCTTAATATTTTCTTTTATTACATAGCATTATTATTATATATTTGCATAATAATAATGCTTTATTAAGAGTCGATAATATATTTGAGTTATACGTCACATAAATAGATTACTAGCTGTCCCGGTGAACTTTGTGTCACTTTAAAACCTTCCCTGGACTTCTACGAATATTTTAAGACTAAAATCAGCCCAATCCGTTCAGCCGTTTTCGAGTTTTAGCGCGACTAACACATTTGAAAATTCATTTTTATATATAAGATTGTCCCGGCAAACGTTGCTTTGCCATAAATCATAATATATTTGCCATATTATTTTATTGAAGTGACTAAATAAGTATGTCACCATGGCAACGTGCGCTATCCCGTCGCACAAACAATGGTCGCCGTCAGTCTCAGGTTGTAATAATTTACTATTATTTATTCAACAAATGCACTTATCAATATATAAAGTACCGAGTAGCCGATTCTCAGACCTACTGAATATGCATATAAAATTTGGTAAAAATCAGTAAAGCCATTTCGGAGGAGTTCGTGGACTAACATTGTGACACGAGAATTTTATATATAAGATATAGGTATTGTTTGAAATTGGATGTCATAAAAATGGTATCATTGCTTTTACCTAAATATTGTGTGTTAAGTTTAATATTGAACTAGTACTTTTGTACAATAAATCGAAATAACATGTAATGTTACAAATGTCTGTTGCCATGACCAAAATAGCTCGATACAAATACCATATTTGCCCCAAGATTCTAGCCACGTAAAAATTTATGAAGGTCCGCCCTAAAAAGTATGGCACAATAAAAAGCCAGATACATTGCCATAATATGGTCTGTTTGTTTTGCTCATCGGGCAAAAAATTCATCATCATTTTGAATTTTTTGCTCGTGATAAATGACAATCGTTTTTATCAGTTTTTATGTAGTCAGAAGCTGATAAAAATGATTGTCACTCAAGAGATAAATACAACCTGTTAAAGAATTTTACGTGGATGATGTAGCTATTATGGTGGTTGACAAACGACAGCTCCAATTTTGGCCATGCGTCAAAATATCCTTGCAAGAAGACGTTAATCCCAAATGCAAGTGGGTAACTAAGGTACTGCAAACCAGTGTTCCCAATCTGAAACTCGTACCCCATTCTATCTTGGCATTTTCTGCCACCTATAGCTACTGAAAGTTCCCTTTAAAGATTAACACAGCGTAAATATTGTGGCCCATTTAAAAATTCGCACAATTTTAAATTAAGAATGCCAGAGACAAGCGGAACGGATTCCAATTTGGCGGCTCATTATTTCGCAAATGAGAGCCTAAGTGGCTTATGTGTTTCGAATTAACATACGATAATGTACAGTCGTTGATATATATGCGTCGGTAACTCATGTCGGGCTGTTTATGGCTTCGTGTTCCAGGTATGAGCGATGTTGTAGGCAGATTACTGTGTACAAGTTATATATAAGTTATTTTGAGGTTATAGCAAAGATAAGTTAAATAGTATGTTAATTACAGTGTTATCAAAAGTAAATTCTATAATTTCTTTTCTTCTAATATGATTAGCATAATATTGAGGTATGGTAGGTTCTATATTTTGATATTGTGATAAAATTAAAAAAAAAAATATTGCTTTATCAAAACTATTTTAATAAAGCAATAAAAAACATCAACTGATGTTACAAGTATCACATCAGTATACCATACCTAAATGATAAAATATTTAATTAAATACTACTTCTTTAACTGTAGTACAAACGTAAACAATGCATTCACCGTACTTATAATAAATTAATCATTTTGCTAATGAAATTTACCGTGTCACTGTACATCTTACGAGGGATTAAATAAAAGATATCGACGTTTTGTGTCAACTGTACAGCGGCGAGATGTTGATATATCGTTCATCGTTACATAACACTCAGTGTAAAGTCGGAAACATAATATCAGCTGCAACTATACAAGGTGTAACAATACAAAGTGATAACACATTAGGGAAAAGGGAGTGTGTGAGTCCCTTATGTAGAGTAAATAGCAGCTCTTAAAGTTTTATTTTTTATTTTTGTATGGGCAAAAGCGCTGGGCCGCTTGCCCATACAAATAATTTAAAAAAAAAAAACTCTTTAAGTGCGGACACGTTATACAGAATACACACACACCCTAAAGTATTATGAATTTGTTTTGCTAGATGAAGGGGAAATTATTTAATCCTTTAATTATTGGCACCTTCGATATTTGGGAGTTTCTTAAAATAATATATATAAGGCTAAAATTATAGGTAGTTAATAACAAAATTTGTCGCCGAGTGTACCAGATTCGACAAATGCAATAGTATCAACGAATTACGGTGGCGACGCGAGGCCTTTCAATACAACAGATCATTGTATAATGCATTTTACTCGGATTTCGCTCGCAAAATGGGCTTTTCTTTACATTTCCTGATTCACTGAACTATATTCTATTTTAGAGGTAGCGTGAAAAGTTTTAATATTGTACGGGATCATGATGACCGTACATTTTTCCGGGATGAATTTTCACTATGTTTCACGAGAAAGTATCTCCAGACCAAATTTTGGCAAAATCGGTTAAGTGGTTTAGGCGAGAAAAACTAAGAGACAGACACACTTTCACAATTTATGAAATTGATGTGGATGTTTTACTAAAATGTTGTGTGGTATAATTCAAAAGCACAGTGTTTTTATTTCGAGTAATAGTTACTTCGCGTGTACGACAATTTTACAAAGTCGCATAGTCTGTCAAATCAATGTATATTCGCATTTTAAATAGGGAATATTACGCAAAGGTCTGAGCAGAGGGCACTACTAGCACATACTCTAAGGGCCAACCCACACGTACCACAACCACACGACATCGCAACGACAAAATGTCGTCGAGCTGTGGTTACGTGTGAATGGTGTCGCTGCAGCATTTTGTGGTTGCGTTGTGGTACCGACAAAATGACGACGGCCAGTGGTTGCGATGTAGTTGCGACGTGGTTGCGTCGTGTGCAAGTCGAACTATTGTAGTTCGACTCCGGCTTTTATAGCGGAAACACGTCTTGCCCAAAGTCATGGATTTCGAAGAGGACACTTTATTGTTGCTATCCTTGCTATATGTATAAGGGCCAACTCACACGTACCACAACCACACGAGCTTAGCTTGATGGTAATCAAATAAAAATTATAGGGCTCCCGGACTATATTATTTCCACGCCTCGTTTAAATTTCTAAATTTAAACGAGGCATGGAATTTTTTTCTTTCTTTCTCGTTAAAGTTTCGCCCCCCTGAAGAAATTAATGAAGGGGGGGGGGGGGGGGGAGCGCGGGCGGCGTGTCATTGCAGCGACGCAACGTTGTAGTTGCGATGTGATTGCGACGTGGTTGCGACGTGGTTGCGACGTGGTTGCGACGTGGTTGCGACGTGGTTGCGACGTGGTTGCGACGTGGTTGCGACGTGGTTGCGACGTGGTTGGGATGTGGTCCGTATTTTACAAGTGGTCGACAGCGACTGCAAAATGTGGTACGTGTGAATGGTCCAGCTCATTTACAATACGACATATACGCCCGACCACGTCGTGTGTTTGTCGTGTGGTTGTGGTACGTGTGGGTTGGCCCTTAAATTTAGATTTATTTAGAGTCTCAATAATCCGACCAAGATTCGACATGCTGAACGCGTCATGTCAGAATATTGACAGAAACGTTGTCAAACGTCGAAAAAAACTTTGCTAACTGTTTATGCCGGTGCTGCCTCTAGTATGAAAACATTGCTGTAATATTATATCCTATCCTATAGTACACGGTAAAGTTTCTATAAGCTTATGTCGAACCATCAATCATTGATAATTTATGTTGTACTTTTTATTAATAAATAAATAAATAAAAATAAAAAATAAGATGACGCCTCCAACGCCGTATTTACCGCGCGAAAACCATTTATTTTTCCGGTATGAAAAGTATCCCATGTTCTTTCACGGGACTCAAAGTATCTCTTTGTCAAACAGCAAATTCTGTTAAGCGGTATGAGCGTAAAGAGGTAATATACAGACATACACTTTCACTATATAATATTAGTATGGATTGTATTACGTCGCATGAGTTGGACATTCGTCACGTTTCAATGTGAACTATTTTTCATTTTTCAACTGACTATTTTTTGTTCTTTAAGAGTCCGTATACGAAATTTTGCCGATGAATATGAAATTGCAAAGGTTCGCTACAGAAATATTATTTGATTTTTCCCCTTATTAGATTTAAAAAAATATATATTCATTATTAGATTTAAAAATATATCTAAGCGCGGACTGCCGACTCGAACCTTGCGGCGAGTAATATATTGTGAGATTTAGGTTGTTTTGAATCGTGTTTTTTGGCACAATTTGTTTTTTTTTTTTCTCGAATTGGATATAATTTTATCGATACATTATTTCTATCGTTTTTTTTTTTATGAATTAAAGCTCCAAGTTGCCGAAATTAACAGCAATTCTTTGCCCATTTTGTCTGAAATTTTGCCGAGTTACATATTTTTTTACTCAACTATTTCATATCAAAGTGGTAAAAAGTAATTCCAACATTGTATGGACAACTTTCTCAACAGTACATTGTATTTTTTTCATACCGTTAAGACGTCAATACAATCCATAAACAGATGATATTCTAAGCCTATTACAGCAAAAATCACAAAACTGTCGCGGGTTAATTGTGTTGGATTATTTAAAAATACTTTTAAAAAAAATCTAGCTCCAACATTAGATTATAATTGAAATGATCTTACATGTTGTGCATTAAAACTTATCGAAATACTGTATTTTAACTGTAAAATCACGTCTGTTAAATCAGCAAAATCGGCAAATTTCGTATACGGACTCTTAAGGGTTGATTCAGACCGCAACGCGACGTGTAGATGCATTTTTAAATTTATTTAAATATGGATTTGACAGATTCGTATCGTGTTTTTGTGTCCCAGCCCTTCCTCGGAT
The DNA here is from genome assembly GCA_905333045.1 of Lysandra bellargus. NCBI lineage: Eukaryota > Metazoa > Arthropoda > Insecta > Lepidoptera > Lycaenidae > Lysandra > Lysandra bellargus. Next base: position 9,419,990 of record HG995327.1, on the reverse strand, counting down.
CGCCTCGTCTCGTCGCGTTGCGATCTGAATTAACCCTATATATGTTACTCCATTTTTACTTCTACTGCGCGAAGTCACAGCACGGCACCTAATCGGGCTAATCCAAGCTTCATCAAACAAAGCGACGTTCACATCAAGTATTCATACATTACGGTCGCATTACGAACGACATCCATTTACATAATTACTGTCAGTTAGAGCTCTTTTAAAAATTTAATTTACATTAGACTATTACAGTAAAAATATGATTTGTTTAAACGTGAACTTTGTATCACTTAAATCCCAAATTTTCTAACCAAAGAAACCTTCCCTGGACGTCTGCGAACATTTCAAAACTTAAATTAGCCAATTCGGTTCAGTCGTACAGACTGACAAAGTTTTTATTTTTTTATTTATATACAGGATGTTACAGAAGTAAGTGACAGTAAAAGATCGGTGGCTAAATTTCTAAGTTTGACCGGGTTGTGTATAATATTATACAGCCCGGTCAAACTTCACACTATGCCAATGCATTGTGTCGTAAATCTATAACATCATACCACGTACATAATAGTAATGCATCACTGATATTGCTACACACAGTGCATTACATAAGATATTGTGGTGACTAATGTTCTGCGAATGTTATAAATCTATATATATAAAACTCAAAGTGATCTATCAACGCACAGCCCAAACCACTGGACGGATCGGGCTGAAATTTTGCCTGCAGGCAGATTTTACAACGTAGGCATCCGCTAAGAAAGGATTTTGATAAATTCTAACTCCAAGGGGTTAAAATAGGGGATGAAAGTTTGTATATAATAATACTTCTTAACGCGAGCGAAGCTGCAGGCAAAAGCTCGTATAAGATAGAATGCAAAGTCACATTGATTTAATATTTTATATACTGTAAAATTTGTAAAACAAAAAACCAGGAAATGTGTAGGAAAACAAAATACGTATAAAGGTGATAATCACCGCGACTATTCACTTATAATTTAACATTATAAATTCGTTTTTGTGCATTACATTACACGTGTAAAGTAATATTAAAGATTCGACTTTGAACATTACAATATTACAATCATATCTCCCTGAACGACAGCTTTCGCGTGTAAAGTCATTCGACTTTGAGCATTCCATAGTTGAAGTTACGAATTATATCAAGATATTACACATAATATCATTACAAAGTGCGCATTGTAATCCTCGGTTCTCCTTCCTTACTGATGTAATGCTCGACTCTGTAACGTTTCATTACAAGCGAATACTCCCGCTGAGGGAGCGTCTAACAAGCACAATTATAAAATGGCAATCGGCTATTTTTGGCGGAAAAAAATATGCGGTAACTATTGGCTTTACGGAAATCACATAATGTTACTAGACGACACCCGCAACTCCGGTGCGCCAAAATTCGTTTATCGCTTAGGAATTGTACATTTTTCCCGAATAAAAACTATACTATGTCCTTTCTTGGGAGTCACAGTATCTTCATACCAAATTTTAACAAAATCAGTGGCTTGGGCGTGAAGAAGTAACAGACAAACAGACAGACAGACGGACAAACAGACACAATTACATCTACAAGGTTACGTAGCAGTGCTACGCCGTAGCGCGCGACCCTCTACATAATTTGCTAAACTATGAGGGCCGGGGCACAAAAACACGATACGACGTCGTGGATTCCCACGACACGACGTCGCATCGTGTAACTACGTCGCGTCGTGGTACGACACGACGTCGTGTCATGTTTTTGTGTCCCGGCCCTAGCAGCCGTCATACAATATTATGGCCGTACTTGTGCAACCTTGGTAAGATTAGATTTTGTATTCAACATTCAAGCGTTGTTATTCTAGACAGCACTAGTCTTTATAATTGACGCTAACGAGTAACGACCCGTAAATTAACATGTTTGCGTCCTTTTATACCCCCAAAATAGCGTATCTTTCTAATTGAGATTGTCAGAAACACAGCTAGATAATTTTAATCACGCCTCGTCTTATCGCCTCAAAGGCTTCAACACATTTAATTAATTTCAAAATCCGTGGGACGTAATTAAATTGTAGTGATGAAGGTAAATTAGTGGGAGCTCACAATTTTTGAGTCGAGTTTAAATGCAGAATGCAGCGAAGGGTCCCTAATTCCCTTAACTTCCCTTTCAGAGCCAAATTACTGCAATAAATTGACCCACTATTTTTACGAAGTTTGACCCAATGATGCGACAAACGGAGTATAATCATTTCGTATTGAAATAAACAAAAGTACTCGTAGTATAAACATTTATTTGTCCGTTTGTAGCGTCTGATGAAATGATTGGATTCTAATGTACGATATGACACTAGTTTGTAATAATAGTTCGATAAACTCAAACATAAAAGCTGTGTTAATTGCGTAGTCAGCTGTACTTTTAAATTTTGATTACTTACAAAATGCTGTGTATAATATTATAAACAACTTTGCTAAGTTACAATACATTTCTTCGTTTCGCTCTTAGCTGGCCCGTAGACGAACAATTTTATTGTCAATATCATGCTTCAATTTTATTGAACAATAATTTATTTGTCAATTAGATTGAAGGCGCGCGATGTTCAATATCAACCCTAGACGGTCACGTAGTAAGGGCCGGCTTAGGCTGGATTTAGGCTTTGTCCACATTTGTATCCTTTTCGGGTATCAGATCTCCGTCGCGTAGCATTGAAGCGTATCATGTTCGCTAGTGTGGACGCAAAATGATCGCGATGATAGCGATCATTTTACGTCCACACTAGCGAACGCTACGCTTCGATGCTACGCGACGGAGATCTGAAACGTGAAAATGATACAAATGTGGACATAGCCGTTAGGCTATGGCAGCCGCATGTCAATGCGGCTGCCCTAACGCACGTTTTATTTTAATTAAAGAATGTAAATTGAAATAAATCGTTACCGCGCAAAACGCGCGTTCCTGTGGACGTATATAAATCCAGCCAAAAAGTAGCATTTGAGGAGTTTTTTCCAGCTCATACTATGGAAGTAATTTGAAATTTTAATTTATCTGTTTGTATAAATACCACGTCGTCTATAGTTTTCCAAGACTTACTCGTGTCAAAAGGCATTATTATAATATTATGTGGTGAAGTGAAGCGGATTTTAATCAAACCAACAGGCTCGTCTGAGTCACAATGTTTTGACAAAACATAATAAGCATCAGGAAATTTGAGACCCGACCCTGAGCTGATATAAATTAAATGTTACATTGAATTCATCATCATGATCAGTATGGCTATTGGCTATTGATTTAAAGCAATACATTTAAAATTATAAAATATACACAACATATTTGTAGTCCATGGTAGGACTACAAATATTTAATATCTACTATTACTATTGTATATTTTACATAATATTATTACGCATATTATATGCCTTAAGACGAATATCTCGCGAGGAGCAATACTTCCAGTAAAATAACAATAAACGTTATTGGTATATCAATTCCAAAGATTGTACTTTAATGTTGCACGCATCTCAGCTCAATATTTTATTATTTCATAAAATAATATTCACCGATTTATCGGAATTCCTACACAAAATGAACGATAAAACATTTAATGTTGCCATACCGAGGGATTTATTCTGGCAATATTTCCGAAGTGCCTATAGCGGGGAAGACTTGGGCTAAAATGTATATCAATTTACAAGCTAATTGTTGGAATGTAAGTTCTTATCCTACGTTTCATGGCGAAGAAGTTAGTAAAAATTGCGTACTTAATTAATAGTAGGGGAGGAGAAAAGGGACTTCGGGAGTAGCTCGAGCGTGTCAGATTAAGCTTGCATAGGCTTCTGACATGTGTCTAGTTATCATGGTATAGAAATCAGATTTCTCACGTGGTGGGTAAAAAAAAAAAAATTCATATTGAAATGTCGTCGGATCTGTCAGATTAAGATAGGGGATGTTTAATATACCCCAAAGAAGCTTCCATATAAAGCACTGACGGTTCAAAGGTTAGGTAAGCCTGTAGGGACATTTTAAAATATAAAAAAAGCTTCATATTTTCTTAACTAGGCTTCGCAGATATTTTATTTTGCTCTAAACTAAATGATTTAGTCCTTGTTGTCTAAAATATATTTATAATTTACCTAAATAAGCAATTTTCTGAATATATTTTCTTTTTCAAAACTTTAAAATGGCTGCAGTTTCTGAACCCATCGCTAAAATAAAAAAAACGCTCTTATTATTTTTTTATCAGCTTTACGTAATCTACAAAACCTATTAGGTCTCCATGACGCTCGAGTGACTACAAAAATAGCACCCTCCCCTCCTCCACTATAAAGTAAATGTTTAAGCACTAGGTAATTACTAATTATAGTGTTAAAATCAACTTAGTATTTAAATCGCAATTGAAGACACAAACCGATGAAGAGTTAACTTAGAACTATTTCAAAATTGTGTTTTTTATGCAAGCTTTAGAAATGGAAATGAGTTAAAGTAAAAAAAATGTGGATATATTAGCCAGAAGATGCAATAGGTAAGTTACAAGGTTTGTTCAAACTATTAGTGAAAAAAAAAAAGAGCAATTGCCCCCATTCTTAAAATAATAGTTATTCACTTCTTCCACAAACGTCTTCAATTAGGACACCCCTTAAGTGCGATTTACATTCAGATATATCTTTCGTACTCTACAATAGTAATTTAACATTTAAATTCACAGAATATGGCGTAGTAAAAGCCCTTACAGTAGTGAAGCTGCTGGCTCGAGGCTATATGCCAGCGTATAAAAGGATTGTCCGTATTTATTTCGGACTTTCTTCTCTCGTTTCTATTGCTTTCAACGAAATAGAAAAAAGTTGTTTCAGTTATTGTTGTTGTTCGAGAATATTTTTATTGGTCGTGGTTTGTATGAAGTTGTGCAGTTTTAATTGAAGACGTAAGTGGATGAAGCGGTTCATTAACATTTAATAACAACTTGCTTTTGCCCGCGATTTCGCTCGCTTTAAGAAGTATTATTATTGACTAGGTATCAAAGTCTCAGCCTGATCGGTTGAGAATAGGCTACTTGACATACATTTAATTTCATTGAAAAAATGCATATTTCTAGTAGAACTTGGCCTAGAAAACTGTATTTCACCCTTATCGTGAAATAAAAGCTTATGATTGATAAATAAAGTCTATTTGAAAATATAATTTTATGAAAATAGGAATTGTACCGACGAAAACGCTTTTGCGGTACTTCCGATCTGGATGTGACGTCGTCCCATTTGTAATTTAATATATTTTATTTATCGCGCTCGTTATATGTAAGTTTATTTGTACATAAATAATATGAATAAGCCTAGAAATATTTATAAAATATATTTTCTTGAATAATTCAAATAAAACATCAGTTTTATATATTATCTCCATTTATTGTAGTTAGGAAATGAAATGGCCAAAACTTTTCTACAAAAGTGTTCAACGTTACAAATGATTTCTAAATTCTTTTTTAATTTTTTAAGCACTGTTAGACTTGTACGTTTAGCACATAACTTTTTTCAATAAAGAAAGTATAAAATACAAAAAACATGACGTCACACTATGGCGGCACAATGGCGGACAGTGTTTTCGGCGCCATATATAGGGCATATTTTTCAATCAACATTTTTATGGGTTTCTACTATTTAAATTTTAAAATATTAGTTTTTTTAGTGAAAATGAATGATTAAGAAGCGATTAGAATGAAGAAAAAAAAAATAGGTCAAGTAGCCTATTGACAAAGTTTCATACAAACTTTTATCCCCTATTTTATTTCCCTTTATAACTATGTCAGTCAGTCACCTTTGAGTTTTATAATAATTTCTAAATACATTATACTTAGAAGGGCAATTATTCACTTTTTACCGTAGAATTTGAAGCAACCCTGTAGCTTTCCTACTTGATTATTTAGATTCTAGTAAATATATCTGGCTACACATAGAATACATTTTTTTGTTTCAATACATTTTGTCGGTCGAAAAGCCTTTCTTTTATTAAAAAAAAAAAAAACTATAAATAATGTCTTATTATTAGTTACCCACTACATCCACTTACGTCTTTAATTACATTCACACTCGATAATAGATTGAAGCTTTCACAAGTTCAAATGTTTGGATGGAAATTAAAATATTGTAATTCAAATATTTTCATGAATTTTTTTTTTATATGACACTATATCATATTTTTCGTATGTCATCAAATCCGGAATATCTATCATCTTCGCTACTTTATTTTTGGGGTTCCGTACCCAAAGGGTGAAACTGGGATCCTATTACTAAGACTTCGATGTCTGTCCGTCTGTCTTTCTTTCTGTGTCCATATCTCAAGAACCGATACAGTTAGACCTCTGAAATTTCCACAGATTGTGTATTTCTGTTGCCGTTATAATATTGTTATTATAACAGCAACAGAAATACTAATTAATAAAATAAGTATTTGTATACTAAACATAAAATAATTAATATTATTCAATGATGATGATTTTTTGGCCATTTTTGATATTAATAATAGCAACAGTTAGGCACATGAAATATTCACAAAATCCTTAGTAATATTTGTATTCTAGAAATAATTTGTAATAAAAAAATTTTGAACAAATATATTAGGGGAGGCTCCCATACAAAAAAACTAATTTTCTTGTCAACTTTTGCTATAAAATATGTACCTAGTACAAAACCCTTCGTACGCGAGTCTAATTTGCGCTTGGCTGATTTTATTATAAAACACTCAATAGTTATTTTATATTGCGAAATAGTAAATTTTATATTCAACTAACGAGCTGACTAGTCTTGATACTCGAAACAAAGTATAGCTAAACGTAATTGGTACTTGAGCTCGCTTAACTGGAGAGAGTAATCGGATAGTCAAGGCCGGGGAACGGAGGCCGTTGTATATTATTCATGTAGGATGCCAACGTACACTGTACAGGCAGCATACATTCAAAGATAGTCTTTAGAGAATTTTATTCATGGTATTTTTTTCTGATAATACTGCATTGTACTACAGGTATTAAAGGGCAGGGTTGTAGGACAAATTATAATACAGTTGCTTGTGGTTTCAAGTAAAATGAAATTGATTTAAAAAATTATACAGTCATTAACATTATTTTGTACGTCATAATATACCGCGCAGTTTGCAGTAAAAGGCTGAACCTTTTGCAATGTTATTCACAGGTCCGAGCTAACAATACCAAAATAAAAGTATATCTCGAAACGGACTTCTTTTATTCTCACTAATTTATTGCCATACTTATAATATAAGAATTTAAATAAATTAGTGATAATATAATAGTGATAATATAATATAATAGATTTAAATAAATAAGTGATAGCTTATGATAATATTATTATCATAAAAGCGCAAGTGTGTCTGTCTGTTTTTTTTTTGCATAAAATAAGGGGGGCAAACGAGCAAACGGGTCACCTGTTAGAAAGCAACTACCGTCGCCCATGGACACTCGCAACATTAGAAGAGCTGCAGATGCGTTGCCGGCCTGTTACTTCTACACTCTCGAACCGCTAAACCGATATTGATGAAATTTGGAATGGAGATTCTTTGAGTCCCGGGAAAGATCAAAGGATACTTTTTATCCCGGGAAAGTGTACAGTTCCTGTGCGATAAACGCATTTTGTGCGCAATCTAGTAAAACATATTAATATTAAACACCAGATAAATCACATTACGAGTAATTTAATTTTGTTCACGTATAATAATAATTCTACAAAAATCTCGAACTAAGAATAAAACGTAGGTATTTGTACCTTTTATTTTACTAATAAGATAGGATATTCGTAAGGCCTAGATGCTTGAAATCTAAATAAACGTCTTTACTAAATCTTTACTAAAATATAAAATATCATGGCTCTTAAGACTATTTCATAAAATCAATTTAATCCGATAATATAATGATATTTGCGATAATTTAAAACAGTTACCAACCAAAGATAACACTGTGTGTGATTTTAGAGCCAGTCCACACGGCGCGTTGCGTCGACGCGGTGCTGCCGTTTGACGCATAGCCGGCCACACGGGCGCTGCGCCATCGCAGTGTTATTACGAAGCAGTCTTAAAAAATATTTTTTTTACTCTAAAAAATATTTTTTAGTATTTAAATATCTTGTAGTAAATTTACTATTTATTTATATATTTTTTAGTGTTTTACTCTATTTTTTAGTGTTTAAATATTTTGTAGTAAATTTACTACAAAATATTTAAACACAAAAAAAAAAATTAGTATTTAAATATTTTGTAAAAAAAATGTGCAGGAACCTAGGTAATTACTATTTTAAGCTGAAAAATAACTCAAACATGTTAAATATTTTCGTACGAGAAAATGATTTTGGTATTACGTATGTATGAGAATTTAGAGGGTAGCCCGGCCCCTTAACGTCAACACCCCCTCCCGCTTCGTCTCGGGGACTGCTATCGGTCATGTATGCGTTGCGACGACGCAGCGCGCCGTGTGGTGGGTTATTTGTATGTAAAATAACGCAACAGCAGCGCTGCGTCGACGCAACGCTGACTCAACGCGCCGTGTGGACTGGCTTTTACAACTTACAGTTGGTACAACTAATATATATTCTATGCTTACAGTCATGTTTTATTGTTATTGGTACGTTAGTAGACCAGCTAAATAGACAAATAATTGTGTGCTCGTATGTAAACACAGAGTAGAAAATTAAGATGGCGTTCAGCTCTTTTATGGAATTAGAAAATACGTGGTTCAATTTTGTAGTAAAACTTAATCGCTTAGGCATTGAAGTATAAATTAAGTTATCCATTGCTTTAAAATGCGACGTTAATTAATTTGTAGATGTTTGTAAAGGTTTGAAACCAAATTAAGTAGAAGACTAGATCATCATCATCATCACTATAGTTTGTCAATTTTATGATAGCTGACATGATACAAATTCAAAAATATGAGGCAAAATCCATACTCACTTAATATTACAAATGTGAAAGTGTATCTGCCTGTCTGTCTGTTACCTCTTCACGCCCAAACTGCTGAACCAATTTTGCTGAAATTTTGTATACTTAGAGATACTTTGTGTTCCGGGAAAGGGCATAGGATACTTTTTATCCCGAAAAATGTACGGTTCCTGTGTGATAAACTAATTTTGGCGCAAAAGAGTTGCGGGCGTCATCTAGTTCTCTTATAAATTACCTACTATCTCCGTCCCTAATAAAAATCATATTGTTTAGTAGGTACATATGTATAATATACGTTTTAAAATTGTATCTGTTCTGATATATTTTTTAATTGTAATAAAATACAAGCAATCTTATGCCTGTAACTCTACATTAACATTGAACAGTTTATATTTTTAACTTATCGTGATGTGTACAAGTGACGAACACACAAAACGCTTTAAAACAGGAATGTAAACATAATACTTTTATTTCAGTCCATGCAAAATTCGAGGCCGCGTCGTGAATAATAATAGAGATCTAATAAGGTCACCAGCACAAAATGTGTCACAAGTATGAAAAGCTATTTCGGATTCTTACAATGTAACAGAGGTCACAGAGTCCAACAGGGGTCACGAATTGTTCAAACGCCAGAAACGTTCGTAACTTTTTGATACCATCAAGAATTGTATTAAACTAAACGTCAATTAATTTTGTCTGATTTATTTTAACTAGGTGACGCCCACAATCGTTTGCGCCAAAATTGCTTATCGCGCGGGAACCGTACATTTTTCCGGGATAAAAAGTATTCTATCTATAGTATCTGCATACCAAATTTAAAATTACCCCCTGCAAAATCAGTTCAGCGGTTTGGGCGTGACGAAGTATAGTTCTTGCAATCTACGAGTGCGCCTAGCCTTTATTTGTAGTTGGAAATGTGTATAGATATTTTCGTTAATGTGCGTACCTGACGGAGCAGTCAGTAGCGAGCGAGCCATGTACGCGTGTATAGATATGGTCACTCACACAACTAAGGGCGACGCGCGCTCGTAGATTGCAAGAACTATAACGGACAGACAGACAGAGAGACTGGCATACACACTTTCGTATTTTTATTATTAGCATGAATCTTTTCTTGTGTCGTTGCAAGTGAATATTAAAGTGGGTATGACTTTAGTAAGACTTGTAAATGCCTCCCTGGCCTGGTAGAAACGCACTGAAATAACTAAATAATCGGCCAAGTGCGAGTCGGACTCGCGCGCGAAGTTGATTGATTGACAAGAAACTTATAAATTAGATGGCCATGTAAAAATTCAGTCCCGCGCCCGCTTTTTGTTCATGTCAGTTTATTCATTACACTGGGTTATGAAAGCGTCCCTGTGCTTTACGTACACACTTGAACACTTTAAAAGAACGCTTGCGTATACAGCTTGCTTTTGATAAAACAGGTCACCGAAAAGGGGTTTGAAATTTTTCTAAGAGTAGAAACTTGAGTAAGGGTCTCTAATGCCCCGTTTTCACCAACATCACCTAAAATTATCTAGGTGTCCCTTAAGCCTTTTTTTTTTATGAAATAAGGGGGCAAACGAGCAAACGGGTCACCTGATGGAAAGCAACTTCCGTCGCCCATGGACACTCGCAGCATTAGAAGAGCTGCTGCGTTGTCGGCCTTTTAAGAGGGAATAGGGTAATAGGGGAAGGTAGGGACGGGAAGGGAAGGGAATAGGGGAGGGAAGGGAAGGGAGTAGGGTAGGGGATTGGGCCTCCGGTAAACTCACTCACTCGGCGAAATACAGCGCAAGCGCTGTTTCACGCCGGCTTTCTGTGAGAACGTGGTATTTCTTCGGTCGAGCCGGCCCATTCGTGCCGAAGCATGGCTCTCCCACGTATAAGCCTTAAGCCAATATTACTTATTCTCCGTAGCTCTTTGGTGACCTATATCACTACATAGTATAAAACAAAGTTGCTTTTTCTGTCCTCATGTCCCTTTGTTCCCTCTATTCTTTAAAACTACGCAACAGATTTTGATGCGGTTTTCTTTAATATGAAGATATTTATGGAAGTTTGCTATTTTACAAGTAAAATATCAGACGGCCATTCGATAACAGATTAATTCTCAAGGCAACCGTCACCTAACGTCGTCGTCGTCGCCACCTACGTCACCTAACGGGATCGTCAATTCATCCCTTAAATTATAAGGGTAACCTAATGTTTTAACGGATGAATCGCATAATAAGTTGTTTTATTCAAAATATACGTCACATAAAAGTTACGGGATTGTCAATTCATTCCCTAAATTATAATGGTTTAGGTGTCACTTAAACGTCGGTGAAAACAAAACTGACGTTGGGTGCCCCTTATATATGGGCTTAAGGGACACCTAAATAATTTTAGGTGAAGTTGGTGAAAACGGGGCATTAGAGCATTAAAGCAATATTTAATATTATCATTTGTTATATTATAGTAAGTTTAATATGAAACATCCATCTTGGGTTGCCATATCTAAATTCTAAGCGAGATTAATTTATTCATAGCAAACTTAAATTATTGCGTTTAGTTTCCCAACTTGTAGAATACTGTCTTCGCATTCAATCAGAGCTCGAAAATGCACTTAAACTTTCCCCGTTTTAGCAAAACCAAATGGCGGAAATTATAATATTCGTAATCATTATCATCACCCGTCCATCACTGACAAGTTTTTGTCTAAGATGTGATGAAAAATGACACCAAAATAATTAATAAACATACACTTTTCATATCGAGGCAAGAAGCACGTTACCTGAAAGGGTTTTTTGGGGCCATTTCAATGATTTACGGCTTGGAATAGATGTTGATGATGCAAATTTAGCTTGTATGAAGATTTTTCTATCAAATGTGCATCATCTAATCCTGAATCATGAAATCTTGTTAAGCTATTAAGATGCAACAAAAGACATTAAATAGAAATATTATGAATAAAGTACATGGAATTTTATATTACAATTTTTATTTGCAACTTTAATTAAATTTACGATAAAATACATATACATTCATAATTAATTAATGTAATAATATCATCCATTTCGATTACATAAGATGAGTCACTTAAACGGCAATAATATAATATCGCTTAAGCAGATTAAACGGGAATTAAGCGGTAAGCGATAATTGCAAGCAAATGGTGCAAGTCCAAATGGACTTCACATGTTAACTTCAATTAACAGGCTGCTGTTAGCGGTGATGTATCGCGTTTTTGCGTTAACACTGCAGACTGCGCTATTGCGGGTTTATTCATCATAGTATATTGTATTCTTTTTAATTATTTTTAAGGGAGTAAAAGGTCTTATGTCTAGGTCTTAGGAAATATGGTGTAGTAAGAATAATCCCCATCCTTTAAGCGTAGAAATAAAATATTTTTAATCAAGGATACCTCCATTTATTTGACAGAAAAAACTGTTTTTCCTTCGAATAGGCATCAGGACTACTGGACTGGTTTGGATATAAATTGGGGCAAAATTAAATTATAGGCGATAGAGAAATATACAATGTGTCCCGAGACCGGGTGTCCGATCCTTTAATGTCATTATCTATGGCATATTTAATCGACAAATTGGCTCTCAAATTTTTTCTCTCTCTCACGGTTGTAAAATGGCAGCCATTTTAGTTTTTCTCGGGCTTTACACTAATCTGACCAATACTTCTCATGTAAATATCCTATGAAGATAAAAAAAAGGTGTCATTTGATAGCTAAACTTGTGGACTATGCTTACGTAGGCAATATGTTTTAAATTTCGTGGAATTAAATATAGAAAAACCAAAGTTTAAGAAAATAAATTTGTGTATTTTTCAATTAATGGCTTTTTGTGAAAAATCTAGCGGAGCCCGTCCTCTCTTTTCTACTGCTCTCTTCACACTCACGCCCGTCTTTCATATGCCAGGTGAAAAAAGACGATTGCCAAGTTAGCGGGCAGATAGAGGTTTTCTGTTTTTAAAGGGCTTTTTATATTGAAGTGGTAAAAAGTAATTCCAACACTTTATAGACGTTTTTCTCAACAGTACATTGTATTTTTTTATACCGTTAAGACGACAATACAATCCATAAAAAGGTGATATTCTAAACCTTTTATAGCAAAAATTACAAAACTGTCGCGGGTTTGAGTTGGATTATTTAAAGATACTTAAAAAAAATAAAAAATCTAGCTCCAACACTATATTATAATTGAAGTGATCTTACATATTGTGCATTAAAACTTATAGAAATACTGTATTTTAACTGTTAAATCACGTCTGTTAAATGAGCGAAATCGGCAAAATTTCGTATACGGACTCTTAAACTGGTTCTTTTTTGTTTTAAAAAGATAGAATACGTTTTCATATTAAATAAATTCTTGATTTCAATGCCCTAAGTCAGATAGTTTAGAAGTTATAACGATTTTCCTATGAAGTATATAGGTCAGCTTAATATGAAGTCACAGATTTTTTTTTTTCAAAAGTTGGAAAAAAAAGTTTGAACTCATGATTTATATATTATATTTTATTGACAAATTGGCTTTCAAATATCTTTTTTCTCTAACTTTTGAAAAAAAAATTCTCTGGCTTCATGCAAATCTGACCTATACTTCATAAGAAAATAGTAAAAGTACGTATACTTTGATGTATAATAGGCAATATTATAATAATGCTATTTTGTTGTTTGATAGATAATATTATATTCGGGACATATCAAAGCTTGTATAAAAATATAGAATTAAAACAGTAAAATGGGGTATTGATAATCATAGGTAAATTTCTAAAAACTAGTTCTTTATTCTTTGAAATGTCATGAAATCCGATATATACAAACAATAGTGAAACGGAGATTGGATGCGCATCGGTTCTTTGCCAGTTGGTTCCTTCATAGTTCATACAACCTTTTTACAACTACCGTATTACCAAGTTTGCTTTTGATCTATCAGGTTTTCTTTTTATGGTTCTATTTGGAATTCGTATTTGTTTGTTGAGATATTATAAGTTACTGACGACAAGTAGAAAATAGAAAATTCCTTTTGACAATCTACAATAATATCTATAATATATATCCATACTAATATTTTGAATGACAAAGTGTGTCTGTCTGTCCATCTGTCTGTCTGTTACCTTTTCAGGCCCAAACGATCTGAACCAATTTAGTTGAAATTTGGTATAGAAATACTTTGAGTCCTGAGAAAGGACATAGGATACTTTTTATCACAGAAAAATGTGCGGTTTACGTACGATAAACGAATTTTGGCGGAACGGAGTTGCGGACATCGCAGTTGAGCATAACGGGGCGACACTGATAGCAACGAAAAATGTGCAAAACAAGTGCTAAACCGCTATATAAGTCAAATCGCAACATACTTAGAGCTACCGCACACCTGAGACACGACTGTCTTAAGACAGACTATCGCATAATAAAATGCACTAGATGCGCACATTTGAGACAAGACGTCTCATAGACAAAGTTGTCTAATGCGCCCCGTGACAAGTCTGACTAACGACTGTCGGCTTCCCTTTGAAGTGTATGCGAGCGCGCACATCTACGACAAAACTGTCTAACCACAATAGACATAACTACCAATAGTTCGATTCAAGGCTTGGAAACCTGGTTTATCTTCGCGATCCTATTCGTTAGAAACGCCATACATTTCCAAAAGAGCGTTTTCAAGAGTGTTTGGCATATTGGCTATTAAATGGTGCACTAGAAAGGGATAGAAGAATCACTCCACTAGTTACTTTCCGCGAGAAATTAACCAGGTAATTTCAGAAGCAATACCGCTCGCATCTCTATTTCGCTCCGAACGAACACTTATCCAAAAACCTGGTTATAGAGCGTTTTAACCTGGTTAAAATAATACCGGTTCCGAGAGTTACTTTCCGCGAGAAATTTACCAGTTACCAGGTTAATTTCAGAAGCAATACCGCTCGCATCTCTATTTGGCTCCGAAAAACGCTTATCCAAAAACCTGGTTATAGAGCGTTTTAACCTGTTTAAAAAAATACCGGTTCCGAGAGTTACTTTCCGTGAGAAATTAACCAGGTTAATTTCAGAAGCAATACCGCTCGCATCTCTATTTTGCTTCGAACGAGCACTTATCCAAAAACCTGGTTATAGAGCGTTTTAACCTGGTTAAAAAAGTACCGGTTCCGAGCTCTGGACTTTGATTGCAAGGACACGGACAGGTTTCAATATATTATGTCAAGTTCGTCGGGTTTCACTATGATTATGAATATAAATACTTATATATTTCAAAATTAGATTCTGCAAATTTTGATCACAATAAAATGTGCCAAAACATAAACAATAATACGACCAAAAAGAGAAACACGTCCAGCGATCCAAGTACTATCTTTCCCGTCGAGTATTTCTCGTTTATTTTTGAAGTTATGTTTATCCGAATGAGAACTTTTCTATCTACATATATCTATAAAATGTTTCAGAACTGCTCGCAATAGACGCAAAATGCACTCGGTTTTAATTTTATTAATATACAACTTGTTATTTGAAATACCTAAGTTGTAAATATAAATTATTTCAAATTGACGTGTTTCACATCCCATTTTTAACGTGTTTAACATGTTTAGAGCTAATTTCACTAACCTCTGTTTGTTAAATCCTAACAAGGCATTACTTAACGGACCTTAGAAAATTAAACAGCCTGTTAAAATACTTATGTCCCACAGAAAAATTTAACAGAGGATTAGTAAATGCAACGTTAAGTGAACAACGAGTGAACGAAATTGCAATGTACAAGTTTAATACGACATGTTTGCTGCAATGTGTCACTTTCTTCCTTAATCGTTTAATAGTAGATAATGCGACCAAATAAAAATATCATCGATCGCATACATTTGTTACGATATAATAAATAGTTCTTCTTAATTTACCAGGATAATAATTATTATCTGTCAAAGCTGAAAACATGAATCTTACAAACTTTTATTTACATATTTCGGTTTGGTAATTTTGATACAAGTTAGTATATTTGCAATGTCAAGGAAAATCCGAGGGCTGAATTTTTGACAAAGTGAAAATAAGTAGTTATTCATAACTATGAAAAATAATTAATAATAAGGACGTAGCGCCGGAAACATAGCGGAAACTCTCAAAAGTCAAAAGAGATTCTTTTATTTATATCACCGTAAGATTGTAAACACCGCGAGATTGTAATATAACGAAGTGATGGATTGTAAACAAACAATTTTCCGGTGATTTTAAATTAATTATTTCGTATTTAAAATAACTTCAATGCTCATTGGTATGAGATGTAAAACATAAAATAAAATTTAGATGTATTTATAGTGCTGTTTGGATGTTCAGTTATTAAAATTAACCTAATTTATGATTCAAACTGCACTTTAAATATATCTAAATTTTATTCAATGTTATACATCAAATATTCAGGCAATTGAAGTTATTTTAAATACGAAATAATTAATTTAAAATCACCGGAAAACTGTTTGTTTACAATCCATCACTTCGTCATATTACAATCTCGCGGTGTTTACAATCTTACGGTGACATTTATATTGCATATTATTGTCTTTGAAAGTTGTTGTATTGACTTATAAGTCAATACAACAACTTTCAAAGACAATTATTATTATATAACAGCCTGTTATATATTTAACGGACCTCCACAGTAGGAATTAAATTTAACACCATGTTAGGTGATTTAACGTGACATTAGGGCATGGTGGAACGCTCGAAAGCTCTAACAAGCCATTAACTGATTTAACAAGACATTATTTATGTAACATTGCTTGATGAAACTCGGTATTAAGTTCGTAGTGACAAGTTAACAACCCTAGCGATTTTCGTCATATACGTCAAATTTAAGAATTTCTAACTTCTAAGTCGGTATACTCTATAACTCTGTGTACTCTGTCCAGGCGTTCTCTACTGTTTAATATTATACAATTGTATGCGTTGCGTCATCGTAGTCAAGACAGTTTTGACTTGGTGTGCGCCACGTGACAGACACAACTGTTTTAATTGTGTCGTAAGACTGACTTGTCTATGTGAAACAAGACTGTCTAACTACAGTCGTGTCTCCGATGTGCGGTCGCACTTAGGCCTGAACTCAGAACTATCTGAACTAAGCGTTAAAAGAGGTGTAGTCAAAATAAAGAGAGTATTTTCATACTTTTAAGGCGACGCATTTATAATAATAATAATAATAATAATAATATCTATGAACGCTTCACACCACGTCAGTCTGGCCCCGTGGTAAGTACCTGAAGGACTTGTGTTACAGGTACCAGACAACGGAAATATATATAATACTTTTGTACTATACATATATTTAAGATTTTTATTATATGATACACATATTTAATACACATCCATGACCCAGGAACTTTATAAACTTTTTTGTTCCGTCGGCGGGACTCGAACCCGCGACCTCCGGCTTGAGCTACCAACGCGCTCACCACTGCGCCACGGAGGTCGTCAATTTATAATTTGGCTGTAGCGATATCGATTTTTCTTAGCAATGACTAAAGCTAAGAAATTAAAGTTAATTGTCAGTATTCATCATGTCTTTGTCTTTGAATTACCCATAGCATAACACGATTGGTAAACTTTTATAACACAGAATAATCAATCAAAAAGACCTCTGCGGGGCTAAAATGATCGCTTTGTTGAATCATGATATGAATCATAATATGATTCAATTCTTTAAAATCGCAAAATGCAACTCTGCTTGCAATTCATTTCTGTATTTTTGTACTGATTTGACATTTGTCAGTTTGACAGTTTTGACAATTCATTTGCTGAATTGATTGAGAGGAATTGCTAAATGTTACCATTTTAGCCCCGCTGTAAAGACATTCGTATTTTACCAACAGAGGAGAGTGATTTAAGTTTCCAAAATTTGTACATAGATTGGTTCAAGCATACACTTTAATTTGGCCATAGCTTATATGAAATGTGTTTATGGTTTTTAAATTACACGACAAAAACCATTTTGTCGCTTACGTCCTATTTATTTTTTGCTGTTCCATTGCTTGTTTGAAAACAAGCAATCCAAAACGTATCCAACACCATAGAATTATAACCTCGCCATAGTATTGACATCGTTATCCAACACGGTTTTTTTACTTTAACGCGGCGTCACCTTAATGGAACAACTATGTGTCTCAACTCTTATCTCAAGTTCAAATATTATAGGCTTGAATATCTTATCTAACTTGAAGTTGTGCGGTGGCTCCGCCCTCGTATCAAGAGTAAAAACAGCATTCTGCGGCAAACGTAAATTGTTTATGCTAAATTCTATCTAAGTTGGCTCAGTAATTTTCGAGCTCAGTATTCCACGCAAGCAAAGATTTCCTTTTCGTTATACTAATAATAATAATTATCAGTATAGATTAATTAAATGTTAATGTTGACCTCTATATAATACGGATTGGTACAGACACACCTCCTACGCTACCTATACGGACTTAAAACCGGCCTGAATACTGAAATACTAACGAGATATCGATTCAACTTTAAATATATATTGCAAACACCAGTGCTGCTACGTTAGTACGTTTATCTGGCCTAGGTAGAGAAAATATAGAAGTATTTGATTTAATATTATTGTTACGGATACGGGCAATTGTTTACCTGCGCGCGACAGTTGCGCGTACTTTCTAGAAAAGTCCAACCCTTGTTTATGTGAATTGCGTGTTTACGTAAACAATCCAGAATGGAACGTTCCAGAAAGCGTTGCGGGCCATATAAAAGGTAAACAAGCCGGCAATCAGTTCAGTTTGATACAAGCGATCATCAAGGCGACTTAGAAGTGAGAACAAGTGATCAATAGTGAGTGACAGTGATAGTGCTTAGTGATTTGGATCTAGTGCTTAGTGTTTGGACTTAGTGATTTGTGTGAGCTAGTGTTTGTGAATAAAGTCTTCAAGAGAGTCACCAGGTCTTTCTCTCTGAATCCTTCGAACCCTAGCACGTAACATTATTAATAGAGTAGTATGTGGATGCAGCTTGTGCGCTTTTGTTTTTTTTTTTTTTTCAGAAAAATACAGAGTCTAGATGAATATACGTAGTAGCATGTTAAAATCACAAACGAATGTTTAAGTACGGGAAAGGACACGCCTTTACCGTACTTTTTAAATGATACAGTGTCTTATAGTTTGAAACAAAACATTACCTCTTTACTATTTGTGTAGCGTTACATATCTAGTCAAAATCTGCAATTCGTGTCCATTATGCATAATAATATAGATTAGCTGCACTAAGCACACCATTACTTGTCTAGTTATTCATTGTGTAAATATTTTTTATTCAAAGTTCGTACGATACAATGTTCTATAACATAAAAAGTTATATTTATAATTAAAAAAAAAAAACTAGGCCTTTACATCCGTTGTGGATGATTTATACAGTATTTTCAGAGTGAAGTAACCACTACTCAAATACTGTAGTGCCTGGGACAAGATTTTTAAATGTCCGTATGGTTGCCCAAGCACAAACGGCATTTTCGCAACATAGTCGGCCTAGTCCAGAGGAATGAACTAGTCAATACTTCTGGGACCAACTATGAGGGTGCAGGTTCGATCCCGGGTGGAGGCGTGTACCAATGAGACATTTTTTGATCTCAGGTACATAATACGATTTCATAATAATAGATAATAATATGGTCGTACCTAAACTTATATAGATACGAAGTTTAAGCCTTAGACCCTTTACAGAAGTTTTATGTAAGGTCCTTCAACTATATTATGTATCCCTTAGGACTACCGACAGTACCAAGTTAAAGCTCTCTTTGAGATATTTATTAATCAGTTGGAACTATAGGACTATAAAATATTATGTAAGTTTATAATGAAGTCGTTACGTATTATTAAGAAATATTGTTGGCAGCGATTTCTTGTAGGAATCGTGCATATAATATGCGCACCAAATAACCTCCTTTGCCTAGTCTATAACTGCAATTTTCATTAAAATCGGTGATGAGTGATGAGACACATTTTATCATCATCATCATCATCACTACCATATTATACTTAGTACTTACCATGCATTGTCCCATGATTATAGGAGCCTATTATGACCCTATTATTGGTACGGTCACAGTCCTTTAGATCGAGACTCAAGTTTGTCAAGCGATTTAAAAAAATCTATACTAATATTATAAACCTGAAGAGTTTGTTTTTTCGCTCGAACACGCTAATCTCAGAAGCTACTGGATAGTGGTCCGATTTAAAAAAATATTTCAGCATTAGATAGCTCATTTATCGAGGAAGGCTGTAATATTATATGATTACGCTAAGAATAATAGGACCAAAGAAACAGATGAAAACGTGGAAAAACTGGGAAAAATGTTAAAAAGGGTTTATCTCACGAACTACTGGAGCATTTTTGATATTATTTGGCACAGATATAGAGTAGACCACGTCATAAAGAAAGGTCATAAGCTTTTTTGGCGGGAAAATATACGGTTTTCGCAAAATTCCTAATTTACGCGGGCGAAGCCGCGCGGGACATCTAGTATTATATAATTATATATAATTTCAGTTTTCAAAAATCATTATAAACGTTATGGCTGGCTTTCAAGTATTAAGTAGATAAGTAGTTAACTAAATTTCAACTTAATTTTTAGTTATTAATTGCATGTAAACAAAATTTAGTAGCAAGTTAAAATTTAGTTAAGTACTAAACAAGATAATTCGAATTTTGACTATTTTCTCGCAGGCGGGACTTGTCACTTGACATATTTCCGCTGGCACTTCAAATTAAGTTGACTACTTATCAACTTAATACGTGTAAGGGCCTGTATTCACTTTGATTAGTGCGAGTGCAAGTGATTAGTTCAAGAGATTAGTGATTAGTAGAAATCAAAGGACTTGCACTAATCAGTCGCTGTCCACACGTACTTTTACCTGATTACTAATCACCTGCACTAATCACTTGCACTTATTACTAATCAAAGTGAATACAGGGCTTAAACCGGCCAGGTAAGTTGAATAGGGTTGTGACATTAAATAATTCATATTGATATATTATAAGCGCATAAGCCCAAACGTCAAATATTTCACAAACGATTTCCCATTTCATCTCAAAAGAACGATTCCATTTTGACACCTTTCAAAGAACTCCCCCGAGATAAAAACGCTGAAGCCTCATACCTAGCGATAAATTGAAAGAGACATAAATAATATGAGCTTTATTCTGTTCGAAGAGCTGTCCTATTTTCTATTCCACTTGGCACATGCGACCTCCCATTTTTCTAACTTTCCGCTTATCGAGCCTCTCGCAAAGGATAACTTTATTTTGCAAACCTAAATTCTTTATGCTGGGCTTTTGTATGCAAAACACGCTGTCTGGGAAACGTCAAAACTGGGTTACAGCTACTATGCGTTACAATAATAATGGTTTTATACTTAGATTTAATAGTTGAATGGTTGTGAAGAGAGGTGGAACATAATATTATTTTCATCATAATACATTTAGAAGATGAACAAAACGCCCAAATCAAAGAGAAAATTATTGGAATTTTCTCAAGCATGTAACAAAACAGAGTGATAATAGTGTTTGTGTCCCTTGTACTTCTATACTAATACTTAATATTACAAATGCGAAAGTGTGTATGTCTGTCCGTCTGTCTGTTACCTCTTCACGTTCAAACCGCTGAACTGATTTCGCTGAAATTTGGCATGGAGATACTATGAGTCCCGGGAGAGGATACATGCTTTTTATCCCGAAAAATTTACGGTTCCCGCACGATAAACGAATTTTAGCGCAACGAAGTTGCGGGCGTCATCTAGTATTACAATATATTTCACTGCTGGTGCTGGAAGAGTTACTCTATAAATAAATATGCCATATACTCTGTAAATAATAATATTGTTCTATTTCATATAAAAAATATATTTTTTAAATTGAAAAAATATTTTTACCCTTAAAAGACTATTTAACGTAATAACTTTACACCTATCTCTGAAAACAAGTTTGATACGAAACTGAAAAATTCAATGCGGGCTTGTAAACAGTGAGACACTAAAAACATCGACATCAACAAACTGGGACCAGGGTCGATAACTGTCAGCAAACAGTTTTTCTCATTTTATATCACGAGTTCTGTTTAAAAATTGCTGTGAAAATATATTTTTTTCATATCAAATCCATATATAAAAATAGATTGTAACCTGAATGTCTCGCCAAACGAAAGCAACGGCTCAGGCTAAATTTGGTTTAAAAAATAGTTATATAATTTCGAGAAGGTTTAAAACGGTATTTTTTTCTTGGAAGCATCGAAAATCTTAGCGCTTAATTCTCAATTAATTATTAATATAGGTGCGATGTAACAACGAAGCAATCTTGATTCATGGCAACTCGGAATAAATAAAATTAATAGACTGGTAATTAAAAGTTATTCTAAGTTTCAAGTTGACTTATCGCTAAGTTTTATCGACAAATCAACAACTGAACATCACTGTTAAATTCATAATTCACTTAAAGCGATCCAATATTTGTAAAGGTATCTTTAATTTGAACATTAATTATTATGTTCTCAGCCAGAGTAATTACAGTTTATTTGATAACGGAAAAATACTGTTTAATGCAGTTAAAGATTTATTTAAAAGCAAACTAAAAAAATGATTTTAATGACCACAATAATGAAATGTTTAAACTTTGGGGATTTATTTATTTACAGTTGTGATAACGTAACGTCAACTGCCGTAATTATTCTTAATAATAATTATACTTATAATTATTATTAGGACTCTTATATCATAACTAAATTGAAAGATATCAAAGCATTATTATACGAAACATTCTAATGTTACGTAATGAATGATTGCTTGACAAGCAATTCATTTTTTATTTATTATATTGGTATAGAATCTATTTATATTAATATTAGAAAAATTAGGCAACACCGATTTTTACCATAGTATATTTAATTAAAATTAAAAAATCGAAATATGACTTATTTAATCGCATTAACTGTAGAATTTTTATTTTAAATGCAGCTAGTATTTTTCTAACGATAAAAACTATTCCGCTCTGGAAGCATACACGGAAATCCTTCTTTATCTACCGCAAACAGTGTTGGTATTTTCCGGTCTGGTAGTCTATGGTCGCAGTGTTGCCAACATGTTGACATAATTTTTGCATAAATAATTGTAAGTTTTAAATGGCGCTTTAGGTGTTTTGTGGCGTGTTTACGACTGTGGAGTTTATTTAAAGTCTTTTTATGCGTTCATTTTACAGTTCTGTGGCTTTAACAGAGCGAAATAAATGTTAAGTGTTTCCAGTGCACTGTTCTTTTTTATGGAAATTAAAATACACCTTGCAATATAAAATCATTTTCTCAGTTATATTTTATAGCTTAAAATATTATATTAAGCGCAAAATAAATTTACATAGAAATATTTGAATAGCCTGTGTTTTAAAAGCTTATTATACATTTAAATGTAAAATTTATTGTTAGCTGAAAAGTAAAAATACGATAAATTAATCTGTTATAACACAATCAAAAAGTTTTGTTCTCGAAAAAATATTATACGTTGAAATTCAGTCTAAAATTGGAAATAAAATGGGCGCAACTGAAACAATAATCTAAATATTTTGATATAATATAAATCTCTTAGAATACAAGCCAAAATGTTTGAGAAATAACACAACAAATATATTTTTGCTATACCTTAGGGTAAACACAGAAGGCCTGACAAAAATAAGAATAGCAACAGAAAGATTCTAATATTAAATGATCTGACAAAATTTCCCCAAGGGTTTGTCAAGATTAAATTGTTTGCCACCATAAATAACAATGGCGTTCGCTTATCGACCATTTTGTGGACTTTATCGCGGTGTTGCAAATAAATTGAAATCTCCCCAAATAAGGGGAAAAGAGAAATTAGAAAAATTTCATTAACATTTTTGTTCTAATCACATTCTTAGTTTGAATGATAAATTTATTCAAATTTTTGTTTGTGTTATTTACGGTAGCTTTAGTAAATTAGCAGGATAGAAAAAGAAGACTGAAATTTAAAAATATTCTTGTTCAACAGAAGAATATTTAATGCTTGTATTTAATTTTTAGTTGCGTGTTATACTCGTAGAAGTAACATGTTTGCCTATTATAGTATCCAAGAGGTTAGGTAACATAGATATTGAATATTTTACAATGCCTAAAAGTGAACAATTACTTACTATGGAACCATCCTTTATCCTAGTTAATTTTATTCCTCTTTTTTATTTCATAATTTTGTGAGTTACTTATATTTTATTTTACTTTTCATAAATATTGTATTAAACTAAATGAATGTATAAAATCTAACAAAAATATAGGATCCCATATTTCACTGCACGATATTATGTATTACTAGTATTCTAATATTCTATTTATAAAGGCGAAAGTTTGTGAGGATGTATGGATGTCTGGATGCATGGATGTAAGATCTTTCTTTCACGCAAAAACGATTGAATGGATTTTAATGATGAAAATTTACAAATAATTTTATTTGTTCTTTTTTTATGCTCAACGATTACTCCGCCGTTTATGAACCGATTTTCATTTTTTACCCGACTGCCAGGAGGGTTATGTTTTTGGCGCGTATCTTGTATGTATGTATGTATGTAATATTCTTTATTACCTCGTATCTTCAGAACCGCTAAACGGATTTTCACATTTGATGTATCGTTGGATTTGTCTTCATAGCCCAAGTGTTCTTAGATAGGTGACATTAAAAAAACAAAATGGCGGATGTTTGATGCCATATTGTAAGGTAAAAAAAAAAAATTCTACCAAGCATGTCGAGTAAGGTATCAAAATAAAGGATTTTAAGCACTGATTCTAAATATGTATATAACTTGCAGTTTTAATGTTAAATAGAACGATAATTGAAGACGTGAGTGGAAGAATCGAACAAGGAGCATTTCGTAACATACGAACAATACCTAATTTTTTCCCTATATATTTTAATAAAACTTGTAACTTATCTACTTTATAACCTAGCTAATATATCTGGCTACACATATAATTCATAGTTTTTCTATTTCAAATATTTTTTCCGGTCCTAATGCCTCCATTTAAGCAAAAAAACGGGAAGATTTTTCATGTTACTTACCTTATTCTTCCACTCACGTCTTGAATTATAATAAAAAAAACATAAACCCGCCTGCATGGATAAATAGGTACAACAATTAAAAATCAACTGAAATTACTGAAACAAGATGAAAATTCAATGACAAAGTATTAAAAAAAAACAATGATTAGGTACTTAAAACCAGAAACATATATTGAAACAGTACTAAACCTATGTACCTACGTATTATAGGTAGGTAAATCGTTTGGCGAAAAAAAAAAATCTTACACCTTTGTAGTGGTATGGCGGCCATTAGGCGCCGTCGGAAAAGTATGGCAAGGTGATTTTCGTGAATGGCTACTCGACGATGATTAGCTATGCAAAAATTAGCCTGGTACAAATGGTTCAGTTTTTTTATTAACGTATTCGCGTCGGTATGGCGGGCTGTAAGCCGCACCCGACAAGTATGGCATTACGCTTTCGCCTACTTATTTTTTTTCGACTATCTGAAAATACAAGCATTTTTGTGGTACAAATCGTTCGACACTCGTTATTTATCCGACACGTTCGATCAACGCCCACGCGCTTGGGCTGCCAGTGCGAGCGCTATGACCATCATTTTCCTTTTTGACTTTACGTAATTATACCCCTGTAAAACCGCCATACTGGTACAAATCACCAAGAATTTTGTGTCACTATCTCCAGGCCTATTACGAGTTTCATGCCAGGATGAACCAAAGCGCACGGAAGTGCGCAGGCCTAGTTCCAGCAGGCCGCGCGCATGCCGTGCACTATTTACACGAACCGTTTCGACGCACTATCGACCCCCCTGTAGCTCAGTGCCTATTGCGAGTGCAAAGATAAAATTAAACCTACGTAATATAAATAAAACTAGTACTTAGGCAGTATACCCAATTTCATAGATATAGGTTCGGTAGATCATGAAATATGTTAATAATATTTTTACAGATTTTTGTGCTATACGTTACACTTGATTAATTATATAATTAGATAATATACAATTTAATTAACCTGCCAAGTTCAAATTAGCTAAGTATTATGGATCAGGCTGTTGATGAAGATGATTATGATCGATGAAGTGCATCTGAACTGGGCATAGGATTGGATTTCAACTCTTTTTTTAGACCAACAATTAGCCTTTAGGAACTAGGCCCTATTTTAACAGGTATGTTTTTGGTGGGATTTCAATACTTATTTTCAAGAAATCATCATTCATCCTGGCATGAAACTCGTAAGCAAGAGTCGTATCAATTAAAGCATGGATTCGATGCCTCCGGCAGAATTAGGTCTTGTTTCGTTCTTATTAGTTAACATTTTTTGCAGTCGGGTTTTTTGATTTTTTAATTAATTTTCTTTTGGTGTATATATATCCCAATTTGGTATCATGTTCACAAAAGTGGTGACCTGATGAAGGAATCCATGAGTAATCGAGGTTATTCCTCAAATTTTATAATATGGAAACACGTGCTGACTTCGGTTTCGTGAGAATATTCCGAGCATACGCTAACAACAAGTAAGATTTTGGACCCAGCGACACCCACCCATGGTTCTTAAGCTGCTGGGAGAACTCCTGACTCTTTATAGATACAAGTTAATAATAATAATAATAATAATAATTATTATTATCTTTATTTCTTACATATCAGTTACATATTTTTTAAGACGCAAGATTGAAGTCACCTAGTAGGCATTAGCCTGTATCAGGCAACTACGCTCTTCCATATTTAAATGTGCATAGAAATAGCTTTAGCTTATTACCTATATTATACATTATTAAGTTACAACTAAATGGAAATTATCTTCAAACTCATGCAAAAAGACAAAAGTATAAATTCATTTCAACTAATATCTACAAACTTACTATGAAAACAAAACAAAACAAACAATAAAATAATATTTATCCTAAGAACTCTACTCAATCATACAAAGTCGTTTAAGTGTGTTTTAGTGTATTTGTGTGTTTACGTGTGTGTTTTTATCTGTGTAAAAGTGATTAGCTTTACAACTTTAATGTTTCAAACAATTTTTCAGTATCTTCGTAACTTAAATCGCTCAGGTAGTCTCTAACCATTTTCTTAACCTCTTTGTTATTTTTGACAATAATATTTAAAACATTGTTAACTTTGTTGTAAATTATAACTGACTTATTAACATACTGTTTTATCGCAAATTCAGTTCTTACTTTAGGAAGTTCAATTTTTTTTCTGTTTCTACGCCCCAGTATAATTATTTGGCTGCTATTAATGGTCTTGTGTTTTTTGAGGATTGTAAGTAAAACATATAATTTTCTTACAGATAGAACTTTACTTGTTTCATACAGTTCCTTTGTTGGAGTTCTTTTGTTTTTGAAATATATAATTTTCAATAAGCAGCGCTGTGCTCTTTCTAGTTCTAGTAGTTTTGTTTTACTTGCACCTCCCCATACAGGAATGGAATATACCAGAATTGATTCTGCTAAAGCTGTATAGATTTCGTTTAAAATATTCCGTGGTGAAACACTGCCATTTGAATTATGTATTAGAGGTATTTATTACATTTCTTAGGCATTTAAATATATAATTTGAGAGTTTCGGCGTTGATTTAAGAACGGAAAGCATATTATGCTATTGTGCAAATTACATTCACCTATTTCATCATCATCATGACTACCATAAGCCATTTATACCATGCATCGTCCTATTATGACCCTATTATTGTTACTTTCATAGTCTTTTAGATCGAGACTCGAGTTTATCAAGCCATTTAAACAATCTATACTTTAATATTATAAGCCTGAAGAGTTTCTTTGCTTGAACGTGTTAATCTCAGGAACTACTGGTCCGATTTTTAAAATTTCGGTGTAACTTAGTTGCTGGCATCAATTATTAGTAGTCTACTTTAAATTATAGTGTTAAGATTATGTGGGCATTAAATCTAATGTAATTTTCAGAGGCTCTAAACATTTTTTCGTCGTGACTTGTAGTGTCGTAGCACCTCTGTCTTTTCCGCTAAAATCCGCATGTCCTATTCACAGGTTTATTCATGGTTCTTTACAGTAAAATTACTTAAATAAAATAAAAATTTAAGTATGAACTAGAGAATATATTTACTATTCTTTAATCCATTTTATATGTTATAATATATAGGTAGAAAAAACCCGTTTTTATAATACATAATATTTTGACCAATAATAAAGATTAGCACAATTATTAATAAATATATAACTTGAATATAGAAATTTAAAACTTTTATGCACGTGGCGTATTATAAGTTATCCGGAACCTGAAAAATTCCCAATTAAAAAAATATGTACCTTTAATCAGTCCATCAAAAGTGTCACTCACTTTACACTCGCACAAAAGTGTACACTTCACTAACACTTCACAAACACGTTGCGTATCGAATTTTGAATTTCGAATACACGTCCTTCCGTTGGGCAGAATCAGATCGCACTGGCAAGGGTGAGCCGGCGTGCGAGCGAGACAGACTAGACTGTACGAGGGTGCTTTCGAACTATCCATTGCATTTCTCTGAATAAATAATTTCAGACTTTTTGGGGACATCTCTCACAAAAAATCTTTGTCCACAGCATTCAGCTTTTCACGTCAAAGTCGTCTTAGAAATACAATTCTGTATGATATTTTGCTGCGGTATTTTTCTACTAAAAGGTCGCTTTTAACGGGGAATTTTCTTATTTTTTTTTTATAAGTAAATGCTGCGTAAATGACTTCTTATTTTTCTTATCTTAAAAATATATTATATTTTTTACTCTATTGCATTGTCATAAGGAATTAAAGTACCTACATTTATTATTTTAAATACCTTTGCGCCAATAAAGTATAAAACAATAAGTTTTTTTTTTAAATAATTATTGTCTTATTATTTTGTAACAATTACTGTAAGATTTCTCTCTACTCGTGCGTTGATGATGATATTGATATGGAGACGTTTTCTAAAATAGGTAAGAAATCATCAACTAATTAAATTAATTCAAAAATAGTAAAAGTTGTAACATTTTACTTTATTTTCCGGGTAGACTTCCTTGGGCTACTTATATACTTATAACAATAATTTTCAGATCTTGGGTTGTTAAACTAATTTAGGTATTCTGTGTCTTGGGAAAAAACGATCAGTGTATTCGTGATGGAATGCGTTTTTACTTTTCCAGTAGCAATCAAGCACTGGGTCGAATCACTGAATTAAAATACTGTCAATCGGCCGGTCAATCTTTTTTTTTTTGACGAGACCTAAAAAATAATTTTCTTCAAATTTAGTATTTTATTGAGTACCCTGACTAACATTTGATGTATAAAATCATTAATTTTAATAATAAAATTTACGCATAACTGAGTTATTATCAGGGCGAACGAAGCGATAGGGCTCGCTTCGCTCACAACCTCAACATTTTCTGGTACACTTTACGGAAAAACTATCACGCCTATCGATTTGTGCTTTAACATAGTAATTTTTATTCTTAATATGTAGACATGTGTTATCATCAGTCAGTTTCGGGTTTTTTATCTGTAGATCATGTGTTAACATCAGTCAATTTTTTTATATATTAAGGTGTGACGACGCGAGATTTCACTTGAAAGCTTGGCTTTTAGCTAGCTTATGTCAAAACTCAAATATAATATTTCGTATCATGTAACTTTGGCATTTGTTAACCGACTTCTAATGAGGAAAAGGTTTTATGTACCTACCGTACTTTGGCTTTAGATTTTTTTTTTTTTATTGTTTCGTTAGGCCCTTCTAGACTTCGACACAAGACCAGTGCCACATTTTGTGAATCTCTAGTATAGAAAATTTACGAGAAATAACTGTATTTTAAAAAGATAAAAGCGACTTCAAAATTGTACGTAATTGAGAATTAAAATTCCCAATCTCAAAAACTACTGTACCAATTTTAATGAAACTTGCAGTATTCCCTAAGTTGAACAACACCTAGTACAATAAAAAAAGAATCATTTAGATCAGACTTGTAGTTCCGGAGATATGCGTGCACAAACATAAAAACATACATACATACATACTGTTACGTGCTAGGGTTCGAGGATTCGGAGAGAAAGACCTGGTGACTCTCTTGAAGACTTTATTCGCAAAAATGAGACTTGCGAGATAACTACATGCTTTAAATTTCATAAGCACAGCTCAAACGGTTATTAAGATATTAACGTCCGAACATCTACATTTTTATCACTGACTGACTGACTGACTGACCTATAGATCAAAATTCTAACCCACTTTCAGATGACCTAGAAGGATGAAATTCGGAATCCAGCTCGGCAATTGTGTGAAAGCGTGAGGAAAAATCAGAAAACAAAAAAAATCGGTCAAGTGCGAGTCGGACAGAGCCAAACTAGGCAAAAATTGTGTTTTTTGTATGGAGACCCCCCTTAAATATATATTTTATTTTATTTTTATTATAAATTATGAAAATAAAAATATAATTAAAGATTTTATGAAATTTTCAAGTATCTACCGGCTGCCATTATTGATTTTGAGCAAAAAAGGCCAACAAAATCACATTTATTCTATGGGAGCTCTCCGTTAATATTTATTTGTGAAGTGAAAAAACTTTAGGAAATTAATAGAAGGTGACTTTATGAAGTATGTCTGTCTGTCTGTTACCTCATCAAGCCCAAATTGCTTGTACCGATTGTTCTTAAATTTGGTATGGAGATATAGTTTGAGTCCCGGGAATAGACATAGAATTCTTTTAATACGTCTGTCCGTCTGTCCGTCCGTCTGTCCGTCTGTCCGTCCGTCCGTCCGTCCGTCCGTCTGTCTGTCTGTTAGATAGCTATAATAATAGCTTCTTTACTTCCGCACAATAAGCTGTACCCTATAGTTAATGGTTGGAAATACACTTGTGTTATACCGTATTATTCCAATGCCTCCTGATGGTAGCTGCTTTTTCCATTCGCTTGAATTTTCTTTGTTTTATTCGTCTGATACTCAACAAGGCTTGAGGGTTATTTCCCCACTTCCTGATTAGTTTCAGATAGGCTTTCCACAATAATTGTGGATACTTCATCTATCAGTTAAATTATTTATCTGATAGATGAAGTATCTCCAGATAAGTTGCGGATAGCATATCCGATACTCGTCGGGAAGTGGTGAAATAACACCTTAAGGTTGCGATTGAATATAGTCGAACATTATGTATGTTTGAACTGGGAAGATTAAGATGTCTATAACTGTCTATAACTACCCTTGCTCGGAAAATTTTCTTTACAAAAAGTAATGACATCCCACCAAAAACATAAAATATGTAAAAATTTGAAGCCAAGTTCCATACAAACATTATTCTTGTCTATGGACTTAGCCGTAAAAAGGATGGAGATCTGAATGAGTGCCAAGTTCCATGGAAAATCGAAATATGTATGTATAGGAACCAAATAACATTATGAACAAATAATAGAGTCTATTTCTTTTCTTTATTGAATATCTATAACAATTAATGTTATTTAAATAATTTGAGATCTTAAACTAGATTAGATTCTACTTGGCTAGTTTTCATCAGAATTAAAATGTTCAATAACTTTATGAAATGATTGATGTAATGAAAACTGGCCAAATTAGATCTAATCTAGTTTATGATCTCACATTATTTAAATAACATTTATTGTTATAGATATTCAATAAAGCAAAGAAATAGACTCTATTATTTGTTCATAATGTTATCTGGTTCCTATACATACATATTTCGATTTTCCATGGAACTTGGCACTCATTTAGATCTCCATCCTTTTTACGGCTAAGTCCATAGGCAAGAATAATGTTTGTATGGAACTTGGCTTTAAATTTTTACATATTTTATGTTTTTGGTGGGTTAACATATACAAAAACTGGGCAGTTCTGGAAATATTACATACATACGCGTCGAATTGATAACCTCCTCCTTTTTTGAAGTCGGTTAAAAAAAGAAATAAAAACGGTTTTTCTTATCAACATAAGCTTTTTTTTATACCCAGAAATTAGTATGATATACAATACAATATAATTTTTTTATTAATTAAAAAATAAAACACTTTTATTGCTTAAAAGTCCAAAAAATTGTAACATTTTAAAATTGTTTAACACTTTAAATCTAAAATTCACTTAAAGTTTTCTATAATGTAAAATTTCACCTCGGGGACTGTAAATATTTATCTAACAGGAGACTTACCCGGTTATCGTAGTATCCATAAACTTGCTACAGAATTTAGCTTAAAAATGTCGCCTAAATATTATGTAAGAGATTAGATGGCTTCTCGCATATTAAGTAGCTGAACTTAAATTGAGCATAAGTATTATTTTTTACTACCTACGTCATATTGCGTGGATAAGTTCGAGTTGGTAAATATTTTTTTCGTTGGAACTGTACATTTTACTGTGTTGAAATTAGCCCATGTAGTAAAAACATTATTATATACTATTCGAAGCCCGTGACCTTGTGTTCATTTGCCCTAAACTCGACAAAAGCACTCGCCTCAAATCATTTTTTATCTTACCTATAAAAAACATTTTTATTATTCCATACTTGAAAGGAAAAACCATTTAAAATTATGTTACAAAATATGTTTATCGTCGTTATAAACATTTAAGGACAGGCTCGGTGTAACAAGCAATTGTTCGGGAGCTCCACACAATTTACGGGGAAGCGAAAAATAACAACAAATTATTTACAAACGTCGTGTCGTCGCGGGACCGAGGGAGAATTTTTGCATACTGGCGTAAGGATAGGCTACGTTGACGTCGTCTACGCCACGTTTTAGTATCCTAATCGGACGCGAACACGGTCGTGAGAATATTATATTGTATAGGAAGCGCTACATCCCAAGTTAGATATTGTGATAAAAATAAAAACTACAACTCTAATTCACCGAGTTCAAGTGCCATTTATTGAATAAAATGAATTAAGGCGAAGACAGCTGCCAATTCGACATCTTTGTGCAGTTTTCTAGACGTATGTATTTCATTGATTGGCACAAAAAATATATGTGATTTTTGATTATATTTACAAAAGCTTGTCTAATTTAAATAATAAAATAATGTACTCCTACTGGATGAAAAAAAATACCAAAGTCCCATCTTTCAGGAAATTTAAACAGTTCTAACTAAAGTAATAATAAAATCTATGTTTTAAAAATTTGTTTATTTGATACCTTTTAGAAAAATCCAAAAATTGCTAGATTTAATTTTCGGTTCTGACATCTAGATTTCCCATAATATTTATTTTTTCCTCTAATAAACGAAAAATGTACCCACGCTACCGAGTGAACACTTTACATCTCTGTCTCTCTGGCGTGAAAATCGACAGTGGTGCGAGAGTGATGCGAGATCAAGGTCATTGGCAGTTGTCAGCGTCTTAAATTATATTATTTTGCGTAAAATATGCAATAAGACTTAATTTTAGCTCAACTAGATAAATAATAAATAAACATTTAAACCTCTTTTTGGCACAATCGTCAGCATAATATTGATGTAAAGTTAATTTTATATACTTAAGTATTTAAGATTATAATATTTTGAAATGGCCAATCCTTTCTTTGAAAACATGGGATTTTACAATATTGTAAGCGGATTCCGCGAAAACAGCCAAGACTTTGATTTCAGACTTTGAAGTTGAAAATATTTTTTTATCGATACTAGATATTTTTTTCAAGAACATGACGTATTTATCTCAAAAATGGAGATTAAGAATTTCATGTGGACCAATGATATTGAGTCAAATGATTTGCATCAATTTAACACTTTTACACTTAGAAAAAAATATCCACAGCTGAACATAGAGCCTCCTCATTTTTAGGAGTCGTCATCTCGTGTTCCTTTAAGCAGGAAAATTCTAATTTTCAAAATCAAGAAAAATATTTAGTAATATTCTTCAAGGACCAGCACCAGCCCTTACAGCCATTACATTACAATATAAACCTCCAACTCTCAACCAACTCCGCGTAGCTTTACCCCGTGAAATCTTATTCCAAATGAAAATCGATAAACAGAATCGATTCTATTCGATCGCCCTGCTTCGGGCTCAATCGTACTGTTCTAAGAATAAGCTTCAATTTAGCTTAATTGAATCGCTTAATCTAATTACGTTTGGAAATTAAGTAAAAGAATTATCTTAGGACGCCATTTTAAAGTAATTGAAACTTTAACTTCGGGGACGAAGGCTCAAATTTTAATGCGTGCAATTTTGATTACATTTAAAATGCCAAGGGTGAGTTAGATTTTCTAAGCAATTTGGATAAAACCTTTTTGAGAAGACATCAGTGACAGTTGTAATTTTTTTAATTTTAATCAGCGGACCCCTGTGTATTACATGGCATTACTATCAGAAATAAACAAAAATAATTATTAATAGTTTGATTTACAACGACATTTAGATGTCCACTGCACACTTTGAAACTAAGTTTTAAGCGATACATCGTGTTGGTAAAGTTTTGATTTGTTTTTGTATAATTAATAATACAATTAAAAACGTTAGTACAGGTCTACCAAAATCTGATGGCAATTTTTGACAGCAAATTTTCAAAAAATATCCTAAATCATTGGATAAATTTTTATATTTGCATGTTTAATACACAGATTAGCTGCTAAAAGAAAAGGATCAAAATGTTTTATTTCAATTACCCCGGTGTTGCTAGAGACTAGAGTCAATTTATTTTCTCACTTTTTGCTATCAGATTTTGGTACACCTATAACTCTTTGATAAAGCATCTTATAATAGTAGATAAATTACGTTTGGTAACTTTATAGCTAGGCATGAGCACACGAAGGACAAAATATTATCTTTGACGCACCTAAAACAATTAATGCTCCATCATTTAAGAGCCCGGGTAACCCTCGAAATTCTCATACATACGTAATACCAAAATCATTTTGTCATACGAAAATATTTAACATGTTTGAGTTATTTTTCAGCATAAAATAGTAATTACCTAGGTTCCTGAACAAAAATTAACTTCAAAATATTTAAACACTAAAAAAAATTTTTTTGTGTATAATTTTTTTTTTACTAAATTTACTACTAAATATTTAAACACTAAAAAATAGAGTAAAACACTCAAAAATTTATAAATAATTAGTAAATTTACTACAAAATATTTTAATACTAAAAAATATTTTTTAGAGTTGAAATATTTTGTAGTAAATTTACTATTTATTTATATATTTTTTAGTGTTTTACTCTATTTTTTAGTGTTTAAATATTTAGTAGTAAATTTAGTAAAAAAAAAATTTTTAGTGTTTAAATATTTTGAAGTTAATTTTTGTTCAGGAACCTAGGTAATTACTATTTTAAGTTGAAAAATAACTCAAACATGTTAAATATTTTCGTATGACAAAATGATTTTGGTATTACGTATGTATGAGAATTTCGAGGGTAACCCGGGCTCTTAATACGAAATTGTACATTACGCACCTAGGGCAGGAAAATAAGAAATGTCTCAGATCACATGTAATTGTTGGCCGAGGCGAAGCCGAGGTAAATAAACATGTGATCTGAGGCTTTCTTATTTACTGCCCATGGTACGTATACTATTTTTCTCATCGACGAAGGCAGAAAACGGCAACATCGGTAAGCGCAGCGGGAAGAAAGTTGACGCTTTCCGCCCGGAGGTGAGAAAATTACCTATGTCCTTGAATGGAATATTAATTTTCGCATTTATACAACAGTTTTTAAAATCGGAAAGGTAGATAACAAAGACAATTTTGTTGGAGCGTGACTCCCTACTTACATATTTAACTACCCCCACGTTAAAAAAAACAATGATAAAATATGAATACGTGAGTAGAAGAATCAGATAAGTAGCAATTAAAAATTGGCATTTTTTGCATAAACGGAGGCTTCAGGGCCAGTAAAATGAGTTAAAATAAAAAAAAAACACTGTGAATTATATGTACTTATATCAATAAATATCATCCGATGATGAAGTACGTTGGAAGGTTTGTTCAAATCATAAGGGAAAAAATGCATAATTGTCCATATTATATTGTTACTGGATGTTGCCCGCGACTTCGTCTGCGTATACTTCAGTGTACTTACTGTGTGTAATGTACTAAACTTATGAGCAAGCGATAGCGCGATGTAGGAGACGCACGGCGCCATCTATTATGAATTTTTGGAACTAACTTAATTTGAACAAATTTACGCATTTTCACCCCCTTACAACCCCTTTCCTTTCCAATGTCCTTTCTCAGGCTTTAGACTATCTGTGTACAAAATTTCATTACAATCGGTTCAGTAGTTTTGGCGTGAAAGCGAGACAGACAGACAGAGATACTTTCGCATTTATAATATTAATATAAATATAGATTTCGCCCATATTATTTTATTGAAATGACTTAATAAGTATGTCGCCATGGCAACGTCGATCGCTATTCCATCGCACAAACAATGGTCGCCGTCAGTCTCAAGTTGTAATAATTTACTATTATTTATTCAACAAATGCACTTATCAATATATAAAGTACCCAGTAGCCGATTCTCAGACCTACTGAATATGCATATAAAATTTGGTAAAAATCAATAAAGCCAGTTCGGAGGAGTTCGTGGACTAACATTGTGACACGAGAATTTTATATATAATGTAAATATATGTTAGTTATCTGTTGGAAGAACTAGATATCTAAAATTAATTTTAGTTAAAGATTTAGTTATGAAAATTAATTTAATATTAATATTCTTTCCTCTAGTGTAAAGGTGCTCCCTCACCGCGAACATTCACGTGTAACATTCGACTTTGAGCATTCCATAGCTAGTTGATGTTACAAGTTGTATCAAGATATATTATAATACACTGTATCATTACAAGATGCGCATTGTAATGCTCGGCTCTCCATCCCTCACCGATGTGATATTCGACTCTGTAACGTTACATTACAAGCGAATACTCCCGGTGAGGGAGCACCTTAAGAAATTAATGTCCTTCAAAACCCGTTCCCAAAATACACGACGTTTCTAAAACTTCAACGGAATATCATTAATGGCCGTCCTATAAATTGTGTTAAACATTTGCCGTGAAATAATAATCGATATTAATTAAAACATTAGATTCTCTTTGTTCTTCCGGTTCCTATCAAAGCACAGTACAAAAGAGGTAAATTAAGTAAAATTACTGAATTAATTTAAAATTTTACTACTGTCTATCCTGGTAAATTGTAGTAACATTTTTATTCAAGAAAAAAAAACTATTGTATTAGATCTCTACAAAGCTGTTTTGGCGTGTGGCAAAAAATCTAGAACTAACAATTATGCTAATTATGATTGTTGAATTTCACCTCAGACTTCAGAGACTGCGTCTTGTTTTGTCCTCCCGTGTAGATCATTCAAGTAGACGTGTCATTGTCGCGGATTTAATTTTGAGTCACAGCTTTGCATCCATGATGTATCAGAAAATCCTTATAAGTCTAAATGGGTTAAAGATGCGCTCGGGACAGAAAAGGTTATATTTTCTCTTCCATAATAATAACTCCCACCCCGGTTTCGGTGACGCTGGCCAGTTTCATTAAAACCAGGCCAGTTACGCAAGAGTAATTTTATAGCGCCCAAGTGTGTGCGCAGTTCACAAGAGCACTCTCTATTCCTTTTACTCTCATAACCCAGTGGGACGGAAGACCGACACGACTGGCGAGAGGTCAAGCGCAGGACTGACTTTTTACATGCCCATCCGACGCATGAATCATCTTACTTGTCACTTGTCAGACAATCAGGTGATCAGCCTGCATTGTCCTAGCCAAACTTGAAAATAACATGTTTCCAACGTGGGAATCGAACCCACGACCTCCGAGTCAAGAGCCGTACTCTGAACCACTGGACCACGGAGGCGATTTCCCTCCCATTTCCGAGAGTCACGACTCACGGTCTTTACATAATATAATATTAGGGTAATTTATGAGATTCTATCTATCCATACTAAGTGTGTCTGTCTGTTACCATTTCACGCCCAAACCGCTGAACCAATTTTATTAAAATTTGGCATGGAGATACTTTAAGTCCCGGAAAAAGACATACGATACTTTTTCCCGGAAAAGTGTACGGTCCCCCGCTCAATAAACAAATTTTGGCGCAACGGAGTAGCATGGCGTCATCTAGTATTTCTATATTTCAATTTATGCAACCATTTTTGATGTTCGATTGTATTTATTTCAAAATTTATAAGGAATCGCTACTCCTAATTATCTTAAAATGTAGATTTTGAAAGTAGCAATTAGAATAACCACAGACATAGATCAAGATAGATACCGCATGTCGCTCCATTTGTATGAAAACGAACGTGTCACCTTTTTCCTACCACTGTGACGTACCGATGATAAGAAACGCGTCCATTATCAAGGCCAACGTTTCTATTTGAATTTCTACAGCTCAATACGGCACTTTTAGGCATTTAGGCATTTTTAAAATTCCGATTGACGTCCGATTCCGATAGCAGACTAAAGAAAATACTTTCGAAAGACGAGCATTGCTCGTGGTTGGGAGCGCGATATGGCACGCGAAGTACTATCAGAGAAGTTGATTCCTATGCAGCTGCCTTACTCCCGAAACTGATATCAACTTGATACGAGTCTGACTCTGATTTCGTTTTTGATGTCATTGTAATGCGTAGGAATTCCGGAACAAAATCGTATCAAAATCGAGTTGTTGCCATGGCGTCTTGTCAACGTCGTTATAGCAACGTCGATTGTTATAAAGTAGCAGAAGGTCATATTTATATCGAAAAATAATGAAAAATATGAAATAATGTTTGTGTTTTTTCGTCATACCATAAAAATACATATCTTTAGAAACTTTAGATGGATGTTCCCATTTTCTACTTTAGTGGGTTTAAAATGGTTATTTTCGATTAGGAATATCTTGACATTAAACAAATATGTAAATTCTCTTTTGTAGTTACACTTAACATTGTCATACATATTCTAGTATTTGTAAAATTTGTATCCCTGCATGCCGACATGAAAAATTAGTTTTTATTTGGAAAATAATGGTCCGTCCGACGCACCTACAAATGGAGATGTTGTTGAGATTCCTGGAAGAAAATCCAGTAATCGCAAAAGGGTACATGCGGGCGAGCCAAGCTAAGCACGATACCAAACTTAAATGGGACCGTATAGCTATAGAGCTTAACTCCATTGGAGGTGCCATTAATCACATTAAAAATGCTTGCAGACGAGCCATAATATTATTATGTTAAAATAATAATGAATTAATAATTATTATCAACAAAAAATGAAACGAAACCACCCCAATCGATACCCTAGTGACCCTAAAAACATTTACAATACCTAACTCGGCAACTATCGATCTCAATCGATGTCGATGCCTCTGTTGCTACCGTGAAATTTGACGTTTGTAAACGATCTGTAAGACGATTCTCAGACAATTTTGCGAATGTTTTGATGCTGATTACTTCCAAATTGAGGCGCAGATCGATCGTGCGCTAGCATAGCTTTCACTAATAGCAAAATCCATCGAGGTTGAATTAGTTTCGAACCGATCTGCAGCACGATCGTGCGCTATTTTAGATGACTAAAGTGTCAAAAACCGCTGAAATCGAAAATCGAAATCGATAACAATTTCGGGAGTAAGGCCCCAGATCGGGGACCTACGTAGTTTGGTTGCGTTACGTCGAACCCAGCCAACAGATCACAATTAACATTGAATTGACATATTCGACCAAATAACGTTGGTCTATCAACTGCATAGGAATAAATTTCCTCGATGGTACATACTCATGCGGTATCTATCTTGATCTATGTCTGTGAGAATAACGATATAACTCTGAAGTCGGAACTCGGTTGAGTCGATAATGTGATTCAGATTTATTGATAGAATCTCAATGAAGCTGTTAGCTGTCTTTGGGGAGATTATGAATAGTTCTTAGACCATCCATTAGTTGAGGCAAGAGGTTTATTTTTCTTTGACATTTTTTTTCAAAACTTTATTAATTAAACTGTAATTTGTATGTATGAGTGTGTATCTACAGATTTTTATGGCGATTAGCTTAGATTTCTTGATAATTTGGCTGTCTTGACTAAGGCGTGAGGAGAATCAGGCATTAAAATCGGTGGACTCACTTGCAAATTGCAATACATGGTTGATGTACCGATTGTGCGGATGAATTGAATCCAGGTCCGGTACCATATGTGCAATGTGTGCAATTCACACGGGCGCCATCCTCTAGGGGCGCCAAATCGCCATCTTTAGGGACGCGAAAACCAAGGACCCAAAAAACTTACTTAAAGGGGCGCCAAAATCCTTTTTTTTTTGCACACAGGCGCCAACATTGATCAGTATTGACATCAAGCAAATGTTATAAAAAGGTTCTAAAGGAGAATTTAAGACACTGTACTTAAAACGACGCAACGATGCAATAAAAGGTGTTAAGTTCACATTAAGTTTTTCAAGTTGTAACTCGTGTTCTATTTCATGCCGTGTCTTAAAATGCTGCAAATATTATTTAAAGTTATAAGGAGATACGATGACGAAGAATATTCATTTCCTGTTCTGATATTAGCGACTTTCAGTTGTACTTTATAATACACTAGCTGTCCCGGTGATTTTCGTGTCACTTAAAAACCTTCCCTGGACTTCTACGAATATTTTAAGACTAAAATCAGCCCAATCCGTTCAGCCGTTTCCGAGTTTTAGCGCGACTAACACATTTGAAAATCCATTTTTATATAATTTATAAGAAGATACATACATTTAAATATGCAACTTTTACACTTACCGTCAATTCAGTAAGCATCAACAATAAAAAATAGATCAAAAGAAAAGTAACATCCATCTAATATTCAACCATAAACTATTTCTGCGCAGGAAATATCTAGTACCGGGCATCCTGAAGCTTTAATCATTTATACTCAGTTTACATCCCAGGAGCCATAGCTATTTCAAGCTATTTCATTAAAAAAACCGCAACAAGCGTTCAATCTGCCAGCCGCGAGCTGCGCTAAATAAATCAGGCATTTAGATTGGATAACCACTCGGGTATCTCATATCTGCACATGCGTAGAATCCAACTACTTTTAAAATAACATGTTGGAATGTTATTACTTTATGAGTAACGGATATTCCAAGATGAATAAAAAAAAACTTCCTCGTTTTACTGCCACAATCAGAGGCGAATATTATTTACTCAAGTGTCAACTTACACTTTACAAAGTGTTACTGTTGTCAAGTGAAGATTGTTATATAGATATGTCCACATTATGCGCTTTCGTCTTCAATTTTCGTCATTTTCTTTCATTCAACTTGAATGCGTCTACGAACGCAACGCCAACATTGTCATTTTTGAAGTTTTGGATACGGTCAGAGGGCATGCGTCGCGGGTATGCCTCACTCGCTGTTGACTGCGCTATAACGCATGCCCTTGACGAACAGAAAAAGGCACAGTGCGGACAAAGCTGATAAGCCCCTTACATTATCTGTGAAACTGAAGTTTAATCGTCATTAAAAATATCAACGTGAGTGCGGCAGGTGTAAAATAGTTGGTAGTCTGTAGCGCTAAAGGTTACCTCTGTAATAGCTTACGATTAGTCTTATGTTCTAAATTAAATTACGAAACAAAATTTGTTTAATCATCATTAAAATATTATATTTCTGAGTGCGGCAGTCTGTGTTATAGACACGGGTTTTTACGCGGAGCACTGTTCTTATATTGTTCGATGTTTCATCTACTTTTACAGCCGCGGTCGTGCACTGAGGTGACATGTCCAACTTTCTGAAGCTATTTAAACTTACTCAAAGATTCGTCAATAAATCATACTATTCGTGTTACGATCCTTGTCTGAGTCGGCTTCATGAATACGCAGAAAAAGATACGAAAATAATGAATTCCCATCATCAGATACCATGTCTTAGCGTAATGAGTTCAATAAATAAATGAGTCATTTCGATCGGGCTAACCACCTGCTCAAATATCTCATATCTGCACATGCGAGGCAAGCTTCAGCTATTTTTAGGAAATCGTGTTGGAATGCGAGAACATTATATTTCGGTTGAAGTATTAATTAATTATTATAAACATACAAGAATAAGCCTTCGTCTTTGACCGTGATTTCGGTCCGGAAATCATTGTTTCGGCCAATGATGTCTAAAGAAAGACAATAACTAAGAATACTTAAACAAAGCGAACTTTTAAAATCTTTACTCTGTATTATACCGATCTAATCAGAGTGGGACGTAACAAGCTACAATTGGGTTTAAATGAAAATCAACAGAGCAGCTATAGCTTAATAATTGTTAAAGGCAAGACTCAGAGTTCAGTAATCTTTATCCGACTAGATTGGGAAAGTTGCTGAACTTAAGGTAATTTACTGAACAGTAAGAGTTCGGGTAATCAAATTCATATGAAGTCAGATTGAATGTAGAATTTAGACTCCCTACTGAGTAAAGTTTGGGGTTCTTGATTTGGGTAGGAGTTGAATATATTCGTTAAGAAGGAGTTTAATAATGAAGTTGCAAGATTTGATTATCTAATAGCTTTGTCCACACTATGCACTTTTATCTTCAATTTTCGTCATCTTCTTTGTATTCAACTTCTTTTGAATTAAAATTTTATACTGTTGAACTTGAATGTGCCAATCTATTAGTT
The DNA here is from genome assembly GCA_905333045.1 of Lysandra bellargus. NCBI lineage: Eukaryota > Metazoa > Arthropoda > Insecta > Lepidoptera > Lycaenidae > Lysandra > Lysandra bellargus. The sequence goes on along the minus strand of HG995327.1, from coordinate 9,377,495 downwards.
TTTATTATTCGTAGGTGCCAATTTAATAATTGAACTCGTCAACGAACGCAACGCCAACATTGTAATTTTAGCCTAGTAAATTAAGCCCAGTAAGTTAAATAGTTCAGCCTTGTATGGGAAGTTGTAATTAATTATAGTCAGAATGTTTTTTGCACCTGTGTTTAGGGGGGGTCATGAATAGCTTAAATTCAAAAACTCGACCAACCCCGACGTGTGCGTTAGCCGCCATAGTGGTTTTTTTTTAGACATATTATCTCCTTTATTTTTTATTTTTTATGAAAATGATAAAAACTTTTAGAAATCAATATTTAAGCTCCTACACTAATATAATCTTATAGCGCCGTGCACACCTGCACGACCGCGACGCGGGATGTTCGCGTTTCGCGTTGCAGATACGGGAGCGTATCGCGTACGGCGTCCCCTGTCACTGATGCTTAGGTTAAGCTTAAATGTACCGGGACCCAAGCGACTGATAAAACTAGATATTTCTGATCATGAATTAGACCTTTTAAAAATTACGGTACAACCTACACCTGAATAATTATTTAAAAAAGGGCCAAGTGCGAGTCGGACTCGCTCATGAGGGTTCCGTACCATTATAAGGCAAAAATAGACAAAAATTTGCGCTTTTTGTATGGTAGCCCCCCCTAAATATTTATTTTATTTTAATTTTATTATTAATTATTAAAGTACAAATACAATTATATATTTTATGCATATTTTAATTGTCTTAGTGCTGCTATTTTTGATAAAGAGTAAAAAAGACCACTAAAATCCTGTTTGTTATAGGGGAGCTCCATCAAATATTAAATTTAATATATTTTTTAGTATTTGTTGTCATAGAGGAAAACAAAATACACAATATCTGAAAATTTCAAGTCTCTACGGTCTATCACCGTTCTTGAAGCCTGGAGACAGACAGACGGACAGACAGCGAAGTCTTAATTTTAATTGTGGTTAGTTAAAGAGCTACAAATTTATTTCTGTTTTTTTTTTCTGTATTTGACAATAATCGCGATACAAGTAGAACAGGTCGAAATTATACTTTGACTTGTTTTTGCAGTTTTTTCCGTAAATATTGATTTTACAATAAAATTTATAAGAACTAAAGTTGTAGAAAATCAAATTTTCGACAAATTTTAACCTTATCATTTTCTTAAAAAAATAAAGGAGATATAGATCAAAAAAGATTGGACCTTCAAACCAATATGGCGGCTAACGCACACATCGTGGTTGGTCCAGTTTTCGAATTTAAGCTATTTATGACCTCCTCTAAACACTGGTGCAAAAAATTTCTGACTATAATTAATTTTAAAAAAAATCTAACCCTACCCATATTTTGTCTAGTTGCAGTGTCTGTCAGCTTATTGTAAACTATGCGACGAGAACATTTTACTGGATGGAATATGTGCGGTTTATTTGGTCATAAGAAATTCCAGAAAAAAAGAATAAAGCGAAATGGCGAAAGTTTTGGATACGGTCAGAGCGCATGCGTCGCCTCACGTGCGCTGTTGACTGCGCTATAACGCATGCCCTTGATGAACAAAAAAAAGGCACAGTGTGGACATAGCTAATACATATCAGCTAGTAGTTACTCTAATGAAATAACATTGACAAACAATTTTATTTGATACACAAAAGTATTTAAAGGGCTTAGTAAATAATAATTATTGTAACATAGAAAAATAAAATAATTTCGTGACAAAGTACAAAAACAAGTCACACAACAAAATACACACTTTGAAAAAGTAGCCACTAGACCATTATCTGTTATTTAACTTATTAGTATGCCAATTTAAAGTAGATAAGAATATCATAATGTTTTATGTGTAAAAACAGAAACCTCTCTTAAAAACCCGCTTTGCATCCTTTACTCTGGATATCTCAGGCACTATGAAACTTCCTCAACTTATGTAACCTGGATATGTTTTTATAACTGTGGTTATATAAACCGTTTGCTCCGTAACAGACGGACGCTCCTGACCCAGTATACTACGTCGCACATTCCTTTATACTTTTAAATCACAAAAGAGGTTCGTGTTAAAAAGAGTTATTTTATTTCGTACGAGAGTACTCGCGTGTTAAACAATTAAACTACATTTAAAGCAAAATAAAACCTTAATTACTGTTTTGCGAAGCTGTAAGCTTTCCTTGGTGTACATTTCATTGGTTTTATGATACCTCACTTCAGTAAACTTATACTCTATCTTATAAAGCTGAAGAGTTTGGAAGTGGTTATCTCATAAAGTACATACTGGACTGATTATATTTTATGTAATTTGACAAAAATATAATGGAGACGTTTTTTGCGGGAAAGTGTACAGTTCTCGCGGAGTTTCTTACTATCGCGGGTGAAACTGCGCGGAACGTTTTAGTCACATTAGTGTCTAAACACACCATGCCGAAGTTCCGCGGCGGAAGTTCGGCATGATTCCGCCTGCAATGTACGAGGGCGGCACTGAAAATTTCGGGAATCAAGGAGGTGACACAACAGTACTATTTAAAAATGTGTTTATTGCTTTTCGAAGTATTCTCCGCGAAATTTGACACATTTTTCCAAACGATGGAACCAATCATTGAAGCAACAATTCCATTCGGAAGTTGGGGTCTCCAAAATGGCCGTTTTATAGGCGTCCACAGCTTCTTCAGGTGATGAAAATCTCTGACCACGCAATTTATTCTTTATTTTACAGAAAGTATAGAAATCATTAGGGCTTAAGTCGGGGCTGTACGGAGGATGGTCTAATAATTCTATGTTTTCTTGCTCTAAAAACTCTTTTGTTCTGTGCGCGGTGTGAGAACTCGCATTGTCGTGATAGAGAATGATGCGGCGGTTGGAGTTCTCTTTACGGAGTTCAGAAACGACCTGTGGCAAACAAATGCTGGCATACCATTCTGCATTAACCGTTCTTTGTCCCTCAAGAGGAATAGTCGCAATATGGCCGGTTTTGCAGACAAACGTGGCCACCATTTTTTAGCAACACTCCGTGAACGAACAATTTTTGTTGGCTTTAACTCATTTTCGAACACCTAAACTCGTGACTGGTTTTTAAATTCGGGTTCGTACGCGTATATCCAGGATTCGTCACCTGATACGATGTTGTATACAGCATTTGAGGATCCTGCGTGGAATCTTTCGAGAGTTCTGACGCACCAAGTAACGCGAGCCGCTTTTTGCTCTTCACAGAGCAAATGCGGTATCCATCGGGAAAACAACTTTTTTAAACCTAATTGTTCATGTAATATTATTTGTATTTGACTCATGCCAATGTCTAAAGTTGCCTGAATTTCGCGATATATCACATGTCGATCTTCCTCAACCAGCTTACGCACAGCATCAACGTTTTCTTGGGTGACTACAGTTTTTGGACGACCTTGACGGGGATCATCACTGAGCCTGACACGTCCACGTTGAAATTCAAGAAACCAGCGATAAATTGTGGTTTTGGATGGGGCTTCATCACCAAATGCAGAAATCATCCGATCAACACACTGTTTTTGTGTTAAACCACTTCGAAAGTCATAATAAATCATCCCTCTAGAATTTTCTCGAGTCAATTCTATTTTCTCAAGGACTAAACAAGTTTGACAAGACCTTGTGATAAGACCGAGAATCTTTTTTTAAATAAATAAATGGTATTAGATTTTTAAAACTAAGGACTTTTCAATTAAAAAGATTTTAATATGACAGGAATAGTGGAAGTACTCCATTCCCGATATTTTTAGTGCAGCCTATGTATTTTAAATTACCGATGACTCACCACGTCGAAATTACGTAGCGTAATATTGTATGCGTTTGACATTGCTGACGTAATCATACTGAACTTCCGCCGCGGAACTTCGGCAGGATGTGCTTAGACACTTATAATTCGTAAAAAAATTAGTGTAAAATAAGGAATTTGATGATTTCGTGGAATGCCAAAATATACTTGTATGTACTTTCATACAAAACTATCCTGTTTGAAGCGTTTCTTCGAAGCGATGTTTGTTCTTTAACACTTAGACAGTTCCGCTATGTGTCAAACAGACTGCAAAGTTTCCTTTAGTGCCATGAAGTAGAAAGTATATCTGTTAAAACAAAAGACAAGCAGTTTTTTGTTTCAAAATCGATGTAATCGATGAATAAAATATACATGAAAGAAAAGTACAAATGTAATAATAATAATTATGAATACAACGTTACTAATTGCTGCCCACAACTTTTCTGAAATTTATTTATTTATTGGAACCATGCAATTTTAGAGATAAAAACTATTCTATGTTAATTTGCAGGACTCAAAGGATGTGCAATGCAATGTGCATACCCGTGAAAATTGGTTGAGCAGTTAAAAAAAATTTAATAAGCATTAATAAAGATTTAAAGTGTGACCTTGCTAGTAAAAATATTAAAGTACTAGCTGTTGCCCGCGACTTCGTCCGCGTGGACTTCAGCTTATAGCGCGCGGTGTCAACAAAATTGGTGTCAAATTTAAAAGCTTTGAAAACCCTGGTACCCCTGAAATCAAAATACCCAAAAACAGCTGTGCAGTGTGCACACAATTTTTTTGAAGTGAAAACTTCTTTAGCGGCGTTGAGCACTTGTGGGATGGGTAAAAACTGTGAAACTCGCGTCAGATTTTCGTGTTGATCGAAAAACCATACAAAACGCGTAAGACGGATGGAGAGTAGTGTTTTGTGTCGAAGTCGAGTTCGAGTTGGAGACTCGAACTCGAACTCGAACTCAATTGAAACTTGATCGAAACTTGATCGAAACTTGATCGATACTTGATCGAAACTTGATCGAAACCTTGATTGAAACCTTGATCGAAACTTGATCGAAACTTGATCGAAACTTGATCGAAACTTGATCGAAACTTGATCGAAATTTGATCGAAACTTGATCGAAACCTTGATCGAAACCTTGATCGAAACTTGATCGAAACTTGATCGAAACTTGATCGAAACTTGATCGAAACTTGATCGAAACTTGATCGAAACCTTGATCGAAACCTTGATCGAAACTTTATCGAAATTTGATCGAAACTTGTTCAAAACTTGATCGAAACTTGATCGAATCTTGATCGAAACTTGATCGAAACCTTGATCGAAACCTTGATCGAAACTCTATCGAAACAACTTGATTGACGATTTTTTTAAAATCGACTTCATAAAAAATGGGTTAAAAAAATGCACAACGTTAATAATCAAGTTTTCACTTCTGCCGGCACTCCCGGAGTGCAACCAGTCTTTTTTTTAATTAAACTTTATTTATACATGTTTATACTTAAAGCTTATTTAGCTACACAACTTTAAGCTTTAGCAACTATTTATCATTGGTAGGTTTAAGGTTACGTCACTGCATAGATAAAGTAGTGAGTAGTGAGTTATTTAATGACGTGTATAACAATCGTAAAGAATCGAAAAAGCATGACTAAACATGGTACCACGTCTTATAGAAAGACGTATGAGCAAGCGATAGCGAGATGTAAGGGACTCTTAGCGCCATCTGTTATGAATTTTTGGAACTAACTTAATCTGAACAAATTTACGCATAAACACCCCCTTAGAACCCCCTTTTCCAATTAAAAAGTAGCCTATGTCCTTTCTCAGGCTTTATAATATCTGTGTACAAAATTCCATTACAATCGGTTCAGTAGTTTTGGCGTGAAAGCGACAGACAGACAGACAGAGATACTTTCGCATTTATAATATTAGTATAAGTAGTATTCACAGAGCCAGTACTGGCTGCCAATAAGACTGGCAGCCAGTATTGGCTTGGTATATGCCGCGTGTGGACAGTTTGGCCTGACTTGAAAAACTGTTCACACGCGGCATATACCAAGCCAATACTGGCTGCCAGTCTTATTGGCAGCCAGTACAGGCTCTGTGAATACTATACTTAAAGCAGCATATTTTATGTATACTCAAGGTCTGTATTTTACTGTCATCATATTATTGTCATGACGTGACGTTTTAAGTGTGGGGACACTCCTATCCCGCTACTTAAAGACTGCAGTGTAATAAATTTATTACACTGTGCTACTACTAAATGTCATCAAAAAATACGAACTCGCGATCATCAATTCTATTTCGAGAATTCGTAGTATTCGAGTTAATCTCTTGAATAAAATTTATGTCACTCCCCTAATACTTTAAACATCTCGCTAAACTGACTTTCATCCGTTTTTTGAAGCGCTCACCACATTTTAACGATTGCCCCCAAATAAATACGGTTTAGGGCGGCTAATTCGAATTTACGTCTTTTTCGCGGTCGCCGAAATAAAAATAGATAGGTAACGCCTGGAATGACGCCCTTACTTTTTATAGGCTGCGTGCACATTAAGCGTTTTTATTTGCTTACTTTTCTTGGTTTTCAGCTTTCGAGTTTTATTTTTATTTTTTTATATTAACTACTGGTAAAGAAAAGCCAAAATTAGTAAATTAGCATCTGTTGAGATTAACTTTCTGTGTATTTTATTTATTTCTTCTAGTTTCTGTGTATTTTTACAGGAATTTCAGTCATGTTGTTGATTGATTGATTGTTTAATTGGCGCAAATCAAAAGTGCCAACTTACAGTAGGTATCCCAAATTAATAATGCGCATGCAAATCTTCGGAAATTGTCGTAATACGTCGTAGAAACACCGGAATCTATGAAATGTAAGAGCCCCAAACAATGCACTCGCATTTTGCACCTTGTTCAAAGGAAATAGAAGTAAATATCATAATCATAATATAGCCGGTGGCTGTCTGCTGTCGCCGATCCGTCAATAAGTGCTATAACTACCGGGAAGCCATTGCGACGTGGCCAGTGACATTACCATGGTAACGTCCAAGCAACGTCTGGCGCCTTTACGTCGCCACAAAGCGGTGTTTTTCTTAAAGTTAAGTTTAAAAACAGCGCTTTGCAGCGACGTCTTTTCACGCTCGGGAAATACGACCGTTGCCGAAAAATGACGAATATTATCACTTTGGGAGCACTGTACAGTGTACACCCCTATAAACAATCTCTGTAATTGAGCATCAATTTTTTTTGTAAAATGTCATATGAGAATTTTCTCAATAGTCGCAGCAAAATTAGTGTAGTACGAAAAAGGCTCAACACCAAAAATAGCTTTAACACAGTTATAAGTCATACGTAATCCATGCGCAAACTAAGCACAATCAACAGTTGTGGGTAGTAAATACCGGATAATCCACGAATTACATACATCCAGGACAGTCTTAGGCTCACTTCACACTGAATTGAAAAAACGTAACGCAGTTATATTAAAACCCGCAACTCCACCATTATTCGTCTATCGCGCGTTAACCGTTCATTTTTCCGGGATAACTCATAATAGCGTGTTAAAAAGTATCCTATGTCCATTCCCGAGACTGAAATTATCTCCATAATATCTCTCAGCAAAATTACTTCAGTGGTTTGGGCGTAAAGAGGTAACAGACAGACACACTTTCGCATTTATAATATCACTCGATGACGCCCGCAACTTCGTTGCGCCAAAACTCGTTCATCGCGTGGGAAACGTAAATTTTTCCGGGACAAAAAGTATCCTATGTCCTTTCCCGGGACTCAAAGTATCTCCATGTCAAATTTCAGAAAAATCGGTTCAGCGGCTTAGGCGTGAAGAGGTAACAGACAGACAGACAGACGGACAGGCAGACAGACAGACAAACGCACTTTCGGATTTATAATATTATTTTGGAAGTATGGAAGCATGGATATGTAAGTATGGATTAGCTAGTCAACTTTGAACTTTATTTACTGCAAAAAAGTTAGAGCGTGCGCCTTTTCCAGTTAAGCGTGTCATCGCCCGCGCGCGGATGTGGTTGGAATGAGCGTTGCCCGCATCCTACCATTTTAGGGTATAGGGCTCCGTACCCAAAGGGTAAAAACGCGACCTTATTACTAAGACTTCGATGTCTGTCTGTCCATCTGTCTGTCCGTCTGTCTGTCCGTCTGTCTGTTCGTCAATCTGTCTCTAGGCTGTATCTCAAGAACCGCTATCCGAATGTTCAAAATTCCGCCCACGAATTCTGTTTCATTAAAATTTACCAAGACTTTTTCACGAGGACGAGGTCGCAGGAAAAGGATAGTCTTATAAAACCTCAAAAACCACATAACTTGCTGGAAATAGATTATAGTATGCCGCCCTAAAATAATATAATTACTTAGTCATAAATTACACTCGAATAAGACACCCTCATTCCAATAAGCCATTAATTATTATCTACTTTCAAAAACATAAAGCGGCCGTAAATTAATGGGGAATACGGCCGTAAATAAGTTTTATGACGTCACCAGGTTCTAAGAAGTATTACAATAAAACTCTGCGGCCATAGATTATCCAGGGTGCCATTGATGGACCATTACAGCGGCAGAACGGCCGGGAGAGGGCGTTTATTATGCACAGACAATAAAACAATGAGGTGTGACCGTTGCGATTTCAATTTGCCGCCATTTTGGTTTTTTTAAACGTGGAACGCCTCTGTGAGTTTTTTATTGAGATATTTCTAATTCAATGAAGCTTGTGAAAGGCTTTCGTTGGTTCCTTTTTTTTTGATTTTATCTATCTTTTATAAAATATTTTAACTATTTTTTATAATTATATGAAACGATTTATTTAAACAGCAGTACAGTCATGTCACTATTGACTTACGATTGCTTGTCATTTCTTGGTGTAACGCTAGCGGCCAAACCGCTCGTTCGTAGCTATAGAGCTGCAGCTGCTAACTACTCGCTTTCAGTTACAGTATCCAACATTTGACAAATCACGATTGAATCAATTTATCTTATCGCGTGTATGGTTCTGCCGTCATGTCGGGAACACGCGTTCTATTAATATCTAGTCATTTCCGTAATGCAAAAATGTTTTCATGAATTAATAAATCGGCACATTGGGTCGGTTCGACTCGCTTTTAGGGATCCGTTGTATCCTAAAAATCCTTATAAATAAGGTCCATCCCTCCGCCCGTCTGTCTGTCCATCCGTCTGTCCGTCTGTCTGTCCGTCCGTCTGTCCATCCGTCTGTCCGTCCGTCCGTCCGTTTGTCTGTCCGTCCATCTGTCCGTCTACTTTTGATAATCTCGGCTATTATAAATTAACAACATTTTGAACACTTGTTGTATGATAAAATATATTTTGGATATGAAATGATTATGATTTTACTGTGGTTCCCAAAACACGTGGCAGAAAGAAGGGATAATCTAGACACGCAGAATCGGGACCAGTCAAGTTTTTTTTTCACACCATCGTATTAGGTATACCGTATAACATCTAAAGGCTGTCACAGACAGAGCAGGTAATGTAAAGATGTATATTATAGCACGATACATCTTTCTATAGAAATCGTACACAACAACTATAATGTAAAAATATATATTATAGCTGTTGTGTGTGGTCTCCTGACGATTTCTATAGAAAGATGTATCAAGATGTATCGTGCTTTAATATACATTTTTACCTTACCTGCTCTGTCTGTGACAGCCTTAACGTCGGCTTTTTGGGAGCTCACCAGTCACAGAACGAGCCGGCCCAAATCCTTTCCGTTAAAACTTTCTTACGGTTTTAGTTCGCATTGTGCTAAGGTGTTTATTATAGTTTTAGTTAATATTCATAAAGCGGAAGGGTAGAACGTGTTTGCAGATTACACAAACCATGGGTATAATCGCTCAATTATCATACCCGAATAATCTTCGATAGGTTTCACAAATAACCTCATAATATAGTTTGTATGTCAAAGGTTGAATGTATAGTATCTGTATACAATTGTTATTATTGTTGAGGGCTCACAATATTCTGAATCAGAATTACTGATTAATTTTGTTAGCTTGGTTGACTGTTTAGTTAGTTTAAATAGCTTTTTTGCATTTTTAATTCATCATACCTAAGCCGCTGAACCGATTTTGCTGGGTAGGTATGGAGATTGGAGATACTTTGAGTCCCGAGAAAGGAGATAGGGTACTTTATATCCCGGAAAGATGTACGGTACCCGCGCGATAAAGGTATTGTGGCGCAATGGAATTGTGGTGTCAACTAGTGGTAATAATAAATGAACAAAATAAAAGTGATAATAATTATTATAATACTAGCTTACCCGACACACATTGTCCTGTCTTAACGATGATTATTTAATTCTAATTGGTATAATTAAGTAAACAATAGATTAAAATTAGTATCTGCATGCCAAATTTCATCAAAATAGATTAAATAATATAAGCGAAAATCATAAAAGTTTATTGAGCAGGAACCGTACATTTTCCGGGACAAAAAGTATCCATTGTTCTTTCCCGAGACTCAAAGTATCTTCATAACAAAATTCATCAAAGTCGTTTGAATATTTTACGCGCAAATCATAAAAGTATGTTGTGCAGTAACCGTTCATTTTTCCGGGACAACTTTGGTCTTCGGGACTCAAAGTATCTCTATGCCAAATTTTAACGAAATCGGTCCAGCCGTTCAGGCGTGATGTCGTGACCACGCGAATATGGATTCAATTTTATATATAGAGATTATAAAATTGTTCATTATTAAAATATGATAATAGCGAAAACAAAATGGTAAGTATTAATAAAATTTTGGTGATAATATATTATTATACACCAAATATTATTTGAAATAACCGCAATCGCCACCGTTCTATATTTACTACGAATAATAAAAACTATTTATTATTCGTAGTATATTTATAATAAAAGTTAAAAAGCGCTTGTCAGTGGTGAAACTATAGGGTGGCAGGGCCGGCAAAACGCCACGGGCCCCCGACCCAAAAGGGCCTTGGCCCAAGAGGCCGTGAGGTCAGAAAATTTATATACATTGTATTATTATTAACTTGACGATTTTCACTGATCCATCAATTATTATTTGCCACTGGCTCCGAATGTTATAGTAACGCCACTGGGGCTTAGTTTGATGCATATTAAAATATTGACGTACTAGCAAGTGGCGAATACTATTTACAAACCAGTAATGTTGAAATACTCTTCTTGTCTCACACAATTTTCGTCGACGGCGAGTTTCGAAAATAATTACGTCAACGTTAAGTATTAAGGGAATTTCGTAAAAGCCCTTCTTGATTATGACATCTCCGACACGGTGTCAACGTAAACCCTTCTGGCAGGGCGGACACAGGTTTCCATTTAATGACCAAGCCCTTAAGCCCGTCAACCGCACTTATAACGCATAATATTTGTGACATAAACAAGGGCCGAAATTGATTGGGTCCGTGGAAATTTTGAGCACACCTGGACTTGATGTGCCAATTTTATAATAAGGCTTATATTGTATAAGCCACAGACATAAGTAATATATCAAGACAGATTCACGTTTTTTCACATTTTCCTCTATTTCTTCGCTCCTTATATTCTTAGAGTGATAAAATATAGCCTATAGCCTTCCTCGATAAATGAGCTATCTAACACTGAAAGAATTTTTGAAACCGGACCTGTAGTTCCTTATATTAGCGCGTTAAAACAAACAAGCAAACAAATTCATATATGCAAAATACGATATCGCCCTTAGACATCTGACACTTCATTGTCAATCGCAGTTTATATAGAAAATGACAAGTTTTTTGACAGGGAGTCAATAACCGCTACTATCTCGATTCCCCGACAATGTATACCTTAGAAATTTTCTTTAATTTGTGAATCTATACTAGCCATTGAGTCTGCGCTAAATTTCTTTCATAGCAACGAAATATAAGGGTCAAGTTTCTACTTTCTAGTAGCCCGACCTTTTTCAGCATAAACTAATAACGTATCTCGTTTCATACATAATACGCGAATATGATATTTTTCGTTTGTATCGTATGGATGTTCCGGTAATTAATTTTGTGAAGGTTTAATACGTAATTAGTGAAACATTGATATCATGACCGGAGCGTGCATCAAAATATTTGATGTGAATGTCGACGAATAGAACGACAGATTTATGATTATAAATTACAGTTACGGCATTATATGATATCAGCTAAACTTCCTAAGAAAATATTACTAAAACTTCTGACGCATTTTACCTTACAACACAAAAATTCGGCCGAAATGTGGTATGGAGATTTTTTTAGTCCCGAAAAAGGAATCCTAAAAAGGCTACTTATTATTATTATTTTAGCAATTACTTTCAAGATTCTGAATTGCGCTATCAAAGTTTTCTGAGTTCGTAAGTGTAGTACTAAGAAGGTTTATTAGTTATTACATTTAAGGCTTTAGCAGACAACTAAGACAATAATTGGGGCTTCAGCCTGATCAAGTATATCCCCGCTTGGACAAAGCTTCTCCCTTCACGATCCTCAAAAGTCAAAACCCACGATCAAAATGAATCAAAACTGAGCAGAGAGTTTCTGCACATAACACTATACACCCGAGAGCTAAATTGAAGATTCCGCAACTAGCCACTTCATCATCCGATCACTCCCGTTTGAAATTCAAAATAGTCTACTGAAAAGAGTTTTAAAAAAGTCCGGAGTAGCGGGCGATACCATAAGTCATTGAGAAAGTGGCTATAGGTGCCTAGCACTGATCGGACTCAATATATCAAACGATGGCAGGACAATAGGGCTCGCTAGGGCTGCCACTTCAGGGAAATGGGAAGATATGCCAAAAATTAATAATGCTTTAAATGGAATAGTTTGTCTATCATTCTGCCTGTAAGTAAGTATGTCTGTTAGTATGTCGCTGTTACTTTTTCACGCCTAAGCCTTCGACCAAATCTACGTGTCAATATCGCAAGACGCGAGAGTCTGCAGACTGCAACTCAAAACTGGTGTGGACACTGCACACCAGTTTGTGCACTGTGCACTGGTGTGCACACCTGCGCGACTACGGTGCAAAACCGTAGATTATTCTCTCTCTGCCGACGAGAACGTCCCACGTTGCAGACGCTCCCGATTCGCAGTTGCTTTGGTCGCGTAGGCTTGGCCAAAGCTCAAATCGCTAAATCGATTCTGATAGTAATGGGCTATGAAAATATTATAGGTCTTGAAAAAGGACGCGAAATGTTTTAAACGAAGCAATGTATAATTTCAACGTAAAACGAATTGCAAGGCAACAAAGTTACGGACAACGTCTAGTCACTAGTGGACCCAGAGGCTGAGACGGCCAGATTTCCTCATTTTAGAAAAGCTGAAAGAAAGCCGCGACCGAAACTCTATAGTTGCTGGTCGTTTTTACCTCTGTTAAGGTCATAAATATGTAAACTTTCAGCTTTTATAAAATGAGGAAGTCTGGCAGTCGCAGACTGTTACTCTATACTTTAAAGCAAGGCTCGATTCATATAAATCAGTATTACAAAATTCATAAATGCCAACAAAGTTTGACCTTTATATGATGAAATAAGTAATTGACAGAAAGTGTTCCTATATTCAGTATCCCCTTATACCGCACCATAAGCCAAAAATAAATATTGGCTTAGCGTTTGACTTTGTATTATATGAACTATCCTACGAATAATAAAACCTAAGGAAACGTAACTCCCATATTAATACAATTTTAAATTTGGTTCCATTCGAACTGTCATGTAACGTCAGCCTTTATACCGCTCAAGGCCACCTAAATATTGCAAATGTATGAAAAGTGAACCTAAGATACACTTTTTTGACAAGTATTTTGGACCATGTTTTTTGACGGAGTTACTCTTCCTTAGTTTTTATTATTCGTAGGAACTATCAGAGGAATTGTTTCATAGGCAGATGGCCTACGTAATTTGGTTGCGGTATGTCAAACCGAGACGGATCGCGACTAAATTATTTTTAACTAGATGACGCCCGCAACTCCGTTGCGCCAAAATTCATTTATCGCGAAGGAACCGTACATTTTTCCGGAATAAAATCTATCCTATGTCCTTTCTAGGGACTCAAAGTATCTCCATGCCAAATGTCAGCAAAGTCGGTTCAGCGACTCGAGCGTGAAGAGGTAACAGACATACAGACAGACAGACGGACAGACAGACACACACTTTCTCATTTATAATATTAGTATGGATTGATACAAACCCACCAAATGTGTGTCATGCCCATCATCTCTCTATGAATCAATTTCTGCGATGGTACATAATATTATCCATCGCAATCGTCCTTTATTGTTAAGGGCTAGGTAACCAATATAATATTATTGTTTTCCCTAAATTTATTAAGTAGTTTTGAGAAGTCCTTTTGGATTTTTAGTAAACAAAGGTATAAAATCAAATCAGTTTTCAGTACATAATATTTCTGAACCAATACGACCTGCAAACCTTCAAGAAGAGAGCGTATTCCCTCTTGAAAGTCCGGCAACGCACCTGCAACGCTTCTAATATTGCGAGTGTTTGGCTCTTGAATCGGAGGTCGTGGGTTCGATTCCCGCGTTGGAAAAATGTTATTTCCAAGTTTGGTTAGGACAATGCATTATGCATGCGTCGGATGGGCATGTAAAAAGTCGGTCCTGCGCCTGATCTTTCGCCAGTCATGTCGGTCGTCCGTTCCACTGGGTTATGATAGTAAAAGGAATAGAGAGTGCGCTTGTGTACTGCGCACACACTAGGGCAAAATAAAAATATTCCTGCGTAACTGGCCTGGTTCAATGAAACCTGCCACCATCACCGAAACCTTGTGGGAGTTATTATTACGAGTGTCTATGGGCGACGGTAGTTTCTTTCTATCAGGTGACATGTGGCGGTACCCACACTTCGCCTAACATTCCTGCATCGCGCTATGGATGTTTTCTGAGCGCGTCGGTATATATACGACAGCTGAAATGTATCACGTGGGGCTTCGTCCTTTTGGCCTCCACACATTATTCCCACAGACATATTAGACTAAAATCTAATAACATGTTTGGATACAATGCTAAGGACAGAAACATCGAACTTATAACATCTTTCAACCTCTGCTTTCGTCGGGTGCTAAAAATATATACCAACATTATTTTTAATACCCTCCAATGCAAAATTTTGAACAGTAGTAACTTATAGTCCGGGTTCCCTAGAACATTTTTTTTATTACCATCAAGCAAATTTTTCGTGAGCACCTTCATTTTGATAAGACGAAACAACTCACAGAGATAGAAAGGATATATTTCGATGGTCCTAAAATATGGGTTGTTCTATTTGTAGGACAATATTATGTTACTCTCAAATTATAATATTATCCTATCGATATACAAAAAATCAGCTGTTTAGGGTTTCGTTTTAGGGTTCCATAGTCAACCAAATTTTGTTGATTACAGAACACTAAAACAGACGAATCCTTTTTATCTCTGTTAGCTACCACTTTCCAGAATTTTCGCAGAGGAAATTGTTGTTCGTCTTATCAAAATGACTCACTACTCACGAAAACTTTGCTTGAAAGCAATCAAAAATATAATTTTGCTCTAAGATACCTGTAAGTACTAAAATTATTAATTAGTAACTAATAACTATGGTTAGAAGCAAAAATATTTTTATAGGTACCATACTTAATATTATAAAATATGCGAAAGTGTGCCTGTCTATATTATGTCTGTTACCTCTTCATCCCCAAGCCGCTGGACCGATTTTGATGAAATTTTGTATGAAGATACTTTGAGTCCCAGAAAGGGTCATAGGATACTTTTTGTTTCGGAAAAATGCACGGCTCCGGCGCGATAAACGAATTAGGGTGCAACGGAGTCGCAAAGTGGCGCATCGTTATCTAGTTATTTAAAAACATTTTCAACCTCCGATTTTACTATAAAAAAACTTGAGAGGTGTCGAAGGACACCTGAATGGAACGAAGTTATTTCTTATGTTCAAAAAACCTGTAAGTATTATTAAAAAAACGCCATCTATTGACGCCCAGGAATACTAACAACGCGTCGCTGTTTATTTAAAAAAACGCCATCTAGTTGACGCTTAGGAATACTTACTATCAACGCTCTCTGTCCCTACCATATAGGTACTAATAAAAAAGTGTCGAGGTCAAATCAAGGTCAAATGTCGTTCTTTTTAGCCTTCAAAATTTACGTCGAACGCGAGATAAGGAACTTCGTTCCAAAAAGAAAAAAAAATCTAAATGGATTTAAAATCACCACTGTAATGATCAAACGGCTTGTGCCACGCGCCAGCCCTAGTATTTCGGAAGGCTTTTGTCCGTCCGTCCATTGTGACTTACTAAATTAAGATGTTACCGAAAATAATGGAATCTTCGCCTATACGTTTCATTAATAATTTATCTGCCCATGTCGGTGGAGCGAAACCCTTATTATAATGAATGATTAATCTCCTCATTTATTCATTGGCCCAATTTTGTAATGTATTGAAAAAGTTTTCAATTCTTGAACCTTTTTGCTGTAGCTAAAGTAAAAAAAAAGCTAATTTTCTGTAGCTGAATACCGCAATTCTTTACGGTATTCTGCTACAGGAAATTAGCTTTTATCTTATTTATAAAATTTTATTTTGAACTAGATCCTTGCACCGACTTTCTTCGCGGGAACCCTACATTATTCTGAAATAAGAAATACAGATAAATCAATAATTAATTTTTTGTCGGATATACCAAACATTCCTATACCTATGTGCAACCGCATAGCAATTCAGTAAGTATTATACAATTATTAAAGAGTGCTTAGGTATTCCTAAACTTTATACGTATTATGAATTATCCCATCGAGGTAAATTACGTAGCAGATAATATTATGACGTAATAATATTATGTCATAATAGTTAATCCTCGATCGTGGATTCTTGAAAATCTATTGTTATTCTATTGTGTCTCGCTCACCGGTGAGCTTATGGGGCTTGATGGGTTTAATACTAATTGCTTGCTCTTTCAACTTCCTTTACTGAATCAAATTGTCGGATGATGTTACATTTTGTGTCCTTTCATGTAATTACCCCTTTATAGCTTAACCGTCACTGCATAATGGACTTTATTAATCATCAATAGGGTTGACATTCCAACAATGCAACACGCATTCGGTTCTTACCGTGAAATATCGTTTGAAAGCGTAACAGCAATCTGTCGGTACATTCTGCGAAATCTATACCACCTACGGTCGTGTGATTATGGACTCTATGTGCGGGCAGGAAGGTCGATTTTGAGTAACATTTATTCTACACTCTGCGATTTGCGGTTGACAAACGGTAAAACAAATCGTGCCATCAATTACCGTATAGAAGTCAAAAGTTTAGAGTGAAAAAGTATCCTAAAAATGTAAACCCTAAAGTTTCAACCAAAAGTAAAGTATTTGGTACTAGCTGATAATATAATGTATCATTTAAAAGTATTTTTTAATACAAGACGTGTATATTTTTATTAAAATGAATTATTAATTAAGTGCTATGTTTTACATGACATTGTTATTACTATATCAATTTATAATTACAATGTTGAATGGTATTTTGATTAAATATTTAATGACAGCTTAATATTGCTACGAGAGATAGGCATTTGTTTTAATAAAAATTCCAAAAGTTACTAGATAATACCCACACCGCCCCCGCGGGTAAAGGCGAGGGGTGTAAAGGAGGGCCACAAGGCTGAACATCTTCAACTCGACAGGGACGAGAGCAGGAGGTGCGATGAGGAGGGTTTCGTTCTGGTGGAGAGGAGGAAGAAGAGGAAGCCCACCGTCCGCAATCACCGCGGCACCGCACCTTATGTGCCCGCGACGCCGCTCTACGTTTCGCGCCTGTACTGGTCCATGACGGTCGAAGACGTCGCAAACTACATCCGCGAGAAGACCACCTACACCTTGAGGGTGGAGCGTCTGCACTCTCGCCACAAAGTGAATTTCAGTTCCTTTGTGGTGAGAGTGCCGACTCAAGTTTTATCCATCTTCGAGGTGGAGGAGTTCTGACCCGCCGGTGTAGTTTTCCGGAGGTTCCGGGGGAGGCTCCCGAACGAAGCGCGCATCACGTCGCCGAAAGAGACTACGTGATAAAGTGTAGTGTGATTGTGTGTGTGAATGTGTAAATAATATATATTAGGATAAAATTGTTCGGCGTGCATCCGTTGTCTGATTGCCATAACACAAGTTTTACATGGTTAATAAAGAATTTGAATTTGAATTAAATTTGAATATAATAATCGCTGCAGGCATACCAAAAAGTTTATTTTATTGCAAAAACATGCAAAAGATCGGTGTTTTTACAAATAGCTTAAAAGCGGCTTGAGGGCAATCAAAGCATGTAAGCTGCACTTACAAAGCTCACGAGCGAATATCTGAGCGTTAAAGCTACCTTTACAGCTTACCTAGCCAATTGGCACGATCATTGGAGAAACAAGCTCGGATCAATTGGGATGAATTGATTTCCATTCGAGTTACAAGAACAAATGAAAGACTAAGATTGTAGTTATTTGTTTAGTATCTCATTGACACAACGATTGACATTATAAAGTGCGATTGTAAAAGAAGGCTCTACTGCAATAATCCATACTAATATTATGAATGCGAAATTGTGTCTGTCTGTCTGTCTGTTGCCTCTTCACGCCCAAACCGCTGAACCGATTTTGCTGAAATTTGGCATGGAGATACTTTGAGTCCCGGGAAAGGACATAGGATACTTTGTATCCCGGAAAAATGTACGGTTCCGCCGCGATAAACGAGTTTTGGCGCAACGGAGTTGCGGGCGTCATCTAGTGATAAAATATATAATAATAATAATAATAATAATAATAATAATAATAATATCTATGGACGCTTCACACCACGTCAGTCTGGCCCTGTGCTAAGTACCTGATGGACTTGTGTTACAGGTACCAGACAACGGAAATATATTTAATACTTTTATACTATACATATATTTAAGATTTTTATTATATGATACACATATTTAATACACATCCATGACCCAGGAACTTTATAAACTTTTTGTTCCGTCGGCGGGACTCGAACCCGCGACCTCCGGCTTGAGCTACCGACGCGCTCACCACTGCGCCACGGAAGTCGTCCTAAGTAGTTAATTTTAAGATATTGGGTTTTTTTAATTGAAAAAACTTGGAATTAAAGATTATTTTGAAGTAAACGCCTGTGACGTTGAGCGTTTTAGCCGTGTAGCGGAAATATAAAAAACATTTTTATCACTATAAGCGATATTGCTAATTTTGTAAATACATTTTAAAGATATTATGTATTTCAAGTGACCAAATGGCATTACTAGTTAAGATTTCATTTTTTTTTGGACGTTTATCATTCAATAATGATGAAAGTCGTGGTCGTCGCAGTGGACCCTTCAAATGTGTACTTTGAAAATAGTTCCGACAGTAGAGTAGCACGCAGACTTTGGTAAATTAAACAGGGCGAGCAAAGCGAGCCCTAGTATATCCTACGACCTGAAAATGTTGTGGTACACTTTACGGAAAAACTATCTCGCCTATTGATTTGTGCTTTAATATAGTAATTTTAATTTATATGTAGATGTGTCATCATCACTTAGACAAGGTTTTTTATATGTAGATGTGTTATAATCAGCGAGACAAGGTGTGACGACCCTAACAAAGCTCGGCTTTAAGCTATTATTTATTGACATCAAGTTCCTATGATGTGTTCCAAGAATTCTCCAACTAGGGTGTCTTGAGGTTCCAGTAAGCTATCCAGAATATATGATAAATATTAAGATTTTCTGAGAATAAGCACAGCTAATGACAAACATGATGTTAAGTATACGTCTCCTAGGAAGATACAAACCGTACAATTCACGGAAGAGTAGTAACTAATTATTTCTGATAAACATTTATAATGTATTAGATGTCGCCCGCAACTCCGTTGCGCTAAATTTCATTTATCACGTGGGAACCGTACATTTTTTAAAAGACATAAAGTGGTATAATATGTCCTTTTCCAGGACCCAAAGTATCTCCATATCAAACTTCAGCAAAATCGGTTCTGCGGGCGCGTAGTTAGGCAGGTAGAGTTAACAGATAAACACACTTTTGAATAATATTAGTATGTATTTCCACAAAGCAACGATATTCCTAACTTCATTTAAGCCAGCGTCAATATTTTACGCGTCAGGAACTTCTTATTTCATTACAAGCAGTCCCCTAGTGTTTGGGTTAGCGACCCCTCCCTTTTGGTGTTAATATTGTATGCGGCTCACCAGCGGCACAGATTCCACACACGCATGCAGTTAGATATATCAAGATTGAGGGACGAGAGTGGAGTAACATGGTTGAACTCACAGACGTAGATCATCTATGTCTGTGGTTGAACTGCACATTTATTAATGACCTCGCTCTTGACCAGTTTTTTAAAGTAGGCAATGCTAATGTTCAATACTTATTAAAATTTATGAATGGTTTTTATTTATTCGTAGATTAAAATATAATATTTGAAGGTGATGAGAACATAAAATAAATATATTACAAAGTTGATGTTCGATACGATCTATCATAATGTCGCGATAGTCCTAATATTTTAGTAATATAATATTATATTAAGTATAGTTTTATGATATTCTCTGTTAGTAAAAGCTGGCGCAAATAAATATTCAAGTTAAATTTAATAAATCTTTTACATTTCCCTAAAAAGTATTACATCAGCAAATATGCCGATATTCCCGAGCATACGGCCTTTTCCGATAGAAACTAAATAAGCATAAACTTCTCAGTGATATAAAGGCATCTGGGGCTCTAATCTAAGATATTGCGATAAGTAATATCAAATTCAGCAGGAGGGTGAATATCCAAAATAGTTTGGCCTCAAACTCTTCAAGTTTGCATGAAGATAGAGTTCAAGAGGAACTGGATATGACATTAGCGCATGCACAAGCGTTTATGAAATAGCTATGGGGGCATAATGTTCTTTCACCGAACGCCCTATAGGAGACATATGGCTGAATGCTGTTCAAATCTTTGTTTTCGACGACTTATATGGCAATAACACTAATGTCCTATTTTCATATACTCTTGCTATTTGGGGTGAATTTTTTAGTGTTGTGAAAATCACTGGGTTAAAAGTATTCCTGAGAACGGTGACGAAATATAACAAAAACTATGTGATGAAAATCTTGTTATATCCACCCTGGCTTAGTACGAAGGTTGTCTAACACAGGTTGCTGAAACATTACCTTCATGTCACTATTTTCTCACGCAGTTCTATGCCTCAGCCACTACTCAAATCATCAACCAACTCGGAAGCCACAAAATAATGCAAAATCCCTAACTTCACCAAACTTCGCGGGGTTATGTAGAGATAAACGTCTTTTCAATTTATCGAAGAATAATAATATAAATAATTGCAAAGTCACAGGAATTATATTAATTGGTTTACTTTCAGGTATACACTTGATTTGACGTCGAAAGACTAAAATAATTTGGAATGTATAATTCAATTACTGAAAGTGCTGCTTCTCACAGGATAAACCTATGTGCACTGTGCACCTTAATCACCGAAGCTCTGTCAGTATGCGAGTGTACACATACCTTTAACTGACGTCTGGAGCTCAAGCTGTGCAAACCACATTATTGAATTAACATCTAACAATCAGGTCAGCGCAGTCTCTCTACTAAAATTGCTCGGTACTAAAATTGCCCGATGGAAGAGCAACTTCAAATGGGCAATCTATGGACCAATCGAATTTATGTGATGGATTCAATTTTATTGCCGGTAACTGTTGATGTATTGCTGAAATATGGGCACCGAAAAATATTTGTTTTGGGCCAAAAGTACGCCCAATCCGAGGAATCAATTTTGATTGATTTCGACACTTGATTTTCGGTATTGCACTAAAAATTCAGCCAAGTGCGAGTCGGACTTACAAAAGGTGAGGCTACAAAGGTGAGGCTCAGAAAGAGTTCCGTACCAATTGTATTGATGTAGAACTCATACTCTTAGTAATAAGGTCTTATTTTTACCCTTTGGGTGTGGAATCCAACAACTTGTAGTATCTACTTCTTAAATAGCACTTCTGACTAAAACTTTAATTTATCGTATGCTGTTGCGATTAATAAAGAAAAGAGCTTAGAATGAAGCTTGAACTTTTAACCATAATTTCCTCAGAGACGAAGAATTCAATTCTGTTCTCGAAGAGTTTTTGCCAGGACGTTTCATATAGGATATGACTTATGTGCAACGACTGTAGCGTTATGGCTCCGCTGGAGTCACCATAAATGGACATAAAATTAGGATACATCAATTCAGATAATCGAAAAAAGATTATTTTTCATTAAGTATCACAACGAATTTAATTACGATACTTATATTCATTACTTTACTAGTGTAGCCTGCAACTTAGTTATGGAATTATAAAAGGAAACCATACATTTTCGGAGATGAAAACTATCCTTTACCCTTTCCTTGAACTCAGAGTCTCCATTACGAACTTAAGTTCAGTGGTTTGAGCGTGAAAAGGTAACAAACTTTCTACAATACGAGTACGAATTTATAAGCTTGACAATAGCATTAATAACTTATTACATCGATATTCAAAAATCAAGAGCACGTTTTTGTTGCATAATTCTACTTTTACGCATCTACCCTCCGGGCTCGGGGGAAAGTCGCGATGTCAGAGGGGTGCGAAATACCCATTTCACTAAATACGGGTAAGGAGTTTTATCTGTTGATAAAAGAGGGTTTTTCTGAATCTGTGCGTTATGTCACGAAAAAGGAAATCATGGGGGCCAAAAAACGTGTTGCTCACCGAGAGTGCTAGCAGCGGTACATAATTTCGCAATGCGGTAGAAATTACTTCTCTATAACGTGCGCGCCGCGCCGGACGTCTATAATTCTTCCTACGTCTTACGAATTTTTGATTATTTTTTTTACCCATCCCAAAAAATGCCGCTAAAGAAGAAACACAAACTTCTTTAGCGGCATTTTTGGAATGGGTAAAAAAAATTCAACTCGCCACAGGAAACGAAAATAGGATAAGAAAATTCCACAACACTTGCTACAAAAGTTTAGCAATCTTAATAGGCTACCAAGCTAATACTTGAGATGCCTACTAAAGTTAAACTTGCTGTTTGTAAGTTTTATTAATCTCAAATAAGAACACTATGATATCTTTTCACTGCAGCCTGTCCTACAAAACTGGCAAGACCTAGTAACCCTAGTAGAGACGATCACATTCTTCCAAGTATTGTGTTCTTCTGTATATTTGACATGAATGATGAGGCTTCTTTTTATGGAAAGTACAGACAAATCGACGGCAGCTTTAGAAAATTGTTTCGTTACCTTTCGCAGCCCCCTACTGCTGTTTTTTTTTCCTTTTCTGCTCTTTAATTTCAAGTGCTGATTTTAATACTCACACGTCACACGCTGACAATTTTTATTACATTACTATTATATTAGATGATGCCCGCAACTCCGTTACGCCAAAAGTCATTTATCACGCGGGAACCGTACATTTTTCAGCAACAAAAATGTCCTTTCCCGGAACTCAACGTATCTGCATACCAAGTTTCATTTAAAACGGTTCAGCCGTTTGAGGGTGAAGTTGTAGCACACAGTTTTTCGATTGTTTTTCGATACCTAAGGGTGCGTCCACATCTGTATCATTTGCGCGATCAGATCTCCGATCGGATCTCCGTCGCGTATCATCGAAGCGAGTCAAAATGATACGCGTATCATGATACGCCCCGATCGCTATTAACAACGTATCTGATACGTGTCGTATCAATTACACGCATGATCGGCAGAATGATCTAATAAGCGTCCACACTATGATACGCATACTTGATACGGCGCGATGATCGCGACGGTGATCTGATCGGAGATCTGATCGCGCAAATGATACAAATGTGGACGCAACGTTACATGAAAATCGCTTCTTGTAACAAATGTAATGCAACGTTGTATTTACAAACGCTCTTACGACGGTACCGAATGAGGTTGAAAATAAAAACTTGTCACTTGTATTTTATTTTTTACTTCTGTTTCTCATTACAAAGGGTATGTAAGTAAAAGATTTTTCTAAAAGTCTTTGTATACATTGTAAAAGCAAGAACAAAGCCGACTGATGAATGTTGAAATAAAATTCAATCAACTTTATGAGTTTCACAATGGGCTGAAGTTTGAAAAGTTTATATTTGGATTATTTGGAAACGAATTGTCGTGAAGTTATCTACGGTGTATTTTGACAGACAATATACACTGGGCCAGAGCATAAAAACTCTTGTTGTGATAGTCAATAAGAGTTATTTTTTTAATTTTATTTACCATTTAAAACAATACACATTACAAAACATTACATAATATATCACCGAGAAAACACAAAGGTTTATAAAGATGATATAATGACACCAAATAATTTGAAACTTAAATAAACCGTTAAGGGGACAATGTTATTACATAATATTATAATTTTTAACAAGCTACATAAGAAATTGGCAGTTACTTATAGTTTTTTAACACAGTATAAGTAAATACAATTTAAAATGAATTGTCTAGTTTAGATACTGTAGGAGCTAAGAAACTATATTTTTATCACTATGTTGTATATTAGCAAAGTGATTTCTTAATTTCGCCTTGATATTGTTTGGTTTTAAGGAATCTCGCAGCGCAGGAGGTAAGTCATTGATAAGTCGAGGCACTAGGTACTGCGTGGTTCGCTTGCCATAGACATTATTCGCACTTATCGTAAACAACCTATTCTGCGAAATAGCTCGGGTATGTACGGGGTGATCTATTTTTATCTTTAGAGATTTATTATAAAAATTTTCTTTAAGAAGCAAATATTGTATTTGATGATATACTGGGATTATTTGACAGTAATTAAATAGTTTATACTCGTTGTTACTAAATTGGCGCTTAATAGTTGGCGGGACAATAGTTTTTAAAATGTTTAATTGTAATTTGTAAATTTTATCTGAGTAAGTTTTGTATGTCCGTCCGTAGTTGGTTAGGCCATATTGAATATACGATTCTGCCAGTGCAAAATAAAGCATTCTCTTAATTTTAAAAGGGATTTTATTTTTAAGAATTGTTAAGTTTGCGAGGAATTGTCGGAGTTTATTGCGAACACGATCAATTTGTTGCTTCCAGTTAAACCTTGTATCTATTAGACCTATCTAGACCAAGATATGTTTGTTCTTGGACTATCTCAATAGGGGAACGTTTACACTTGACTGTACTTGTTGAGTGTAGGCAGTCATGATTATGAAATATAAGATTACCGACATCATGGGAATGCTTGTTATAAGGTGATTTAATTAAAAGTAGTTTTGTTTTGCTCCCATTGATGACCAAGCCGGCATCGTGACACCATTTAAGAAGAGCGCTAAAGTCTTGTTGCAGAAGGGTTTTTGCTGTTTGAGGGTCTTCCAGTGCAATAACCAGGCAGGTATCGTCTGCAAATTGGTAACAGGTGCAGTGTTTGATACAACTGCCCATATTATTGACGTAGATCAAGAAATACAATGGCCCTAAATCAGAACCCTGGGCCGTGCCTTCTGTCACTTTTATTGGGTCGCTATGGGCGTTATCAATTTTTACTGAGTAGGTGCGTTTTTGCACCATTGTAGTAGGGGCCCACGTATGCCCGACTTTTCCAATTTATCTGCAAACTTGTTGTGTGACAGTGTGTCAAAGGCACGAGTGAAATCAATAAAAAGTACAAAAACTTGTCTTTTCATGTTCAAGTGACCATTTACTTCATCAGTAAATTTAGACAAGAGTTCGGAAGTACTCTTTCCGGCTTGAAAACCAAATTGATTTTTATTTATTACCGCATAATTTTTATAAAATGTATGTATTTGGTCACATATATGTTTCTCTACAATTTTATCAATAGTAGATAACAGTGTAATGGGGCGGTAATTATCGTTTACCCTTCTTATGAATGGGTCTCACGTTGCCTACTTTCAGATCGTCAGGGTAAAGGCCCGTTTTAACGCTACAATTGATAAGGTCTGCAATACTAGATGATACACTTTGACCCGCTACCCTTATGTCGGAAATTTTGATGTTATCTGGACCTGGCGCTTTATTTATATTTAATTTGTTTATGATTTTATGAACACTTTGGGAGGTATCTTTTTTAATTTCCGAAGGCCATCGTCGTACGTATAATATTATTGTATTTGGCATTGCCAGTTTCATGTGACATGGAAATAATCAAGTTTGGCTATTATGTATTAAATACTTCGAATCTGTTCACTATGACCCAAGATCGAGCGATGGCCAGACCTCCGCAATTTTATATTTATACTTAATAGAAAGTTTTTCCTTTTAATTATGAACCCATATTTTTCAAAAATTTTGCCAAACGTCGAATAAATCTTTTTCTTTACTGACTTTGCTAGTGCTGCCGTCTAGCGTCAAAACATTGTCGAATTACTGGTACAAAATAATAGTAATTTAATAATTATAAATTCGATTCTGTAAGGTACTGGCAAATAAAAGTAATAGAAATTATGAGTTTAATTGATAAAACCTAAGCGCATAAATTCACAGAACAAAACAAGCTTAGTAATTTTTATCGGATTACCAATTAGTTATTCTGAATCGGAGAAAACGGTTTGACAATATCACTTATGTAAATTGATGAATTTTGTATAGGTTCGTTAGCTGTGTCAATGATGGCTTATTCGATTCTTAGAAAAAAATCTCTCGTACTTAACTCCTTCTCTAACGGCTGCTCGGGGCTAAAATGGTCACATTTAGCAATTCCTCTCAATCAATTCACAAAATAAATTGTCAAAACTGCCAAAGTCACGAATGTCAAGTTAGTACGAATCCAAACATCTAAATTGCAAATAGAGGGTCAATTTTGCAATTTTAAATAAAACTGGCCAAGTGCGAGTTGGACTCGCCACTGAAGGGTTCCGCAGCAGCAATAAGGTATAAAATTAAAAGGTTTTTGATTTATTTTTATATTTTAGTTGATTTAATGAAAGTTAAATTAAGGTTTACCATTCATGACGTATAAAAAAAACTACTTGATAGATCTCCTTCAAACCAATTTTCGTTGGTAGTGTTTATAGTAATGTACATCATATATTTTTTTTAGAATTATGATGTTACTTTAGAAGTTAGAGTGGGGGGATACACATTTTACCACTTTGGAAGAGTCTCTCTCGCAAACTATTTAGATTAGAAAAAATGATATTAGGAACCTCAATATGATTTTTGAAGACCTATCCATAGATACCCTACACGCGTAGGTTAGACGAAAAATTTTTTTTTTGTTTCAGTTATACCTATGGGGACCCCGAAAATTTTTAATATTTTTTCCATTTTTGTATCAAAATCTTAATGCGGTTGTTACTTAAGTGGCTGTGACATACGGACGGACAGACAGACAGACAGACAGACAGACAGACAGACAGACAGACAGACATGACGAATCTATAAGGGTTCCGTTTTTTGCCATTTTGGCTACAGAACCCTAAAAATGAATAATTTTATGATTCATAATAATATGATTCTCCAAAGCGACCATTTTAGCCCCGGGACAACCATCAGAAGTGTATAGCTAGATCATTTGTCACAATCTCTGTTTTTGCACCAATAACATTATTATTATTAATAAATGATTACTTCACTTTAATTTGATGAAAATATATATGTAAATAGAGTTCATGTCAAAACCTTTCTTAAATCAAAGTTAATTATTCATTAAGGGCCTTTCCACACGACGTATTTTTTTGGCACTGCGACGACGCGCGTTTCTGATGCGCTCGTGTTCTACGTGTTTTCATTGCGTTTTGGCAGATATAAAGTTTAAAACTTTCTTCCATTTGCTGAGTGTTCAACTTATAAAAAATACGTCGTGTGGAAAGGCCCTAAATCTTACCGCGTGATGATCTAGCAATCAATTGAAATTAAGACATTAAAACGGCTGCACTCTTACACATTTTAAAAGGGTCCAACTCAATTTTTGGTTAGGAGACTGAAGGCATGATGTTTTTGAGGGATTTTTATTTTAGCCTCATTTAAGAATTGGAAAAATAGGAAGTCCAAGATATAGATAATAAAAATATATAACACAGAATAGCAAAACATTATAAAATGTTTCTTAGTAAGCATCAACCAATCTTCTTCTTATATATAAAATTCTCGTGTCACAATGTTAATCCGCGTACTACTCCGAAACGGCTTTACTAATTTTAACCAAATTTTATATGCATATTTAGTGGGTCTGAGATTCGGCTACTGGGTACTTTTTATATTGATAAGTGCATTTGTTGAATAAATAATAGTAAATTATTATAACTCGAGACTGACAGCGACCATTGTTTGTGCGACGGGACGGGACGGGACGTTACCATGGTAACATACTTATTTAGTTACTTCAATAAAATAATAATATGCTCGAAATACTTTATATTATAATGGTAAAGCAATGTTTGCCGGGACAGCTAGTATTTATGTAAAAATTTTCTTGAAATAAATTAAGTCGATTCAAAGATTATCCAGAATCAACCATAAAATTATATTACATACTAGATGATGCCCGCAACTCCGTTGCTTCAAAATTCGTTAGTCGCGCAAGAATCGTACATTTTTTCGGGATAAAAAGTCCTGATATCCTTTTCGGAACTATCTTTATAGCAAGCAAAATCGCTTCAACGGTTTGGGCGTGAAGAGGTAACAGACAGACAGACAGACGTACACTTTCGCATTCGTGATATTAGTATGGATTGCTTCTGATAATAATGCTGCAATACCAGCTGGCTATCATTATAAGTAGAAATTGAAGAAGAATACCTAACAAATAAATTGAAAAAGGTGTCTAGTGTTTACCCTCGACATGTGCAAATTAAATAACTTGAAACAGAATGAGTCGTGATTTTCTTCAATATAGCGCACGAATAAATAACATTTACAACATCAGATATTTTTTAAAAGTTAACATTTTCAAAATGCAATGAAACTCTTGAACATATTGTATACAACAATATTAGCAATATTCGAACAGTATAATTCAGTATGTGCTAGCTGTCACTGTAATAATATGTCATGTTACTTTTCCAAACAAAGAAAATAAGTAACGGAGTAAGAGATTACGTGACAGTAAAAAAATATATAAAAACAGAAAGCATTTCCATTACAGGTATTCATATAACTAAAACATACCGTAATTAAAAATAAATTTAACACTGTGCACTTTCGTCTTCAATTTTCATCATCTTCTTTCAATCAACTTTTGTTTTGGGCCATTCTATAATTGAATGCGTCAACGCACGCACGACGCAACGCCAACATTTTCAACGCCAAATCGAAAGTTTGGATACGGTCAGAGAGCATGCGTCGCGGGCATGCCTCACGTTCGCTGATGACTGCACTATAACGCATGCCCTTGATGAACAAAAAAAGGCACACTGTGGACAAAGCTAACAGGTAATAACTAATAATAAATAATAATGATTTCTTGTAGAAAGTATTTAAAAGCTCAGTAATGAAATTAATAAGCGGTCAACGTAAAGTTTTTCATATGTGATGAAATAAAAATGTATAACGTCGGCTTCTGTATCTTAATTTAAGTGATCTATCTGTCAAGAAGTGTCGTTTCATAATTTCTTCACGATCGATCGTACGACAAATCGTTGTCCCGCCATGTAAACGTCCCCCACGTACACTGTATAAAGGGGAAGTTAAACAAATAAGCGGTTTTGTTAGTAATAATTGTACACGTGCCTGTTATTATTTCAAGTTGTACGATAATATAATTACAACCATAATTACTCGGTAGTCGGTATAACGCTTTACAAAATCGTTTTTGTAATTTCGTGCTAATTGTACTTTTGAAGCGGACTTTGACTTCAATTTGGACGAGAATTTTTAGTTTGACTAAGGGTCAATTCACACGGAAATGGCAGTGCAGCGGCGAGCATTTTCAGTGTCCATATGATTTTAAACTTTATCTTCATTATTGTAATACATAGTATCGCTTGAGAATTCGTGGCCGCGAGACTTTCCAAGTTTCTCAAGCTATACTATGTATTGCTATAATGAAGATAAAGTTTAAAATCATATGATACCCTAAATGCTGGCTCTCTATCTCCAATAAGGGCCGTCGCACTTGCAATGCGCGACTATAGTGATGCAAAACGCGCGACTATAGCGATGCAAAACGCGCGATTGCAGCGATGCAAACGCGGGACCGTTTCAAGTGACAGCGGTGAATACGAAGGGTTTTTAATAACAACGTAACAAATCAATTGTATAAAACTTATAGTAGTGTAAGCGACATTATAATAACTTATTCCAGTCCTTCCAAGTTTCCAAATTTTTCATGAATCAGGTGTAATTTTCGTATTGCACAATATTTGTCGCGAATGGTTTACCAAATAGTTGTTTATTTAAGGCAAATGTTATTTTATGAAAAAATCTTAGTAATAATAATATACGGTACCCATCCACCTGGATTTTATTCTCAACTTATGTATTTTAGATGGACACGGTCCAGTAGATAATGGACGAAACTGGCGATTAAACTTGTACAATGTAGGCAATACGAACTTTATATTACGCGCTCAAAAGGCTACATAATCCTGCTTTCAGACGCGTTATAACTTTAATTTGTGTATAACTTCTGTGGGTTATGTTTTGAAAAAAAAAAAACTAGTAGCTTGTGTTAACGTAGCTGTAAAGCTATTTATTATTTGTAGAGGTACACCTTAAAATTGGTAGTATTTTTGATACATCAATGTATTTTTGGCATTTTTTCTTGATCACGTTGAAATCGACTTTGTAAAAAAAGTTTAAACTGTTACTTTGAAACAATTTCATACTACATACTGTAAATATTAAAAGTAGCGAATCTACCAGAGAAACTTAAAATAAGACTTACGTCCTGAGAAACCAATCCTTCACGATTAACATTATAGATCAAGTTACACAAGCAATGCGCCTCCCAAAGTGTCGTAACCCAAAATTACGACAAGAACGGAACCATATGTATCATTATTACTGAGATGGGCATTAATTTGTTAATACACGGGTTTTGTCAAAGGGGTCGCTATTCTGGGGTATAAAGATTAATATAGGGTACGTGCCACCCCAACAGAAGTAGCAACAGGGGCGCGGCATGGCTTATTTTAATTTTAGAATAGCATTAAGCGATGCTAATGTATAATATAAAGGGAATTTAGCGAACTTACTCATGTATTTGTGTATATTTTTTAAAATAGAAACTTGTATAGCGGCGCGGCTCTGTCCTTTTTTTTGGGATGGGAAAAATGTTTTAGTCGTGTCAGAAGTCAGGACACCTGTTAGTAAGGTCTTAAGCAGAGGGAGTATTAGAAAACTTTATTCCCGAAAAAAGGCACAACGCAGCATTGTCAAAATAATGCTGATTGTTATATTGAGTATGCTTCATCGAGTTAATATCTTAATAATATGGTCATTAGTCCTATTAATGCTATTTTACAACTAAATTATAAAATTGGTGTACCAGAAAAAGTTTTAGTTAACTGTTATTAGTGTATTTCTTACACACGGATAACTTTGTGATGTAGTCAATACATCTTGCCAATCCAAGTCTTCCCCCAACCAATTTACTGACCACTGTCATTATCTCCCCTCCAACTCCCCATTTGTAGTTTTTCTTCTCGTAATAAGAATAATCCTCATGGCTTGCATTGACGAGAATAAAGCTAAGAATACCTCTACTTCCGAAACGCAATAAAAATATAAGCGGCTTCCATCGAAATAACATAATATAAGAGCCTGTCCACACGACGTATTTTTTGCGCACTGACGACGCGCGTTTCTGATGCGCTCGACTTCTGCGTATTTTCATCGCGTTTTGGCAGAAATAAAGTTTACAACGTGTCGGCTTCCTTCCGTTTGCTGGGCGTTCAGCTTGCGTTTGTATCGATACAAACGAGCGTAAAAAAACGTTGTGTGGAAGGACCCTAACTTAGTACTTACACAATGTTATGTAATATGTTTTTGAAGTCTTTTGCTTGAATAGACATACCGTCTATGTACATCCTAATATTATTAGTATTATGTTTAAACTGCCGAATAAAACCATGCACTCCTAGTTTTACGAATCAGTTTACTAATTGGTATTCAACGCGCCATGTAACCGACGAGCGACGACCCAATAGTGTGTGATAAGATAATAATATGACGTGTGACGTATGTTATTGAAATCCAAACCAAATCGTAGACGACGATGCACTGGCGCGTATTTCGGAACATACCCAATGTTTTTGTAATTGTACATAATATTTTCACTCCTCCAAATAAATTATGTATTATTTTTTTATGGTTCCGTACCCAAACGATAAAAACGGGACCCTATAATTACTGAGACTTCGATGTCTGTCCGTCTGTCCGTCTGTCTCCAGACTGTAACTCAAGAACCGCTATAGCTAGACATCTGAAATTTTCACAGATTGTGTATTTCTGTTGCCACTATAACAATAAATAAGTACTAAAAACGCAATAAAATAAATAATTAAATTTCCAATACAACAAACGTGATTTTCTTAGGGTTTTTCGCTCATAATCAATAATGATAACAGCAGCTTGAATTTTCACAGCATCCTTAATTATATTTGTACTTTAATAATTAATTATAAAATTTTAATTAAGTAAATATTTAAGGGGGGCTCCCGTTATACAAGAAACACTTTCGCTTTATACTGGTACGGAACCCTTCGTGCGCGACACCGACTCGAACTTAACCGATTTTATTTTGCCTCAAATTTTCTGTGATACTGATCCTCATGTTATCAACAAGCTCCACTGACCACGACTACGCTAGCAATATAAGTTTGAGCGAAATTAAGCAAACTAATAGCATCTAATCCCTGCTCCGTATGCATGAAAACCAAATCCAATGATAATGGTGCGATTTTAGTTCATTGTGCATGTGCGGGGATTTGCCGCTTCAACGTGTTTGTACTTACAGCGACACCGATATACAATCATAGATTCATTCATACTAATATTTTAAGGTGACGCCGCAATCCGCATTAAAGTAAAAAACCGTGTTGGATACATTTTAGATTGCTTGTTTTCTGTGAGATGCCGGCCCGGCCTCTCATAGAAAACAAGCGATGGAACAAAAAAAATTAGAAAGGCCGTAAGCGACAAAATGGTTTTTGTCGCGTAATTTAAAAACCATAAATACATTTTATATAAGCTTTGGGCAAATTAAAGTGTACGCTTGAACAAATCTATGTACAAATTTTGGAAGCTTAAATCACTCTCCTCTGTTGGCAAAATACGAATCCCTTTTTTACAGAGGTCTTTTTGATTGATTATTCTGTGTTATAAAAGTTGACCAATCGTGTTATGCTATGGGTAATTCAAAGACAAATACATGATGAATACTGATGTTGAACTTTAATTTCTTAGCTTAGTCATTGCTGAGAAAAATCAATATCGCTACAGCCAAATTATCAAGGCGTTCAATAATTAATTAATCAACGCGTTGATTTTCTGTCTGTTACTAACAAATTTTGATGAAATTTGGTATAGATGTGCTGAAATATTATGCTAGTCATGTTAAATGTATCTGTACTCATATTTTAAATGAGAAAGTGTGATTTGATGATGAAATTTAATATTTAAACTACTTTGAGTCCGTGGAAACAATATTTTTTATGCAGGTTAAAATATGAAAAATGACGACAACGTTTGGGCAACTTCTAGGGCTAAAATAATTATTGAACTCTGGTATCTTCTTAGCACAGGGCAACCTAGTTTGGCTATCCTTCCTCTATTTCATTTTTTCTGTAAATTTAATTTTATTTTGTAGTATTTTTTCTTGTGCAAGGTGGGAGAAAACTATAATTTTTAAAATTTTCCATCCAATCGTACATGAAAGCGTGTCTCATATCCCAAACCTCTGTACAGATTAAGCTGATGTTTTTGAACATAATATATTATTTACTTTAGTTGGGAAATAAAATTTACTCATTTTGTTTGTTTCTACAACGTAAAAATAAAAACAACGACATCCGAACACATTTGCGTATTTTACATACTTTGTGCATACAAAACTATAAAAAAACCATTACAATCCAAAACGTACAAAAGTGTAAACGACAATGAAAAAACCTCACGATTTTTAACGAATATCACGCTTACAAGTTTGTCAATTAGTCGCTTCGCCGACACCCTAAAAGAGGGTTCTGTAATCCCCCGACCCCCGTAGGTCACGGTTAGCGGTCGCCATGAGGTTACTACACCATCGAAATATAATACAGCATAGAACAATAATTTTTACACATTTGATCGTCCAAATATGGCTTCAGCTAGAGCGCTTTTGCAGTACGTCCAAATTCGATTCAAACATGAGATTCAAAAACGTCGAAGAGAAGTGAGGCATCTGAAACCAGATTTAGTGCGTAAGCTATCAAAGATAGAGTCCTACGTCTAGTCCAAACTGTATTTCCATGGGTACTGATCGGATTCGATTTGAGCGTAAAGCGAAAGCGTTCTTAAGGTAACTTCTGGATCTTTGTCACGGGCGACCGCGACCGGTAAAAATTCATTTAAATGATACCTTATGACAAAGAATATAAGTATCATTTTCTACTGACATTTGCGTGGCGACCCACGCTACCGCCAGCGGCGGAGTAAGAGCTGGGGGGTAGAGTAAAATGAAACCTATAGCCCGTGTCATAAAGTGGCATTTCGTTTGAATATTCGTCGGTCGCGGTCGCTCGCGGCAAAGATCCGAAAGTCACCTTTACTGTCCTAAAACGTAATATAACTAGGGCAACAAAAATTGTTTGACCGGTTCGAGTTTGACAACCATCTAAAAGTGCGTACTTTTAGATGGTTGTGTTGTGTGTTATGTGGTGTGCATTTTGTAGAACAATTTTTTGAGTCAGTTATGCTTCGTTCAAGCCTACGCGACCAAGCGACTGCGAAGCGAGAGCGTCAATACAAAACACACATTTGACAACTTGACGTAACTTGACGCTCCCGCTTCGCAGTCGCTTGGTCGCGTAGGTTTGAACGAAGCTTTACTCTTCCATAGTATGATAATTCGATGCCCTACAGGCCTACACTTACCCTACAGCTTACATCGTGATGAGTAATAAAATCGTGATTTTTATGCCCAGAAGCTATTTTTGGTAGCTCAGCTGTTTAATTTAAATCATAAACAGTTGTGGTATTTTTTTGTAACTATAAAATATTTGAGGCGTTCTTATTGTAGAATTACATTGGAGTATAACATATTATTAGATAATAACAGGCATTTTATTATAATCTAAATAAGTTAGTAATAAAGTCGTAGATGAATATCGTGATATTTTACCTTACCATTTAATTTGAATAATTATATTTTAGCCCCCTTACTAATAAACGTTGTATAAGCTTTGAATAGTTATACAGTGTTTTGTTCCTGTCACACAAGTGACATTTTTAATTGGATCGAAGAAGACAAAACACTGTATAACTATTCAAAGCTTATACAGCGTTTATTAGTAAGGGGGTAAGTAAATTGTAAGCGAAAAAGTGATGATGTAGTCCCTGACTGAACTGTAAGTTGTAACTAAGATTTAAGCAGAACGTATGCAACTTCTGCTTAAATTTCAGTTACGACCCAGTTTCAGCTCGAATTAGGGTTAAAAAAGGTAATTATAAAAAATATTTCTGATAAAACATTTAAAACAAATATTTTCTGTGGTGTGTCAAACATCAGCTCTACTATGAGTAGCTTTTGCCAGCGGCTTTTCAAACAGACACAGAGAGAAAAAATCATATTTTCCAGAGTCTAACCAATACAATTGACCAAATATATCATCAAAATTAATTTAATTTTCAGGATAAGCTGAGGGCGACTGAGGGCGGTGGAGCTGATGATGATGAGGCCAGGTAAGTAGTGAATTAGCTATTTATCACACGCGTCAGCCAGCATGACCTCCTTTCCGCGTTTCATTATTTACGACACTGATACTACCGCAGGGTAGGGATACTTTATAGCCAATAAAACCCTAAACTATTATCCGATGTTCTGTTCGATCTTGATGCTGGCATAAATGTTTAATTATATAAAGTTTTTAGTCACCCATACTAATATTATAAATGCGAAAGTGTGACTGTATGTCTGTCTGTTATCTCTTCACGCCCTAACCGCTGAAACGATTTTGCTGAAATTTCGCATGGTGATACTTTGAGTCCCGGGAAAGGACAAAGGATACTTTTCGTCCCGGGAAAATGTACGGTTCCCGCGCGATATGTTGGCGCAACGAAATTGCGGGCGTCATATAGTACTAAGATAACTTTTTAGCCTTTTTGGTGTATACGAAATGCAGTGGTACAGCTCTGGCACTTGGTAGATTATTACTTAAAATGATACCAGCGTTAAAAACAGCCAAATTTCGTAGAAACACACAACTAAAAAGTATATTTTCTTACTTGACTACACTTGAATACAAAGCTAAAGCCATGTACAAAGTAAGACTGTAGAGGCTCAAAAGTCTATTTATAAAGGAACAGTTTATGTTTGTACCCTATTGAGACAATTTTCACAACTTACAAGGCAAGCAAACTGAATTAGAGCCGATGTATCTTTGTAAAAAGTATAAATTTACAAAAACACAACCAGACTGAATCTGTTTTTAGAATAAGTGATGTTAATTGCATTTTACATGAGAATCTAGAATTAGAACGTTACTGGATATATTACCGAAGCAACTTAGATGAGGCAATAAGAGAATCTGTGACATGTATATTTTATTAGTTTACTCTGAATAGAGACTATTTTCAGTACCGGCATGCACCTTGCATGTATTATTGTGCAATGTGTATTGTACCGTGTACTAAGAAAATATTATATTTTAGTGTGCGCTGCAGTTCTTTTTTATTTTCCACCTGTCAGTTGAGCACTTAGAAGTGCTGAATTTTATATAAATAAAATGTACCATATTTAGTGATCTTATACTCTATTACTAACGTGAAAAATAGTTACGATATGGATTCCTGTCATTATTTCACTGTAGAACCAATTTTTATAAAATTTTTAGACTTGTAGAGTTAAGAGTCCGTATACGAAATTTTTCCGATTTTGCCGAAATTGCAAAGGTTCGCTACAGAAATATTATTAGGTTTTTTCCCCTTATTAGACTTAAAAAAATATATATTAATTATTAGATTTAAAATATATTTATGCGCGGAAAGCCGACTCGAACTTGCGGCGAGTAATATAATGTGAGATTTAGGTTGTTTTAAATCGTGTTTTTTTGGCACAATTTGTTTCTTTTTTTTTTGCTTTTTTCTCGAATTGGATAGAATTATTATCTATAGATTATTTCTGTCGTTTTCTTTTTATGAATTATAGCTCCAAGTTGCCGAAATTAACAGCAATTCTTTGTCCATTTTCTCTAAAATTTTGCCGAGTTACATATTTTTTACTCAACTATTTCATATTAAAGTGGTAAAAAGTAATTCCAACATTTTATAGACGACTTTCTCAACAGTACATTGTATTTTTTTCATACCGTTAAGACGTCAATACAATCCATAAACAGGTGATATTCTAAACATTTTACAGCAAAAATCACAAAACCGTCGCGTGTTTGAGTTGGATTATTTAAAAATACTTAAAAAAAAATTCTAGCTCCAACATTAGATTATAATTGAAATGATATTACATGTTGTGCATTAAAACTTATAGAAATACTGTATTTTAACTGTTA
The DNA here is from genome assembly GCA_905333045.1 of Lysandra bellargus. Lineage (NCBI taxonomy): Eukaryota > Metazoa > Arthropoda > Insecta > Lepidoptera > Lycaenidae > Lysandra > Lysandra bellargus. Next base: position 9,340,030 of record HG995327.1, on the reverse strand, counting down.
AATCACGTCTGTAAAATCAGCGAAATCGGCAAATTTCGTATACGGACCCTTAACGAGTTATTTATTGTCTCTTTTTTATTAATAAAAAATGCATTTTTTCATAATATTTTAAAAGAAAACGTTTGTGTGTCCACATTTACAAAATACAAAAAGGTATTTTATTGATCAGAAATAATAGTGTATAATATTTACTCTATCATGTAAAACGCTTTCTGGAACTCTATAATGTTAGTTGGAAGTGAGATTTCTACGAAATATAACGGACAAAAGCGGCTATAACGTAACTTTCGATATAAAAGATAACGCCAGGTCACCAGGTACGCCCGAAATGAGAAGGGCTAATGAAAATTAATAGTGCCTTCATATGACCAAAGGGCGATATTGATTGATGCTAATATAAGGGCGGATAGTGTAACGCTCATAAATTATTCGTTGAATATATTTAAGTTAGTCTATACACCACGGATTTTAGTGCTGATTATAGTTCTGTGTACAAGTAATACAATATTAAAAATATTAATATATTCCTCATAACATGACGACATAATATTTCTAATAGAGTAAGAGCCGGCGACAGCTTAAATGTAACCGTGACCGAAACTCCATATTAATAATTGCTGGGCGCTCGTATTATCTCTATAGGGGTCATATACAGGAAAATTTTCAGCTTTTATAAAATGTCGAAAGTCTGGCTGTCGCTGGCTCTGGCCATGAGGTTTTTATCAGGAATTTATGTCACTAATATACATCTTCTTATATATAAAATTCTCGTGTCACAATGTTAGTCCACGAACTCCTCCGAAACGGCTTTACTGATTTTTACCAAATTTTATGTGCATATTCAGTATATATTGATAAGTGCATTTGTTGAATAAATAATAGTAAATTATTACAATCTGAGACTGACGGCGACCATTGTTTGTGCGACGGGATAGCGATCGACGTTGCCATGGTGACATACTTATTTAGTCACCTTAATAAAATAATATGGCAAATATATTATTATGGCAAAGCAACGTTTGCCGGGACAGCTAGTATTATATATAATAATTAATAATCACACTGTGTGTTGATCTTGCGTATATCTTTCCAGAACTATCAATTTATACAAATTCTGACATCACATAAACACAAAGGGTTTGTAAGTACCATCGAAGAAATTGATTCATAGGCAGTTGACAGACCTGCATCATTTGGTCGGATTATGTCAATTCAATGTTAAGTACCCTGTTAACGGTCAAATTTGTTAGTCAAACATGCTTGATGTAATTTACGTTTTCATCAAACAGCAGTGCAGACAAACAAACGTGCATCAAACAAGTTTGAGATCATGAGATCTTGTTTGACAAATACAGCGGAACACGTTCAAACACGTTTGTCAAACGCTACGCAAATCCAAATTTTCTTCAAACAGGTCAAACACGTAGTTTGTTTGACAAACGCTTCAAACAAAGCTACACTATCAAACTGTTTGACAAACACGTAAAATTTGACAAACAATTTGTCAGCTGGGTTTGACAAAATACGACCAAATTATTTAGGTCCGCCATCTGCATAAGCATAATATGAATCAACTTCTCTGATTGTACTTACCTACCTTTCTGTATCTCTTCAAAATCATTGTACGAAGTATAGCCATTGTAATTCCTGATAAATCACAGCTCTGTCAGGCGTATCACCAAAAATAGCCGACGATCGATACTTAGAGGCCTTCAAATATAGAGCTCAGTCATGACGTTGACTGTCGATCGCTGCAAAATCAATGAGTTTCTAAAATACTAGAGTAGCAACTAGCAACGTCTTACAAACGATTCACAGAAATGCGTAACCACTTGATAGTTCAAAAGACAATGTCATGTCGGCTGCCATATTGATGGAGTTAATGTTAATAATTTAAGTTACGCAGACGATACGGTGCTGCTCAGCGCCTCGATCTGCGGACTGAATAAGCTGTTAAAAATATGCGAAAAATTCGGCAGTGAGCATGGACTTTTGTATAACATAGATAAAAGTGTATACATGGTATTTCAGGCCAAGGGGAGACGCCAGGATAAAGTTCCAAACATTTATTTGAACAATAAATGTCTTAAAAGAGTGGAACAATTTAAATATTTCGGACACTGGCTAACCTTTGACCTGAAAGACAATGTAGACATAGAACAAGAGCGAAGAGCGTTGTCTGTGAGAGCTAATATGATCGCCCGCAGGTTCGCGTGTTGCACAATAGACGTTAAATTAACCCTATTCAGGGCGTTCTGCACCAGCTTCTACACGTGTAGCCTGTGGGTTGATTATACGCAACGACAGTACAACGCTCTTCGCATACAGTACAATAACGCTTTTAGCGTGCTGCTGGCGCTGCCACCGTACTGCAGCGCGTCGGGGATGTTTGCCGACGCCCGCGTGGATTGTTTTTATACGACCATGCGGAAGCGGTGCACATATCTGGTGCGCAGGGTGAGGGGCAGCGACAACACCATTCTAAAAGTGATAGCAAACAGGTTTGACTTTGAGTATATGAATCATTGTTCGATGATTCATATGCGGAATGTCACTGCTTTGCGCATGTGAATCGTTGGGTGGTGGTTCGTGTGCTCAAAGTTTTTAGTACTTACTTTTGATATAATAATTCTAAAATTTAATTTAAAAAGTAATATGTAGTTAATTTAATATAAATTTGTAGTTAATTTAATTTAAAAATATAACCTATTGTGAGGTTGCTATAAAGATTTATTTATTTATTTAATTCATAATGTTATTATGTCATTGTGTAGGTCAGATATGCCTGCAGGCATCTTCGAAGTGGCAACGCGTTGCTGCCGTAAACTGCCAATCTAGTTACGTTAGTTACATAGATTAACATTGTGCAAAATCGTCAATTATTGCATTTTTTTTTTGTATTTGATGGTTATTAATGTTATGTTTTCAATAGTGTATTTTATAATAAAATATTTTTAACATTTCTCTAACAATTAATGAGATTAATTTCATAATGCTTTCCAAACTTATTGATAAAGGCGAATACATTTTGTGTGTACGTTCTGTCTTGCCTCTTGTCAGGTCGGCTGATTTTGTGTTATATCGTCATTCTACGTCAAGGAGTGCTTAATACAAACGTAATAATTATGACAATAATAATAATAATTGTTAAAGCCTGACTTTAAAGTGACAAGAGCCAGAAGCGGGAGATTGCCATTTCTCCGCTCCTTATATTAATAGCATCACCTGGATAAATGAAATGCGCACTAATGAACGCAACCACAACCGGCCGCGGCAGCCAGACCACTCGGACTCTAACCAGAAGAGCAAGAATGACGACATAATCATCACAAAATAAGCCGCTGAAATACGTCTTTCTCGAAAACGTTGCTACCTCATATACTATTTACTAGATGTCAACATGTTTAACAATACCTGTGGTCTATTTTATGTCTTAAAGTTTAATCAAAATCGGTTCCGAGATTTAATTGGTAAATTAACCCTTTTGTATACAAATGTATTTGTTTAGACAAATCATTGTTTACTTTAAGATAAAACATTGTTTCGCAGGAGATTAACGACACGCTTTTAAAAACACTTTAAACGTTCCGTGTTACGTATATCGTTTAAACGTTTTTTGCATGAAATTTTGCACATTTTTAACAATTCGTTAATGCTCTTTGTTCTACAGAATATATTTGTCGCATTTTTATTGTTTAACTTTTTGTATTTTTAACGTTTCATAAATATGTACGGCACGCTCACGGTCAGCGTTTTAATTTTTCCCGGAACTTTTTATGAAAGTAAGGATTGTTGATTTTCGGCTTTTGAGACTGATTTTTATGGAATATTTATTTGTATATCAAGTGTTGGTAAATATTACATTTTGTATGAAGATGAAGGTGAGCCGTTTAAATATTTGGTTGTTGGGACTTGGGAGTGTAGTTGTTTAAAAAATTAAATATTCCATCATACTTATTTAATAATATTTTAGCTGGCCACTAATCAGCCTGACTATGAAGCAGTAAAACAGTAGTTTTTTAGTTAGTAAAATTTCAGGGCACTAGAGGACTATAATTTTATTTCTCAACTGTACGAATTAATATTTTACGTTTTTGAGTATTTTGATTGAATGGACGTACCGTCTATACACAACCTTAAGCTTCTCCACCTACATTTGATATTGAAGAATACATTTTTATTTCGTTCATTTTACATGAGTAACTTCAGTGCTTATTTTGTTAAGCGTATTTACTGTAACAATGTAAAACATCGCGTATTTTGTATGTTCTTAAACATTTTTGAATGGAGTGGCCCAGAGGCGGATCTGTTGCGAGAATCTGTACAATTCGTGTTTCGATTTCAACATTGCGGAAACCGCTTTTGTAAATCCAGCTTATGCCAGTGTTGCCAGCGGAAGATATTTCACAATTTCTGGCGAAATAATTGATACCTACTTTTAGTAAAAAGTGTTAATTTAACTTTGTGTTCTTGATTAATTATAATATTATAGTTGGTAACCTGTACAGCAGTGTTTCGTTAATTTTTGTTATTACAAATATTTTAATACTTCAGTCGGAATTTCCAGGAATTGCTATTGTATTCTATTGTTGTCGCGATCACCGGTGCTCGCGCGGGGCCTGAAGGATTAATTATTATTTAAACATACTTATCGAATATTGGCAACTCAGATTTAATATCATTACAATCTAGGCGATCAGATTATTGCAGGTTGGCACTAATATTATAAACACGAATGTAGGACTGTTGCATATTGTGTTCTTAATAATTGTATTTGATGTGTCTACACAGAACAATAATAATTTTTCTTCTCTTTGTGTGTTTAGGGTTCCGTACCAAAAGGGTAAAAACGGGACCCTATTACTAAGACTTCGATGTCTGTCTGTCCGTCTGTCTCTCGCCAGGCTGCAACTCGAGAACGGAATACCGTTCTAGCTAATAAGCTAAAGAGTTGAAATTTTCACAGATTGTGGTTGCCGCTATAACAACAATTAAAACTAAAAACTAAAAACAAAATACATTTAATATTTAAGGGGGGCTCCCATACAATATGATACAACAAACATGATTTTTTGGCCTTTTTTACTCTATATCAATAATTGCAACAGGTAAGTGCTTCACTTTTTCAAAAAATCCATAGTTATATGTGTACTTTAATATTTAATAATAATATTAAATAGCATACATTACGTTGATTCGTGTGTGAATATAAATGCAAAAAAAGATTTAAAGCTGATTGTTATTTTAATTAATACCAGAAGTATTATGTGAATAAGTGTTAAAAATTTAAAATAAAATAAAAATTAAGGGGGGCTCCCATACAAAAACCACAATTTTTGGCCTAATTTTGCTCTATAATAGCCCTTCGTGCGCAAGTCCGACTCGCACTTGTTTTGCATATTAGTCTTGGGGCGTAACAATAATTAAAATAATATCTTAAACTAAACGTTGCCCGTAACTTCGTTGAGCCAAAATTAATCTATTACGCAGAAACCGTACATTTTACTGGAATAAAAACAAGACAAGGACTCAAAGAAGCTGCATACCAAATTTCAAGAGCTAGATAACTGATAGACACACGGACTGACACACGTTTGCATTAAAAGTATTAGTTTATATGATAATTATAATTATAGTATATTTATAACGGTACCTGTACAGTTATTATATACGTTCATATAGTGCTATCTTATATAGACGAAGCCTATCAGTGCCGATACAATATTGAGCAAGTTTTCAATGCCTCTGTTGAACTTATGAAAGTCAAAGTAAACTGAATAGCGAGGAGTGAAGAGGTTTCAGCTTCACAAACTTTCAAACTCACCGTATTCTTGTAAATACCTGTGAGTAAAGTTTTGCCAATAGTAATATTTTTGTAGCTCAGATGATAATACTTATATTTCTAACATTAACTCAACTCAATGTCGATTTTAACGACGTATGAAGTGCTATATAACTATAATGTGTTTGATTTTACAGATAGTTTAAAGGATCTTAAAAATATTAATTTTTGTCAGAACTAAGTCAGTTTGTACCTTATTAAAAGTAGTCCATATAAAATAAACTTGGAATCACTATAAAAAAAAAAAAAAAAAAACGATCACTTCCTGTTTCCATAAAGCTAACCCTGAACACACCAACCGTCAGATTCACAAACCATTGTTAGAATCTTTTTTTATGCAAAATTAATTACTTTCTCAACCTTTTGTGGCTAATCTGTCGCATCGCTGATAAGAACCCTCGCATTTAATTCACTGATATAACACGCCACGCAACGCGACGCGCAAACAATGGCGAACGTGCCCGCGAAAGATGTGCCAACGTGATAGGACCAATTTACCGAGGACCATCCAGTATTGGAAATTCGGATGCTTACAAAGGAGATTTTTATCTGTGCGATTATGTATTTGAATATCGCGAAGGATGAGAACTGTGGTAGTATCATGTAAATACAGAAAGCTTAATGGTTTTCTACGATCGTAATTTTTATAACATGAAATTTCACCTTTTATTATATCAAACAATGATGCCCTACTATTTTAAGAAATGCCGGGGAAGGGTCACATTTTCAGGGTCAAGTTATGGTACCCAAAGATATATCTTTCATCAATCAGGTTAAGTAAAACCCTTGCGTTTGGCGAGACTATGGGATCTGTGGTTAATCTGTACCAGCCACTTTAATTCATAAGGATATTTTCTCTACATAGTCAAATTGTATTATTTTTATTTGAGTGCAACTTAGCTTCCAGAAAAGGGTGTTTCATGAGCTTCAGTTTTATCCTGATTTAGACATATTGTGTTATGTGACAGAAAAATGTGTTATTAGAGCTATGTCCACACTATGCGCTTTCGTCTTCAATGCGCACACTGTAAAACTCTGGAATGAACTGTCACCAGCAGTTTTTCCGGACCTATACGACCTGCAAACCTTCAAGAAAAGAGCGTATTCCCTCTTAAAAGGCCGGCAACGCACCTGCAGCTCTTCTGATGTTGCGAGTGTCCATGGGCGACTGTAGTTGCTTACCATCAGGTAACCCGTTTGCTCGTTTGCCCCCTTATTTAATAAAAAAAAAAATTCGTCATCTTCTTTCATTCAACTTTCGTTTTGGCGCATTCAATAATCGAATGCATCAACGAACGCAACGCCAGATTGTCATTTTTGTTTTTTGGATACGGTCAGAGGGCATGCGTCGCGGGCATGCCTCTCGTTCGCTGTTGACTGCGTTATAGCGCATGCCCTTGACCACAGTATAGCAATATCCCTAGATATGTCATATTGCTATACTGTGCCCTTGACGAACAGAAAAAGTCACAGTGTAGACAAAGCTATTAACACATTTTTCTGTCATCTTCCGACCGCTTTTAAAATAGTATTTTTTTTATGAAATAAGGGGGCAAACGAGCAAACGGGTCACCTGATGGCAAGCAACTTCCGTCGCCCATGGACACTCGCAGCATCAGAAGAGCTGCAGGTGCGTTGTCAGCCTTTTAAGAGGGAATAGATTAATAGGGGATGGTAGGGATGGGAAGGGAAGGGAATAGGGGAGGATAGGAAAGGGAATAGAGTAGGGGATTGGGCCTCCGGTAAACTCACTCGGCGAAACACAGCGCAAGCGCTGTTTCACGCCGGTTTTCTGTGAGAACGTGGTATTTCTGCGGTCGAGCCGGCCCATTCGTGCCGAAGCATGGCTCTCCCACTTATTATGACTGTATCTCCAAAATACCTCTTTAATAATATTCGTTAATCTATACTATTATACTATATATACTATATACTATTACTATATTACTATAATATTATAAAGAGGTAAACTTTGTTTGTTTGTTTGTTTAATTGTAATGAATAGGCTCAAAAACTACAGGACCGATTTTAAAAATTCTTTCACCATTCGAAAGCTACATTATTTACGAGTAACATAGGCTACTTTTTATTTTGGAAAATATAGGGTTCCGTAAGATATTTGGGTTTTCTGACACAAGGTGAAAAAAATCAACCAGAAAAGTTACTTATTTTGCGTACGCTGCCTGAACTATAAAAGATAGAACCATACAATGTTCTAAGTAAATGTAGATCTTATAAATATCTACAAAAATGTCCGCGACACACTATACCTATATATGTCAAGTGAGGCACAACAACCATTTTTTTATTAAAAAAATCTTGATTTTGTTTTGACTACATTTAAACGCATTTATTTTACTCATGCTGATAATCCTTATCAAAATTAATTATTTCATCACTAAGTACAGTTAGTGGAGATAATGTTTGGTGTTTAAATGATTAAAATTGGATGTTTGGTTTAGAAGTTATGGTGAAATTAAAAATTGCGATTTACGCCCGTTTCGAAGTGGGCGCTACCAAGGCTGGGGTGCGCAGTAGCGAAGATTATGACCGGCCCTGCAGCTGGTGAATTAGCTCATATACCAAAAATACCAATGATCCCTACTGATTTGCCTATACCCTGCAAAAGGCTCCAATTTCCTGTGAGACGTAGCTTTTGCGGCGGTACAGACCAATGCGGGCCACGGGTAGTAATAATGATATAAATCAAAACTGTTGAGTCGATTTTAATCATTTTTTCAGTGGCTATATATTTTATACCCGTGCGAAGCCGAGGCGGTAGTAATAAAATAATAAAAAAATAATACATTATTCGTTTTAACTTTGTGTAATCACAGATTACCATTACGCGTTACCACTAATCAGTATTTAGTATTTTACCAATAATATTGATGTTATATTCCAATTCCCCAAATCCTTTCGTTACATAGGCATGTACATACATAAATAAGCTCTCAGTTATAGCCTAACGTCCATGTAAATCAACATAGGCGTGTTGTAACAATATATCTCATATGTTGATGTTGGTATAAAATCCGATAAGCTAGACACAACCATATTTTTGAGCTTCATAGATGTACACAAACTCTCGATAGAAGAATACATTGCTTGCTGGAAGAGACACAATTTTCGAAGATGGATACGACTAGTCACTAGGGCCTGATTTTGAGGTTCTGTGACAAATTTTATTAAATCACTAGCACTTTTATTGGCTAAGACCAAAAATAACCAATCAATAACGATATTAAAAAGATAAGCTCCTGAGTCCTGTCAAAATTCTTAAAAACTGGGCATGGAAGGTTTAAGTTATAAAATCAAATCAAATCATCTTTATTTCGGGCATCGGAGGCCCATATAGCAAATACCTTAAATCTAATATACATATTTTATATTCAATAATAAATAAATAAAATTAATAAATAAATAAAATTAATAAAATAAATAAAATAAATTAAATAAATTAAATAAATAAATAAAATAATAAAAGTCAACGATATCAAAATAAAAGTAGCTTCCCAAGTAAATGACAATAAGCGATGGTAGAGCACAGTATTTTGTTGTCAGTTGCTATTGTCATTTTACAATACTTATTTTGGTTCAAACTACATTCTGTTGGGTAAGGTAAACTTTGAATCGACTCTTACGAAGTTAATATTAAAACTAAGCACTTAAATGTACCTAAACTGTTCGCAAATAGAACACGCTAATACCTATTATCAAAATATATCCAATCACTATTCGTTCTAAATTTATATTGTGGATTAGTTCTGTGCTAATTAATGAGGTCATCAATGTTTTAATCATCGGACGAGTTAGCTTGCATAATGTATACCATGTTTTGTGTGCAAGCCATTTTAAGCTAATGTTTTGGGTATATATTTCAGCAGGACACCATGGCGATGCTACCAACAAAATGTATACAGCACTATGGAGAACTACTTACTTGATGTCAATTTTTTGTATTAAAACTGCTTCAGCGGTGGCGTTTACTTTTATACGATGGATAAAAATGTTATACTCATGTTAAGGCCCTTCCCCTGCGGAGATTCCGTAATTTACCGTATTTAGAGCCTTATAAACTCATAATTATTTGAAAGCTATAAAGTTGTAATAAAATTACAGCAATAATCTTTAGTATATCAGCATTGCTGTCCCCGTTTTAAATTTTTTATTTATTATACTCATGATATTAGCTTCCAAAGTAATACCAATTTATTAAAATTGAAACATACTTTCGGCATCTCTTTAGTATTTACAAATTACGTTTATTTGAAACACACGACAATAGATAGATAATTTCACTAACTACATATTCCCCGTTTTAATTTTTTTTAGATCTATTTTGAACTAAGATAAGTAAAAAAATAGGATTTTTGTGCGATCTCGGCAGCGCGACCAAATGTATGGTCAAGGTCGTTTGCTCGGGGGATGGCCTTAATACCCTGATCTAAATATCGTAAGACAGCGGCCAAACCTGTTTATTGTATGTGTACCCGCAATAAACGTAGGTATAGTATTTAATCACATACATTATTATTATTAGAGTTTGTTAATGCTGATAAGTGATAACTAATAAACTAAGCCGTGCGAAATAATTAAGAAATATTCAAAATACGGAACGTTAAGGTGAGAACACACCACGACCAAATATTCTTTGAATCAAATCCTGATCAAATCGTATAATGCAAGCCGCACTATGCGTCAGCGACACTACACAAAACGTCCATTCTATGTAGGGTTGCCATCACCTAAATTGCCATCGCCGGTCAGGCACGACAAAATTCCCGGACATTTGGCCGAAATGTGGTTATTTCCCCGGACACGTCCTCTTAAACTGTTAATTTCCAACAAGAATTTGTAAAAGTCTGATTAACTCAAAGTCCGTGCAAGAAACCGTGTGTATGCTTAACGTGTTTTTATCTTTCGCTTATTGCTGCATGAGTCATGAATAAAAAGTTAATTTCTCTCAACAAAAGTGTCCGGATTTTACCCGGACACTTTTCAAAAACCCTGCCGGACGCTCCCCGGACGCCCTTTAAACTAGGACAAATCCGGGGAAATCCGGACGGATGGCAACCCTAATTCTATGAAACGTGTTGCGTCGTTGCTGCGTAATGTCGCTTAGATGGTTCTCACCTTAAATATTTAAGTTGTCACTGCTGGAGTGCTACTCGTATTATTATTTTTTGTCTATTCCAGTACGATACATCCCGTCATCATACAGGGTATCCCCCAGGTATTCCCGCTTCATAAATTATGTCGCGACAAGATACAATCTGGATGGCGATATTATACTGTGCGATACGCTCTTTATGTGTGTTTTCGAATTTCCTTCTCTCTACCCTCCGAACATTCTTATCAACTCTGCAGTTATTTGATATTTTTTTCATATTCTCTGTACTTTTTCTGGTTGAACACTATCGCCATGGAATGCCATGGACTCCCGAAATAAATATTAAAAGATACCGTTATTGAAATGGTGTAAACACCAGCTGGCTTCTTCAGTTGTTTACACCAGTTGTACCCTGGTCCAATCGTTAGTGCGGTTCTATAAAAAAAGCAAATAGTATTCCCATATATACGCACTGACCTCCATTATACAAGTACGCTGGACTTATGATACCCAACTGTTTTTTGTGCCTATTGAAGCGGAATCAGCGCCCCCAATGCGGAGGAAGAGAACAAAATCTGACGTAACTTGCAAATGGCCGCTTAATCGCTATTGGTTGTAGAAACTAGTACTAGTTCCAAGTACTCCCACTATAACTGCTATCAGCGCCAATATGGCGACTTTCAAACGTCATTTTTACATCAGATTTAGTTCTTTTCATTTCAAAGTGTATCATAAGTACAGCGTACCAGTGCATATACGTCAAACAAACGTCAATCGATATGGAATTTCGCCAATTATTGACGTTTTATATTAAGTTGTATTATGTATAGCTTGGAATGAACAGCAGAGGACCATTCTTTAGTTTTTGATAGCAAGACTGCGCCAAAACCTTATCGAAACCAATGAGTTTCTAAAATACTAGAGTAGCAACGTCTTACCATCGATTCTCAGAAATGCGTAACCACTTAACCACTTAATAGTTCAAAAGACAATGTCAATTCATAATGTTATTATGTCAATATGTCAGATAAAGGATTATAGTATAGATGTTATCTTAGCCCGTCATCGCGTGGCCATTTTGTGCTTATTTTCATACAAGTAGTGTGCGTTTATTTTCTTGAATATTTCTATTTGTCGATCATTTTGAAATATTATATAATAATACAAAAAAGAAAGTCATTCAGTTCATGATATCGATAAACTATAGTTGAAGTAATGAGAATCCGTAAACACACGTAAAAAGCTGTGCAATTTTTGTAGACAAATTATTAATTGATGTGACATTTTTAGCACTAATGCCTTATATAGCACGAATAAGGGATTATTAAACTTATAAATTATCTTTTTAGCTTACAAAACTACCGATTGAAAAGCCCAAAAAACGTTGTTCAAAACTTACGTGTTAAATGTTAAATCCACGTGTTCGAGGCATTCTTTGGCCATTCTTATGGTTTATTATTTAGCGGAACCACAAAACTCAACAATACATAGCATAAATTAATGTTCACTAAAAACCTTTATTAACACTTTTATTACATGAAATATGCAGACCGACTACTTTGTTATGTCCTAGTAAGTAGGACATAATATTACACGCTTTTGACGCTTATACACCGATATATTAGGCTCTCTCCTAGTATATAGTATCCCAATGGTCAGATATGCCTGCAGGCATCTTCGAAGTGGCAACACGTTGCTGCCGTAAACTGCCAATCTAGTTACGTTAGTAACATAGAATATCATTGATCGAAACTTAATCATTAAATATTTAAAGGTACAACAAACATGCTAAAAGTCAAATTATGTTAACTGTGACTACTAATACTATTCTAAATTGCACTCAAAAGCTACCGCAAAAAATCACAAAAAAGTATTTTATCCCTGTCGTTGTAGTTTGCATTTGAAATGATTTTGCGCACGCTACACCATCCCATTATAATGATTTGAAACCCGAGGTAAGAGATATCCCTAACGAAACCGCCGTAATACGAGATACTGAATTTATCGAATATTTCATAGCCATGTCATTATTTTTATGGCTTCGTAAGACAATAAGAGAAATGAGGTTTCATGGGATCACGCGATCATATTTGCGGACGTTTTATGCAAGGTATTTTAAGCTTTATGGTAAATATTTGCTATTATAACATTGGCCAACACACATTCTTGTAACTTTTGTAAGCCAGAATCGGCAGTAGTACCCGACTATCTGGAAAAATCCTTTCCTCCTCCTCCTCCAGTCTCCATCCTCAGTCAGTCTCAGGAACGAGCTGAGTCTTGGACTCGTAATGAAATTGTTAAAAGGGTAAGTAGGGGAAGTAGAAAGTATAATATGATAGTTTAACAAGACTGGAGTACTTCCCACTCTTTATTTATTTTTCTGATTCCTTACGATGTGAGTCCCAAGACAGATTTAGCATTTACCTTGGGGTTTTCCTGGTGTCACGTCAAAAGGTGTATTTGGTTGTTATTATAGATCCTGACTAGTAGCTACATATTAACTGTTTTAGGAATGTGTTGTAGGATAATAAAATTAAACTAGGTAGGCTAATCCTCTGTGCGCAATGCCCACAACACCGGAATACCTACTATAGGTGTTATAATAAGCAATCGTACACGAATAAATTTGTATATATAGAACAATTTAAGTCTCATTAAATATTACCATTTCATCAATGATATTGAAAATCCTAAGTAACATAACATTTAATGGTATTTTTTTTTAAAATGCAATAAGGGGGCAAACGAGCAAACGGGTCACCTGATGGAAAGCAACTTCCGTCGCCCATGGACACTCGCAGCATCAGAAGAGCTGAGGTGCGTTGCCGGCCTTTTAAGGGGTAATAGGGGAGGGTAGGGAAGGAAATAGGGAAGGATAGGGAAGGGAAAAGGGTAGGGGATTGGGTAAACTCACTCACTCGGCGAAACACAGCGCAAGCGCTGTTTCACGCCGGTTTTCTGTGACGACGTGGTATTTCTCTGGTCGAGCCGGCCCATTTGTGCCAAAGCATGGCTCTCCCACATCAAAAATATATATTATATTATAAAGAACAATTTAAGTCTCATAAAATATTACCATTTCATCAATGATATTGAAAATTATAAGTAACATAACATTTAATGGTCATTTCAATTCCGAAGTTAGTTTTTGGAAATTTAATAAATATTTTATGAAAATATTTTATCGAAAACAGATTAAAGTTGTTGTATCAACCAGCAGTTGGACGAAGTTGTTCGGAGTTGATAACTTTGTGTATTATGTAAATAACTAGAATCGATAGAAGCGAGTTCTCGATATTGTTTCTTTTTCAAGTTTCGAGTTTTGTGAATTTCAATTACAAATCTGTAAGAAGCAAAAATTCAACGGATGTGCCAAATTAAATACGCTCATAGCAATTTACGGGTAAAACTTTAATAATAATTCCGTACCCTGTATTTAATGAAGATTTTGATACGAACTCATAATCTCCATTAAATTAAAATTAATAAAGCATTAAGTCTCTGAGTGCAGCCGTCACTTTATTTTAAACTAGATTACGCCCGCAACTTCGTTGCGCCAAAATTCGTTTATCGCGCGGGAACCGTACATTTTTCCGGAATAAAAACTATCCTATGTCCTTTCACAGGAGTCAAAGTATCTCCTTGCCAAATTTCAGCAAAATTGGTTCCGTGGTTCGAACGTGAAGAGGTAACAGATAGACAGATAGACAGACAGACACACTTTCGCATTTATAATATTAGTATAGAAGTATGGATACTTTCCAGCGATACTATCTTTGTCTCAAGCTAGTTATTACATTTAAGTCCCCTCTGGGGCTGTCGGTCGAGAGACATTAGTTCGCGCGTGTTACAAGCTGAAATTAATGTTACATTATATCGTGGGGTAACATGAGCTTATAATTAAAGTTTTATACACGTTTTTAACTATGTGGCGCCAGCAACTCCGTTGCTCAAAAATTTGTTTATCGCGCGAGAACCGTACATTTTATCGGGAAAAAATTTATTTTCTGTGACTGTTAAGGTAAATTTCAAGAGCGTATTTCAGTACTGCAGAATATGTAAGTAACATTTTTTATGTACATCACAAAAATAAATTATACACAGCTGATTGTGGTCCTACGAAATTCGGTAGCATTATTCTCATACTGAAAACGGAGTACGTACTAAAAGAGTAATTGTATTATTTTTATTAATTACAATAATTATAAAAACGATCCTTAGCAAACTTTTACCTGCTCAGTGTTCCTGAAAAAAATAAATAATAATAACTAATTACTATAATTCAAATTTTAAATTATCTCTAATAAAGTATATAATAATCTCTAGTATAGTTTAACTCTACCAAAATTTTGATTTTGTTTCCGGAAGTAATGTCGGAGGGTTAAAAGCATTAGCTTTTAACCAAAGGGTACCTCAACCCGAAATTGACATGACTTCCTCATACGTTAATTTGGGTTAGAAATTATATTTCTCTCATTTAATAAGCAATGCATTTCAAATATTGTGGTAAAAAGGTTTTGCCAGTAACTAGTTACCAATTTTATGTTAGGTTAGACATAATATTGGTAACTATAAGTTACTGGCAAAATGTAGTAGTAAAATATAACAAAATCAGGTGGTCTTTTTGTAGAAACACAGAATTATTATAATAGTACCTTACGGTACAGAAGTCTCACTCCCGAGTTTAGGTATGATAAACGCAAGCGTCCGGTCACCGGACTAGTCTCAATAGGCTGGCACTCGCTCGACTTGTCGCACACGCAACGTACGCATCTGCAATACAATTAAGTAATAGTACCCGGCCCGGCCGCCGCGCCGCGCCGCCGCGCCGCTCGCTTGACAGCCCTGGCAGACTGGAGCGAGACGGCAGACAGTTATTGTACTATGAACGCTAAACGCATTGCAAAAGGTCGAAATTAGGTTGTTTTCCAGAATAGTAGGTAAATATCTCGGCAATTTCGCGCCGTCTGTATGGAAGTGAGCAGGCCTGGTAGAAACCTTGTACAAAAAGATTGACACAACGGCTCAATTTTAGTATAAATATTTTCAAACATCACGTTTTCAGTACTTTTATTTTAACTTCACCGCTAGCTAACTCATATTCAACTTGGCAAACGTGGCATGTCTCCTTTAAGGCGCTATATTGAAAAAAAGTGTCCTTTTTGACGTAATACTTTAGGACCCTCAGAAATGTTACACATCATGAGATATACATATCTTCATAGCCATATCTAGGTTTGAGAAGAACCAGAAACTCGATTAATGTATTTTGTCTCGACACATTTCTCGATCGAAATGACCTCTTAAAAATACGAAATTTGAAGATTATTTTTAAACGAAAATAGATGTATTAAAGGAAATTAGTCTAATTGATAGACACCTTTGCAACTTAAAATCGTATAGAAGCATTTTGCTTAAATGCTCCTAGTTATTTTTTAAATAATTAAAATTACGTTTTTCGCATGTTTTCCGAGCGAGCCGATAGCTTCTGGCCGCAGCGTATTCACGACTTTATAGTCATTACAAATTAAGTATAAAATTGCCCTTGCGGTAAAATTACTTTCAATATAGCGCCTTAATCGTAACTTTTAAAGACGTATTCACGTGAAATTCTAAGCGTTACCTACTTGTGATGTGCTAAATTATTTTAATTTGCCGTGCATATTAAAGCCCACGCCAGGGGGCAGGAGACCACTCACGTCAACCCTGACATACTTCTCTTCATCCATATTCAAAACTCGTGAATGGCTGACTTTAGTTTTATTGAATTTGTATCATCGTTTAGAAAATTCAGAGATATTTTATGAAAATTAACGTGAATTATGAACTGATATTAAATTAATCGTAATATACTTAGTGGGTTGCACCAGAGGCGTGGTTATAGTTACAATTACGGTCAAAGTTATGGTTATAGTTAAGACTAACTTAACTTTAACCTTAACTTTGACCACAGAATTTGACAGATGTCTGTTGCGTTTATTTTTTTTCATTAAAGCTACAGTTATGAGATTGAGAGGATAAAAAATTGAATCATCCGTAAAATCGACAGGAAAAATCATATCAACACTTTGAGGTATGTAGTAAATTTCCACGAAAAAAAATCGATATTATAAGTATGAGCGGTTATCATTTTGTTGATTTGACATTTAACATTTGACATTTTACACTGCAGTAGTTATAGTTAAAGTTACAGTTATAGTTAAAGTAAGGTGGTGCAACTCACCCTTACCTACACTCCGTGCGTGAGCTATGTTTAAAACAAGACGTGCATACTGTTATACACTAGTTGATGCCCGCAACGCCGTTGCGCTTAAATTCGTTTATCGCGCAGCACCGCATATTTTTAGGGTTCCGTACCCAAAGGGTAAAAACGGGACCCTATTACTGAAACTTCGATGTCTGTCCGTCTGTCTGT
This sequence comes from Lysandra bellargus, assembly GCA_905333045.1. Taxonomy (NCBI): domain Eukaryota; kingdom Metazoa; phylum Arthropoda; class Insecta; order Lepidoptera; family Lycaenidae; genus Lysandra; species Lysandra bellargus. The sequence continues at coordinate 9,322,660 of HG995327.1, read as the reverse complement.
CTGTCTGTCCGTCTGTCTGTCTCCAGGCTGTAATTCAAGAACGGTTATAGCTAGAGAGTTGAAATTTTCACAGATTGTGTATATCTGTTGCCGCTATAACAACAAATACTAAAAACAAAATAAAATTAATATTTACGGGGAGCTCGCCAATTCCTGTCTTTCTTTTGTTATCGCGGCCCATATGGGCCTTACGGGGCTTGATGGGTTAATATTTAATAATATTATTAAAATAAAATAAAAAATTGAGGGGCTCCCATACAAAAACACAATTTTTGGGCTAATTTTGCTCTATAATGTTACGGAACCCTTAATGTGCGAGACCGACTAGCACTTGGCTGATTTTTTTTAAAGAATAAAAAGTATCCTGTTTCGTTTCCCCCGCGAATACTTTAAAAATAATATATTATATTTGGTGTTGAGACACATTGAATCCCTGAAACGGAAATATAATATTTAATACTTATAAAAGTATTAAATAGGTATAATATTTCCGTTGTCTGGTACCCGTAACACAAGTCCTTCAGGTACTAAGTATGGGGCCAGATTGACGTGGTGTGAAGCGTCCATAGATATTATATTATTATTATACATATTATCCCGATTCAAAGTATCTCCATACCAAACATCAAAATTATTTCAACGGTTAAAGCGTGAACAGGACAGACAGACACTTTTGCATTGAGGTGACGCCACGTTAAAATAAAAAAAACCGGCCAAGTGCGAGTCGGACTCGCGCACCGAGGGTTCCGTACAAACCTGCAAGGTTTACAAAGTTCGTCATAGAAGTTTGATTTTGTTACAGCTTAAAGGTATTATAGACCTGAGTATTTGGTATGAATTTCAATTTAATACCTCTACGCGTTTATGAGGAAATGGGTAGTAAGTTTAAAATTATTAAAAAAAATATATTATGTGATGTAACTAAAAATTTATGGTTTTCGTAATTTTTCCTTTATCTATGCTATAAGACGTTGCTTCGTACCAAATTTCAAGATTCTGAGTTCACGGGAAGCACCCTGTAGGTTTTGATTCCCTTGCAAGTGTCGAAAATTTGCGGCATAAACGGCTGTATCTTTTGATTGCGTTGGCTTAGAAGTTTGATTTTTTCACAGCTTCAAGGGACAGTAGACCTGAGTAATTGATATAAATTTCAGCTTCATACCTCCACGCGTTCCTGAGAAAAAGGGTCTTGACAGACGGACGGACGGACAGACGGACAACAAAGTGATCCTATAAGGGTTCCGTTTTTTCCTTTTGAGGTACGGAACCCTAAAAACCGGCCAAGTGCGAGTCGGACTCGCGCACCGAGGGTTCCGTACAAACCTGCAAGGTTTACAAAGTTCGTTCATTACGACAATCGAGTCATAACTATGGTATTTTTATTGCAAAATGAAATTCATAACATTACAATGGGGAAAGATGGAGGAGCATAAATTTAAGACAAAGATCTCTTTATCGTTTATATATTTTGTAATGTAACTAAAAATTTAAGGTTTTCGGAATTTTTCCTTTATGTGTGCTATAAAACGTTGCTTCATGCCAAATTTCAAGATTCTAGGTCGACTGGAAGTACCCTTTAGGTTTTGATTCCCTTGCGAGTACTTGCGAGTTTCAAAATATGCAGCTTAAATTGCTGTTTCTTTTGATTACGTTGACATAGAAGTTTGATTTTGTTACAGCTTAAAGGTATTATAGACCTGAGTATTTGGTATGAATTTCAATTTAATACCTCTACGCGTTTATGAGGAAATGGGTAGTAAGTTTAAAATTATTAAAAAAATATATATTATGTGATGTAACTAAAAATTTATGGTTTTCGTAATTTTTCCTTTATCTATGCTATAAGACGTTGCTTCGTACCAAATTTCAAGATTCTGAGTTCACGGGAAGCACCCTGTAGGTTTTGATTCCCTTGCAAGTGTCGAAAATTTGCGGCATAAACGGCTGTATCTTTTGATTGCGTTGGCTTAGAAGATTGATTTTTTCACAGCTTCAAGGGACAGTAGACCTGAGTAATTGATATAAATTTCAGCTTCATACCTCCACGCGTTCCTGAGAAAAAGGGTCTTGACAGACGGACGGACGGACAGACGGACAACAAAGTGATCCTATAAGGGTTCCGTTTTTTCCTTTTGAGGTACGGAACCCTAAAAACCATATTGGATACATTTTAGATGGTCTCTCATGCAAACAAGCAATGGAACAGCAAAAAATGGAAAGGGTGTAAGCGACAAAATGGTTTTTGTCGCATAATTTATAAACCATAAATACATTTCATTTATGCTATGGGAAAATTAAAGTGTATACTTAAACCAATCTATGTACAAATTTTGGAAGCTTAAAATGGCTTAAATCACTCTCCTTTGTTGGCAAAATGGTCCCTTTTTACAGCTCGGTCTTTTTGATTGATTATTCTGAGTTATAAAAGTTTACCAATCGTGTTATGCTATGGGTAATTCAAAGACAAAGACATGATGAATACTGAAAATGAACTTTAATTTCTTAGCTTTAGTCATTGCTGAGAAAAATCGATATCACTACAGCCAAATTATTAAGGCGTCGCCTTAATACACATAACCAAACTAAAACAATGTTACATAACTAAACTCACAAACACGAATCCCTTCGGTCGTGGAAAAACGAGATACAATACTGCTTATCTATTGTTATCGCGGCCGGATGTGGCCGCTTGGGGCTTAATGAATTAAAGAAGTGTCATCTGGCGGAAGAAAACGATTGAGTTTTTTCTATATGCATACACTTGTAAAAATAAGCCTCAGTGCAGTCAGTATAAAAATAAAACTATATTATAATTATTAACTTCTTAACACGTAGTGATTAATGATTAAATTCTCTTTGCTTCCTAATTAACAGTGATGATGATCGTTGTTAATTTGTTGGGTAACTAAGTGAAATGTATGAAATACATTAAAAACGTCATCGCCAACTCTCGGCCGTAAATTATAATTAATCGCCAAGTCAACGCCAGTTTTGATTAATGGCGTATCATTAGGCGATTCACGTTTTTGGCGTTTGAGAAAAAGGTAAATTTAAACAACCGTTATTAGAGAAAAGCTAACTAGATGTATTAGGGCGAACGCTCAAGATACGACAGTTTTAAGACAGATTATCATAATACAAAATATTCATGTGTTCTGTATAGTAATATCAGGTAATAGCCTGTGATAAGGCAAACTTGAGACGGAGACGGTAATTTTAAGTGAAAGACTCTTCACGTGTGTATAGCAATGCCTTGCTTTAAGACTGTTCTGTTTTGCCTGAAGTGAGCACAAGCCTTATAAAGCCAACACTTTATGAACCCGTCACGGGCAAAATGCCACTGCGTAAAGCTTTCATGACGTATTCTCAATTATTGTAATCTTAAAAGATGTCTTGGCGTATATAACATATTTTGATAATTTTCCATAGAAAAATAATATTATGTCTTCACGCGTAATTATTTTGTAATGAAAAAATGTTAATACTCAATAAAATCTGCGCTTCTCGTGGCACGTTTGTCAGAATATTACTAAAATGAAATCTCTTACCAAAAAGCTTGCTGGAACCCCAACGACTCCAATGATTCAATTATTAAGTAATCTTTGAAGAATATAAAATAGTAAAAAGGGCTTATTAGCTTTCCTCAATCTATGTTATTATATTATGCGTAATATCTCTTTCTCAACTCACTGACTTGGGCTGTAAATTTAATATTTTCTTTTATCTCTCCCATTCCCTTCTCAATTATCCTTTGTTCTGTGAAAGCCTCACACGTCCCTACGCAGCTGATATGAGAAAGCACTTACAGGTAAGCGGTCTTTGATCAGCGTAATCTGATATACAGCTGTATGTTTTTTGTTGTATAGATCATTCGAGATATATTCGACCTTTTTTCAGCCAAAGGTCAGAGGTCAAGTGTGTGGGTGTTGTATACATACAATTATTAGAAAATTTTATCTGTAGACGTCAGAGTAAGTAAAATTTTGTCCCTATCACTAGGTACTTGTTTTTTATTCATGCACAAAAAGATTGCTATCGCGCTCGTTTGGACTTTAACCTATGGAAAAAGAATTCGCACTCAATTCGTGCGCAACTGAAAGATACCAATAGCAATATAGCCTATGGCCAAGCAGGCCAAGTTTCTCCATCAGACTTTGTGATTTCTACCGGCCATATAAAATTTCATCCAGAGGTTACAAGAATTAGCTCATAATAATATTATAAGCTTGAAGCAATATCTGAGATTATCACGTAGGAAATGGGTCGTTGGCCCAAGACGCAAAAGACAAAGCCGATCTTCTGGGCAAGCTCTTTGCGTCAAACTCGACCCTGGATGACGGGGGGCAAAAACCGCCGACCATACCGCGATGCACAAGCATCATGTCGGATATTCGGCTTCATCAGCGCTCAGTGCGAAAAGCCCTCCGTTCCCTTGATATCCAAAAGTCGAGTGGGCCTGACGGAATCCCGCCTATTGTGTTAAAAAAGTGTGCTCCAGAGTTGGCTCCGGTCCCGATCACCCGATCCCCAAAAAAGGTGATCGCTCAAATCCTTCCAACTACAGACCAATCGCTATAACCTCTCTCTTCTCGAAGATAATGGAATCCATTATCAATAGCCAGCTTCTTCGATACTTGGACGGCCAGGGATTACTAAGCGATAAACAATACGGGTTCCGTAAGGGTCGCTCGGCTGGTGATCTCTTGGCGTACCTGACTCATCGTTGGGCTCAGGCAATTGAGTCGAAGGGAGAGCATTGGCTGTTAGTTTGGACATTGCGAATGCCTTTGATCGGGTTTGGCATAAAGCGCTGCTTTCAAAGCTTCCATCATACGGGCTGCCTGAGAAATTATGTAAGTGGGTCACTGGTTTCTTAGCAGACAGAAGCATAAAGGTCGTAGTTGACGGCGAATGCTCGGAAACTCAGTCTGTTGATGCTGGTGTCCCTCAGGGCTGTGTGATATCGCCTACTCTATTCTTACTGCATATCAATGACATGTTGCAGACCAGCGGCATTCATTGCTATGCGGATGACAGTACAGGTGATGCTGTATATACCGGCTCCCCAAATATTTCTGGACAAAATGTCACTGAGAGTCGAAACGAACTTGTGTCTAAGGTGGAGAATTCATTGGAGAAGGTCTCTAAATGGGGTAGACGTAACTTGGTCCAATTCAACCCCGCCAAGACACAGGTCTGCGCGTTCACCACTAAAAAGTCGGCAATGGTCGTATGTCCTCGTTTCGAGGGCACATTTTTAACCATCTCCCCTAGCATTGAGATGCTTGGCATCAACATATCGAGCGAAGTCCAGTTCCGATATCATCTAGTGGGTAAGGCCAAATTAGCCTCGAAGAAGCTTGGTGTTCTTAACAGAGCGAGACAGTACTTCAGTCCGGACCAACGCCTACAACTCTACAAGGCGCAGGTTCGACCTCATATGGAATATTGTTCTCATCTCTGGGCAGGGGCGCCAAAATACCAACTGCTCCCTCTGGATCGTATCCAACGAAGGGCCGCTCGAATTGTTGACTGCCAAAGTGTTTCAAACAGCTTGGACCCCTTGGAATTACGCCGAGATGTAGCTTCACTCTGCATCCTCTATCGGTTGTATCACGGGGAGTGCTCTGAGGAATTGTTCAGAATCATACCATCTGCAACTTTTCGCCATCGTCCCACGCGAAAAACATACCATCCTCATCACCTTGATGAGTGACAGTCTTCCACAGTGCGTTTTTCGCGTAACTTTCTGCCGCGCACTGTAAAACTTTGGAATGAACTGTCACCAGCAGTTTTTCCGGACCTATACGACCTGCAAACCTTCAAGAAAAGAGCGTATTCCCTCTTAAAAGGCCGGCAACGCACCTGCAGCTCTTCTGATGTTGCGAGTGTCCATGGGCGACGGTAGTTGATTACCATCAGGTGACCCGTTTGCTCGTTTGCCCCCTTATTTAATAAAAAACAAAGAATTCAGCCGCAAATAATATAATATAATTTACTCACTTACAAAGCCACAACATCCGCCATGTTGTAGCTGAAGTCATTAGTGTTTTCAGAATTATATTCTTCATCTTCTAAGAATGGTTGCAGAGATAAAACAACTATGCGAGACGTTACGGGAATCGCTTACTATCGTTAGTTCGTTCGTAATCGTTCTGTCATATACTTTGTTTCCAATGGATTTAGGATTTGTTCCGAAATTTTACCCAGCTTACTGTCCCGTCATCCTCATGTCATCTAGAATTCTAACCATGCCGCCGATTCGTTCTGAAATATACACTAGTGCATCGATCTATATAACTTTGTTGGGATGTCATTTCAATACGTCACAGTAGGCTAAACAGTGACACACAAATACAATATGGCGTCAGATTTAAGACGTCATAAGCACTAGCCAGTAGTACACAGGTAAAAATTTCGGAACCCACGCTTAATATTATTAAAAATACAGGTATAATAGACATTAGGACATCGAGCATAAAATTCAAATCTATTTTTATCTTAAATGGCGTCGCTCAACGCCATTCAATTCTACCTTTTTTATTGCGTTAATGGATGGATATCAGAAAGCATTTACTTTTGTATAAATACACATAATTAAAGAGTATCTTTGTAAATCGTCGCCAATATCCATGAATCTGAGATCAAAGGGTCTAATGACATCTAAAATTACTTTCATGCTCTGAAAAACGTCGTAAAAGATACGCAGTCATCTTAAATGGGGTTATTTAGAGATCTGTTTGAGGGTTTTTTACATTTGCGTGTGGCATCCGCGCTTGAGTTAAAATATTGAATGTGTTGTCGTTGATTTAAGAATTTAATTGTTTGTCTTAATTTTTTTTTAGTTTTTAGATTAAGTTTAGTTTTTCGATTAATACTTACTAAGTGACTTTTTAAATTTCGTTCGGTAATTAATAATTATACAAACGTTTATTTCGGACCGATTTTACTTTTAAGGAAATAAAACTTTAGCTAAGATTACTTTGATCTAAAAAGTTTTAAATTTTGTTATATTCAATTGAACATTACATTCTAAGTTAATTTTTTTATCGAACATTCATTCATTGGACCGCCCTTAACAAATGTGTTAGTATTCTTCATGCGCAGATCTCTAAAAGTAATTTTATTTGGTAGCTTGAAATTATAATTTGGTACATAATATGAATTATTTGGGACGAAAATGTTCATATTTCAACCCAGCCTTACAGCTTAGACTTCAAAAAGATTCAAATCAAGCGAAAATGTGCAGTGTAATGCATGTAATAAAAACGCAAATGGTGCGGTTGCTTTAGAACTATGAAGGCATGGAGTCGATATTGTGTTTATTAAAAGATGTAATTTTTAAAATGCATTGTATAAAGTAACGCCGTGTTGAATAATTAATCAGTTTAATTGAACTAGCTAAAAGCCGAGCTTTGTCAGGGTTTGACTGACTGATGATAACACATCCACATAATAATAAAATTACTAAGTAAAACAACCTAAAAGCACAATTCAATAGGCGTGATAGTTTTTCCGTAAAATATATTCCGGTTGTGACTTGTGGGATATACTTGGGCGCGCTTAGCTTCCCCTGATGATAATTATTCAATACCAGATGATGTCCGCAACTCCGTTGAGGCAAAATTTGTAAATTTCTGCGAGATAAATGCGATTAATATTCTGTGTAAGGACATCCACCAGGAAATGTTCCGAGCTTCAAGGTATTTCCATAAATAATTTCAGCAAAGGCGCTTCAGTGGTTTGGGCAGTAAAAACAGTTTTTGTTGACACCACGAAATCTATATTTTGTATAAAATAATAAAAAAATAAATATTTGTTTTGTGTAACATTGCATGTTTTAAAATTTATAATATTTTTTTTGTATTAAAAATTCATTACAATTTTAAGAAAAATACATAATGAAGATCTTTCCTTAATTAATTGTTTCCTTATTTGAATATAATATTATTATTTTGTACTCTGTTATAACTGCAAAAAAAAATATAGAGAAAAAACATCTACTCCACGTCTTTCCGAAACCCGTCAAGCTTTTATTAATGCGCGCAGATGTCCTGCACATCGTCCGATTCGGGGAACTCAAACTAAAACCGCATAAGTCACTGGCTACGAGTAAAAAACACGCTCTTACTGGAATCATAATCGCACTGCCAAAGAACTGAGAAATATTACTTCCTTTAGATTTTAGTTAGATTGCGAAAGTTAAGAGTTGTTTTATACCGTTTGTATAACAAGACTTATTTTATGTAAGTAGTATATTCTCATAAAAAGTATTTTACATGGTACTAATATGTTGATGCTTTCAATATTTTTATAACAGCAGCTTACAAATTGATTATTATATTCTAAGCACTACTTAGCATAATAATGTACGTACGTAACATTTATTGAACTAACTAGTATTCGTTTGTGATTTTGATACGAATTTCATCAAAGCTCAGTATGAGCAACTAATACTAACAAATGAAATATGACTTAATTAATATTGTAGTTAATTAATTAATTAATTTATTTATTGCACAAAAACAGTACATATATCGGTACATAATTATTATTTTGGAAAAGTGTCTTTCTTGTATTAAAATTAAGTGCATAAAGTGTAACAAACTTATTTAGAGCCAAGCGATAGTTTGTACGATAAACTGTTATTTTTCATACCCTAAAGTTCCCTATTTCAAATAACCAATAAGAAAAATTGAACCCCGTCATCCAAAATTCTAGTCAGAGTGTAACAGGGCTGTCGAAAGTTACATATTTATAGCACATCACCACTTTTAAATTAATGGAAATAAAATGTATAATTCTGATACTAATATTCTACTTATTAATAGCTTTTGTGTAACACCAAATATGTTTTTATTAGGGATTCATTATTCAGGTAAAAGAGGAATCAACCCTAAATAGCTATTATAGCATCGCAAGTGACACATTAAACACACAATTTCACACGATGTCAAACATAATAATAATATACAGGATGTAACAAAGCTAAGTGATAATACTTTAGGGAGTGTACACGTTCCTTGTAGAGAGTTCACTGTGAAAGTAACAGCGGTGAAAGACCTTTTTTTCACTTTTCGCATTTCGCTTGCTCATACAAAAGTGAAAAAATTGGTCTTTTAGCGCTGCTACTTTCAAAACAAACTCTCTACAAGGAACACGTACACACCCTTAAGTATTATCACTTAGTTTTGTTACATCTAAAGGTTTTATTTGTCGGTAACCCTACACTCAGTTAAGCATAAAACTAACAGCAAGTGGCATACTCTCGGACGATTACAAATCCTCAGGATAACTTAGAAATACTAGCAAGCGGTAGCCCTAGGTGATAACAAATCTAGTACGGGAAGCTCATAGCTGACAACCCTAGACTCATACGAGCAGAATTTCCGCACGACGTCGCACACTTCATCGCCACATTTGCATACTACATGAACAATGTGTCAAACAAAAAGGGGACTATTTTTCACAACCACTCAAATTTATTTGCCCGAAAATTCTCACTTGAACATAATGTTTTAAACGAAAAGGCAAGACTCGGTATTTCTAGAGAATTTTAAACGTTGATCTTGAAATCAAGTTAACATAATATTTAAAACGATTTCATGAAGTTAGTTAGTTATTGGGAAAATTACGAGACCAAAGCAATAGATCGGCTCCAGAGCAGCCCCAGAGCTACTTCAATGTTTAGTTTCTGAATTTTGACGATAAATAAATAAATAAACTTTTATTTGGTACAATAGGACATTACACTATACTACAAATACAATGTGAAGTATAAAACACGTATTAATAATAAAAAACTTGAGAGGTGTCAAGGGAGACCCGGGTGGAACGAAGTTCAAAGTCAAAGTTAAAACGTAGTGATTATATTCTCTTTGGTCAAAGTGACTGTTAAGGCACATTTACACGAACGAAGTTATAAAAAAAACCCGCCAGAGGAATGGTAGAATTTTAAATTTTCCGCCAGTTGACGTCATCGCCACATCAACGCCCTCTGCCCCTACTTCGCAGGTACTAAATTAGTGTCGGTCAAAAAGTGTCGTTACAATTTTTTCCGCCTAGACTCTAGCCCCCTTTCGCAACGCGCGATAAGGAACTTCGTTCCAACAAAAAAAAAAACAAAAAACACAGACAACAAAAAATGTGCCTATAAATAATCGATAGGTTACCCTACAGTGCCTGGTGTTATGTGGCTTCTGATGTTGTTCATGTACTTTCTGGCAATACAATATATTTATTCATATTCATTCATTTCGAAACTCTGGGTCGAAATTGTGGAAAAACATTATTTAGCTACGCAAAAACAGTATTGTTTCTCGTAGCATCGTGGCTAAACGATTAGCAAATCCGTTTTATTATTCCAATTGAGATATTTCACGTCAATAAGCCAGTATCGTGAATCGTGCCAAGGTCAAGAGCTATCGACCACTTTGCGATTCAAAGGCAATTTGACTCTCACCGCGCTAGTGTCTTGACAAAATGAAAATTTCCATCAAAATATTAATTATTTCGCAGTGGGGCTTATTAAATATCGCTACGCTAGAAGTTTGTTTAAAACAAAGTAGTTCAGCAAGCATTCGCCATATTGGATGTAGGCCAAGAACAGAACCACTTATATCTTCCCTAGAGAGTTTATTAAGTGGCGAAAGGATTTTATAGCTTTTGTTTGAGAAATCTTTTTTACGCTTGAAATAGAAACGTCTGAATAGCGAGATATTAGCGGCGGCCAAAGTTCAATAAAGAGGCTTTATGTTGGTCCAGAAGTCCAATCAGTGTGATAGTATTTGATGTTGGAAATATATCAAAGAATTTATGAAAAGGCCCAAAGATCAGACCATTAAAAATCTCAATATAAATATGTAATCTGATGGATACGCTCAATATCTCAATCTATTTTAATAAATGAGTTGTCAATATAGATTATAAAATTGCAAGCGGCAGAAGTTGAGTCACGTTACGAGAACAACCGTAAAAGAAAAAGATTGAACCGCACAAAACTACACGACATAATATCAGTAGAATGCAGTATCGCATTGTTTTGTTGCGTGCGGTCAGCGCAAAAAGTTTCATAGTGTCTAAACCATAAAGGTACTATACCTATCGGAAAGGTATATTACCTTTATGGTCTAAACACACTAGGCTTAATTACGCCGGCATAAATTCCGCCGCGTTTACGCAGCGTGTCCATACAAAATACGGACGGAACGCGACGGAATAGTGTGTCACCCCTCGCGTTCCGCCCGTATTTTGTATGTGTTTAAGACGCGGCGTAAACGCGGCGGAATTTACGCCGGCGTAATTCAGCCTAGTGTGTAGAATATCATAGGTTTCGACACTATGACATTAGACCGTGACGCGTCGCATCGGTGCAGCAGTCCTAGCACCTTCAGCCACACGGAACAAAGTCAAAGTGACTGTTGAGGCACATTTACATTGAGTCAGTAATTACTGACGTTAGTCCACTGCCGTGTCAGTGCCGACATGATACCCTCATAGTGTGATTTCAAGTCAGCACACACTGACGACAGTCACTGACACAATATATATTTGCCTTTACACCATGGCAGTGGCCAGCCCCTTTAGCGTGGCCACAGTAGAAATGTGAAAGAATATAAATTTATGACGTAAACTATAGTCTATGTCATAAAGTGGCATTATATTTGACAACCTCTGTGGCTCAATTGGTTGAGTGTGTGGCAGCTCAAGCCAGGGGTCGCGGGTTTGAATCCCGCTGACGGAACAAAAAGTTTTCAATGTTCCCGGGTCTGGATGTGTATTAAATATGTATTAATATGTATTATATAATAAAAATCTTAAATTGAAGTATAGTATAAAAGTATTAAATATATATCCGTTGTCTGGTACCTGTAACACAAGTCCTACAGGTACTTAGCACGGGGCCAGACTGACGTGGTTTGAATCGTCCATAGACTTATTATATTATTATTTGAATGTTTGTCGATCACGATTAGCCGCGGTAAAGATCGGAACAGTACCTTTAGTTTATCTCCACAGTGTCTATGTATGTATTCTTTCGCATTTCTACTGTGGCTTTTTTTAGCATAAAGGGGCTGGTCAGCACTGATACGTCAGTGGACTGACGTCAGTTTATACTGACTCAATGTAAATCTGCCTTTATGAACTTTCACGTAATATGTAATGCTAATGTATTTCGCCCGCGCCCGCCCCCGGCTTCAAACGCAGCTGCAACTTCAGGAATTAACTCGTTTCTTGTGGCCGCAGTTAATTAACGATTTTGAGCCGCTGCGGGACTTCGCTTCGGAACTCCGCTTCGCTTCGCGAAGCGGGCTTCGCTCTTATGATATAATGTTATAGGAAATTAAGAATAAGGGTGTAATTTTTACGTGACTAATTTTATACTTTAGTAGATGATGCCCACAACTCCGTTACGCCAAAACTCGTTTATCGCGCAGGAACCGTACATTTTTCTGGGACAAAACGTATCCTAGACATTTCCCGGGACTCAAAGCATCTACATGCCAAATCTTTGCAAAGTCGGTTCAGCGATTTGGGCGTGAAGAGGTAACAGACAGACAGACACACAGACAGACACACTTTCGCATTTATAATATTAATATGGAAGTATGGGTGTTATTTTCATGAATAATTTTAAACCTTATTAAATAACGTTAAATTAAGAAATTTACAAATAAGCCACATATAAAAATCTAAGTGGATAAAACACAAACTTTTCAGCACTAAGCGGGCTGATGATGATGAACTATAGCTAACAACACTCAATCATGTCAGCTTTCAAACAAAAAAACTAGATCACTTTGGTCCAATCGTTTGTACGCTACGATGCCACGGACAGACACACACACTCAGGTAGACAAACAGACAGACAGACACGTCAAGTTTATAACACCCCTCTTTTTTGTCAGGGGCTTATAAAATAAAGTTTTGTAACTCATCTTGTACACAACGTCAAAGATTTGTCCACATTCCACAGTTTGAAATAATATCGCCGACAATATAATAAAACATAGTGCCCTAAGCGGCGATATTACATTATTGTAAACGTATATCTTATTCAAGGCTGAATAAGCACTTACCTCCTACACCTATATCATATTTCTCGAGGGAGCAACCCGTATGAAGCTTTTATTTAATATAAAACTTTTACTATACCTTCATGTTTTAGACGAGTTATCATAGGCTTAATTTGATTCGTGATTTTTCTGACAGTGTGTGATAACTTATAAAACATATTTTACCCGCAAAGTTGCGAAAAAACTCGATAATTTATTATACAAAAGGAAATAAAGTTTATTTCTGAATGGCTTGTTTAGAAATGCATCGCGTCGCCTTACAAAAACCCTACTCACTTAAAACCATCTCAGATTTGCGTTAGCCGTAAACGGAGGGATGTCCTGTTAAAAACAGGACTTCCTTCACTGGCGGCTGGTCTACCTCAAAAGTGACCGGACTTCCACTGAGGTATGGCAACGCTTCGGCAAAATGTGGACTAACCCTGACACAGCCATTAATTTATTAATTTATTTATATCAAGTTACATAGGCTCATAAAATATATACCTTAATGACTAACATGCATGTAAATTGTATATACTATATACTTAATAACTACACTTTTTCACGAGTTATCGGCGACGCGACGTGACGCGCGCTTCATTCCGGAGTCTCCCCCGGAATCTTCGGTAGACCACATCAGTCGGCCAGAATTCCTCCGCTTTAAAGGTCGACAGAAGATGCGTCGGTACTCTCACCACAAAGGAACTGAAGTTAACCTTGTGGCGAGGCTGCAGACGTTGGGCCCTCAAGTGGAGGGATGTCTTCACGACGTCCTCGACCTCCATGGATCAGTGCAGGCGAGATATGTACAGGGGCGTCGCGGGGACCTCGCTCCGCAGACGCAGCTCAGGTACCTACATAGGCCGTGGTGACGCGATGGATTAGTATTATATTGTTATCGTTGAGGTATCATCAAATAAATTGATTCATAGACAGTTCACGTCATCTATCGACTGGGTTTGACAAAACGCGACCAAAATAACTTTTTTTTTTGTCCGCTATCTGCCTATAATTCAACTTCTCTGATCTCTTCTATGAGTACATCGTTTACAATAATTATATTTTAGTAAACAACAATAATTTTAACTATTATATTATTAGAGTTTTTATCATTCCATACTTATGAAAACCCTTACAATTTCATTCGGGAACAAGTGGGGAATGACTTGTATGCCCTGAGGAGGCGCGGGAGCGGATGAGTGATGGATCATCAGGGAATAAATGTAATTGGGAATACGCAGACCTATTACATACATATAAATTTTATCAATGTGATTCGCAAAAATGTATAAAACCTGATACAAAAGGATTTGTTCTCTCCTAATGGGCATTAATTTAAGACGTATAAAATTGATGTGACTCATAATTCGGATTCTGATTTGGATTCAGATTCGGAATTTGAACTTCAGAATTCGGATTTTGGAATTCAGGTTTCGGATGTGGATTAAGATTCAGATTAGGGTTTTGATTCGGATTTGGGTTCTGATTCGGATATAATTAAATTCGGATTCAGATCTTCCAAGTTTGAATCTTTAAAATCAAAATCCGAATTTGAATCTCGGATTCGAATCCGTCCAAACAATAATAAAACCAAAAAACGACATCCGTAACATTCGGTCTCGGAGCACTCATAATAAATTTTAAATACAAATATTTTTACAGTGAATAAAATAAAGCAGATACTGCATTTTAATTAAATACAGCCAGTTGATTTATACTGCAATAAGTGAATCCGATGGATATGAAATAACTCTGAATTGTGGACTTACTTTATTATTTTATACCTTTTAAGCGCCACCCGCATAAATATAAGGTGTAGGTCTACTAGAATCTGATGGCAATTTTTGACAGCAATTTTTCAAAAATATCCTTGATCATTGGATAAATATATTTGCATGTTTAACACACAGAATCAGCCGTTATAAGAAGTAAAAGGATCAAAATGTTTTATTCCAATTACCCCGGTATTGCTAGAGTCAATTCATTTTCTCACTTTTTGCCATCAGATTCTGGTAGACCTATGGTAGCCGGAACTGTTTCGGAAACGATGGCACGTTTCCGAAACAGTTCCGGCTAGTATAGGTCTACTAGAACGGTGTTCGAAAGGATGGTACGGCCAAACTTTTTATAATTTCCATGTCGTAAAAAAAATGTCTTTTTCAGAATAAGAAGAAGCCAAGCGCTAACCCACTTGGCTTATTTTTATTGGACTTGAACTACTAAGGTTATTCAAAATCCTTATACTTAGCAGTTTTTTTAATCAACAAACACACATACGCACGCAATATGCACACATGCATTCTGATTCCATATATACCGAAATTTTCCACAAATTCAGTCTAGTAGGTTCAAAGCTTACTCGATCTTAATAATTACGTTCGAGTAAGCTTTGAAGACGTGAGTGGAAGAATCGAACAAGTAACATTTCGTAACATACGGACAATAACTAATTTTTTCCCTAATTATTTTAATAAAATTGTAACTTAACTACTTCATAACCTAGCTAATATAATACTACACATATAATCCATAGTTTTTCTGTTTCATATAATTTTTCCGGCCTTAAAGCCTCCATTTTAGCAAAAAAAACGGGAAGTTTTTTCATGTTACTTACCTTCCTCTTCCACTAGCGTCTTGAATTCAAGCATAATATTGTATTATGTAGGGTAGGACTATTGTCATGTTTTCGCTAACGCTACATACATGATTTTTGTCATTGAACAAGGGATTAACAGAAATACACGAAAATGGATTTAGACGGATTTTACAAATCCCTTAAATCTGATATCGTGTTACTGAGAAACACAGTATTTATTTGTACTTTTACACACTAATTCTATTCGTTAGCTTTGCCCCAGTCATAATATTATCCGAATATAATATTTTGAAGTTCCCTTGATTCCTTATGGATCTCATCCAATCATGAGGTCACCTTTGTGAACGTGGTCAGTGATACCAATTTCGGGACGTTATATTTTATACAACAAAATAAATTGTTAGAAAATCAATGTACAGGCTATAAAAAAACTAAGTGATAATACTTTATGGTGTGTGTCCCTTACATTGAATTTACTGTGAAAATAGTAGCGCTGACAGAGTATCTTTTTAATTTTTTATATGAGAAAATCTATGACGCTGGGGTGCTTGTCCACACAAATCACAAAAAAGGTCTTTCAGCGCTTCTACCTGCACACTGAACTATATATAAGAAATACATACATACCCCAAAGCAGGGGTCACCAATTAGTTTCGCTCGGGGGCCATTTTAAGGACTGAAAGTACCTTGAACCCTCGCGGTCCGTACATTTTATAAAAAAAGACGAAAATTGCACAAATGCACAGGTATATATTTATTTACATACAGTACTACGAGAAATGTGACCATTTTTGTAGCTACCACCACCACCACCACCACCATCTCTGTGAGGTTTAGAGTGAAATTGGTGCAAGCTATTGATATTAAATTCCTGGAGATGTTCATCAGTAAGTCTAGACCGAAATTTATTTTTAAGTTCATCTTCGAAAATGCTTGGTTGCGGACCACAATGGGTCGGCGGACCGGATGCGGACCGCGGTCTGCCATTTGGTGACCTCTGCCCTAAAGTATTATCACTAACCTTACCATGTTTACGCCGCAGAGTAATCGACGAACATACAAAAAATGTACAGCTGAATAAAGAACTTCCTTCTTTTGGAAGTCGAATAAAAAGTAGACATAATATTATTATAATGGTGAAAATCTAACCAAAACCGCAACTAAAGGTAATTTACTAGAGATATTGTGTCGTCCCATATTGAAACTGTATACAAAGTGTAAGAGGATACCGTCCCTCCATTTTAAGTAAATTATACCTCGTAAGGACACTTGACCCAATTGGTTCAAGTATCCTAACGTTTGCTCCGACTTCCGAGCTAGAAATTTCACGTTAGCCTGTGTTCTTACAGAGAAACGGCACTTGTCGACGCATGCCGTCGACAGTTGACGGCTGCCGTCGACAAGTGCCGTTCGTCTGTAAGAAACCTTAAACGTCTTGCCTACTGGTTTTGGTAGATGGTAATTAAGATAGAGATAAACTACGATAACATGGCACGCCACTCCAAATTACTGTTTCAATGTGTGTAGTCACATCCTTATGAAAGAATTTGTATCTAGTAAGTATTCAACCAATCAACCAGTACTCGTAATATTTCACATGTCACTTATTACCAAGACTTATTGGTCAACTAATCATAACTAGCCGACCGCGCAAGACAACGCACTTCAAAAGTTTTGACAACGCACTTCAAACGTTTTGAATTTTGGAGGGGCCATGTTATGGTAGCTTATCTCTACCTAGGTATCTGTCATACATCGCAACGTCCCGACTCCCCATGAATAGTGATGCATTTAATATTTATAGCCACGGCCACGGGCGACCGTAGACTTCTCAAGCTATACAGTATTACTATAATTAAGATAAAGTTTAAAATCAAAATATGACACTGAAAATGCTCGCCTCGCCGCTGCCATTCCAATTTGGCGCGGCCTTTAAGGGGCCGGGTTACCCTCGAAATTCTCATACAAACGTAATACCAAAATCATTTTGTCATACGAAAATATTTAACATGTTTGAGTTATTTTTCAGCTTAAAATAGTAATTACCTAGGTTCCTGAACAAAAATTAACTTCAAAATATTTACACACTAAAAATATAAGCGATTACATTTCATAAATTTTTACGCCATTGTCGACATACTTTTCGCACACTTGTTTTATATTAAAAACTCATCGAATCGTAATGTATTTTTCCTGGGACCTCAGCTTATATTGTGTAGTTACAGAATGTCTTCAAAAGAATGGCAATATAATAAATTTTCATTCATCATTTTTGGTATTCGTAAACGCAACGAAATTTCTCTATAATTTCCAACATGGTATCGTGCCGATCCGCTCATACGACAGAGCGCGGCAACGGGGCGGGAGGGGCGGGAGGCCAGGCCGGGCGGCGGAGTGGTGTAACCGATACACGTGACAATAATACATTCAAGGCATTCATTATTCAAGTACAATATTCCCTCAAGCTCGCGATAACAGTAGATTTCCAAGAATCCGCGATCGAGAGAATGTTATTGTTGTTGAATGTTGATTTTGAAAAATTTTATGTGATACTTGAAGACAATTGCTTGAACAACTTGCTTTTATTGCTTAAACTTTTGATAATAATTAATAATGGATACCGAAAGGTGGGATGTATGATGTATCACACAGTAGTTTAAAATAAATAATAATTATGAATATCATAAATCATAATATTATTATTTTCTTATATACTGTATTTTGTAAATAACGTTTAGGAATATTAGCGATAGTCATAATATTATAATATGATTATACAATATACATTGATATTATGTACAATTAATTTCGTTAGTCTCGCTAAAACTCGAGAACTCCTGAACAGACTTGCTAATTTCTGTCTTGAAATAAAATAAAATATAAAAGTGAACTTGTATTCTAAGTTTGTATACCTATGTTTGTATATTTTATTTTAGTTTGTATTTTTAGTAATTATTTCCTGATGTCAGTTTTATTCACTTAAATAATATAAATACTTTAATAATTAAATAATATTATTATAAAGCGGAAGAGTTTGTTTGTTTGTTTGAACGCGCTAATCTCAGGAACTACTGGTCCGATTTGAAAAATTATTTCAGTGTTAGTCTATTTATCGAGAAAGGCTACAGGCTATATTTTATCACGCTACGATTAATAGAAGCGAAGAAATAGATATTCCATACTAGCTGTTGCCCGCGACTTCGTCCGCGTTAGCATAGTAGTTCACATCCCAAATAGGTATTAATATTTATTGTACAAAAATATTCAATGTACAGAATTGACTTTCCTATGACTTTATTATAATATAGCTGTTGCCCGCGACTTCGTTCGCATTATCATAGTAGATCACATCCCAAGTATTATTTTTTGTACAAAAATATTCAATGTACAGAATTGACTTTCCTACGATTTTATTATTCGGCTTCGCTTGCGTAATTTAGGAATTTCACGCAACCGTACATTTTTCCGCAAAAAATAGCCTATGTCCCTTCAAGTGGTCTATTCTTTATGTTTGCCAAATAACATAAAAATTGCTCCAGTAGATCTTAAGATAATAAGCAATTTCATATAACTTCCCCCGTTTTTCCACTTTTTCTCTATTTCTTCACTCCAATTAATTTTAGCGTTATAAAATATAGCCTATAGCCTTCCTCGATAAATGGGCTATCTAACACTGAACAGCAACAGCTAGTAATTAATAATACTCTTTTGATTTTTAGGCTTCCGTAGCCAAATGGCAAAAAACAGAACCCTAATAGATTCGTCATGTCTGTGTGTCTGTCTGTCCGTATGTCACAGCCACTTTTCTCCGAAACTATAAAAAAAAACCTTATAATTTCATAAAAATAAACCTTATTGTTGCTGCGGATTGCGGAACCATTTATGGTCGAGTCCAACTCGCACTTGTCCGATTTTATTATTTTGAATGATAACAATGTGAGGAATATTTGGAGTAGCCTTTTTTCTGTTTTTGAAACTTTATTGTTACGTACTGTCTTTTAATAATTTTTAAATAAAAGCGTCGACCTCTGTGGCGCAGTGGTTGAGCGCATGGTAGCTCAAGCCGGGGGTCGCTGGTTCGAAATTCGAATCCCACCGACGGAACAAAACGTTTTCCTGGGACTCATGAGTCATGACTCATGGATGTGTATTAAATATGTGTATAATAATATTGTAAAAACTAGATGACGCCCGCAACTCTGTTGCGCCAAAACTAGTTTTTTCGGGATAAAAAGTATTATATGTCAAAGGACTCGGGACTCGGGACCGCCTCAAAGTATCTCCATGCCAAATTTCAGCAAAATCGGTTCAGCGGTTTGGGCGTGAAGAGGTAATAAGCTAATAACAGACAGACAAACAGACACACTTTTTTATTAATTTTTTACAATTAGTATGGAAGTATGGATCTTAAATAAGTTGAGTATAATAAAAAGGAAATCTATATCTAAATAATATAGGTACTTATTATAAAACAAAGTCCCTTTTTTCCCTCATGTCCCTTTGTTCCCTTTAATCTTTAAAACTACGCAACGGATTTTGATGATTCTTTCAGTGTTAGATAGCCCATTTATCGAGGAAGGCTATAGGCTATATTCTATCACGCTAAGACTAATAGGAGCGAAGAAATAGAGGAAAATGTGGAAAAAAACGGGGGAAATTATTTGAAAAGGCTAACTTGAACGCGCTAATCTCAGGAACACTGGTCTGATTTGAAAAATTCTTTCAGTGTTAGATAGCCTATTTATTGAGAAAGGCTATAGAGTATAGGCTATATTTTATCACGCTAAGACTAATAGGAGTATGTGGATAAAACGTTGGAAATTATTTGAAACGGGGGAAAATTATCTCGCGAATTACTGAGCAATTTTTATGTTATTTGGCACAGATAAGAAGTAGATCATAGGCTAAGAAGTAGATCATAGGACAGATCATTGATTTTAATCATTTTTTCAGTGGCTATATATTTTATACCCGTGCGACGCCGGGGCGGGTCGCTAGTATAAATTATAATATATTCGGTATTATATGTCTGGTACTTGTAAGTTGTAACACAAGTCCTTAGTGTACTTAGCACGGGGCCAGGCTGACGTGGTGTGATTTGTGAAGAGTCCAATGTAGATTTTATAGTAAGTATATTATTTTAATATATTATGTAGAATCTGTATTCTGTTCAGTTCAGTGACAAGATCGACGACACTACGCCCGCGCCCGTATTCCTACTATTCCAATATATAAAACAACCACAAAAACAATATTGTTAATGATTCATGAAACAGTAAGATATAATACTTCGCAAATCGCAACAAACGCACGGCTTGAATAACTTGATCAGAGTAAAATAATGAATGACGACGCACGCACACATATAATACGCTGCCGTGGAGGGCGTCTGAGGCGCGCGGGGTACGGGGTACCTCGCAATAGCGAGACAGCAACATATAAAACTTGTACTGGCGCGGTATCGAATTTCATTTGATCGAGCGCGTAACCCGAGCCCTTAAGAGTCCGTATACGAAATTTTGCCGATGAATATGAAATTGCAAATGTTCGCTATAGAAATATTATTTGGTTGTTTCCCCTTATTAGATAAAAAAAAAAATATATATATATATATATATATATATATATATATATATTAATTATTATTAGATTGAAAAATATATTTAAGCGCGGAGTGACGACTAGAGCCTTGCGGCGAGTAATATAATGTATCTCACATTTTAGGTTGTTTTGAATCGTGTTTTTTGGCACAATTTGTTTTTATTTTATTTTTTCTCGAATTAAATAGAATTTTATCTATAGATTATTTTTGTCGTTTTCTTTTTATGAATTACAGCTCCAAGTTGCCGAAATAAATTAACAGCAATTCTTTGCCCATTTTCTCTAAAATTTTGCCGAGTTACATATTTTTTTACTCAACTATTTCATATTAAAGTGCTAAAAAGTAATTCCAACATTGTATAGAGGACTTTCTCAACAGTACATTGTATTTTTTTCAAACCGTTAAGACGTCAATACAATCCATAAACAGGTCATATTCTAAACCTTTTACAGCAAAAATCACAAAACTGTCGCGGTTTTGAGTTGGATTATTTAAAAATACTTAAAAAAAAATTCTAGCTCCAACATTAGATTATAATTGAAATGATCTTACATGTTGTGCATTAAAACTTATAGAAATACTGTATTTTAACTGTTAAATCACGTCTGTTAAATCAGCGAAATCGGCAAATTTCGTATACGGACCCTTAAGCTTTTCAGATCGAAATTATTTAAGACTCATAGCTGTACGTCACGTATGATCTTTATATAAGTCTTTTGTTTTCCACAGCGTTCGTGGTCTTATTTTGATTTTCATTTGAAACGGTGTTAGCTCGATTTTAAGTGTTTCAGGTAGAGTTGAGTACTAAAGCGGTGAGGAAACCCGTACACGGTTGGTTCGCAAGCTGTTCGTTCCTCTGGATTAGCCTAACTTTGTTGCACGAATACTGTAGTTGGGGAACTGCACGGGCATTTCAAATCGGCGGTATAGTTAAGGTGACCATACGTCCCGCTTTGGGCGGGACAGTTCCGCTTTCAGGCAGTCTGTACCGCTGTCCGCCACGAGGCTGAAAATGTCCCGCTTTCGCAAACAGACCAAGCGACAATTTAAAAGTATATTTTTATGTTCGAAATGCCGAGGCAAATGGCAATGCCCTCTCCCATACAACAAATAATGTGATTATTCTGCCATATTTTGCTCATATATCAATAATATATATAGTCTGTCAAGAAAGTCATGACAGGCGAGAACATTTATAAATGAATTATAAAATATGAGAACTTCATTATTTCGAGATAAAAATGTGCAAGGTGACAATATTTAAAATGTAATAATAAGCGTTCTCTGTGAAAATATTTACAAAGAAAAAAATACTCCAGCTTATAAGCGTGATTACGTTTAGAAAATTTTCCCGCCTGTCATGACTTTCTTGACAGACTATATTTATATACATAATATAAAGAAATATCACCTACTCAATTGTATACCTCTATACTTAAATAAAATGAAAATAATATTAATTATTATGGGGGGAGAGGGGGGGGGGGGGTAATCCGTAGATGTCCCTCTCTGACATATAAAATAAATGGTCACGTTAGGTATAGTAGCTATTTTAAGAAAGTAGAGTGGTCGGTACTAATGTGGTTAAACTGATTTTCAAAAACAACGAAATTATTAGTAGCCTATACAGTTTCTCTACTCTCT
Source organism: Lysandra bellargus (assembly GCA_905333045.1). NCBI lineage: Eukaryota > Metazoa > Arthropoda > Insecta > Lepidoptera > Lycaenidae > Lysandra > Lysandra bellargus. The sequence continues at coordinate 9,299,760 of HG995327.1, read as the reverse complement.
AAGAATAATAAACTGTCTTATATTCTGACAATAATAATAATAATAATGCAATAAAGAAAACCCTAAACTGGAAAGCCCCGGGACCGGATAAAATACAAAATTACTGGATAAAATACTTCACAGCAACGCACCGATACATCGCAGACATTTTCAACACATTCATAGATGATCCCCGGACAATACCTTCATATCTGACACAGGGAATCACATATCTAAAACCTAAAGATAATAATAACACAACTGACCCAAAGAAATACCGTCCCATAACTTGCCTCCCAACCATATATAAATTGCTTACATCCATAATAACGCAAAAACTTAATATGCATATTACACAAAACGCAATTATACCAGAAGAACAAAAAGGTTGCGCCAAAGGGTCTAAGGGCTGTAAAGAACAGTTAATCATAGATGCTGAGATATATTATCACGCTAAACAAAACCATAAAAACTTATACTACTCATACATTGACTATCAAAAGGCTTTTGATAGTCAATGTATGAGTGGTATATTCCAAGGAGACTCCCTCAGTCCTTTATGGTTTTGTTTAGCTCTCAATCCTCTCACCAAAAACCTAAATAATTGTCACGGTTATATAATAGATAAGACAAACAAAATTAAACTAACACACTCGTTATATATGGACGACATAAAAATCTATGCTACTGATAGGCAACAACTGGAACAGCTTCTAAGACTAACGGAAAAATTCAGTACAGACATAAAAATGACATTCGGGACCGATAAATGTAAGATTAACTGTATCCTCAAAGGCAAGCACACTCAAACGGAACCTCATAATCTGGAACTACAGGGCGGCACTATAGACAGTATGCAAGAGAAAGAAACATATAAATACTTAGGATATATACAGAGTACAGCAATTAATCATAAGGAAATTAAGAATATGCTAACATATAAATATAAACTAAGACTAAATAAAATATTATCTACCCAACTATCAGGCCGAAATAAAATCAAAGCTATTAATACTTATGCAGTACCAATTTTGACATACTCTTTTGTAATAATAAAATGGACAGACACAGAACTCGAAGCTCTTAATATCGCAACCCGAACCGCTAGTTATAAGTACAATATACATCATATCCATTCAGCAACCAAATGATTTACGCTAAAAAGAAAATTAGGTGGCCGCGGAGTCATAGACATAAAAAATCTGCACTATGATCAAATACATAACTTAAGAACTTATTTTTTAACTAAAGCCAATACGAGTCCATTACACAATGCATTAATAAATATTCCCCACTCAGATACACCTTTAAAACTAAACAATAACCAATTCGATCCAATACATAAAATAGTAAAAGATAGTGATAAAATAATAAAATGGAAAGGCAAAGCGCTCCATGGCAAATTCCCACATCAGATAGAACAGGACCACATAGACCAAGAGGCATCCTTCAGCTGGCTAACAAAAGGTAATATATACGGTGAAACTGAAGGCTTTGTCGTAGCAATACAGGATCAAATAATCAAAACACGAAATTACTCTAAATATATACTAAAAGAAAATATAGAAACCGACAAATGCAGATTATGTCACCAAACAACCGAAACCATAGACCATATCACTGGAGGATGTAGCGCATTAGCCAGCAAGGAATATACACACCGTCACGACAATTTAGCCAAACAAATACACCAACTACTAGCAATGAAGTACAATCTTATACATTATCAAACACATACACCATATTATAAAAATAAACCCAGTAATGTTCTTGAAAACCGCTCTGTTAAACTTTACTGGGATCGCGACATTATCACAGACCGCACCATCCTCAGCAATAGACCGGATATAACTCTCACTATAAAATCTGAAAAGACTACTTACCTCATAGATATTGCCGTCCCCAACACCAATAACCTAAAACAAAAACATAACGAAAAAATACAAAAATACATTCCCCTGGCAGACGAGATTAAGCAAATGTGGCGCCAGAATACTGTTAAAATTTTGCCTACTATCATATCCTCAACCGGTGTCATCCCTAAAACTCTACATTCTGCCTTAAAAACAATAGACTTACATAAAAATACATACATACAAATGCAAAACAAAACCTGAGACACTAACTCTTCTACATAATAATAATAATAATAATAATATATATGGACGCTTCACACCTCGTCAGTCTGGCCCCGTGGTAAGTACCTGAAGGACTTGTGTTACAGGTACCAGACAACGGAAATATATTTAATACTTTTATACTATACATATGTTTAAGATTTTTATTATATGTTACACATAATTAATACACATCCATGACCCAGGAACATCATAAACTTTTTGTTCCGTCGGCGGGACTCGAACCCGCGACCTCCGGCTTGTGCTACCAACGCGCTCACCACTGCGCCACGGACTTGCTACCTTTCTTCGTAATATTTTCCTTCAGGATTTGAGTGGACCCAAACCAAATGTTGAGATTTGAGACCCATCGAAAATTTAATTAGTATCGGAACATACCCACGATACTCACGGCAGCGTAGTTAGATAAACATGTTCACTTTTTTTTAATAATGGCACCCAGGAGTAAAGGAATAGAAAATGCATACCATATTTCCATACTAATATCCATACTTTCATACTAATATTATAAATGCGAAAGTGTGTCTGTCTGTCTGTCCGTCTATCTGTCTGTCTGTTACCTCTTCACTCCCTAACCTCTGAACCGATTTTGATATACTTTGAGGCCCGGGAAAGGATATTAATTATATTATACTTTTTATTCGGAAAAAATATACGATTCCCACGCGATAAACCAATTTTGGCGCAGCGGAGTTGCGGGCGTCATCAAGTCAGTTATGTATTTTTATCGTTAGCTAATTTTCTGCGAAGACCTATGATAAAGCCTTACTCTCATTAGTCTGACCTTTTTTCTCACTTTCAACCTATATACCTTTTTTATGAAATAAGGGGGTAAACGAGCAAACGGGTCACCTGATGGAAAGCATTAAGCAACTTCCGTCGCCCATGGACACTCGCAGCATCAGAAGAGCTGCAGGTGCGTTGCCGGCCCTTTAAGAGGGAATAGAGTAATAGGGGAGGGTACGGAAGGGAACAGGGGAGGGTAGGGAAGGGAAAAGGGTAGGGGATTGGGCATCCGGTAAACTCATTCACTCGGCGAAACACAGCGCAAGCGCTGTTTCACGCCGGTTTTCTGTGAGCCCGTGGTATTTCTCCGGTTGAGCCGGCCCATTCGTGCCGAAGCATGGCTCTCCCACATCAAAATACCTACTCCAAAGGACGGAGATGAGGCTTTTAATGATAATGTATTATATTATACAGCTGTTAAAATTGTTAAAACTATGAAAAGCCCATCCTCATTCTTAGCCACATAAACTAAAAAGAAAATTATTTCTTCATGATTTTTCGGAGAAAAAGAAACAATAAGTAGGTACTTTTAGAAAACATTAACTTCCTAAACCAGACAGCGGTGTTACAGAAGTATTACCTATAATAAGACGTGTATTCCTCAGGGATTCTACGGTATAATAAATTCATTATGTCGGTCCCTGCCTTCGGTTTTATTAATTGTTCAATATTGAATATCAGCCGTTTATTTAGGGCAAATGTAATTCCACTAGCCCTAATCCGCCACTAATTTAATTAAAATTGAACAGACATGATTAAGCGATTTCTGTGTGATTTATTGATGCTACGAAAACTTTACTTTCTATTGAAATTCCATTCTGAGAAGTTTTATGCCTTTTTGTAGTACGTACCACAAAATATTTCTATGTTCTTTGTATAAACGAGATAGAAAAAATATTATATTAGTGCACAAGGCAGCGAGTAGCGACTTGGATTTCAAGGCGATCCGCGACCGTACTTTTAAAGAAATGGACTTACCAATATATAAAATCAACTCGTTGATACAGCTTCGATTCTCACTCGATCCGTTTCTTATCAATTGCAAAGTGGTATTCTCATGTAAATGTCAAACCAACGTCAAACGCGTTCTGGCTTCTGATTATGAAAATCCCAAAAACCGGCCAAGAGCATGTCGAGCCACGCGCAATATAGGGTTCCGTAGTACCGCTAGTTTTTTTAAATTTGTGTATGGTCAATGAATGTACATTTATAACGTGCTTTACACTACTAACAACATCATCTCAGGTTGCTTTCAAAGGAATTTGAACGAAAAGTTCCTTTATACTTCGCCGAAAACCTTTTTTTTAGTTGATCGACTACTCAATAACTTATGAAGTCTTCTTAGCCGTGATTTTCCTTTTAAATTCACCATATTTCCTACTCCCGTGAATTTTTTTACATTTCCAGAAGCTACCGTTTAGCTGGTAGAAGGGGGGACACTGGACTCTAACGATATTTTTTACTTTAAAACTTAATATTTCACAAACGGATCCCTAAATCGGAAAATTATCTATTAATACTCATAATATTTTTAAAAAACCTATCCAACGACACCCCACACGATGGGGTGGACACAAAAAAAAAATCATCCCCGCTTGATGTGTAAGGAAGGTACCATTAAATATTTTTTTTTAAGATTTAATGTACCATTTTGTCGGCATCATTAATATGTGCATTCATGCCAAATTACAGCTTTTTAGGTTCTATACTCGCTAAGAAAAACCACGGACAGACAGACAGACAGACGGACAGACGGACAGACGGACAGACGGACGAACAGAGCGAGACTATAAGGGTTCCTTGTTGACTACGGAACCCTAAAAAGGGTTTTGCTGGTTTACAATTATAGTCCAGTAGAAATCCAGCTCTAGTTTCAATCACTAGCATATTATAAGACCATTGTAATTGTATTATCGTGCGGCCAGGTCGCTGCGACCACCCCGCGCAATTTGCGGCCACGTCTGCGACCACACTCGTATGAGTAGTGATTTGATGAGTAAACTTTGACAATTATTTTGATTTCTGTATACAAAAAACGCGTGGCCGCGGCGACCAGTGCACGCATACAAATTTCCGTATCTCGTTGGCCGCGTGTGTGTCGTGATGTTTTTCGTTGGCCGTGCGACCAGAGCGTGACAGCTGGCCGCTGGTCGCGTAATGCGCGCACTTACATATATCGTAGAAGAATTAGTTGGCCGCAGCGACCTGGCCGCGCGACCTGGCCGCCTAATGCGCGGGGGGTCTTAAGAGCCCGGGTTACCCTCGAAATTCTCATACATACGTTATACCAAAATCATTTTGTCATACGAAAATATTTAATATGTTTGAGTTATTTTTCAGCTTAAAATAGTAATTACCTAGGTTCCTGAACAAAAATTAACTTCAAATATTTAAACACAAAAAAAAATTTTTTTGTGTATAATTTTTTTTTACTAAATTTACTACTACAAATTTAAACACTAAAAAATATTTGGTATTTCGAGGGTAACCCGGGCTCTTAAGGTAACATTTTTTATGTAAGGGTCAATTCAGACCGCAACGCGACGAGGCGAGGTGAGGCGCGGCGCGGCATAAATTTGTATGGATTTCGATTGCGTGAGACGTCTTGCGAATCTGTCAAATCCATATAAATTTAGAAATGCATCTATGCGTAGCGTTACGGTTTGAATTAACCCTAATTAATGTACAAGTTGGAAGCCGGTTACATGAAGCGGCAGCAGACGACGTGTCATCGCGACACTACTGGTTTCTATGTATTTCTATGAAAAGTGTCGCTAGCTTCGTGTCGCTAGCTGTGGAGGGTATTTCGTAGAAATACACAGAAACCAGTAGTGTCGCGACGACACATCGTCTGCGGTTGCTTCATGTCGCTCGCTGCCAACCGGCACCTTTATGATTGTGAACGGTCAAGATCAAACAAGAAATGAAACGGTATTAATGTTGGATCCAAATAGCAGAATCCGAGTAGTGGTTTTGTGAAACGGAATGTGAAATTTGCAACAGTTTAACGACATTGTATGGAAACGTTTATGCTGCGAGCACGTAAGCAAAACTCCATCCGACGACGATTTAAAAACAATTACGCGGTACAAAAATTCCTATTTCGCTTACGGGGTTCACGCTAAATGTCTGGATGTAAAATTTTAAATCCGAAAACAAAACAATGATACATTAAGTTGAATTGCATCATTGTAAATACTGTTTATTTGTTTGTTGTTGTTTACGCGGCGTTTTGGACGCACTATATTATCCAAATTTAATATTATCAATGCGAACGTGTATCTGTTTCCTCTTCACACGTTAACCATTGAACCAATTTTGATGGGTACGCAGACTTATCGCTTATACTTTTCTGGGAGTGATCCCAGGAAAGTACTTAGGATACCAAAATTTTGGCGCAGCGGAGTTGCAGGCGTGTTATGCCTATAACAGCCTAAAGATAATAATTCATACAAGACCGTCTGCTTAGGACGCACAGGCACAATGTGCGGCAGTGGCACAGTGCGGCAGCCGCGCGTGATAAAATATAATCAATAAATGGGATATCTAACACTGAAAGAATTTTTCAAATCGGACCAGTGGTTCCTGAGATTAGCGCGCTCAAGTAAGCCCTTTCAAATAATTTTCTCCGTTTTTTCCACATTTTCTTCTATTTCTTCACTTCTATTTGTCTTGGCGTGATAAAATATAGCCTATAGCCTTCCTCGATAAATGGGCTATCTAACACTGAAAGAATCATCAAAATCCGTTACGTGGTTTTAAAGATTAAAGGGGAAAAAAGGACATAAGGGAAAAAAGCGACTTTGTTTTATAATAATATGTATATAGTTTTCTTTCTATTCTTTTCTTTTCACTTTTTACGAACAACAGTGACTGTCTATTTACGTCAACATAAAACATTTAGTGCCGAAACATTACGAACTATCCTTGTACGGCATGGTAAAAGGGTTACAAAATGCTTTTTATTTCAATAATTCCTGTTGATCCCGAGATTCCCAAGGGGTGCAAGTGCACCCCCTGGCACCCCCCTGCCGGCGCCCATGGATATATAATAGAAGTAAGAATACTATATTATACAAGAAACAGAAAACTTTCCATCATGTTTCGGGTATATAAAATCTATAATAATCTTGATGTCCCGTCGGCTTACCGTGACCCTTCTTAAATGTGACATGTTGGAAGTGTGTAATCCCTTATCGGATCTAGTTTATTTTTCCGTAGGTTGCGGGGACTTGTGTTAGGAATTAAATGATAAGACGGTCTTTATTGTGGCGCTTTTCTTCTGTTTCTCTAATCCGGTGGTCGAAAATCATGGTAATTTACGACGAATAATAAAAACTAAGAAAAAGTAACTTCTATACTTGTCAAAAATGTGTACCGGTACACATATTTTGCAATATTTCGGTGGCCTTGAGCCACAGACCTCTATTATACAAGTACGCTGGACAAGTGGACATACCCTTTGAAATGACAGCTGCTTTTGCGCCTATTTGCAGCGGAATCAGCGCCCCGATGCGGGGGAAGTAAACATGACGTTTAAAAGTCGCCATATTGGCGCTGGTAGCAGTAGTGGGAATACTTGGAACTAATGCTAGTTTCTACCACCGTAGTGATTATATTCTCTTTGGTTTCTACAATCAATAGCAATTGAGCAGTCATTTGCAAATTACGTCAGATTTAGTTCTCTTCCCCCGCATTGGGGGCGCTAATTGCACTTCAAATAGGTATATTCTTATGTCCAGCGTACTTGTATAATGGAGGTCAGTGCCTTGAGCAGTATCAGGCTGACGTTACATGACAGTTCGAAAGGAACCAAATTTAAAATGGTAATAGTAATTTTATTAGTCTCAATTAAAAGTTGGTAAGTTAAATTTAATTTATTAAATTGCAGCAGCACACTATATTTATAATTATAGAGTAAAGTAACTCTAAACTTTAGTCAACAGCATCTAAGCCAGCTATACTCAACATGCGGCCGCATGTGGCCCGCGAGAGCCTTATCAGTGGCTCGCGTGAATCGATAATTTTGAAGAAGTTATTCTTTTACCCCTAAATTATTCTGGTCGCAGCCCGCGACACCAATAATAAAACAATATATTTGTGGCCCGTATAAAAAAGGTCAAAGCTGATGCTCGCTTAATCTCTTTCGCTCAACTCAGCGCTGTAAAGTATATCCTCAGTTATAAAAGCACAGCGATCGTTTATTGTCTTAGCTCGCAATAAATTCCCGCAAGTTCCGATTCAGTGGTCGGCCGATAATGAAGTGCGGAAGCCGTCGCAGTCGCAACCGGACAGAACCGGATAAAACCGGACAGGAGCGGACGAAACCGGACGAGCCGGACAGCCGGACGCCGGCGTCGCGTGATATATTGCGAGGAAACTGTTAGCGTATCACGTAAGAAATGGCTTAGATGCGTTAGCCCACGAAATATGGCTATTTCAGGTTTTTGGCTCCTTGTTTCTTAGTATTGGGAAAGAGTAGATAATAGAATATTATCATTAGGTAGCTGAGGAAAGTTCAAAATCAATACTTTAAATTTTTCTTAATAAAACTTCCCTTTATCCTGTTCCAAACCTACAATCCATACTAATATTATAAATGCGAAAGTGTGTCTGTCTGTCTGTTACCTCTTCATGCCCAAACCGCTGAACCGATTTGGCTGAAATTTGGTATGGATATACTTTGAGTCCCGGGAAAGGACATAGGATATATTTATACACCCATACAATCATTATTTTTTTTGCTATTTGCTGCTATCTTTACATTATTTTTATTATAAATATTATAATCAATTGTTATCGTCTTGATCAATTTTATTCTATACTATTATCAACATGCATTATTAATAATTTGAATCTTTACAATTTACTTATGTGTGTGTATGTATATATATATATATATATATATATATATATATATTTTATTGTTCTGTACTCAATAGAAAATGACTACTCCTAATAAATTAAAAATTGGGTTCATAAATCCAGGTTCCTTAGGTACTAAACATGACGAACTGTTAGTAGCCGTCAACAGACTGAAATGTGACCTAGTGGCAATAAATGAAACTTGGCTGCGGCCAGGCGAGGAGGGCCGCGCCCCGCGTATCCCGGGTTACCGGCTGGTTCACCTGCCGAGAGATGAGAGTGTTCGCTCCCGCGGTGGCGGGGTAGGTTTCTATTTGATGAAAGGACTGAGCGTTCAAATAATAAAACATCTTAGTACGTCACAATGCGTCGAGCAAATGTGGTTATCTTTAAAACATAATGGCAAGGTCGTATTTATAGGTACTGCGTACCGGCCTCCCTGGCTATCGGTCAAACTGTTTATGGATACTTTAACCGACACCATTAGCGCCTTGGCGGGGTTTGATTACCTGTATCTGGTCGGTGATTTCAACATTAATTTTTTTAACAAAAACACCACACACTATAAATTTTTGGAAGATTTTTTATCTATACATGGATTGCGCCAATATACTTCTGAGGCTACACATTTTACTGGGGACACTGCAACCCTACTCGACCTGGTCTGCACCAACGCGGACCTGAAACGTGTCTGGGTGGAACACATTCCGGATCTCAGTAGTCACGCGTTCATATCATTTATGATAGATTTTCCTAAAACTAAGATTTTACCTAAAAAAATATCTTATAGAACCATGAATGATATTATTGATAAGGACTTCGAGCAATTAATGAATGCAATCGATTGGCAAAGTATTACAAAATTAGACAGTATTGACGACATGGTAAGTAATTTAAATTATTGCATTTTGTCCGTTTTCGACCAACTTGCTCCTATCAAAACGTTTTATGTTAAAGATCGCCAATATCCGTGGATAACGTATAATATAAAACTTGTCATGAAAAAACGAGACGAGGCATATAAACGCGCACGTTCCACGAGAAACGAGTCGCACGTTACTTATTATAAGGACCTCAAGCGGGAAGTTTCACGAGCAATAATTAGGGAGAAGGCGGCTTATTTTAACACTTATGTTAACGCAAATATTAAGAGCCCATGGCAAATGTGGAAGCATTTGAAAGAAAACATAAATGGGCATAATCTCAAATCGGATTTTACACTACCCAATAACCTTCAGGATCCTAATGCTATTATTGATCATTTCTTAGACATCCCGGGCAGTAACTTTGTATCACAATCAACGATTACCAACTTCAATTCCAATGTCCCTAAAATATCTCAAACATTCAGGTTCTCCTTAGTCAGTCATGATGATGTCCTTAAAATTCTTAAATCTATTAAGTCTAAGGCGACTGGCGCTGATAATATAAATTTGGATATGCTTCTTATGGTGAGCCGTATTCCTAGCTGCCTGAGTGTAATTACTTACATAATTAACACCTCTCTTCGCACTGGTACCTTTCCGTATCTATGGCGCCTAGCAATTATAAAACCCTTGCCAAAAAAGGATGTTGTTTCCGATTTCCGAGACCTAAGGCCTATTAGTATATTGCCGTGTTTGTCAAAGGTACTCGAAAGGGTAGTATACAGGCAGACCAGCAAGTTCGTAGAGGAAAACAATATTTTACCTACGTTACAATCGGGCTTTCGCAAAAGACATAGTACGACAACTGCGCTGCTTGATGTGGTGGATAACATCATCGCAGGGCAGGATAAGGGGGAGGTCACGATTTTAGTTTTACTCGATTTCTCGCGGGCATTTGAAACTATCAATATACAATTATTTCTGGCCAAGTTAAAACACTATGGTTTTGATGACGGGGTCATTGTGTGGTTCGCCGCCTATCTAATGGATCGTTTACAGACGGTTGAGGTAAATAGTAATGAGGGCTCGCCACTGCGTTCACGCACTCGTGGTGTAAATAGAGGCGTGCCACAAGGCTCGGTAATTGGGCCCTTAATTTTTTCCATCTTTTGTGCGGACATAATACAATGCATAAGATTTTGTAGGTATCACATCTACGCTGATGATATTCAGCTATATATTACTTTTAAGCCATCGAACGCCATCGAGGCTATTAAAAGGCTGAACGAGGACTTGGCTCGCATCAGTGAGTGGTCTTATAACAACTCACTGGTACTGAACCCCACTAAGACGAATTACATGCTAGTGGGCACCAAAGTCCAAGTTCAAAAAGTCGCCCTAAACCAACCTAAAATTTTAATAAGGGATTTTCCCATACACAGGGTTAAAGAAGCTCGTAACCTCGGAATCCTAATGGACGAGATACTTAGGTTCGAAAAGCATATCGTTAAAATAGTTAGTCGATGCTTTTATCGGTTAAAGCTCTTATATAGAATAAGAAACTTTATTTCAGAAGACCTACGCGCTATGTTGTGTGAATCGCTAGTTCTATCTAATTTAAACTATGCAGACGCAGTAATAGGCCCATGTTTACTTGCCCGTTCTAAACATTTAATACAAAAGGTCCAAAATGCATGCGCAAGATATTGCTGCAGCATACCACCTCGCGCCCATGTGACGCCATATATAAACAACTTGAAATGGCTGAAGATGGAAGCTCGCCGTCAGTTGCATATGGCTACGCTACTGTTTGGTGTGGTCAAGTTTAAAACCCCGTCCTACTTGTACGATAAACTACAGTGGGCTGGCAACAATCAGCTGACCGTTACCACCAGAGGGTCTTCTTATCTTCTAGTAGCTCCACTTCATCATTCGTCGGTTTTCAGAGGTAGCTTTAGGTACCTGGCGAGCAAAATATGGAACAACCTGTTGCCACCTTCTCTTCGTGCTCTGAAAGAAATTGGAAATTTTAAGACCAAATTTAAGACCCTTTTGCTACAAGAACAAATCAGTATATTGTAACTTATTTTAAAACTATCTTATTTATTTATTATTATTATTTTTATTTTTATTATTATTTTTTTATTATTTTTTTTGTTACTTTAATATTATATTTTACACAGATAAGTAAGTAATTATTATCATTTGCAAGTTGCAATTTGTCACATTAGTATAAGAATCATTACATAAGTACTATTTTAAATTAACGATCTTACATCACACCAATTGTAATAATAATCATGTCGTCTTTTCTACTCACCCTCCAATTTCTGAGCCGAAGCACGGTGGGTCAGGGTGCTCCTGCATTGCCAGCCAGGTATGCTGACCGTATCTGCTGCAGTTCAGCTGTCACCATCTTGTAGTCACGCGTTATTTGGAAGTTGGAACCGACAATCGAACGGACTCGTTGTCATGTGACTATACCTAAACCGGAATAGAGACATAATATAATATTACAAGGTACATTATTAATTCATGTTGATTACTGTATGGACAATATTTTATATTTAAATATACCTATTTTTTAATTTTATTACTTATATATTATGTGCTTATATTATGTATAATAGTTAACACTTACCCTTATTATCCTCAGTTAAATATACATCGTGTTCTAATCTTCTATTGAATCAGCCAAGTATTATTATTTTTATTGGAAAATGGACAAACTAGAAAGGGACTATCGTGCAGCGCAAAGCCCTCACGCAGAGTACGGCGCGGCGCGGGCGGCGGAGAGCGCCAGCTGCAGGTGCAACCTGCCGCGCTCCTCCCGTCTCCTCCGGGTTCGCGTCGTGACTCGTGATTAAGTTATTGAAGTTACATAACATAAAGTACTTATACACTTATATTATTTATCATGTCTATGGGGTTCAGCGCGTCGGCGCATGTCATACATGCATGTGCAGTACTTCACATTAATTCACAATAGCAAGTCTTTTACAGTTTCGCATAATAATTGTCTAGCCTTAGATTACGATGTAATTATCATATTTAAATATTACCACTTAACAATTATTAGCACACACTATGTCTTGAAGTATATTATATATGTGTATTATTTTGTATATATTTATTAAAATAGGACTGGTGACTTGTGTGGTCTGTCATTTGCCTGACAGTCTGGATCCACTGAAAATCAGGGACTGCAAACTGCGGTCATTACCTGAGTGGATGCCAATTCAGTTTTTGATCATTACACTCCCTACCTTACTTCGCTGGACTTTGAAATCTTGTTATGCCATTATTAAATATGCACATTATTGTATTGTCGTTTACTTTGCTTGTAACATATTTTATTATGGATTGTTTTGTACCATTTGCATTTGTCGAAATTATTTGTAATCTTGTGCGTATGTACGTTCTATTTTGTTTTTGTTTTTAATTTGTATTATTCTTGTGGTGTAATGGTCAAAAAGGGTGAATAAACGTTTATTTATTTATTTATTTTATTTATTTATTTATACTTTTTATCCCGAAAAAATATACGGTTCCCGCGCGATAAACGAATTTTGGCGCAACGGAGTTGCGGGCGTCATCTAGTAGGCTATATTTTATCACGCTGAGACTAATAGGAGCGAAGAAATAGAGGAATTTGTGAAAAAAAAACTGGATGTGGATGGAGTGGATGGAAATGGAAATGGAAGTGGAAAATCATATGAAATTAGGTACTTCTTATATTAAGAACTACTGGAGCAATTTTTAGCACACATGAAGAATAGACCACGTAAAGGGACATAGGCTATTTACGGTTTCCGTGAAATTCCTAAATTACGCGGGCGAAGCCGCGCGGAACATCTAGTCCTACATAAAAACATTAACAAATTTTTATAAAATCTAAGAAGAAGAAGTCTAAAGAGTGAAGAGGTAACAGACAGAAATAATAATATTATGTACATATATATTACAACTATCTATTGTTTTAAAAACGATCCTAAAATAATATATGCAATAGCTGCATCACAATCCCACTAGGCCACTAACTAACTAATTACTATGACGATACTACTAACATATCAACGGGCACTTTGCACAATAAAGTTTCATATTGCACAAAGGATTATGACCATAATATTTGCGGAACAATGTGGCTCATTAAAACAGAGTGGCCAGTGGCCGCGCTCGCCGCTTACATGGATTAACCTTAAATATAATTTGGCCGCAAACCGAATTCTCTAATCGGACTTCGATTTGTCTAATTAGTTCTAGTTATAGTTTTATTGTTTTGTATGATTTGTTAAGTACCTCGTTAATTCTAAAGTTAGAGTTAGCTCGGAATGCAACGTGATGCGTAGGTAGATGCCGTGAGATGCACTTCTAAATTAATGAAATTGACAGATATCAATGTAACTTGCATGACGCTTCATCATCATCATATCAGCCTTAGATATTCGTCCACTGTTTTGCACTGCACACATAGGCCTCTCTCAATGAACTCCAAGATGACCGATCTCCTGCTACTCGCATCCAACATGGACCCGCAACTAAACGGAGATCGTCGTCCCACCTAGTTGTAGGTCGACCTACACCCCGCTGACCGCATGACGCTTGGCTTGACGCAATTGAAGTCTGTCAATTCAGTACAAATTTAAAATGTATCTCACGGCTTAACATCTTCTAATTTCTAATAAATAGTAAATTTACTACAAATTATTTAAATACTAAAAAAATATTTTTTTAGAGTTGAAATATTTTGTAGTAAATTTACTATTTATTTATATATTTTTAGTATTTTACTCTATTTTTTAGTGTTTAAATATTTAGTAGCAAATTTAGTAAAAAAAATTTATACAGAAAAAAAATTTTTTTTAGTGTTTAAATATTTTGAAGTTAATTTTTGTACAGGAACCTAGGTAATTACTATTTTAAGCTGAAAAATAACTCAAACATGTTAAATATTTTCGTATGAGAAAATGATTTTGGTATTACGTATGTATGAGAATTTCGAGGGTAGCGCGGCCTCTTAAGGCAAAAATCGGAAAGTCAAATTTTAGGGTGTGCCTTGTGATGGTCTGAAATAAGTTACCTTTGGCTACAAAATCATGTACCGTAGGAACATTTCTACGGTACATGATTTTGCCCATGCAAGAATTTGAAAAAAAAAATGCTTAAGGGCTTGCTACTTTCACAGTAAACTCTGAAAAAAAAATATTTATGCAAAAGACATACATGCCCTGAAATATCATCACTCATTTATTACACCCTGCATGAAATAGCGTCTATTTGAAGAGAACAAACTCATCGAGCAAAGTTTCGATGGTCCATTAAGTCCAGGCACGTAAGGCCAACACAAACTCGTGCAAACTATCGTATTGAGATTTCAATTTAGGGTCTATGTGGTTAGGCATAAGGGCCTCCAATCCTTCCAACATTAAAGAGGCAAAACTTCCTAATTGAGTTTGTTTTCGTCCCGCTGTGTAATAAACTTTTATCATTTTTGTACACCACAACTCACAAGCTTTTTTGTGAAATTCAGCAATAGGAGGATAGTTATTTCGTGTTCGATGAGATCGAGTTCGATGATGACCGGCAAACCTTCAAGAAGAGAGCGTATTCCCTCCTAAAAGGCCAGCATCGTATCTGCAACTCTTCTGATGATGCGAGTGCCCATGGGCGACGGTAGTTGCTTTTCATCAGATGATCCAATTGCTTGCTTGTCCATTTAAAAAAAGATTAAAGTTTTTAGTTACTAGCTACTAATGCTATTATACGCTATGCTATATATTATATTATATGCTACTATACTAATGCATTACAAAGAGGTAATGATAATAAGAGTAGACCACTGTCATTTTCATTACAAATCTGGAAAACGCCTAGCTCTAAAAAAGTTTTCACTTAAAATCAAATTATTTTATAGATAAAGGGTTGATTCTCCAATCGCAGCCCTGTAAAACTCAGACGTCGCTTATCGACATATTTCCAGCGGGAAAATCTAGCCTTATTGCATAGAAATAATAGAATAGAATCGAACGATAATTTGACGTGAAAATAGCTCCTAGCTTGTTTAGCCGATAAAAGCAAAGAAAATTGAATACGCTGACACGTTAAATAATAGGTTTTCAAGAAAATGTCAAGTTGTCGGCGAGAGAACGAGTCGAGCTTCGATTACCGAAAAATTAAATGTGGCGAAAATAGAAATACGTAATAATACTAATTTAAACGTTTATTATCTACCTAAATACGTTGATCCTAGTCGTTTGCAAAATGTTTCAGGAATCAGGACCAAAATGTCATCCACATTCTTACTGGTAGACTTACCTGTAACGCGAAGTGATTGCCATTTACAATTATAATAGGTATTATATTATCTTCCTCCAAGTTCAGCTCTCTCAGTTCATCCCTTTCTGTGTAACAGTTAGATGACAAGTGAACTGAGATTGTGTGGTCCAATTTGTCGACAGCTCAACAGTTTTAAAAATGCTGTCCACGATTGAGCCAAGAAAATCTGGGCCTGAGACAAGTACCTCTCCCTCTGATGTTGGGGCTCTCTGGCGGTAACGAAAAACACGTGTAGGCGAAAATTAAATGAAAGTATAAGTCTACCAGAATCTGATGGCAATTTTTGACAGCAGATTTTCAAAAATATGCTTGATCATTGGATAAATTTTTATATTTGCATGTTTAACACACGTAATCAGCCGCTATAAGAAGAAAAAAAGGATCAAAATGTTTTATTCCAATTACCCCGGTATTGACTCTAGTCAATTCATTTTCTCACTTTTTGCCATCAGATTCTGGTAGATATTTAATATGTCACCGTAAGATTATAAACACCGCGAGATTGTAATATGACGAAGTGATGGATTGTAAACAAACAGTTTTCCGGTGATTTTAAATTAATTATTTCGTATTTAAAATAACTTCAATGCCCAATGGCATGAGATGTATAACATAAAATAAAATTTAGATATATTTCACTTTAAATATGAATGTTCAGTTATTAAAATTAACCTAATTTATAATTCAAACTGCACTTTAAACATATCTTAATTTAATTTAATGTTATACATCAAACATTCAGGCAATTCTTCAAACATTCAAAAAATCTTACGGTGACATATACATATTTCGAAGCAAGCAGCAGTTTCGTCCGCGTTGACATAATATAATGTCAAAGATGTATAATTTTCCCCTTTTTGTGGCTCCTAATACAAAGGGTAAACGCGGAACCCTATTTAAGCGAAAGTCTTCATCATAGTAGCTTCAATCTTTAATTTCAACTTAATCAGTCCAAAATCTAAGAAGATTTATACAAACTTTCATCCCCTATTGTATCCCCTTGGGGGTAGAATTGATCAAAATCCTTTCTTAGCGGATGCCTACGCCATAACATCTACCTGCATGGCAAATTTCACCCCGATCCGTCCAGTGGCTTGAGCTGAGCGTTGATAGCTGATCACTATGTCAGTCAATCAGTCACCTTTGAGTTATATATATTTAGATTTCTGATTGCGGTTTTAAGCTACTTGTTCTAAACATGAATAGCCCAATATTCTCATTTTGGCATACTATTTAAATGCTACATACAATAATTAACAGTATCATTAAAGCTGGACAACCCTTGAATATAATATGATTCTTCAGTCAGACCATTACTATAATGAGATTAAAGTCGTTATCTCTGATTGTGAACGTTTTATTACTCTGTGAACATGTTTTATGGATTTTACTAGGGCCAGCGATGTATAAAGAATAGATTCTGAAATAAATTGAAAATGGTGAAAGGCTTACTGTTTGTGTGCATGTTTGCTGAACCGGATTTGATGAAATTTGGCATGAAGATACTTTGAATCGCAGGAATGAACATCGGGAAGGTTCCTTGAAAAATAAGACTTCAAAGCGGTCAACTAATTTCGGCGATATTAAGTTGAACATTGAGTTATTTTTACCCGACTGCCAGGAAGGGTTATGTTTTTAGCGCGTATTTTGTATGTATGTAACATTCTTTATTACCTTGTATCTCCAGAACCGCTAAACGGATTTTCATATTTGAGTTATCGTTAGATTTGTCTTAATAGCCCAAGTGTTTCGAGTAGGGTATAAAAGTGAAGGATTTTAAACACTGATTCGAAATATGTATATGATAACTTGCAGTTTTAATATTAAATGAAACGATAAATGGCGTGAAGATGTAACAGACAGACAGACAAACAGACATGCATAATATTACACACTTTCGCAATTTATAATATTATTAGTATGAGTTGAAAAACAGTTTCTCGTATTAAACGTCGCCGGTCGAACGTTCTCGATGGAATCGATCAGACGGCATGTTTTATCACATCTCCAACGAAATTGTCACTCGTCTGACGCTATTTCATTTACCTTCATATTTTGAATTAAATTAATATTAAAAGTGCACGAAAAATTATCATTTTTTAACATCTTCATTATGTACGATTGTAATACGCCGGGCGGCGTGCCAAAATATCCAAAGTTACAAATCAGAAATTGAAACCCGCATTCAATTTGTTTCGGACTAGCATAATATTAATGAATATTTAGATGTTTGTTACCGAAAGGAATAAACAAATTTAAAGACTATTATCGAATAAAAGTGGATTTCACATCAAGCACGTACGTCGTACAATTCACATTCCAAACTACAAAATATACAAGTTGTATTTTTACAACCACGATGAACATTACTTACATAATCATTTCGGAGCTATCCTTACCTACATGTGCCTGTCTGTCTGTTACCTCTTCACGAATTGCTGAACCAATTTCTATGAATAGGATAGAGTATTGTTTTATACTCTTCTTGGGCCATAAACTGTGTGGGTTGGAATTTGTCAAAGTACTTAAATCAAGAGGAGCATCTCGCTGGTACCGTGAAGTGAGCAGTACACGGCATAAAGATTTAAAAATGCATATTTTCTTTTGTTTTCGCCCCCTATCGCTAGCACTTAATGAGCACTTAATTCCTATGTATCATTTATGAGTGTGGAATTCGTCAAAGTACTCAAATCAAGAGGAGCATCTCGCTGGTACCGTGAAGTGAGCAGTACTTATACGGTATAAAAAATAAAATATGCATATTTTATTTTGTTTTCGCCCCCTATCGCTAGCACTTAATGAGCACTTAATTCCTATGTATCGTTTATGAGTGTGGAATTCGTTAAAGTACTCGAATCAAGAGGAGCATCTTGTTGGTACCGTGTAGTGAGCAGTATATGATATAAAAAAATAAAAAAATGCATTTTTTTTTCCACGTTTATTGCCAGCACTTAATGAGCACTTATTAGTAAAGTATTTATCAAGGAGCCAGATAATCATTATTAAGGTTTTTGGTTTTGTACACTGCTAGCTTCACGTGAAGGTAGCAGTATTCGCATTTATCGCAAATTTTGAAGAGCACTAAATTCGCAGTTTGTGCACTGAAAGAGCACTTAATGAGCACTTATTAGCTAAGTATTTATTACGAAGCTGTATCATCATTTTAAAGGTTTTTGATTATGTACACTGCTAGCTACATGTGAACGTAGCAGTATCAGCTTTTATTCCGAAATTTGAGGAGCACTAAATTCGCGGTTTTTGCACCAAAATAGCACTCAATTAGCAGCTTTTTTTTATGCAATAAGGGGGCAAACGAGCAAATGGGTCACCTGATGGAAAGCAACTTCCGTCGCCCATGAACTCTCGCAGCATCAAAAGAGCTGCAAGTGCGTTGCCGGCCTTTTAAGGGGTAATAGGGGAGGGTAGGGGAGGAAATAGGGTAGGGTAGGGAAGGGAAAAGGGTAGGGGATTGGGCCTCCGGTAAACTCACTCACTCGGCGAAACACAGCGCAAGCGCTGTTTCACGTCGGTTTTCTGTGAGGCCGTGGTATTTCTCCGGTCAAGCCGGCCTATTCGTGCCGAAGCATGGCTCTCCCACGTCAATCTAACCTCACCTAATTAATAACGCAATCCCGAGTTATTTTGCTAACTTTGTCATGCTAGCTTCACATACGTCATTAATATTTAGACACACGGGAGCGTGACCGAGCCTAGTTCGATAGTTATAGTACACAATGTATACTGTATGTCATAATCACCACACCACAAAGCCCGGTCTGATGTGATTACGGTGGCACAGATCGGCAGGTGGGCTTAGGCCGACCGCAGACGCACGCCATAATATAAGGGCAGATAGACATGAAGCGATTGAGCTTGATAATATTTTAATAGCTAATAATATAACAATATCTGTATGTATTATCATGTAAAATTGTATGAACAACAAATTGTATTAATTATGCATTCCTACTAATATTATAAAGGCGAATATTAAATATTTTGAAGGCTAAGACGTGATGCATACGAAGTGACCATCCTTCTCAGTTTTAATGGCTTAGTTACAAAACAATCTAAAAATTTGAAAGTAAACCATCGATACAAAAAATCAGCCAAATAAAAATACCGCTTAGGGCTTGTTTCACCACTCTCTGATAAAGTGCCGAATAGGCTAATCACAACTTTTTTGAGAGATTCTCCATACTTTATCTGTCAAGTTAAGTGGTGGATAGCCTATTCGGCACTTATCAGGAAATGGTGAAAGAGGCCCTTAGACTACATTTAGACAGAGGAATTTAGGTGTAAAATAAGTAATAAGTTTTTAAAGACATTTTACAAGATGGCAGCTTTAGGTTTA
This sequence comes from Lysandra bellargus, assembly GCA_905333045.1. Lineage (NCBI taxonomy): Eukaryota > Metazoa > Arthropoda > Insecta > Lepidoptera > Lycaenidae > Lysandra > Lysandra bellargus. The sequence continues at coordinate 9,279,433 of HG995327.1, read as the reverse complement.
GTTTTTTTAAAATTATTGTATGACTGCTGCAGATTGATTGATTATTTTATTTTAGTCTACAAGGAAAACTTTTCAATTACTAAAAATTATCGGCAGTAACTTTATTCATAGAATTCGATGAAACCAAGGCATAAAATTAATATTCTGGGTCAACTTCAAGCTAACAGAATGTCTGTAAGTGGCCTAATGTTCTTAATAACTTAATTTAATGATATACGAAGAAGGCTAATTGAGTAACTTAGTAATGCCATTAGAATATTGAAGTTAAAACGTACATAGACTAACATAATAATGTAGGGGAGGGGAAGAGGGGATTTCGGGAGTAGCTCGAGTGTGTCAGATTAAGCTTGTATAGGCTTCCGACATATTGTGTCTAGTTATCATGGTACAGAAATCAGATTTCTCACGTGGTGGGTTATTTTTTTTTAAATATTTAAATGTCATCCGATCTGTCAGATTAAGATAGGGGATGTTAAGTATGCCCCAAAGAAGCTTCCATAAAAAGCACTGACGATTCAAAGTTAAAGTAAGCCTGTAGGGACATTTTAAAATATAAATAAATAAACCTTCATATTTTCCTAACTAAACTTCGCAGATATTTTATTTTGCATTAAACTAAGTGATTTAGTCCTTGTTGTCTAAAATATATTTATAACTGACATAAATAAGCAATTTTCTAAATATATTTTCTTTTTCTAAACTTTAAAATGGCTGCAGTTTTTGAATCCACCACTAAAATAAAAAACTCTGTTATTTTTTTATCAGCTTTACCTAATGTACAAAACCTACTAGGTCTCCATGACGCTCGAGTGGCTGCAAAAATAGCACCCTCCCCTCCTCTACTATTAAGTATTACCACAGTATAGCAATATCCATGTCATATTGCTATACTGTGGTATTGCTATGTTAGTCTAGGGATTATTATGTTCGAATATGTGTACGTATATAATATGTATTATACTAAATCATAGGGCCGGTTCGACCGGAGAAATACCACGTTTTCACAGAAAACCGGCGTGAAACAGCGCTTGCGCTGTGTTTCGTCGAGTGAGTGAGTTTACCAGAGACCCAATCCCCTACCTTATTCCCTTCCCTACCCTCCCCTATTCCCTTCCCTTCCCATCCCTACCCTCCCCTATTGCCCTATTCCCACTTAAAAGGTCGGCAACGCACTTGCATCTCTTCTGATGCTGCGAGTGTCCATGGGCGACGGAAGTTGCTTTCCATCAGGTGACCCGTTTGCTCGTTTGCCCCCTTAATTCAATTAAAAAAAATAGATGCAAACGTATTTCTGTATTTCTGTATGTCTTTATAAAATTCGCAAAGGCAATACTTACAGAGTCTTAAGGCGGGCATAAACCTCAATTTGTTATTCCGTGACTCCCGGTTTACCTAGTTCCAATATAATAACGAAATGTAAAAAATATGAGGTATAAAGCACAATATTTAAAATACTTTAAACCATAAACATTTTTATAAAACATAATACTTCGGCTGTAATTAATCGGCTCCAACAAAAATCTAATTCATCGAAATATAAGTATTAACTAGGATAATTAAACATTTTATTTTAATAAATTGTTAGTAAATCTATATTAAAATATCCTTATCCGAACAATTTTGTTTCTTAATATTTATTTCCAAAGATATTTTTAAAAAACATGAAAAATAGAGAAGATCCGCCCCTAGTAATTACAGTTTTATGCTAAGCTAAAATGAATCTTATTGCGATGCATATACGCTTGGTCTTTGGTTGTGTGCAAGGTTATCGTTTTGGATTGAGATTGATCCCTGCCTTAAGAAAGAAAAAAGGTTAGTTTTTTAGGCCATATTCACCTAAAAAGATATTACAATAATTATTTACTCCATGTTGCTCGCATATTGCTGTCCGTTCAGTACGATTAATCAGATAAGAAAATAATATCGAAAGTTTCCCGACATCAAAGCTCTATTGATGATACGAGATTTAACCAGAACCCACGACAAGAGCTACATTTATAAATCGGTTTTGTCAATAATCCGGTACAAATGTACAATGTGTGATTCAATTTCAAACGATTTTACACCGGGACGTGAAATACGGCCACGAATGGCCGCGATATTTGTGACGCACGTGGCCTGCTTGTGGATGAGCGGATTTGAAATGGCCGAGATATGGATGAAAATTAAAACGTTAAAACGTTCGGTAATAAACGTGTTGGGTTAGAATGGAATCCTCGAATCCTCGAGGTCGTGGATTCGACTCCCGTGTTGGGAAAAATATTGTCCCGTTTTACTATTTTAGAAGACTGTTTGCTCCTGATTTTAAGACTGATCAGGCTTTAAACATGGACTATCCCTGGATCAGATGGGCATTGGACATGTCGGCCATGCGACTGACCGTCTTGTAGATCATCCATCACCATCGGTTATGAGAGTAAGGTACAATAGGGTGCAGTGCACTACGCATATACTAATTGGGTAGGCATTAAAGAAGCTCTCAGAACTCATGCCTATCTAGTATTCCAATGTGTCACTCGGTTTTTAATCTACTATTTATATTTCATACCTAAATTTAAACTTACATTCTACACACATACCCTTTTACATTTTTACTTTAGATAAATTAGTTGAGATAAGCGGGTGTTGCATAACAAACGTACAAAACTCATTCCCGAGGCCGTGCGATGGCGTTGTATTGTGTAATTTTCTGAATTTCAGCCACACCGCCTCATAAGCCTGGGAATGAATAATTTCTTGTATAACATTTAAATTATTTTATTGCCGTCTTGTTTATATTGTTTGCGAACAATGCGAAGTTGCGAAGTGAATTAAGTAGTCTTATAACTTCGTCGGCTTTTCAGTTTTATGCAATTTATGAGCTAAGCTCTACCTGCGACTTTTGGTACAATTGCTTTTTATTAGATGCTGTTTATTTTCAAGTTCCAACCGATAATTGATGCCAGCAATTTCTAATCGCGTGGAAATAGTGCATTTTGCTTGAATAAACAGTCTTCATTTCATGAAATTCGTCGCGGATGTACTTAATAATATATCTATGGACGCTTCACACCACGTCAGTCTGGCCCCGTACTAAGTACCTGAAGGACTTGTGTTACAGGTACCAGACAATGGAAATATATTTAATACTATAATATTATACTAGACATATAATATTTAAGATTTTTATTATAAAATACACATAATTATTTAACACACATCTAGACCCGGGAACATTGAAAAACTTTTTGTTTCGTCGGCGGGATTCGAACCCGCTACCCCCGGCTTGAGCTGCCACACACTCAATCAATTGAGCCACAGCGGTCGTCAAAATAATAATAGCTGAACTGCAATAATTTACAGTTTACAGGTCGTAGGTAGCTAAAAGATTCGAATACTATATCACTTTGAGTCGTAAAAATACAAAATCATAGCGGTTATAATATTTTATGAATTACCAGGTGCGGAGGTAAAATGGAGTGACGTAGGTTTAGTGCCGGTTTAGAGGTTACGATGTCGTACTCCGATGGAAGTGCGTCGTAAACCTTACAAATTTTATCATATAACACCTACACATGTATGGAATTAGCATGTGTTAAGGCGAACACAAATCTAGCCTTACTACGGGTGAGTGTGATGCCGCGTTCACACAACACTGCTTTGCTTTATGAAGCCTTTTTAACGAAATAGCCAAATCCTTAAGCTGCGTCCACCACAGCCAAGTTGTATTGCGAGGCATATGTTTTTTGAAAACCAGTAGAATATCTTAATTTGCCAGACCTCATTCAGCGCAGCTACTCTACTGGATAACAAAAATACATTCCTTGCAACGCAGCTTAGCTGAGCTCCGTTGAAAACGCAGACTTAGGCCGGTAATCGGTATAAATAGTCAGTACTCAAGATGCCTCTGGGTCTCAAGACACGGTTCAAGCTCTGTGATTGGCTGGCTGTCAAAATTTGAATCAATCATAGAGCCGAACCGCGTCTTGAGACAGAGATGCATCTTGAGTACTGACTATTTATACGGACCCTAGAGCTAGAAATTTCGAACTTCAAACAGTCACAACATGTAACTTATTTATAAATACACTGCCATCTCAAGTCCTTAAGGACAGAAGAGATTTCCGAAATTCACTGCCAAGGTGGTCAAACTTTATATTCCAAGAACACTTTTACGCAGGCGAAAAATTGTTTTAGTGCACAACATTGAATTAAAACGTTGCATCACAATGATTGTATGGGAAATCTCTAACAAACCTATAAGACGTAAGTTAAATTCTAATCAACCTAGCCCTACTAAGTAACGCGACTAAACAAGTGCCGTAGTTGATAGCATCAAGTGCCTCTTGAGGACTCTAATTCTTGCGGCGCTTATAGTACTTCAACCAACGATCCTCTTTGGCATCGTATGTTTGGCAACTTAAAATACACACTAGTAGATATCGCTGGCCCCGGGCAATAAAGGCGTAATATCAAAAATTACTTTGTTCAGGAGAGATAAAATAAGCTAATTTGTTTATAGTGAAGCGTACAGTGGTCCAAAACAAGCGTTCGAAGTGACATATGAAAGTTAATTTTTTTACCTATTTAACCATATCAAAACAATTGTGACAGTGTACAAATTTATTGAAATAATTGAAAAAATGTATAATACAACTATTTTTTATATTATTTCAATTGCAACATTGTTTACTGAATTTATAAAAACACCAAACCGCTTGAGATTTACAAGTGTAAGAACATAATACGACGTATTTTTCGCTTTAGATTTCGAGCGTACCAGCCGATTACTCCCTTCTTCTGGGGAATTTAACAGTGAAAACTAAGCTGTAACGTATCTTCACTGGTTTTTTTAGTTATGTTTCATAGAGTAATGCAAGAATACAGTTTTAGTCGTAAGAGAATTTTCCATTCCATAAAAAAAGTCATTTATTATATCCAAAATGTTATTTTAAAAATATGAAATAAATAGGGGAGATAGACTAGTACTCAGAGAAGCCAAAAATCTAATACTTAACATTAAAAAGGGCGTAACCAGCGTTTACCGCTTTGTTGCCCGGGGCCAGCGATATTAAGAATAGTTTTAGAGAGTAGTTGAGTCTTTCGACCCATAAGTTTCATACCAGTGGGACGAAACTTATGCGACTAGAAGATAGAAGCGATTTTTATTTACTTTTTCATATTTTGAAGGAAATAAATGAGATACAAGAGAAAATCTCTCTGCTGAAATGTAACTTGCTCAGTGTGCGTGTGTTATCACATATCTGATGGTCCGTAACACAAGTACAGCTAAGTATGGGATTAGACTTATTCCACTATCCATACTTAGTGTTATAAATGCGAAAGTGTGTCTGTCTGTCTGTCTGTTACCTCTTCACGCCTAAACCGCTGAACCGATTTTGCTGAAACTTGGTATGGGGATACTATAATTTGAGCCCCGGGAAAGGACAAAGGCTACTTTTTATCCCAGAAAAATGTACGGTTACCGCACGATAAACGAGTTTTGGCGCAACGGAGTTGCGGGCGTCATTTAGTCGACCTATAAATTAGTATACCTTGTGAAAATTGTCTCAATAGGGTACAAAAATAAACTAACTGTTCCTTTATTAATAGACTTTTGAGCCTCTACAGTCTTACTTTGTACATGGCTTTAGCTTTGTATTCAAGTGTAGTCAAGTAAGAAAATATACTTCTTAGTAAAGTGTGCTTCTACGAAATTTGGGTGTTTTTAACGCTGGTATCATTTTAAGTGATAATTTATCAAGTTCCAGAGCTATACAATTTCAATGGACTGAAATGTTACAATTTTTGTTGAAAATTGTAACATTTCAGTCCATTGAAATATTACAATTTTAGGACCGAATATTGCATTTATTTTATTTTCGGAATATGTTGGGGGGCTCAATAGAAGCTTAACCTCAAGTTTGTGGGGTCGCCGCCTTTGTACCCCGGCCGCCATCTTGAAAAAAGGGGTGACAATACTATTTTCGAGATATTTCGGAAACTATAAGTCTTACAGAAATTTTTTAAGAACATAATTTATTGCAAATCATTTTCCCTAAAAAATATGTTTATATAATTTTTTACCCTAAATTAAAAATTTAAAAAGTTATAAGCAAAAAAGTGATAATTTTTTTTAAAGGTTTATTATCGCTCTTTAACTTTGTTTAATACATTTTACAAAAAAATTACCTTAGAACAATGACCTTACCTTGTTAATGATCTTTTGAGAAAAAGATCCCCCAATCCCCCCGATCTCATGAAATTAATTTTCTGCAGATGCAAAGGAAACTGTGAATTCATGCGTGCCTGCAGAAAAGCAAACATAAAATGCTCTACAGTATGCCTACTATTCTGTAAAGCTTTTCAGACCTGCTTTTCTGCAGCCACAGTCTGCAGTATGCCTACTACACTACATAAATATATGCAAATTGCAAACTATATCATAGTATGCCTACTATACTAGTCTGCACATGCCTACTATACTATAAAGCATTTCAGGCCTGCTTTTCTGCAGCCACACACGGTTCCACAGTTTCCTTTGTTTCTGCAGAAAATTAATTTCATGAGACCGGGGGATCTTTTTCTCAAAAGACCATCTACAAGGTTGATCTAAGGTATTTTTTTTGTAAAATGTGTTAAACAAAGTTAAAAAGTGATAATAAACCTTCTAAAAAAACTTTTTTGCTTATAACTTTTGAAATTTTTAATTTAGGGTAAAAAGTTATATCATGAAAATAGTGTTGTCACCCTTTTTTTCAAGATGGCGGCCGGGGGACAAGAGTGGCAACCCCACAAACTTGAGGTTAAGCTCCTATTGAGCCTCCCAACATATTCCAAAAATAAAATTGCGTCCTCTAATAAATGCAAAGCAAAGGTAACATTTCAATGGACTACTAGGGCTTCACACGAGACGAGTAAGCGAGAGTAACAAAAATCTCGTCTCGGTCTCGTCAATCCTCAAAAAATTGAGTCTCGTTCGAGTCTCGGTCTTGTCTCGTTACCAGTTGTCTCGTCTCGTCTCGCTTAGTTGTAAATAATGATCTATTTCTATAATATAATAAAGAGAATAAGGAATATTTTATGACTAACGTGTTTATATGATAAAATGCGGTTTGGATGGTTACCAGATTTTATATTTTGTAAAATATATTGTTTTTAAGTAGACCTTTTCTAATTTTTCGAATAAAAACTTAATAAAAAAATATTAACGAGACCCGAAACGAGACTCTCGGTTCCAAAAGGTCTCGTCTCGTTCTCGTCTCGTAAAAGCGAGACGAGAACGAGACGAGACGAGAAAAATCTCGCTCTCGCGTGAAGCCCTATCCAGAGCTGTACTGTACCTCTGCATTTCGTATACACCAAAGAGGCTAGATGACTCCCGCAACTTCGTTGCGCCAAAACTTTCCATTACATTTTACAGTACATTTTCCCGGGACAAAAAGTATCCTATGTCCTTTTCCGGGACTCAAAATATCTCCATGCCAAATTTCAACAAAATCGGTTCAGCGGTTAGGGCGTGAAGAGGTAACAGACAGACACAATTTCGCATTTATAATATTAGCACAGTTTACACTATGATATTAGTATGGATTATGTGGGTGAAAAAGTATTTCAATCTATACTTATTATAAGACAAAGTCGCTTTTTTTCCCTCATGTCCCTTTGTTCCCTTTAATCTTTAAAACTACGCAACAGATTTTGATGATTCTTTCAGTGTTAGATAGCCCATTTATCGAGGATGGTTATAGGCTAAATTTTATCACGCTAAGACTAATAGGAGCGAAGAAATAGAGGAAAATGTGGAAAATACGTGGGAAATTATTTGAAAGGGCTAACTTGAACGCGCCAATCTCAGGAATTTCTGGTCCGATTTGAAAAATTATTTATTAGAAATTATTTGAAAGGGCTTATCTCGCGAACTACTGGAGCAATTTTTATGTTATTTGGCACAGATAAGAAGTAGACCACGAGAAGGATCATAGGCTATCGATTTTAATCATTTTTTCAGTGGCTATATATTTTATACTCGTGCGACGCCGGGGCGGGTCGCTAGTTTAATATAAACAGCACCGGAGATATTTTAGGTCCAAGATAGGTCCACGCCTAATGCGGTCTCAGTTCTCACCTTTAGTTAGTAAAACGTAAAGGACAAGACGTTAAATGCACGTTCGAATTTACATCAAGCTACTAATTTACAGAGCACACTGTGTACGTGGATTTCGGGGCGGAATTGTGATTGTCCGTGTTTTTTCGGACAGGCCGTGCATTTTGCATGCGCATCTCTAATTTATCAATCGTCCCAATTGCTTTGAGCGCAAACGAACGGCTCAGAGAGATGCTAAATATACTCGATACAAACTGAACAAGTGCGTCATGGACACGGGTTTTCGTGTTCCGTAGATTTATATTTGCTATATTTTTCAATATTTTTTAACTGGTTTTAAACAGTTTAAAAAATAAAAATACAAGTGCGGTGTGTACCTTTTGTAGTGTAAACTAATTTTACCGACAAAATTTTATATTAGTGTTATGATAATTATTATAGTGTAAATCCAATAATAAACGAGAAGGTTAATCGATCCGGTCGCAAATCAAACCGTGCTCCTCAGGAATGCACAAAACGAGTACGTACTCAAAAAATATAATATAAATTACCGTGTTATAAAAGAATTTATTTTTATATACCTCTATTTTTAAGCGAAGTCGGTATGTTTCATAATATTTTTATAGATAGAGATAGATTTTATCGGTGATTTCTGGCTTATTGTAGATCTCATAAGATGCCACAAATCACCGATGAAAATACTGATGAAATGAAACATGTTAAATTTTGGAATTTGTGACAAAACAACTCTTTCTCGAAAGTCAGCGTTTACCACACAAATACCTCATTTCCCACAGCAAATTAAAATTACTTCCCCCTTTTTTAATCTCCATTTCCTCCATAACAATTGCAGCATTAAATTAATAACCATCATTAGGACTAATGAGTGAGGTCGTTAGTGTTACTGGCCAGTCATTACACGCGTCGGCATGGCGGTCACGTGCGAGGAATCCGACTTGGACAGAAGAAAATCTTTTGTTAGATTTATTCTCCCGATGCTAAATACCTAATGGAAGCCGCTCGGTGAATAGGAATTACTTTAATTGTTCGTTTAATTTGTTTTTAAATGCGTTTTGTGGAGCGTTGTCTTGTGGAATTGGCTTTTGTAGGTAGGTGTTTATATTTCAGGTTCTTAAGGAAAATGTGGTTGGTAGAACAAACATTATTAAGCTATTGCATAGTTTTTATCACGGGCTTTGAGTGCGGCGACCGAATCAAGATATTATTCCGTAACGAAAATAAACCTTACACCCTCCTCCGACCGACCGCACCGCGGTGCGGCCATGCATTTTCCCACACATTTCACATTGCCCCCGAGTGCCAAAGTATTTTTTATTACAATTTGAAATCACAGGTTTCATAGAAAATTAAAAAAATATCACTTAATATTTATCAAGTTCTTTAGCTAAGACGCCTTCGCTTATTCCAATGTGGATTTTTGAAATCAGAAAATAATGGCATCTGATATAATACGTAAATTATTACATGACGACAACAGTTTGCTATACCGCAAGTAAAACCCTAATAAAAACAATAGGATTTTGGCTAAGTAAACCAAAGTCTTTAAAGGTTCTTGACAAAATTTCTACCGAAAAACAGTATAAGTACTATACAAATATCGTTAGAGACCAAAATGTAACCAAGATGCAATCCAGCTCCGAGTTGTACTTGAGACGAGTCGAGAGGACTTGTAAAGCCTTTGGGAACAGCCTTTTGCCTATTACGCCTTCGTTAGCTTCGGCATAATTAGAGTCTATGATGTGATGGTCAAAGTGCAGATTTGCATATTGTCATAGTATGCTGATTCGAAAATTCCTGATGCGTTAATCCCATTGAAATACCATCCTATAGAAGTATAGATTCTTAATTAAGTATAGATTAGATATTTCTAGACGACGCCCGCAACTATGTTGCACATTCGTTAATCGCGGCGGAACCGTACTTTTTTCCAGAATGAAAAGTGTCCTATGTCCCTTCATGGGACTCAAACTATCTCCCCCAATTTCGCCTTCATAATATTGGTTTGGATAATACATTCGAACGCTCAAACCATAACTTGCCACTTTACAATACTTTTTTTATTATATCAATGTAGATAATTAGATATTATACATTGAGTAGGTGCATATGATTTCGCAACTTGCAAGCGTTTTGCACGTCGCATGAGCAGACGGACGACAATACCAGAGTAGTTACAAGTGCGGAGCTTTCCCAAACGTGACTGAACAGATTTGTCTAAATTTTAGATCTAGATTTGTCTCCAGACTAGAAACTGTGCCAGGCCGCCGAAGTACGTGTTTCTAAGACGTGACGCTAGTTCAGCCAAAACAGATACAAATAGCAATAGAATAATTGAACTTTTGTTATTACTTTTTTAGTATTTGAATAACAAAAAATATTTATTTACTTATACCAATAATGACTTTCGTTTATTTAATAAAACACCTTTAAATGCACAAAAAGTACGAAAGCGGAATTATAATGCCTTATGGCATTTTCTACCACTCAACTTTTCAGCGTTAGAAAATTGTATAATTTTTTTAAACGGTCAAAAGGCCCACCACACATTCCCACCACTGCAACTCCTGTGTCGCCAGGATCTACAGTGGTAACCAACAACGAAAACCCTTTGATATGATCTCAGGGATGCCCGAGGGACAAGCTAAATCTGTCTTGGGACCCGCAACGTCCCAAGACAGATTTAGGTTGATTTAGAAAATTGTATATGTACCAATGATGTGCCATTTTAAGAAAACAAAAGGTTAGAGTAAGGAAAATATTATAGGCGCACTTTATCTTTGACATGTATGCAACCATCTAAGCTCTCAATCATTTTCGTATTTCGCATAAAATAAGCAACAACAAAGTAACTGATAGCTAACAGTTTGTAACACTCTGTTTCACTCAGTTCTTTGCATGAAAGAATAAGAAAATTGAACGTTAGTTGCCCGCGGTTGGCGCTCGTCCAGCTTTTCATTATAGTCCCTTAACGCTTCCGTGGTTCAGTGGTTCTGGATTTAGAGATCATGGGTTTGGTTCCCGTGTTGGATTTTGTTTCCATGTTTGGTTTGCAACTGAGAACCTGATAACAAGTATGACGATCGAACATGTAAAAAAATATTGGTTCAAAACTTTAGTAGTTCGAATTGAAGTATCAACTGCGATAGTGTCAAAAGTTTTTATAGATTTTTACTTTAAAAAAATATGTTGCTGGTATTAAAGTCTTTGAATTAACGCATCCATACTAATATTATGAATCCGAAAGTCTGTCTGTCTGTCTGTCTATCTGTCCGTCTGTCCGTCTGTCCGTCTGTCCGTCTGTCCGTCTGTCCGTCTGTCCGTCCGTCCATCCGTCCGTCCGTCCGTCTGTCTGTCTGTCTGTCTTTATATTTGATACTTTTTATCTCGGAAAATGTACGGTTCCCGCGCAATAAACGAATTTTGGCGCAACAGAGTTGCGGGCATCATCTAGTTATTTATATGTCACTAATATCACGGAAGCTCTTTAAATAAGTAAACACTTAACTTGGAAAGAGAAACCTACACGTAAGGTAAAGTGCAGTGCAAGATAATTAGTCGGTTTAACTTTACTCGGCGGTCGGGACGCGAGGTGTTCTAATGAGAAACGAGATCGGTCATGAGACATTAAAAGCAATTATACTTCTTAACGTACGTTTAGTTTGCTGACTTCGCCAATAATATCCGTCAACTCCCAGACGGTCGAATTCGACCGCGGCAACAATAGATTTCCAAGAATCTACGATGGAAGGAATAATCCATATTTACTGACATCATAAAAGCGAAAGTGTGTCTGTCTGTCACTTCTTCACGCCGAAACCACTGAACCGATTTTTCTGAAATTTAGTATGATTTGATTTCCGGAAAAGGATATACTTAAGATAATTTTCTTCCCGCAAAATGCACGGTTCCCGCGTGATAAACGATTGTTGGTGCAACAGAGTTGCGGGCGTCATCTAGTTTTTAAATAATCTACACGTGAAGGTCGGTAAGATATTATGTGTGAAATAGGGAACGTGCGTAACAAAGGAGCAAATGGGAATAAATATAGAAACTTCAAATTGTTATTTACTATACTGTACTCGGCGCAACATGGCGGAAGCGGGAAGTCAATATCAGGAAGTCCATGAACTTCCTGTCAAAAACTTGTCACTTTCTATATAAGCCGCGATTGACATTGAAGTATATGATGTTTTCAATCGCGGCTTTGTATAGAAAATGACACGTTTTTGACAGGAAGTCAATGACCGCTACCGCCATGTTACGCCGAGTACAGTATAGACAAGTGCTTTCACCACAGTCCCAACATGCAGCGGCGTGCACAAGATTTTGACACTGGTAATGCAGCGATATCGGTTCAGTAGTTTTGGTGTGAAAGCAAAACAGACAAACAAACGGACAAAAAGAGATATTTTCGCATAAATTATAATAATAGTGTGGATATAAATTAAAAACTATGTTTTCTAAACTATTAGTATAATTACGTTCTGTTATGAAGAATTAAAAAAAAAACGCCATCTGTTGTCACACTTTGGAACTACAATGAGAGTTTATTTCATCGATGTTTCCATGGAAATATACCAATTACCATACAACATAATATTGTGCGCTAAGCTAAAATAAATAAAAATGCCATCTATTGTTACGCATTAGAAATACAATGTGAATTAATTTTCATCGATATTTCCATGGAAATTAGATAATATATTTTTGCCCCATCAAAATGTAGCCTATGCTGCCCTGTTACGCACAAGCATGCTATTTTAAAATAGACGAGTTACGCCTAACCACTGCAAAATAGTCTTAATCAGTACGGTCTATATGGCACTAAAGACAATTTCAAAAAAATAATATTTATGGGTGAGCCAGAAACTTATATGTCAAATTCGTTTAACTTTATTTTTTATTGTTTCAGTTAGGACTTACTCATTCAATTTAAGTTAATACAGATGGGCAGTATTTATCAATAAATTCTGTAACTCAATCTGTGTGTTTCTATTCTTTCTATTTGCACGCAACTCTTCTAACTTAAATTATCACACGACGCGTAACCACGTTTGTATGAAATGATGGTTATTCATAACTCGTTTAACTCTATTTAAATATTAAGTTTTACAGATATTAAAAATATATATAATATAATAATATTATGTTCTAGAAACATTCAAGAAACTCAATCAAACAGTTTAAAGTTTATATTTTATTAATACAATACAAGCAAATGTTTATTTAAAACTTTTGAGCCGTTTTTCTCAAATTTGCGTTTTTTGAGATAGCTGACTTGTGCGTGACACGGCAGTATGGCTCTCTCAGGCTCTAGACTGTGTACAAAATTTTATTACAATCGGTTCATTAGTTTTGGCGTGAAAGCGAGACAGACAGACAGAGATACTTTCTCATTTAATATTAAGTATATTATGTTATAAAATACTTAATAAAATAATTAATTAGTATGAATATGGATAACTTTTAACATGAAACTTTCGGGTGGGGTTACTTATATTTCCTTTTTGTTTTGTTGCTGATTTAACTGTTGTAACTCAGGTACACACCTACCTTTAGACACAAATCACAATTACAACCTTTTCACTGAATGATAATTGTGAAAAGTTGTTGTTTTTAATTTTTAATACACACACCTTTTTAACACAAACCTCAGTCAAATAACATTTTTAAGACATCAAAAACGCACTTATTATAGAAAATCAGTAATAAACTGTTAAATGTACAAATTTCAAAATATTATGTTGAAATGAAAAATCTTAGAAAACCACTAATATACTTACTTATTGGCGCAAACAAAAAAAAATATTCTCATCACACGAAAAAGCAATGCCCAATAGCCTCCCAAAACAAAATATTTCTGCTATGTAAACAATTATAATTTATAAACCTTACAAAAAAAAAATGCATAATGTGTATACGTGAATAATTACATTTCCGTCTATTATTTTTACTCGGATTATAGGAAACGAACATAATATCCGATTATTCCCGAACGTTGCGCCGCGCCGGTACTAGCTCAGCCCTCAGCTACTGCGGCAGTAGTTCGCCTATAATATATGTGTGCGTGTGCGAACTGTTCACGGACACAAAAATCTTTACGCACACATGACCCCAGAGCCTGCCGCGAGAGATCTGCTTGCCTTGACCTTGAGTCATGCCATTCGCGCGTGTACCTAACCTAATGTTTAATTTCTCGCAAATTGATTGTAGCTATTTTATAAATGTAGGGGTTTTAAATGCGTTCATTTTTTCTATTATATTTTTTACTATTAATATTTAATAATTAACGTCATGAGTCATCTAAAACGTACGAAAGTTAAATTAAAATATATGTGTATGGCAAGTCATGCATTAGGTAAGCACTGCATTTCTGCCTTCATGGTGTGCACGCCCATGCCAACATGGTTCCTATTTCATAAGAATAAATGGTACGGAAATGCATTCTAGCTTCTGAACGCAATGTATTTAAGGTCACGTATAGGCTATACGTACAAATATATAATATGCGTTTCCTGAACAAGGTCTCAATAATTGCATTTTATTGTGCTGGTAATAATTTTTTTAAATACATATATTTTATGGTAGCCTCAAAAACAATTGATTAAGGCGACGTCTTGATGATTTGGCTGTAGCGATGTCGATTTTTGTCAGCAATGACTAAAGCTAAGAAATTAAAGTTCATTGTCAGTATTCATCATGTCTTTGTCTTTAAATTACCCATAGCATAACACGATTGGTCAACTTTTATAAAACAGAATAATCAATCAAAAAGACCTCTGTAAAAAAGGGATTCCTATTTTGCCAACAGAGGAGAGTAATTTAAGCTTCCAAAATTTGTACATAGATATCAAGCATACACTTTAATTTGCCTATAGCTTATATGAAATGTATTTTAGTTCATTGAAATGTTACATTTGCTTTGCATTTATTAAAAGACGCAATTTTATTTTTGGAATATGTTGGGGGGGTCAATAGAAGCTTAACCTCAAGCTTGTGGGGTCGCCACTCTTGTCTCCCGGCCGCCATCTTGAAAAAAGGACTGACAACACTATTTTTGAGATATCTCGGAAACTATACGTCTTACAAAAAATTTATAAGAACATAATTTGTTGCAAATTATTTTGTCTACAAATGTGTTCATATAGCGTTTTACCCTAAATTAAAATTTAAAAAGTTATAAGCAAATAAGTGATATTTTTTTTCTAAAGGTTTATCATCACTCTTTAACTTTGTTTAATACATTTTACAAAAAAAAATTCCTTAGACCAACCCTGTAGATGATCTTTTGAGAAAAAGATACTCCGGTCCCATGAAATTAATTTTATGCAGATACAAAGGAAACTGTGGAACCGTGTGTGGCTGCAGAAAAGCAGGCCTGAAATGCTTTATAGTATAGTAGGCATGTGCAGACTAGTATAGTAGGCATACTATGATATAGTTTGCACATATGTATGTAGTGTAGTAGGCAAACTGTAGACTGTGGCTGCAGAAAAGCAGGCCTGAAATGCTCTACAGAATTTCATCATACTGGTGGAGAGGAGGAAGAAGCCTGCCGCCCGCAACCATCGCGGCA
Organism: Lysandra bellargus; assembly: GCA_905333045.1. Lineage (NCBI taxonomy): Eukaryota > Metazoa > Arthropoda > Insecta > Lepidoptera > Lycaenidae > Lysandra > Lysandra bellargus. The sequence continues at coordinate 9,263,750 of HG995327.1, read as the reverse complement.
CCGCACCATAATATGTACCTGAGCTGCGTCTGCGGAGCGAGGTCCTCGCGACGCCCCTGTACATATCCTGCATGCACTGGTCCATGAAGGTCGAGGACGTCGTGGACTACATCCAGAATAAGACGACACTGCGCCTGAGTCGAACGTCTGCAGTCTCGCCACAAGGTTAACTTTAGCTCCTTTGTGGTGAGAGTACCGACGAATCTTCTGTCGACTTTCGAAGCGCCGGAGTTCTGGCCGATGGATGTAGTCTATCGGAGGTTCCGGGGGAGACTCTGGAACGAAGCGAGTCACGTCGCCGGCAAAACGTGACAGTGTTAGTTTTTTAAGTATATATAAAATATGTATATTAGTTTTAAGGTATTTATTATATAATTATAATATGTATGTTAGATTTTAAGGTATTTGTTATAACTTATATGGGCCTCTGATGCCCGAAATAAATGATTTGATTTGATTTTATTTGATTTAGGCCTGCTTTTCTGCAGCCACACATGCTTTCACAGTTTCCCTTGCATGTGCAGAAAATTAATTTCATGAGATCGGGGGGATTGCTCAAATTGGATATTTTGCTCAAAAGATCATCTACAAGATTGATCTAAAGTAATTTTATTGTAAAATGTATTAAACAAAGTTAAAAAGCATTGACGTCATACTTTCGTAGCACTTTGTATGGAGCGTTTCGGGCAGATCTATTTTATGAGATGTTTGAATTGTCATAATTATTATCTTGGTGAATTTTTAAGCTATCAGAGTCATTGTTTCAGCGATGTCTCTATTTTAAGGGTCTTTCAATTACCAATAAGAAAAAGAATTAGTCATCATGCCCATTGTATGTAATTTATAACAGCGCGACCGCGCTGCTATTTAAAAAAAGACGGGTTACACTCCGGGAGTGCCGGCAGAAGTGAAAACTTGATTACTAACGTTGTATATTTTTTTAACCCATTTTTTATGAAAATCGATTTTAAAAAAATCGTCAATCAAGTTGTTTCGATCAAGTTTCGATCAAGTTTCAATTAAGTTTCGATCAAGTTTCGATCAAGTTTCGATCAAGTTTCGATCAAGTTTCGATCAAATTTCAAATCAAGTTCGAGTTAGAGTTAGAGTTCCAGTTCGAGTTCGACACAAAACATTCTCTCCAACCGTCTTACGGTTTTTATATGGCTTTTCGATTAGCACGAGAATCTGACGCGAGTTTCAAGGTTTTTACCCATCCCACAATTAAAGTGCTCAACGCCGCTAAAGAAGTTTTCACTTCAAAAAATCCTTACATACTATTGCTTGTGATATCACGGTGTAGCGGCCAAACCGCACATTTGCGCGGAGGCATAAAAATAGACCAATAAATCCAGCCTAATATTATATGACAATAATTAATCATGATAAAAGTAAGATCATTATATGCACACAATCTTTTTAGTTTGAAAAAACGTCAGCTTACTCAACTTGTAACTGAGGGTTCCAATTTATCTAAACATCCCTACAGCATCCCTTTTTGTGAAATGGGTGTTCTTATCTGCACCATGACAGCTGGGTGTATTATTCTTACAGTTGAATAAAAGGGTCATTCCGAACGTATAAATGTACTTGGAAAAACGGAATTTACCGCGAAATGGAACTCAAATCTGATATGATATTGTGATGTAGGTTACCATTGTCTAGTCTAGTAGAGATGCTTTAGTCCACAAATTACGTGAGGTGTTTAGGGGGGGAGGGGGTCGAGTCAAATCTCATCTAATCTCACGTTGGGGAGTCTCGGCAAATCTCACGTAAGTAATTTTTTTCTCAACAAAATAATACTATTGGTCCATTTCATCCAGATCGTACGTATGCTTAAGATTTATTAGTAAGCGTAACCGTTATACGATTAACATAATTCACAAATTCGTTCGAAAGAATACCTACTGACTGTCAATTGTCAAACCAAACGTTTACATAAGAAATCCACATTTTGAAAAATCTCACGTGAGATATTTTGTGGGTGGGGGTTGAACAAAATCTCACGAAATCTCACCAGGGGGGAGGGGGGTCAAAAAATTCAAAAAATCACCTCACGTAATTTGTGGACGCCCCCTTGAGTACCAGTAAATGTACTAATATAATTTAACGGGTGGTATTTAATCGAGTGACTGCAAATTACAGTTTTAAGTGTCAAAATTAATAAATTTGGGTTACAGAATTACTATTTGAGCGACTGACTGTGAGTGACGAGAAATTAACAGAACGGCAACTTACAAATTATTTATTTGAGTTACTTATAATCCAAAATGAGCAGCTCCATAATATTTGAGCGACCTAATATCTGTTTGAGTGTGAACATTACGTCCTGCATTTTTTTCAATATTTGTTTTATCTTAAATGAAGTGTTTAAAATACATATAAACCATTTTGAAAAATACACTAATGAGCAGAGTATAATGAGCTCACATTAAAACAAAAAAAAATGAATATGAAATAACTATTTGATGAAACACTATTACTCAGGGACCCCTAGAACATTTTTTTTTTTGATTACTATCAAGCAAATTTTTTGTGAGTAGCTTCATTCGGATAAGAGGAACAACAATTTTATCTGTGAAAAATCTCGAAAGTGGTAGCTACCAGAGATAGTAAGGATTTCATACTTTGATTTGATGATCCCAAAATATATATTGTTTTATTTGTAGGAACTTAAATCATATAACGGTAAAAGTTTAGAATAATGCCCAATGATTTAGGGGGGAGGGGTGGAGGGGGGAGGGGGTTAACCCCCCCTTTACTAGCCCCACACTCAGGAGCCCCCCCGTTTTGGAGCTACTCACCTTTTTTGAGGTTGACGGAACAGATAACAGATGACCTGTTCCCGGGTGCTTACGAAGTCGACGGAGCCCCGCTACGCGGGACTCCTACTTCTGGGTGGTTAGGTTATTATAGTATTGGTCCCACCTTTTATAGTATTGGTCCCGCCTTAACCATCTAACCTAATCCAAAAAAGTCGTATTGGGCCATTACGGAGTTCCTTAGACTTAGACTTTAGACATGACCAATATTATAGTAAAACGATGATGAAAATTATTATGACTGCAAAGATTCGTCGCCCCACCCCCATTCGAATTCATGCGCATTTAACAATCTGTAATTTTCATTAAAACACGTATCAAAATATAAAATATAAAGCTCAAATAGAATATCAGTAACCAATAATCATTAATAAAGCAGCTCACAAACGTTTACTCAAACTGAACTTTTTAGAAATTCGTAATGTATAACCTCACTTATAAAAATTGAATCTATCTTTAATATTGAAGTTGCCCACTATGTATTTCCAGTCGCTCACTCAGTAATACAGTCACTCAGATAGAATTTTAATATCTGAAATAAATTTATCACATTCCACTTTCTGTAAGCTCGTTCTGGATTTTTTTATAAATCAATATTAGTCGTTAGTTTAGTTTATTTTTCGCTTACTCAAATAACTTTAAAAATACAATTTTAAAAAAAGCAAAAGCAATAATATAATATTATAGAACTAAATGACGTACGCAATTCCGTTGCGTCAAAATTCGTTTATCGCGCGGGAAACGTGAATTTTTCGGGGTTCAAAATATATCCATACATAGCAAAATCGGTTCAGCGGTTTGGGCGTGAAGAGGAGGAGACAGACAGACAGACAGATAGACCTGACAGACAGACACACTTTCGCTTTTATAATATAAGTATAGTTACATCTTAAATAATTAAGCCGCCACATACCAGTGATTAGTGGATTTACATAATTTGGCGTATAATCGATTAGGCGATGAGCTTATCTGGTGTTACACGATTAATATAATTCCTATAATGTAATTCTACAAATGTCTGAGTGAATAAGTATGTACATATTATGTAGATTGTAGATTATACTGATTTATAGGCCGACTAGAATATGACGCCCGCAACTCCGTTGCACCAAGGTTCGTTTATCGCGCGGGAACCGTACATTTTTCCGTGATAAAAAGTATTCTATGTCCTTCCTTGGGATTCAAAGTATCTCCATGCCAAATTTCAGAAAAATCGGTTTAGCGCTTTGGCCGTGAAGAGGTAACAGACAGACAGACAGACAGACACACTTTCGCATTTATAATATTATAAAAAATATATTAAAATTTGGATGACAGACCTATGTGTTATGGCTGGATTACATTGTAGTCAATATTAGTGGGGATCTTGTTGGCTGGAGTTGAAATAACCGAAACAAATTGAAGAAGTAAATAGATGAAGTGGATAACTAATTTTTTAACATGAGGACTGCTCATTTTTACCCGACTACGGCAAAACAAAAGGAGGGTTACGATTTTGACAGGCTATGTATGTATGTTCATCGGTTCCCTCGTAACTCTTAAACTACTTATCAGAATTCGACAAATGACAATCATTAGAAGCGTCTTAATTGTCCGCTGGTTATCTATATTAATATTATAAATGCGAAAGTATCTCTGTCTGTTATAAACTGAAGTTCACCCGGACGAAGTCACGGGCAACAGCTAGTAGGCTATATGGGGTTTCACTAAATATAATGTGGCGCCATCTAGCGGACAAAACATACAGAGTAAAAAAATAAAGTTAAGATAAATATGCCGTGTTTGGTATCATTTGAAAGAGTTTATTAGCACATACCAAATATGTAAACATTATTAGCTATTTCTCACGGGTTTGCGAGCAATCACCTTATAATTGCAAGAATTCATAAAACTCGCTTCAATGCAATTTACACATAAAACATATTGTAGCCCAAGCCCCCCCAAACCCCCACCTCCAGAAAATGTAGTCGCGTCGTTAGTGTTGAGTTTCAATTCTCCTGTTTTATGAACAAAGTTATCAAATTGAAAGTGAAATTATTGTACCCTAAACATAATTTATAACCACGTGGTACCTTCACCCACGGTCGAATTTTAGGGGAAAACCCCCCCTCCCGAAGTTGCGTCGTTAGTGTTGAGTTTTCGTTCTCCTGTTTTAGGAACAAAGTTATAAATTTAAAGTGAAATTATTGTACCCTAAACATATACTTTTTGAGTATCATTTAATAACCATGTGGTACCTTCACCCTCGGTCCGAACCGACCCCCCCCCCCCCCTTCAAAAAATCTAGTCTCGTCGTTAGTGTTGAGTTTTAGTTCTCCTGTTTTATGAACAAAGTTATCAAATTGAAAGTGAAATTATTATACCCTAAACTAACATAATAATTATATCTTTTGAGTATCGAGTGAATCTTAGCCCCAAAATAATTGAAATAAAAATAAAGTTTAAAAAACCAAAACCCGACTACTAAAACACGCTCTAAAAAGTACGAAACAAGAAAATAGTTTATAGTGATATTATGGAAATGTTTAAAGGATAGCCGTGGTCGTATGCCACCTACTTTAGCAAAAAACCTCAAGCAAACCAAATTCATTTTAGATAATAATAAAATTAAAGGGGCATACATACGACCACGGCTATCCTTTAAACATTTCCATAATATAACTATAAACTGTTTTCTTGTTTCGTACTTTTTAGAGCGTGTTTTAGCAGTCGGATGTTTTTCCGCTAGAGGGCGCCACATTATATTTTGTGAAACCCCATATAGCCTATAACCAGCGGACAATTAAGACGCTTCTAATGATATTTCATTTGTCGAATTCTGATAAGTAGTTTAAGAATTACGAGGGAACCGATGAACATACATACATACATACATACATACATACATCATACATAGCCTGTCAAAATCATAACCCTCCTTTTGCTTTGCCGTAGTCGGGTAATAACAATATTAAAACAGAATAAAATTTTCAATGAAAGTAGTAATCTATTACTACTTTCAATGAAAGTAGTAATAGAAAACATATTTTTTTAATAGCTCTAAGAATGCATACCCATAAAAATATGTTTTATGACTCATAAAATCGTTTGCGACTTGAAAAACCTAGATCGTGTGTGACGTGAAAACCTAGACTAAATAATTTATATGACTTTTCTAGATAGTACGTACTAGAAATGTATTTTTATTATGTGGATTGTAAAAATTGGTAAGTTCTGAAATTGTATCTACGTTTTTTTCTGTATGTGTTGCTGTTAGTAGTTCTAACATCGTTTTTTTATCATTGCTACGAGTGTATAACTCAAATAACAGGCTAGAGAATGCCTGTGAATTGGCCTCGATTTTGAATTTGAAAAACTCGATTGAAAAAAAAAATTTGCAGTCATCCTTTTTTCCAGCAAAAATGATTGATAGGGAAATTATAGCACACCTAAGTTATTGGATTGGATTATGCCAAGCCACTGATAGTCATAATCCGTCTATTGAGCCTAACAAAAACCTGATCTAATTGCATAGGTCCACAATTTGCATATGAGTAAATAATTTCCCCCTAGACGATCCAATTGTATTGTGCAATATCACGCTTCAATTTTATTGAACAGTTTATTTGACAATTAGACTGAAGGCGCGCGATGTTCAATATCAACCCTAGACGGTCAATAATATTACGCAATACGTATTGAGCAAAAACTGCTCATCTAGGGCCCCGCTACCACTGTTACCCATATTTTCAGCACTATTCTCTCTCATCACGGCTCGAGCGGATGTCAACAATAGAGATAATCTGCCCGTGCTAGAGTATCTTGGCTGCGAAGAGTGCCGGCCTGTGTACGCGCCAGTCTGTGGGACTGACGGGAAGACGTACACCAATGTGTGCCGTCTGAACTGCGCCAACAGCATGCGTACGAGTGACAAATATGTTATGATTGACAGGTACTATCAGAGAAGTTTTATAGGCAGACGGCGGACCTAAGTAAGGCCGCGTTAAATCAGAGCCATCCGACCGATCACAGCTAACATTGAATTGACATAAGCTGACCACATGACGTAGGTCCGTGAACTGATTAGAAATCAATTTCCTCGATGGTACATTATTTTATAATTGATCGTACAGAAATCAAAGAAATACTTTTGTAATTTTGGTCATAAGTGACTTATAATAATGCCTTTAACACCTTGGCCGTTTTCATTCCAATAAAAATGGCCACCGTCACCGACGCCAAGACAGCTACGCAGAATGATTTTATAATTGCACACACGCGCAGTTAAGAAGAGAACTCTCTCTTCCTTCGCTCTCATAACCCAGTTGGACGGATAACAAATACGGCTGGCGAGAGATCAGGCCCAGGATCAACTCTGTACAATGTACATGCATACCCGACTCATGGATCATCTCTTGTCAAACAATCAACTGATTGTCTCATATCAGCTCTCAGACTTTAAATTTTCGAAACACAATTTCGAAAAACACTATTTAAAAAAAAACTCTTTTTAAAAATGATATTTAAAGTAAGTACTCGAATAAATTATATGATTTAACTTGCTATTCTTTTTTTAGATATGGCCCGTGCATAACTTTCAATATCGAGTTTGACCGCTGATAATGTAAACAAATCTGTTCAGCATTGAATGAAACGTAATAAAAAAATAATATCCAATATTAATTGATTTTCATTTTATATTTTATTCTGATGCCCATTATGATGATGAAAGACCAGAATACATAATATTTAAAAATGTTATATAATTATGTGAAATTGTCTATACTATCTGTAAAATCTGGGGGCACGGCAGTGCCCCCAGATTTAAGCCAAGCTTTTTAGCAAAGGCACGGCCGTACCATACTTTTCTCGAAGCGGTTCGCGGCTATTTCACACCCCCTTTATCTTCGATGTTAACAAAGCTAGGGATTTAAAATTTCGGTCACTAGGAGCAAGTATTAAAACTAGCTTAACCTCCAAATTACATGAAATTCCGATAAATAGTTTAGTAGTTACGGATGGTCAAAGTTACTACATTTTGTCACTGACTGACAGATCATCAAAATTCTATGGTACTTCTAGCAGACTTAGAGCCTTGAAATTTGGTACCCGATAGGTCTTTATTCACAATGAAAGGAAAAATTATGGAACCGGCCAAGTGCGAGTCGGATTGGCGTACATAGGGTTTCGTACCGTAAATTTGTATTGGAATACCAAAATTGGAACCCTTTAATAATAAATTTATTTAATTTTTATTATTAAATATATATATATATATATATATATATATATATATATATATATATATATAATTAAAGTTAACATAAAATTGAGCGTTTCCTGAAATTTTAGACATAGAGCAAAATCGTGTTTGTTGTATGAGGCCCCCCTTTAATTATTTATATTATTCTGATTAAACTATTAGCTTTAATAACGACACCAGAAATACATAATTTGTGAAAATCGCAACTATCTAGCTATTGCGGTTCTCGAGATCCAGCCTACATACATACGAATGTACGACGGACAGCCAGCGAAGACTTATTAATAATAGGGTCCCGTTTTCTTCCTTTGGGCAGAGAAACCTAAAAACTGAAAAATAATAATACTTTATTAAATAAAAGAAAAGATTTTTATGTTTGTAACTTTGCAAAAACAGTATGAGTTTCGACTGCATATTTGATTGACGTACAAAAGGCTTTAAGTTAGTTATGAACTTAATGAAATGGTATTAATTAAATAAAAAATAATATTAACAACGTTAATAATGAAACAATAACTAAATTCGATTTAAATATTATAAATGTAATCACTAATCACTAATCAGTACTGAGATATACACTCCTTACTTGCTCGATATAATATGGGAGTTTTAAGTTATCGCATGAAATAAGGTGTGCTCCTTTCCTGCGAAGAACGTCGAGATGCTTACAACAGTGCTGCTATGTATTCAACGGTAATGCTAAAAATGACCACCTTCATGTATTAGCTTAAGAGTCAATTATATATTATGAACATAATAATCGACTCAGAACTCAGAAGTATTTACGTTACGTTGTCCACCTATAGAACTTACGAAGCCTCAAAGAAATATATATTAAAGGAGATAGGGAATGGGTGCTAAGCTAAGTACAGAAAAGTTATAACGTGATCTGAAAAGAAAAGAAAAAAAACCTTCAAAAAAGAAATGAAATCCCACCAAAACATGAAATGTAAAAGGAGCCAAGCAAAATATTGCATAGCTATTCAATACTTCTGTTGTAAAAATTTTTCACATTCAAGCCAAGCCTTCAACTTATTTTGTAATTAAATCAACATTCAGTAAATGTACCTTTCGTCGTCATTTCATGATTTGGTGGGATATATATTTAGCTAAATTCGCTGAATGAATTTTCGCACCAGCAAAACTACGAGCAACATAAATAATTATACGACCGCACTTAGAAACTGAAAATGATGATTAAACTTCAATTTAATGAAGAATTTGACAGATAATCTATGGGGCTTAATTATTTCAAAAGCTCCATTTAATAATATTAAGTATATAAAATTCGTCTCTGAGTGCTGCAGTTATTCTAGTAAGATATAAAATCATCTATACAAGCCGCTTTAACATTCGAATCACATAATATTTTTGTACGAGAAATGTCCGTATCTACTCCTTTTAGCGCTTTTTGCTTTTTTATTAGGCAAAAACTCAATTTGCCCTCAGCATCTGAACTAAAAGTTAGTATGCGGTGCTCATTTTCCTAACAATGTTTCCTATTCACTAAGAAGCTGAAGGCAAAATATATTTTAACCTCGGCTCCCGGTGCCTTTTCCTCTTTTGGAGGATTGTTCTTTTTTATAAAAGAATTTTCGTAAGCAAAAGTGTTATTGTGACTGAAATTCAATCATTTAATATGAGTATAAAATTTAATGGATATTTTACAATTCACTCAAGTCTTTTTCAATCAACCATTAAAATTCATCCAAAAAGAGCTTGCTATAGAAAAGACGATTTTCTAGATCTTTCTATGAAATAAATTCTGTTTTTATCAAACGACTACAGGATATTTTACTGAAGTTTAACTTTACAAACTGTTGATTTATCATAAAATATACATAACTTAACAAAGATGATGCCCGCAACTCCTTTGCGCCGAAATTAGTTCATCACGCGGGAACGGTACATTTTTCCGGGATAAAAAGTATCATATAATATTATGTCCTTTCTCGGGACTCAAAGTATCTCTATACCAAATTTCAGCAAAATCGGTTCAGTGGTTCGGACGAGAACAGGTAGCAGAAAGACAAACTTTCGCATTTATAATATTAGTATGGAATACTTACAAGCCAAGTTTTCATTTATTTTTCCATTAAATCAGCGCCATAAACCTAAATTGGATCGTTTGAATAGGTATAATTATAAAATGCAATTCTGTTTTATGGTTTTTAAACGCATTTAAAAGTTCTTGCGTAATGAACAAGAAATATTTTAATTAATTATAGTTATTAATTATAGTTATTAATTATAGTTAATAATTATAGTTCTTGCAGGTCTGGCCACTTTAAGTTTTCGTTATACTATGTGTCATGATGTACTTAATGTAATATCTAATACTCGGTTCCCGCGATGGCCAAAAATTATGGAATTATTTTTGCCACGCACGGTAAAACTCTTGATTATTGCGACCTGCAAAACTTCAAGAAGAGAGCATAATACGTCTTCATATTATAAGACCTGCAACGCACTTGCAACTCTTCTAATGTTGCCAGTATCAATGGCCGACGGTATTTGCTTTCAATCAGGTGACCCGTTGCTCGTTTGCCTCCTAATTTTATAAAATAAATTGATATTGAAATTAAGAATTTGATTTGTCATTTTATGAAATTTTAGTAGGGAAAATAAGACAACTGCGTACTTGTATAGAATGTAAAGTACCAATGTTCTTCGCGTTTGTTATACGTTAACATTTCTTCCCTTTCGTACTTTCGGTTGACAATAATTAATTTTCCTTTCGTTCGAAGTTTTAAGACGAGAGATTTCTGCTCTGGAAAACTGTATCGTGTATGATTGAATAACGTTTTTATCGCAACAAAACTGGGGGGTGTGCCAAAATGGCCTGTACAATGTAGGTAAATTAATACTTCAGTCGGAATTTCCAGGAATTGCTATTGTATTCTATTGTTGTCGCGATCACCGGTGCTCGCGCGGGGCCTGAAGGATTAATATTTATGTGCGTCCGAAATGCAAAGAGTAGAACAAGATTTTATTACCTCTATATCCATATTTATACTATAATAATATAAATGCGAAAGTATTTCTGTCTGTCTGTCCGTATGTCTGTCTGTATGTTACCTCTTCACGCCCAAACTGCTGAAACAACTTTGTTGGGTATGGGGTTATTTTGAGTCGCGGGAAACGACATATTAGGATCCTTTTTATCCCGAAAAAATCTACGGTTCCCGCGCGATAAACAAATTTTGGCGTAACGGAGTTGTGTCTTCTCGTATCATAATATAACAGGTGAAAAAGTTCCTTAACAGGGATGAAAATATTCAAGAAAAGGAACAATATCCCTCGAGGGTTCAAATATGGAAAACCCGGGTTTTTGACATGTCATAATAGTTTCCTATTCGCTGTGATATAAGAAAATATAATTTATTTCTTCCTAAAATGAACTGCCAAAATGGTATACCAAAAGGTTCGTTTTTTCAAAAACGCAATTTTTTCCGAGTAATAAGATACAATACTATTATTATGTATTATTTCTTATTGTTAAAATCTGTGTAATGAAATAACGTATTGAGTTTTCCTGATCCCGAATCTAAGGGTCTAAACACACTAGGCTGAATTACACCGACGTAAATTCCGCCGCGTTTACGCCGCGTTTCAAATCCATACAAAATATGGGCGGAACGCGACAGACGACACACTATGCCGAAATTCCGTCGTGAGCCGAATTTCCATCGAGCCAAGTCGAGCGTAAAGTTCGGCAGCGATTCAGCGGTAATGTTTATAGCAACACACTATACGCGACGGAATTATCAAAACCGAACATAGGAAATCCAACCTTATCTTTAAAGAGTTTACGCACACATTACATCTGAGAATTTTAAACACTCACTTACGCGCGGCGCGCGTTCTGCAACGGAAATTACGCCGCGAAATTTCGGCTCTTCGTGCAATTTATAGTGTGTCGCATCAGACATAAACGGCTAAAAGTAATTTCGGCCACGCAAATTACGCCGGCGTAATTCAGCCTAGTGTGTTTAGACACTAAGACGCAATTCAATACGTAAAGATACACGTGTTTATCTGAAATATATTGGAATAATACGGTTTATTTTTTAAGGTTGCCCATAAAGTTTGCAGTTTCTTTGATTTTCTTTGACAGTGACTACTGTATTCTGTCTGAGCCTGTAATACTCGTATTATAGCGGGCTATACAGTTATTATAGGTTATAGATTAACGCCTCCGTCAGGTGGTCTAGTGGTATGTGGCAGGCTGATCACCTAGTGATTGTCTGACAAGTAAGATGATCCATGCGTCGGATGGGCATGTAAAAAGTCTGCGCCTGATCTCTCGCCAGTCGTGTCGGTCGTCCGTCCCACTGGGTTATGAGAGTAAAAGGAATAGAGAGTGCTCTTGTGTACTGCGCACACACTTGGGCATTATAAAATTACTCCTGTGTAGCTGGCCTGGTTTCAACGAAACCGGCCACCGTCACCGAAACCGGTGTGGGAGCTATTATATTATAGGTTATATTATAGCAGGTATATATTTTTTTTTCGTCTAACCTATGCGTATCTATGGATAGGTCTTCAAAAATCATATTGAGGTTTCTAATATCATTTTTTTCTAATCTGAATAGTTTGCGAGAGAGACTCTTCCAAAGTGGTAAAATGTGTCCCCCCCCCTCTAACTTCTAAAGTAGGGGCATTATGATTCTAAAAAAATGTATGATGTACATTATTATAAAAACTACCAACGAAAATTGGTTTGAACGAGATCTAACTAGTATTTTTTTTTATACGTCATAAATGGTAAACCTTAATTTAACTTTCATTAAATCAACTAAAATATAAAAATGAATCAAAAACCTTTTAATTTTATAGAAATAAACCTTATTGCTGCTGCGGAACCCTTCATGGGCGAGTCCAACTCGCACTTGGCCGGTTTTTTTTTTAGATAATGGGGGGGGGGGGGGGGTATAAGTAAAATAAGTACGTAAATATTTATTTCCACTACTATCCAACTTGAAGTAGGTTGGAAGGTAAAATTTTCTAACTTAGGTGGCTAATGGCTATGTTGGAAGATAGGAATAAGTCAATTTTACCGCCCCTCATTTTTGCCGCTCAGGGAAAATTCCCGGCTCGCTCCCCACTGCTCCTTAGATCGAGTCCTGTAAGAGTTTTCGCAACCATGCTCTCAGGCCAATTACATCTAATTGCCACTACATCCTTACAGGCCTGACTGCCTGACCTATTATTAGAGAAATAATGCATAATAACAAGTTATGTCAATTATTTCACCTCAGCTGCTGAAGTTCACTTTTCAGGATCATTTTCCGCGATGCGAGTTTGAGAAGTCGTTAAGGGCGCGTCTAACTTTGAAGCTATCAAAATACCGCAAAGTACCCAGCTTCATATCCGATAAAACTTTCAATGGAAATTGGTATACGTCCTCAAAATTCCTAATGAAACTGATAGAAAAGCTGATTTAAAATATTATTTTTATGTGTCCGGAAATGGAAGCGAGTTTGTTATAACAGCTGTGCTAACATATTTTGGAAATATAAATAATTTTATAGGTGAAGCAGGTGATCTTAAAAATTAACATACAATAATTAACATAAGCCAAAACTAATTATTAAGTGGATAATTGAAGTCGTTAGTGGAATAAGTAGATAAGTAACAGTTAAAGAAATGTCGTTTTTGCACAAATGATGGTTTTAGCGGAAAATTATTTGAAATAAAAAGCTGTGGATTTTATACAACCAGATATTTTAGCCAGATGAGTAAGTAGGTAAGTTACAAGGTTTTTTAAATTATAAGGGGAAAAATGAACAATTGTCCACTCAGGTCTTTAATAATTGTCTAGCAGAAAATAACATAATGTTAAAAAAGTTTTGTCAGAAGTGGGATTCGAACCCACGCCCTCAGAGAGGACCAGAACAACTCGCACCTACTGAGTAGGCAAGGGGACCTTGAGTCTGGCGCCTTAGACCGCTCGGCCATCCTGACTGATGATGCGTGACCTGAAATTAACGATCACTTATTATTTAGTAATTTTAAAATTAATTATAATTAATACTTGAACTTGCCTATAGGCAAGTTCAAGTAGTTTTAAAAATAAACAAATAAAGAGAAACTAGTTTAACTAGCTTAGTACAAACATTATTGAACAATTTATTTAACAATAAGATCGAAAGGCGGGCACGTTCGATATTAACGCTAGCGCTAGCTATGATATTGCGCAATAAAATTGATCGTCTAAGACGATCAATAATTTTACTCACACTCTACGGGGCTCAAGGGGCCCGCTTAGGGCCGGGACACAAAAACACGGCACGGCGGCACATAGAAATTCAAGATGAGTTTCTACGACGCGACGTCGTACGACGCCGTACGGCGCCGTGCAGTAGTTTATTACGACGCGCGCCGTGAGTTCTCACGGCGCGGCACCGTACGGCGCCATACGACGCCGTACGGCGCCGTGCCGTGTTTTTGTGTCCCGGCCCTTAGGCTCGTCTTATATTTTCTAAGGTGTCCTATACCTAAATAAAATATTTTTGTCTCTCTTTAATACTTGGCTCATTCGTCAATCCAAAAACGTCGCGAAAACATACACGAATGATATTCATACAGCGAGTGGTGATTTTTAAAATAATTATGTGCATCTGTAAGCTCGGGTTGAGGCTTTGAAGTTCCTCTGCGGTTCCTCCCAGATCTCGGGCCTTTGACACGCATTAGACTTGATCAAAGACATGTAGCGCTGGAATAATCAAAGATAATCCAAATTAAACGACCCGGGACACGCGGCAATTGAATCGATTAAAATATATTATTAAGTGTCGCTCGCTCCGCTTAGTGATTCGTTTACTCCATATTTCGAGCCCTGTCTAACCATTTTGGTGTTTCTAGAATGATACGCAGAGAATCCTCGGAGAGTTTTATGATCCACTTTGGACTCGTAAAGGGGTTTATTCGTCAAGGAATCACTTTGGAGTGATCGCGTACCTTGTGGGAGGATTCAGCCACTACCACTGCTCCTCGCGCTGCCGGCAATATTGCCAATAGTTCTGTGGCAGTAACGACGAGAGTGAGCGTCACTTAGCCCTCTAGGCTCTACAGTCGAGTCTACATACTTGCCGCGTCGGACTGCGGCAGTGCCATGACGAGTGGCGTGTGACTATTTACATTCTCGCGCTGCCCACTTCCCTGCCCACTTTCCTGCTCGACAGTAAATCTAAACGCACCATTAGACAGCGACACAGTCATGACTTATTAATGTGAAATCAATAATTTATCTCTCTCGTTACTCGGAGGGGGACCTATGACAGAAAAAAATTTTCATCCGCGCACTTCATACCCCCCACACTCGCCCAACGCATTCAAAATGTCATCGTGGCTATAAATTTGTGTGATTACTCTCGTAACCACTTTTTGTACGAACGTAGTGTAACCAAATATATCAGATAAAATTTTGAGAAGTTCGAGTCACATTTTCCGTCTGTACTTTGAGAATCAAATTAATACTATTTAACCGACTTCAAAAAAGGAGGTTATCAATTCGACGCGTATGTATGTAATATTTCCAGAACTGCCCAGTTTTTGTATATGTTAATCTATAGCAGCTTCTGAACAAATGTGCCAAATTTCGAAAGTGTATGTAATATGTATGTATGTATGTATGTATGTATGTATGTATGTATGTATGTATGTATGTTGTTATGTTTGTGCACGCATATCTCTGGAACTACAAGCCCGATTTAAGTGATTCTTTTTTTGTTGCACTAGGTATTGTTCAACTTAGGGAACGCTGCAAGTTTTAGGCTCTGATATTACTGGATCGATTCTGGTTTAAGAATCCCTAAGCTGTTATAGTTGTTACAAAAATATAATAGTCGTGTTCGTCGAGTCTTTCAAACTGCGCATGTGCGGCTTTTTTGAGTGTCAGTGTGAGTGTCATATTCTAAAATACCCATCAATTCCTGTCAGATTTTCTAAAATTCTAGTATTTAAATTAGAACAAAAGATTACTTGAAATTATCTATAATATACCCATATATACATATAATAAAACTGTAGAAACTAAAATTCTGTACATTAAAGATATTCAAAAAATAATAAGCGGGGGTGTCACTACATCGCTATAGAAACCAAAAGACTAAGAACACTTTTATTTCCAGCATCACACGAAACATCATAATAATTAAACAGTATTCAGTGGTAGGTACAGTTATTATGATCTAGGTACATTAAATTAAATTATAATGCTGTGTGATGCCCAAAATTGGCCCCAGCTCAGCAAGCGAGCCCGCTGCACTGATATTCTGCGGGGGCCCCCACAACACTGTGGTTAGTTTTTTGCCTGTCTGTATGTTTGTTCCAGCATCACAAGAAAACCAATGATCCGATTTGAATGCGGTTTTCGCAGATATATTTGTTTTCTTCCAACTTAACATCTGGTGCACAACATTTTTCCTCCCCACCCCTCTAAGGGGACAAAAGAGGGGATCAGATTTTGTATCAAACTTTTTTCTTTAACACGAAAATTACTGATCCGATTTGCATACGGTTTCCGCAAATATATTTGTCTTCTTTCAACTCAACATCTGGTGTATAAATTTTTCCCCCCCACCCCTCTAATTTTTACCAAAGAGATGGTCAGATTTTGTATCAAACTTTTTTCTTTAATGGAGTTACTTCATATAATTAACTGTGTTTTCCAACTTAACATCTGGTGTATAAAAATTTTCCCCTCACCCCTTTTAGGGGACAAAAGAGGGGGTAAGATTTTGTATTAACTGATGAAGTAGAAATACTTTAAATGGCAAAAAAAAAACGTTTGCCGGGACAGCTAGTATATATAAGAGCGTCCGTGGCCTAAAGGAAGAGCTTTGCGTCGCACTCTTAGATGGTGCAGGTTCGATCCCGGGTGATATGAGACATTTTTAACCGACTTCCAAAAAACGAGGAGGTTATATGTTCGGCTGTGGATATTTTTTTTTTTTTTTTTTTTTTTTTTTTTTTTTTTTTTTTTTTTTTTTTTTTTGTATGTTCAACGATTACTCCGCCGTTTGTGAACCGATTTTCGAAATTTTTGTTTTGTTGTATTAGGTTTCACTCCAATTTGGTACCATGTTCATAAAAGTGGTGACCTGATGATGGGATCCATGAGTAATCGAGGGAACTCCTCGAAATTTATATGAAAACATATGGTGATTTTGGTTTTATGTGAAGTGTACTAAGAATATGCTACCAAAAAGTCAAATATTGGGTCAAAGTATACCATGGTTTCGAAGATGCTGAGAGAACTCCTGACTCCTTATAGATACACGTTCGGGAGTTTCGGCGTTGTTTTAAGAACAGAAAGCATATGCTACTATGCAATTCATATTCATCATCATAATCATCATCATCATCATCATCGTCATCATCATCATTAAGGTCACCAATATCTCATGGCACAGAATTAATAATAGTACAAGGCATAGGTATGGATATACTAATAATAATAATTATGTACTGTATAACAACACCTGTTTGTTTAATACATGGCGGTCGGCGCCGCAGAGGCGACGGCGTCGCCGCGCCGCCGCGCCGCGTGGCGCGTGGCGGCAGACAACAGATCGAATACTTTACTAATTACTTTATAAAATTTAAATAGACAAATAGAATTAAAATAAAGTTATTTTAAAAAGAGCATTTACACAAAACAAAGTCATTAAGTGTCTTTTTAATCAGTTATACTTATTAATCGATAGATGGCGCACTAAGTATTGATTTGAATTCTTGATTAAGCGCTTATTCCACTTATCCTAGCTAGGAAGTCCTAGCTAGGGTCCTAAAAAATTTAGTCAAGTGGAATAACATTTAGAAGCTAGGATCCTAGCTAGGATCCTAAATCGGAAAAAATTTAGTCAAGTGGAATGACATTTAGAAAGCTAGGATCCTAGCTAGGACTTCCTAGCTAGGATAAGTGGAATAAGCGCTTTACAAGAACAGAGCTGTCAATAATTATGATAATATTAAATATTATGAGTAGCTACGCTACATCCTATGCAAGTTTATACAATTTTTTATCTGATAGATCCTTCGATCGTGGAAAAACGAGACACAATAGCCTTTCTATTGTTATCTCAATCGCCGGTGACCGCTTGGGGCTTGAAGCATTAAAATTGTTAAATTACTTAGCACAATATGTTCACTTCACTGATAATATATGATTTTGTGAGTGTGAGTTGTGACTCTTGACAAATTGTAATAAGATACGTAAAATATACGCGAAGGTTTACCTACTAGTGTAACTAAAAAGAGTGAAATTATTATTATTTTTAACAAAAAATTAAAACCGACTTCCAAGGTAAAAACAATAATAACATTAATATGAACTAAAAAGTATTAAATAATTTTTACTATCTAATGGTGCCTTTTTCCGAATTCGGCTAAAACTCAACTATTTCTGTATTCAATCTTCATAATTTTGAAGTCGGTGCCAGTTCCAAAAGTTTCAAATATTCTGTCAGAGGACTGAAGATTCAGCTATCTGGTACCGACTTCAAAATTATGAAGATTGAATACAGAAATAGTTGAGTTTTAGCCGAATTCGGAAAAAGGCACCATTAGATAGTAAAAATTATTTAATACTTTTTAGTTCATATTAATGTTATTATTGTTTTTACCTTGGAAGTCGGTTTTAATTTTTTGTTAAAAATAATAATAATCTGATCTCAAGTACATAATACGGACGCTCGTACAGTGAAGGAAAACATCGTGAGGAAACCGCACATAGTTGGTCCCAGACGTATTGACTAGTTCTTTCCTCTGGACTAGGCTGACTATGTTATAACTTGCGAGAATGCCGTATGTGCTTGGGCAATTAAAAAATACATGGACATTAAAAAAAAATTGTCCCAGGCACTACAGTAATTAAGGAGTGGCTACTTCGCTCTGAAAATATAGTCCGTCAAAAAAGTCACGACATTAATAGTCGCCACTTGTTTCCGGTGTGGCCTCTTATGGCCACACTGTATCCAGTCACTATAAAATATTTTGATACTTTATATTAAATATAGTTTAAAAAATATGTTATAAATATTATGATTTATATATATTATGTAGTTAAGAAAATTTGAAATAATTATGATGTAGTTATAGTGTGTGTTTAATTTACGATATTACCAGAAACAATCTAATGTATGTAAAGTATTATACTCTTTGTATAACTCACCTCATCACTAACTTACACGTACTGTAGCTGGTTTCGGTGGCTCTGGTAATGATCTTGTAATGCTATTATGTATATTTTGTAACATATTATAATAGCATCACCTAATTTTAAAAAATATATTGTCTGTTTACTTACAAATACATTATTGGTTCTGTTAAAAAGACTTCATGTAACTTATGTTAGTAATCACAAATATGTCATTAGGTGGTTAAAATTAATTGTATATATCTATGTGCATGATGGAAAAGAATGCTCTCCACGACACAGGGAATCCTAGTGTGGGGAGCAGTGTTTTGTTTAAGATATTACTTAACGTGTAAAATTATTTTTTGAGGTTCTACCGCTGTGGTTAATTTTAGTCTTAAAATATTCCTGGAAGTCCAGGGAAGGTTTATAAGTGACACGAAGTTCACCGGGACATCAGCTAGTCACTAGTGTTATATACTATATTATAACACCTCCGTGGTCCAGTGGTTCAGAGCTCGGCTCTTGACTCGGAGGTCGTGGGTTCCATTCCCGCGTTGAAAACATGTTATTTCCAAGTTTAGTAAGGATAATGCAGGCTGATCACCTGATTGTCTGACAAGTAAGGTGATCCATGCGTCGGATGGGCATGTAAAAAGTCGGTCCTGCGCCTGATCTCTCGCCAGTCGTGTCGGTCTGCCGTCCCACTGGGTTATGAGAGTAAATGAATAGAGAGTGCTCTTGTGTACTGCGCACACACTTGGGTACTATAAAATTACTCCTGCGTAGCTGACCTGGTCTCAATGAAACCAGCCACCGTCACCGAAACCGGTGTGGGAGCTATTATTATATTATGAATTTATAACACCTGTTATTTAAGTACCCTCTCCCTGAGAGCTGCAGAGCTACTTTGATGACCAGTGAGAGCTGAGAGAAGCTCACTCCTGTTTTATTAAGGAACTACTTATTTAAAAAAATACAAAAAATAAATAAATGAAAAACAGGGTTTTGTTATTTTAATAAAATATGATCATCCGAATAATATTCTACAATGCAGTCGGAAACAGAATCATCGCCACTTTCTAGGTCCATGTAGTTACAGCAGTGGTGTTGTGAGTGAAGAGGCACTTTCATCTTCAATTATCAGCTCTTCCATATGCTAATAAAGGGTTAATTCTCACTCCTTGTATTTATTTTCAGTGTTTTTTTTTTTCTTCAAAATGATAGCATAAATTCTCCCAATCATTTCGGTTATTTCGTTAAGCGCTTTTTCTGCTACCCTGTAAACATAAAACGTAATAATTATAATATTATATTACGCTGCACCAAAGTGTTAAAGGAGTTAAGCACATACACTGTGACACGAGAATTTTATATACATCTAAGCAGACTAAGATACATAATTAGTTAATTACGCAAAGTAACTAAGTCAAAGTATCAATCATTGTTAGGCGCGGTATACGATAAATTTTTCTGACAGTTCATTGTTTACGTAAACATAAGGTTTATGTAAAATTATTATTTTATTATACCACATAATACTTACTCAGGCTACTTAAAATTGCATTATACAATAAAATTAACAAACAGAATTTATAAAACAAACGCCTAAATACCTGCTACTATGGCGATGAAGCGATCAGAATCGGAAATGTGGACGCGAGAATTTCAGTGATATTTTCACGTTTTACTATTTTTCTTCAATGAAAATTTTCAAATTTTCACTTTAATTATTAATATTAATCACAGTAACATGTAGTTTTCACATTGTAAAACAAAATGTATGCAAATTGAAAATCTTTGTTTTGTAAATTTTATGTCATAGAGTATTGATACAACAAAGGAACAAATGTCAGAAGAGTATTACTATTGCTAAAAAAAAAGTTTTGCCTCTTAAACATTCTTGACGCACTATACTGTATAAATCATCCACAACGGATGAAAAGGCCTAGTTTTATTATTATATCGGAAATAAAAATATCCGAACGTTTATTTTTGTTATTTATAACTTTAAAAATAAGCTAAAATTCTTTCATTTACGCTCTTTCAAATAGATTCTTAGGTATTTTCAGATATTTCATAAAACACAAATATCCTAAGACCGTCTTCATTTGTGTATTTGAAAAAATCAGCCACAAGCTCATAGCAAGGCAATGATTGGGGTTAGATACAAAGTTTGAAAGACAAAATCTTAGTAAATTTTAGTAGCTTTCTTAAAGTTCTTTACGACTTACTACTTTAAAGAGCTAAAAACTTAAAACCAGGAACTTTTGGCCGTAATTAGAAACTCGTAACTAGCTAGATTTATTTATATATAAAGTGCTTTTATTCATAATTCGCCTAAAATTAATGTATTTTTCTACTCAACTCACACACACTTTGTAGGCGGTACCAACCAACTTAAGAAACCTGCGACGAAAAATGGTATCCGGTTGACACTTGAAAATGTTCAGCATGTTGGTAAGATTCTGGTTCGACACCAAAGCAATGTGCAAAACGAGAAATCACCACTAGAATTGTGATGGTCACACTTTGAAGTTTGGTAGTGTAATTGCCGGTAATGGGCAAACTTTTACCGGGATGAAAATTAAAATCGCGAGAGGCTGTACAAAATGCCTTAGAAGTGTATTCTGCCGTCCAGCTGATATTATCAATAAAGGCATCTATACACTGCCACTGCGTTGGCGAAGGTACATTGATTGCAGGGGTGATTACTTTGATAAACAGAAATAAGTAAGTTCGAAATAATCAGCCAAGAGTGAGTCTGACTCACGCACGAAGGGTTCCTTACTGTAAAAAGCCCAAAAATTGTAATTTTTGTGTGGGAGCGCCTTTAAATATTTATTTTATTTTAATCCATTATTACAGTACAATTTACAAATATAATTAAGGACTTTGTAAAAATTTCAAGTGCCTTGCTATATCCATTATTGATATCGAGCAAAAATATTTTTAAAAAATCAGGTTTTTTGTATGGGAAATTAATTTATTAATTTAATATTAATTTTATTTTGTTTTTAGTATTTGTTGCTATAGCGGCAACAGATATACACATTTTGAGAGAATTTTAGAAGTCTAGCTAAAGCCGTTCTTGAAATACAGCCTGGAGACAGACCGACGGACAGACAGACATAGAAGTTTTAGTAATAGGGTCCCGTTTTTACTCTTTGGGTACGGAACCCTAAAAAGAACATTTTTCAAACAAAACGGCAATCTCATAGGTATAAAAGACCTTAATAATATATTATGTAGTATATTATTATGTACTCTACTAAATCCTTTCGTAAAATATGTGCCGTCATCTTTGTTATTAACGCATCAAGCGCCATACGAGCACCGGTGATCGCGATACTAGAATACAATAATAGCATTTACAAGAATCCGCGATCGAAGGATTTTATTATCAAGCGAATGGTCAAAGTACTGAATTTTGCATTTAATATTATAATGGTATCATTGTTTGATAATTTAATCTTATCATTTCAAAACCGTAGCGTTGTTTCAAAGAAATTTATTCGATATTTCCATAGTATCGAGTACGCCATTCATTGAAACGAAATCGATTTTAAAATCGTTGTCATACAATAGTTTTTGTCAAAACTATATCGATTTAAAGCCGATTTATTTTTTCAATCTCTATTGCCTCGACCGCTGATTCGTCGATCGTCATGAAGCTTTGAGCTATGAGACGATACCATTGGACGATACACGCAGATCGTCCAATCACGCACGAAGCACTACGCATGTGCGGTTGCAACATATGGGTTTGACAAATTATTTGTCACGATAATATTATCATGTTTGTAAACAAATATACATATTTTATATTAAATTAAAAAGCCTTTACAATTGTTCATCGCCTCCCGTTTTCTCCTGTAAAGGTTGCTTTTAGTGTGTTTATTTAATATTTGTTTATTTCCAATGGTTTCGATTAAATATTTACTCAATTCGGAGTAAAGGCAAAGGAAGTACATCCTCTCCTCTGGCGCGCGCGAACGCGACTGTTGGCGACTGAGAGGTGAAGCGCCAATGTGGTTTTTCTTAAATATCTTAAAAAAATAGAGAATATTAAAAATCCGCTAGAACGAACCCTCGACGATAGAATTTTATATAATGTGTAAAAATATTAACTCAGTTTACTGCATGGTTTAGGAAATATAGGAAAAAATCGTCAAAGTTAGATACATCTTTGTGATTTTTTTCTATCGAGAAAATTTCATGATATCGTGTTTTCGCTCAGATTGAATACTAGGAAATATAATGTAGTATCTATGTTTAGAAAATTAAACGATTCGGGGCTTATTATCAAGTACGAAAATGATTTATAAAATCGACAATCTAGGGTTAGTCGCCTTCTTAACATAATGTTTTTTGTTTTGAAAGTCCTTTCCTAATACCCTGTTGTATCTAAAAACTATTGTCCTAAAATATCTTGCATACTATTCCTTTATTAATTGAATTAAGTAGTTTTACGAAACAGTTTAAGAGAGTCCAGCTTAGCTACAAACCAATATTCAAGCTTCAACATGTAGTCGGTGCCTAAGGGTGCGTCCACATTTGTATCATTTGCGCGATCAGATCTCCGATCAGATCTCCGTCGCGTATCATCGAAGCATGTCAAAATGATACGCGTATCATGATACGCCCCGATCGCTATTAACCGCGTATCTGATACGTGTCGTATCAAAACACGCATGATCGGCAGAATGATCTAATAGGCGTCCACACTATGATACGCATACTTGATACGGCGCGATGATCGCGACGGTGATCTGATCGGAGATCTGATCGCGCAAATGATACAAATGTGGACGCACCGTTATCCGCCTAAGAGCCGGGACACAAAAACACGGCATGACGTCGTACGGCGCCGTACGACGTCGTGTCGTACCCCCACGCGGCGTCGCTTCACGATGCAACGTCGCGTCGTGGGAATCTACGACGAGCATCGTAAAAAACTACGTCATGACGTCGTAACGTGCCACGGTACTCGGCACGACGTCGCGTCGTAGAAACTCACGTTGCGTCTTTGAATTTCTACGTGAGTTTCTACGACGCGACGTCGTGCCGTATGTCGTGGCACGTCACGATGTCGCGTCAAAGTTTTTTACGATGCTCGTCGTGGATTCCCACGACACGACGCCGCGTCGTGGAGCGACGCCACGTCGTGGTACGACACGACGTCGTATCGTGTTTTTGTGTCCCAGCCCTTAGCCACGTTACTCAATATTGCTATACTGTGGCCACGTGCACTAAATTATCGTCTCCAGTAATCCAGCGCCGCACACCGTACATCCCGCATGCTCCACTGACCTAATAGCCTTGGGCCTTCACTTCATTAACGCTGACACACTTATCTAAATTTGAGCTGATAATACTGAGAATAGGACGCATGACCTCCTCTTATCGGTTATGATGATGAAATGCGATAATCCTTATGACAGACAGACAGATACATATATTTTGTAATGTGAAGACTAATATTTACTATATAAATTAATCTAATGTCTATCTATTACCTTACTATTTTTAAAATTATTAAATAAGGGGGCAAACGAGCAAACGGGTCACCTGATGGTAAGCAACTACCGTCGCCCATGGACACTCGCAACATTAGAAGAGCTGCAGGTGCGTTGTCGGCCTTTTAAGAGGGAATACGCTCTTTTCTTGAAGGTTTGCAGGTCGTATAGGTCCGGAAATACTGCTGGTGACAGTTCGTTCCAGAGTTTTAAAGTGCGCGGCAGAAAGTTACGCGAAAAACCCACTGTGGAAGACTGCCACTCATCAAGGTGATGAGGATGGTATGTTTTTCGCGTGGGACGATGGCGAAAAGTTGCAGGTGGTATGATTCCGAACAATTCCTCAGAGCACTCCCCGTGATACAACCGATAGAGGATGCAGAGTGATCTACATCTCGGCGTAATTCCAAGGGGTCCAAGCTGCTTGAAACACTATGGCAGTCAACAATTCGAGCGGCCCTTCGTTGGATACGATACAGAGGGAGCAGTTGGTATTTTGGCGCCCCTGCCCAGAGATGAAAACAATATTCCATATGAGGCCGAACCTTCGCCTTGTAGAGTTGTAGGCGTTGGTCCGGACTGAAGTACTGTTTCGCTCTGTTAAGAACACCAAGCTTCTTCGAGGCTAATTTGGCCTTACCCTCTAGAGTCTAGATGATATCGGAACTGGACTTCGCTCGGTATGTTGACGCCAAGTATCTCAATGCTAGGGGAGATTACTTGTACGCACCGAAATAATTCAAGACCCGGGTTCACAGAATCAAGTATTTTAATCGTGGAAAAATGCACGTTTCCCACGCGATAAACGAATTTTTAGGCAACGAAGTTGCTGGAAACACCTAGTCTAATTTATTATAGCGATCAGTTTCAATATAGTGCTAACTTAAAAATAATACGCCATGATCACAATTCGAAATATAAAACTAAAACAAACGTATCAATTTTATTTGCGAAATAAATTACGCTATAGAACAGAGGTCACCAAATGGCGGACGCCATCCATCCGGACCGCCGACCCATTGTGTGCGGACTAAGCATGTTCGAAGATGAACTTCGTTAAAAATTAATTTCGGTCTTGACATACTGATGAAAATGAACATTCTCAAATCGATGAATTCTGTCTGTATAGCGGTCATTGACTCCCTGTCAAAAAACTTGTCATTTTCTATACAAACCGCATTGACAATGAAGTGACAGATGTTTCTAGTCTAAGGCTGCGTTTCCACTGAAGCGGAGCGGAGCTTAGAGGTGCCCGAATTGACCAATCGTGCTATTCCAGCGGAATGACAGCGAAGCGGAGCGAAGATTTCGAGCGTGGTGATTGGTCAATTCGGCATCGCTAAGCTCCGCTCCGCTTCAGTGGAAACGCAGCCTTAGGGTGATATCGTATTTTGCATACACGATGTGAACACAGTATGAATTATATCACTTGAAACTCATCTATAATACTAATATTATAAAGCGGAAGAATTAGTTTGTTTGTTTGTTTGAACGCGCTAATCTCAGGAACTACTGGTCCGATTTGAAAAATTATTTCAGTGTTAGATAGTTAAAAATAGTAGAAAAGGCAGTATACATCCAAGTCATGAATTATCTTGAGACTAACCAAATTTTATCGAAGTATCAATCTGATTTTCGACGTAAGCACAGCACTGTGACAGCTTTATTGGACGTTCTGGACAATATTGTTACGTGCTAGGGTTCGAAGATTCGGAGAGAAAGACCTGGTGACTCTCTTGAAGACTTTATTCACACAAATCACTAAGTCCAAACACCAAGCACTAGATCCAAATCACTGAGCACTATCACTGTCCTAGGTCGTAGCCGAGTCGTTAGTTCACTATCACAATCACTCACTATTGATCACTTGTTTTCACTTTTGAAGTCGCCTTGATGATCGCTCGGTTCGAACTGCCCCGACTGCCGGCTTGTTTACCTTTTATATGGCCCACTTCGCCTTCTGGAACGTTCTATTCTGGGTTGTTTACGTAAACACGCAATTCACATAAACAATGGTCGGGCTTTTCTAGAAGGTACGCGCAACTGTCGCGCGCAGGTAAACAACTGCCCGTATCCGTAACACTACTCCCCTCTTAGAGATCCCGAGCATCGTTGTTACTGCCATGATAGCGCGCCAAACGGTCTATGTGTACCACTTTGAATGTGCCTCTTGGTGGCTTTTGAATCCTGTAAGTCACATCATTCAATCGGGTAACCACTTTATATGGGCCGTCCCACTTGGTCTGCAACTTTGGAGATTTCCCTTTTCGGCGAGTTGGGTTATGCAGCCATACCAGTGACCCTTCTTCGAAGCCGCTCGTGTTCGATCTCCGGTCGTATCTGGTCTTCATGTTCTCACTTGACTGTAACCCATTTTCCCGAACCATGGCGTGTATGTAGTGCATCTTTTCCCTTAAATCACAGACATAGTCTTGTACGGTCTTTGGTTCCCCCGGTGACGCTCCTGTCAAGAGGTCTATTGGTATTCGTAGTTCTCTACCGTAATTGACATAAGCCGGGGTAGCTTTTATGCTCTCGTGCTCGGCGGTACGGTACGAGAGAAGGAAGAGTGGTATATACTTGTCCCAATCCTTTTGTCTGTCATCTACCAATTTCGCCAAATGCCTCTCTAGAGTCTGGTTAAATCTCTCAACCATTCCATCAGACTGTGGATGGTACGCGGTGGTCCTCGTCTTATGCATTCCCAAAATTCTGCACACTTCCTGGAAGACCTGCGATTCGAAGTTCCTGCCCTGATCGGAATGGATTTCGAGAGGCACACCAAAGCGAGATATTACTTCTTCGACTAGCTTAGAAGCAACCGTTGTAGCTTCTTGGTTTGGTATGGCGAACACTTCGGGCCATTTGGTGAAATAGTCCATGACGACGTTACCCGATTGAATGATGTGACTTACAGGATTCAATCGGGTAACCACTTTATATGGGCCATCCCACTTCTGACACCAGTTGTTACGTGCTAGGGTTCGAAGATTCGGAGAGAAAGACCTGGTGACTCTCTTGAAGACTTTATTCACAAACACTAGCTCACACAAATCACTAAGTCCAAACACCAAGCACTAGATCCAAATCACTGAGCACTATCACTGTCCTAGGTCGTAGCCGAGTCGTTAGTTCACTATCACAATCACTCACTATTGATCACTTGTTTTCACTTTTGAAGTCGCCTTGATGATCGCTCGGATCGAACTGCCCCGACTGCCGGCTTGTTTACCTTTTATATGGCCCACTTCGCCTTCTGGAACGTTCTATTCTGGGTTGTTTACGTAAACACGCAATTCACATAAACAATGGTCGGGCTTTTCTAGAAGGTACGCGCAACTGTCGCGCGCAGGTAAACAACTGCCCGTATCCGTAACAATATCATCACTGCCAAGACCAAGGCATGGGCACTATCTTAGTCTTGCTAGACTACTCCAGGGCGTTTGAAACAATTAGTATTCCTCTTCTCCTATCTAAGCTGTCTTACTATGGTTTTGAGCCCTCAGTGATCGATTGGTTCCGCAGCTACCTGACTAATAGATTACAAAAGGTAGAAACAAACTGACCGCAATGGCAGCAGGGTATACTCAGAATGTCGCGATGTTCCAAGAGGAGTTCCACAGGGATCGATCCTAGGCCCATTACTCTTCATACTTTTTAGTGCCGATCTATCCAAAAACATAGCTCACTGTAGGTACCACATGTACGCAGACGACACCCAAATCTATATCAGTTTTCTTCCAAAGGATATGCTTGAAGCCTTAAAAAAACTAAATGAGGACCTTCAACTTATTTCAGAATGGTCCCACTCTAATGGGCTAGTCTTAAATCCATTAAAATCTAAGTTTATAGTTCTGGGCTCAAAAAAACAGGTTGGTGACATCTTGGCTAAGCACCCAACTGTTTTGGTCTCTGGACAGCAGATTGAGCGGGTAAGTACAGCTCGTAATTTGGGAGTAGTAATTGACTCGCACCTTACATTTGAGCAACACATGTTGGAGGTTACAAGGGTCTGTTTTTACCGGCTCAAAATGCTGTACAAATACCGGCTTTACCTGTCTGAGGAGCTCAGAATCAGGCTATGCGAGACATTAGTACTGTCGAAGCTGAACTATGCAGACACTATCATAGGTAATAATCTGTTGGCCAGAACAGACAAAACTTGTCCAAAGAGTCCAGAATGCGTGTGTGCGTTTCTGCTTTACTGTTCCTCCTCGTGCCCATGTTACACCTTTCATTAATAATGCTAACCTCCTTAAGATGAAAGCACGCAGAAAACTTCATTTTGCTGTACTCCTTTTTGATATCATAAGCACCTAAACTCCTTCCTATTTGTATGAGAAGTTATCATGGGCAAGTGAAGTTAACACTCGTACTAGAGCCTCCTGGTACCGCATCCTGACACCACAGCATAGGACGGCCACGTACGGCCTCTCGCTGTTGGAACAACCTCCCACCTCCTCTCCGGGCGCTGAAAACCAAAAAAACCTTTAGTTTACATTACAGACGTCACCTACTTTCAATTCAACGGATAATGGTAAATACCTGAGGTGTATGCACCACTGGCTTGTAGTGAAGGTTGTCGAACGGCGTCAGGCACATAACAATATCCCACAATGGCCAGTAGCATTTTCTCGGTGTCCTGTACGTATAACCACTTCACTTGGAACTGCTCAAGACCCTTCATATATAAATTTACACGTAATTTGTTTATTTATTTCATGTATTGCTATTTAGATTTTTCATTATTGCCACGTCAGAAACCATGTTTCAGTACCGCAGACGTCAAACCACCATTTCAAGTTTTTTTTATTTTTTTACTATGTGTCAAATTTGTTTTTTTTTTCCTCTCTCTCTCTTTTCACAGTTAAAGACAACAACACCTGTACTCGGTCTGTAGATTGTTATAATTTGTAATTAATTAATACAAATTAGTTAGTTAATTAGTTCCTGTCACTTTTATTATTGGTTTTTTTTTCCCGTAAATCTTGTGTTTAGTTTAGTAGCGTTGTGAAGCCACTCATTGGCCTCCGCAGAATATCAGTGCAGCGGGCTTGCTTGCTGCGTTTGCTGAGCTGGGGCCAATTTTTGGCGTCACACAGCATTAAATAGTATATTAATTTTGATATTATAGGCGAACTGTACTACTGACTTATATTATAATGTATTGTGTGATGCTAAAAATAAATCCATTCTTATTCTTATTCTATAGTGCATTTATCGAGGAAGGCTATATGCTATATTTTATTATGCTAAGACTAATCTATACTAATATTATAAAGCGGAAGAGTTTGTTGGTCTGTTTGTTTGTTTGTTTGAATGTGCTAATCTCAGGAACTACTGGTCAGATTTGAAAAATTATTTCAGTGTTAGATAGTCCATTTATCGAGGAAGGCTATAGGCTATATTTTATCATGCTACGACTAATATGAGCGAAGAAATAGAGGAAAATGTGGAAAAAACGGGGGCAAATTATTTGAAAGGGCTTATTTAAACGCGCTAATCTCAGGAACTACTGGTCTGATTAAAAAAATTCCTTCAGTGTTAGATAGCCCATTTATCGAGAAAGGCTAAAGGCTACATTTTATCACGCTAAGCCTAATAGAAACGAAGAAAGAGGAAAATGGGGAAAAAACGGGGGAAATTATTTGAAAGGGCTTATTTGAACGCGCTAATCTCAGAAACTACTGGTCCGATTTGAAAAATTCTTTAAGTGTTAGATGGCCATTTATCGAGGAAAGCTATCCATACTAATATAGGCTATATTATATCACGCTAAGACTAACAGGAGCGAAGAAATAGAAAAAATGTGGAAAAAACAGGGGAAATTATTTTAAGGGCTTATTTGAACGCGCTAATCTCAGGAACTACTGGTCCGATTTGAAAAAGTATTTCATTGTTAGATAGGCCATTTATCGAGGAAGGCTATATGCTATATTTTATCACGCTAAGACTCCGTATATTTTTCACAAATTAATAACACATGTCTCACGTAGTCTTTACTTATAAAATTACATATCCTGACTGACTGACTGACTGATTCATCATCGCTGAGTAAAAACTGTTAAAGTTACAGCCACGAAATTTGGTGAGTAGGGTTGTTTTAATAAGTAGATACCCACTAAGGAAGAAATCTTGAAAATTTTACCCCGAAGAGGGTGAAATAGGGTTTGAAAATCTGAATGAAAGTCCGTCATTTTTTAACTTAGGAACATGAAACTTTATTTTTGGGTTACTGATTAAAAATGAATGGATGATGTGTTTAAGCGTTTTTGGAAATTCTACCCCCAAGAGGGTGAAATTGGGGTTGAAAGTTTAAATTAAAGTCTATATAGGTATACTATGTTAACGCGGACGAAGTCGAAGGGCAACAGCTAGTCTACTATATATTCGTGTCAAATAACATAAAAATTGCTCCAGTAGTCTGTGAGATATTAGCCTTTTCAAAAAAAAATTCCCGTTTATTTACATTTTCCTCTGTATCTTTGCTCTTATTGGTCTTAGCGTGATAAAATATAGCCAATAGCCTTTCTCGATAAATAGGCTATCAAACACTGAAAGATTTTTTCAAATCGGGCCAGTAGTTCTTGAGATTAGCGCGTTCAAACTAACAAACTAACCAACAAACTCTTCAGCTTTATTTTCACATTTTCCTCGGTATCTTTGCTCCTATTGGTCTTATCGTGATAAAATATAGGCAATAGCCTTTTTCAATAAATAGGCTATCAAACACTGAAAGATTCTTTCAAATCGGATGGGTAGCTCCTGAGATTAGCGCGTTCAAACAAACAAACTCTTCAGCTTTATAATATTACTAGACGTTCCGCGCTGCTTCGCCCGCGTAAATTAAATATTTCACAGACAAATTAGTCCGCAATAAATAGCCTATGATCTTTCACGTTTCTACTTTATATATGTGCCAAGTAACAGAAAAGTTCGTGAAATAAGCCCCTTCAAATAATTTCCCCCGATTTTTTCCACGTTTTCCTCTATTTATTCGCTTATATTAGTCTTAGCGTAATAAAATATAGCCTATAGCCTTCCTTGATAAATGGGCTATCTAACACTGAAATAATTTTTCAAATCGGACCAGTAATTACTGACTCATACAAATATAAGCGCGTTTAAATAATGCTTCTTCTTCTTCTTCTTTTTACGTTGTTTTAACATCCTTATCGTGCAAATATGAGTCCTAAAATGAATTAAGCATTCTTAAGTCATCCTAATATAGTACCGAACTTGGAATATTACCATAATTAATGCCTTTATACAGATTGAGACTCTATTTTTTAACCGACTTCCAAAAAACGAGGAGGTTATATGTTCGGCTGTGGATATATATATTTTTTTTTTTTTGTATGTTCAACGATTACTCCGCCGCTTGTGAACCGATTTTCGAAATTTTTGTTTTGTTGTATTAGGTTTCACTCCAATTTGGTACCATGTTCACAAAAGTGGTGACCTGATGATGGGATCCAGGAGTAATCGAGGGAACTCCTCAAAATTTATATGGAAACATATGGTGATTTTGGTTTTATGTGAAGTGTACTAAGAATATGCTACCAAAAAGTCAAATATTGGGTCAAGGTATACCATGGTTTCGAAGATGCTGAGAGAACTCCTGACTCTTTATAGATACACGTTTGGGAGTTTCGGCGTTGTTTTAAGAACAGAAAGCATATGCTACCATGCAATTCAAATTCATCATCATCATCATCGTCATCATCATCATTACCACGTCGTGTTATGGTCACCAATGTCTCATGGCACAAAATAGATAATAGTACAAGGCATAGGTATGGATACAATAATAATAATTATGTACATAACAACACCAATTATTATAGGCTGTTTAATATACACGGCGGTCGGCGCCGCAAAGGCAACGGCTTCGCCGCGCGGCGCGCGGCGGCGCGCGGCGACGCGTACGTAAACATCGTATTCAAGTTCTAACTGGAATGTCAGGGCATGCGGCATGCCACCAGAGTAGACAGAATGATAGAGTATGCCGACTTAGAACTGATGTAATTTTTTTAAGTTTGACGTATTATGACAAAAGTCGTCGCTAGGGTCGTAACCTACAAATTTAGTTGTTTATATTTTGGCACATGCAAAGAAAACTGTCAGAATTCAATTTCAAAATCTTATTTTTAAAATTAAATTATACCAGCCAGCGCGCCAGCCTTTAACTTATCCTGGCGAAACACGAAAGAAACGACAGATATTAATACTCGTCAGTCTCATAGCAGTCGAAATACTGGTAGTTATGTCTATTGTGATGCCGCGCTGCGAGCATTTTGCAGCACGTGTTCACTTAGATCTTTTTAAATGTATTGTTTAAATTTATCTATCTACCTGATATTTGGGCCTTGGGGTATGCCGTATGACTCATATCAGTCTTAACAAATTGTAATAAGATACGTAGAATATACGCAGTACCACCGACGACCACTTATAAATTCGCGGACTATGACGGAGGTCAACTTAAGGTGAACGCAAATTTGGCCGCACCGCACGCACCGCAGTCGCCGCATTCGGAATTCTTTATATGAAGTTATAGGCAAGCTCGCATACCTACCTACCCGCGCCGCAGTCTTCGCAACTTCATAATAATATGAAGAATTGCGAATGCGGCGACTGCGGTGCGTGCGGTGCGGCCAAATCTGCGTTCACCTTTAATAACAATTATACGAGATCAATTACCACTCAATATTTATGTTGTCAATTCAATGCTCACTGCTCACACCAAGCTCACTGTTGAGTTGTCAGACGTCAGTTGCTTACAAACTTTCAACAACACAACGAAAATCTGTTACAAGTTACAACTACCTATATAAAACTTCTACGTACAAGCGATAGCGCGACACAGGAACGCCTCAGTGACATCTAGTGAAGACAATATGAAACTATTTTTTATACAATTTGAATTGGCACTAACAGTTTACCTACTAGGTAACTAAAAAGAGTGAAATTATTATTTTTAACAAAAAATTAAAACCGACTTCCAAGGTAAAAACAATATTAATAGCATCCTTATAATATGAACTAAAAAGTATTAAATAATTTTTCCTATCTAATATGTAGTGCCTTTTCCCGAATCCGGCTAAACTTCAACTATTTCTGTACTCAATCTTCATAATTTTGAAGTCGGTGCCAGTTCCAAAAGTTTCAAATTTTCTGTCAAAGAAATAAAGATTCAGCTATATCTGGTACCGACTTCAAAATGATGAAGATTGAGTACAGAAATAGTTGAAGTTTAGCCGGATTCGGGAAAAGGCACTACATATTAGATAGGAAAAATTATTTAATACTTTTTAGTTCATATTATAAGGATGCTATTAATATTGTTTTTACCTTGGAAGTCGGTTTTAATTTTTTGTTAAAAATAATAATCTCCAGAGCAGA
Source organism: Lysandra bellargus (assembly GCA_905333045.1). Taxonomy (NCBI): domain Eukaryota; kingdom Metazoa; phylum Arthropoda; class Insecta; order Lepidoptera; family Lycaenidae; genus Lysandra; species Lysandra bellargus. Next base: position 9,229,619 of record HG995327.1, on the reverse strand, counting down.
AGCTGCTTAAATTTTAAAAAATTAACATCAATAATCGCGATGGCTCCACATCTTAAATCCATCATTGGGCCATAAGGACCAATCCTACCAAAGGAAATCTTTGGTTCAGCAATAGCCGTATAATTTAAAGTACACACGCAACTAAGTCTGTTTCTTTACAAGAATTCAATTTTATTCTTAAGTTAACAGAATGCAGTTCGGGTGTTTTTCACATAGCTCCTAGACTAGAAAGGTCAATGACCGCTGGTGCCACTTTAAATAATTGTTCTCACTATAGCAACAAAAATTGTTACTTTTCTCGTTGATACAAACCTTTGTAATTTCAGTAATTACATTTGTTTAATTAATATATATTTTTAATGTGTGGACCGCGAAGGTCATTTTATTTCTTAAAACGGATCCCGAGCGAAACTAATTGGTGACCCCTGCTATAAAACATATTCTTTTTCTTCACACCACTATTGGCCCAGCTTTTGAAACTACCAAATTTCAGCCTACAACATCTCTAATATTATATTGTACTGTACAAAATTTACACGCTATAGTCTATACAATAACTAGATACTATAACAGTATCAAAATGTTATTATCATGTATATCTGCATTAAATCGATAACTAGTTTTTGTAGTCAACAAAACATGCAAACACTTAAAAGGTTTTATTAAACATTGATCGAAAATTGAAAATGAACGTTCATACATTGTATGCGAAGTGGAATACAACACACTAACAGTGTGCCAAAATGTTTTCGTTTTCGCTTCGTTATAGAATCGCCGATGAAAATGTATGGAATTGACTTAAGTCAATCTTAAATACTTAAATCAATATACACAAAAACAGCTGTGCTGTATGCACATAATATTTATAATTTAAGTTTTTTAAATTAAACTTTATATTTTGTGCCAAATTTTAAAGCTTATTACTTTAACTATGTATTACACACTTTTACCCATAAAGCGAGTTTCTTACGCCGGTTCTTCTCGCCAGGTTAGTTCCCGAACCGGTGATAGGCCCCGTAGATTCTACCTTCTTCTGATTTTCAAAAAGTGTATTCATGATACCTATTTTGAATAAAAATATAATATTTTATTTTATTTTATCCCGGCATACCCACGGAAACGGGAACCACCGCGTGCTGCAAAATGAAATCCACGCGGACGGAGTCGCGGGCAACAGCTAGTAATGTTATAATATCTTGAGCTGTTAATTTTTTTAATAATTTTTTTTCAATGAAAACTTATTTGCATTCTGCTTTTTAAGGGTAGCTTGCTAAAAATGTTAAAGTTGTGTCCAGGACTCAGGAGTCCTGAGTCCTGAACCGCTGGGGGCGCCCACAAAAGACGTGAGGTCATTTGCCATTGCCGTTTTCCGCCTCCGTCGATGAGAAAAATAGTATACGCACCATGGGCAGTAAATAAGAAAGCCTCAGATCACATGTTTGTTGTTTACATGTGATCTGAGACATTTCTTATTTTCCTGCCCTAGGTGCGTAATGTACTAATAATTGCCCGTCCCAAAATAGTAACGCCAACGCCGCTAAAAGAAAAACTTTTCATTACATTGTAATTTTATTCCAAACACCTGTTCTAAATTTGCTAGTCACAAACTATCATAGACAATGCCATGTAAAGGTCATGTAAACTTTGAAAATTGCTCATTGTTTCGTGTTAAACAATATCGACAGATGGTGAAGTTCTTAAACTCTGTTCAAGGTTATCCAATTCGTTAAACATCTAAGTTTCATTCATCTGTGAAACAAAATATTATGACACAAAACTAAATAATTAATATTATACAAGTACATTAACTTTGTATAATATTGGCATTTACTCGACTACAATACGATTTCGGATCGTAGTCGAGTAAAAATATGTTTTCTGGTAGTATTTTTAATAACGTGCACAAAGGAAGTGTCAGCGATAACCATACAGATATGAAACGTCATGATACAGCAGCTAACTGTGGTGAAAGTACCCACAGCAAAGCCTGTCGAGTATCTGTCTCCAACTTCTGTACTTGATGGAGGAATTAAAATTTTAACAGTATTTCGACAACGAACAAAAAGAACAAAACACCAAAACACGGTTTTAGAGGAGAAAGAGTTTTTGCTATGCATAACGTATGGAACGTTTAATAATCGCATTATTGCTGACTATCTCATTAATTTTTAGAATATAGGGTGTAACAAAAAAGTGATAATTATAACTTTAAGGTGTGTATGAGTCTCCTGCATAGAGTTTGCAGTGAAAGTAGCAACGCTGAAAGAGTAACATTTTACCCGACTACGGCAAAGCAAAAGGAGGGTTATGATTTTGACAGTATTGTATGTATGTATGTATGTATGTATGTATGTATGTATGTTCATCGGTTCCCTCGTAACTCTTAAACTACTTATCAGAATTCGACAAATGACATATCATTAGAAGCGTCTTAATTGTCCGCTGGTTATAGGCTATATGGGGTTTCACAAAATATAATGTGGCGCCTTCTAGCGGACAAAACATACAGAGTAAAAAAATAAAGTTAAGATAAATATGCCGTGTTTGGTATCATTTGAAAGAGCTTTATTAGCACATACCAAATATGTAAGCTATTTATATAACCACCTTATAATTATAACCACGTATAAACATATTTTATAACCACGTGGCACCTTCACCCACGGTCGAATCTTGGGGGAAAACCGCCCCTCCCGAAGTTGCGTCGTTAATGTTGAGTTTGAATTCTCCTGTTTTAGGAACAAAGTTATAAATTTAAAGTGAAATTATTGTACCCTAAACATATACTTTTTGAGTATCGTTTAATAACCATGTGGTACCTTCACCCTCGGTCCGAACCGGCTGCGCTCGCCCATGCCCCCCCCCCCCCCCCCTCCTGAAAATCTAGTCTCGCCGTTAGTGTTGACTTTTAGTTCTCCTGTTTTATGAACAAAGTTATCAAATTGAAAGTGAAATTATTATACCCTAAACTAAACATAATAATTATACCTTTTGAGTATCGAGTGAATCTTAGCCCCAAAATAATTGAAATAAAAATAAAGTTTAAAAAACCAAAACCCGACTACTAAAACACGCTCTAAAAAGTACGAAACAAGAAAACAGTTTATAGGGGTATGGAAATGTTTAAAGGATAGCCGTGGTCGTATGCCACCTACTTTAGCAAAACCTCAAGCAAACCAAATTCATTTTAGATAATAATAAAATTAAAGGGGCATACATACATACGACCACGGCTATCCTTTAAACATTTCCATAATATAACTATAAACTGTTTTCTAGTTTCGTACTTTTTAGAGCGTGTTTTAGTAGACGGGTTTTGGTTTTTTATTACTACTGAAAGAGTAAAGTTGCGTTGTAGATAGACCACAAGAAAATTCGTATTAGGATACTTTTTATCGCCGGGTATTTGTGCAGTTTCTGCACAACACAGCTTTACGCGGACGAAGCTGCGCGAAATTTTAGTCAGTATGCCTGTATTTGTTATTATTAGATTTTTGAAACCCCTTTAAACCCTCAACAAACAATTTTAAAGACTTCAAAGGAGTGTAAGCTCATGAATAATTTATCTAAATTCAGTATTCAAACAAATAAACAATGTATTTCATAGACCTTACTTACAGGTCATTGAATCGATAGCATGTCTCGCCGCCTGCAGAATAAAATAGCGTGTCTTATTTTAAAATTTGAACCCATAAGTAATATTTTAACCCATCCCAACAGAATTTTAAAATAAGGAGTAAATAAATAAGATAACAACAAGCCCTGACACCGTTAGGGAGACGAGGGAAAAAAAGGAGTCAGGATAGAAAATTCGTAAGGCGGAGAAAAAGTAGATGGTCGATGCTGCTTGGACAAAAAGTGATATTCTCTAAAGAGAGAAAGAAGAAGGAGAAGATAAAATACATATACATTTTCGCTGCAAAACAAAGGTCATTTCCGCGAAAATATATTCCTTCTTCAGCCTTCGCGTTTTCAATTCTGCCAGCACTGAAGTGACATTCTTCTTGTGCCAGCAAAGAGTGCATTCCTTTTTTTTTCCGTTAAGGGTTCTTTAACGGAAAAAAGGAGAAGAGAATTCTTGTTAAAAAATCTATTTTTATATTCTTTGTTGGAAGTGGAGCTTTTTTGAGAAACTTAAACTTGTCATTTCTCTCTCTGAAAACCGAGTAACTCCCGATCCTGCATATACTTATATTCTATCATTTTCATATCATACAACTGTCCCAATCGAATATTCCGGAATTTGAGCGAACACAGGGTAATTATTGAAACATGTCCACTTGTTTATAGCGATATGTAATGCGTTTAGAATACAGGATTAGAGACGGCGCCGCAGTGCAAACTGTTATTCTATTATTTTGCATTTCACATCGATGTTAGGATTAATAAGCCTGTTTCATTAATCAGCGTACGTATTGGGCTATTGATGCATCGAAATAAAATAGAATAGAACGGTAATTTTCATGCATTGAATCGCTCAAATATGGCTCCAGTTACGTACATAAATTAATACTATGGCAATGAAAATTACCGACATAACTCACTGCCGCACTCACAGACATTTAATAATGATTAAACTTCAATTTAAGGAAGATATCAAAATCTTCATTCAATTACAGTTAAGTACCTAAATAGTATTCGTGTCAGTAGGCCTACTACGAAACTGTTTTAAGACTCAAACAATCGGACGAGAATGTCGCGTCCTGCTCTAACAATGTAATTTCACGCTTGTTAGAGTAGGACGCAACATTATCGTCCGATTGTCGAAACAATTTCATGGTACAGGGCCTGAGTACGGCAGCAAGACAACTAAAACAACCAAAGATTCACACCAACAAAAACTATCTGTCTGTCTCTGTCCAATACCCTTTCAGTGTCTAAACATACTAGGCTGAATTACGCCGACGTAAATTCCGCCGCGTTTACGCCGCGTATCAAACGCATATAAAATACGGACGGAACGCGACAGACGACAAAACTATGCCGAAACTCCGCAACACACTATACGCGACGGAATTATCAAAACCGAACATAGCAAATCTAACCTTAACTCCAAAGCGTTAACGCACACAATAAATTACATCAGAGAATTTTAAATACTCACTTACGCGCGCGTTCCGCAACGGAAATTACGCCGTGAAATTTCGGCTCTTCGCGTAATTTATATTTTATAGTGTGTCGCATCAGATGTAAGCGGCTGAACGTAATTTCGGCCACGTAAATCACGCCGGCGTAATTCAGCCTAGTGTGTTTAGACCCTCACGCTCACGCCGCCGAAACGATGAAGATGAAATTGAGTATCTAAATACTCACTCTAAATAGAGTCAAAGAAAAGGATATAGAAAATACTTTGTTCTTGCCAAAAAATACGATTCCCACGTGATAAGTGAAATGCCACGCATGGAAGTTGTTAAATTTTTAGTAATATAAATAGGTTATGAGCCGTTATCTATGGAACCCTTCTTTTACAAGTCCGTCTCGCACTTGGCTTTACATTACTTCCACAGACTAAACAAGATTATAGTTATCTATTGCTTAGTGTTGCATGATTTATGTCTATTCGTTCGATTAGTTTTACTATTCTATATAGAAATATCTCTACAGTCGGTTGAGCTTCAAACATTATTTCATCGGATAAGAATTTTTCTGACTCACACCAAACAACTTTTACTACCGGAGATAGTTTGACAGAATTTTTACTAAAACTGTTTGAAACAAAGTTTTAACGCCTTGTTTTACTTTATATAAGCACAAAGCTGTGTTAGTTTGTTTGCGTTCTAGAAGCTCTAGACCAATTTTTATTAGCAAACAGGAAAATAAATACACCTAGACCATCCAGTAAAAAACGTACGGGTATCAATTGTCTTTTACGCCTATAAAGTCACAGGCAACATTTACAAAAACTTGTATAATGATTCTTCTATTTTAAAATGTCTAAGATAATCTACTTCTTTTAGAAATACATAAAGGCCGTATAAAAATAATTATATTAATATAATTTACGAGAATTTTATCTGTGCTTAGAAAACTGTAACAGAATTCTAGGTACAAAGTAATCTCAAGGAATTTAAAAAGATTTATGAAAACATTACCGGCAACAGAAGTACAGGTTAGTATAGAATTTCTAGCGAATTTGCGCAAACTTTGAAATTGTACGAAGTTCAGGAATTAGAAAATTCTTGCTTATACAGCGTTTTAAATACTTTCTAATTTAATTGGCGCACAAATAATTTGCTGATTATTGTTGTTCACAGTTTGGCCTAGTTTGTGAATATAACATCCGAGTTTGTTTCTATTGTGAGCTACTCCCACAGAGCCCAAAAGGGAGATTTTCTGACTAATCGAGGTGGTATACTCGGGCAGGTCGAAAAAGTCTTTATATGTATAATATACACATACATAATTACATAATAATTATGCAGATAGGCAGTATATGCAGATAGATAATGTTGTGTGTCTGTATACCGCCAACAACCTTTTGAAAACTACTATAGCGCGCTGCACTGCAGGATTATGGCTCAAAGAATATCAGCAGTCTTTAATCCAAAAAAATATATATCACTATAAGAACTAGTTTACAAGATGCAATCCTTTGCAATTATTCAGTTGCATTTTAATGCTAGAGTTCTGAATCTCACACGATACAAAAACGAAGGGTTCCGCAGCAGCAATAAGAAATATTTCTATGAAATTATAAGGTTTTTGATTTATTTTAATATTTCATTTTTGATATAATGAAAGTTAAATTAAGGTTTATCATTTATGACGTATAAAAAAAACTACTGGCTAGATCTCGTTCAAACCAATTTTCGTTGGTAGTTTTTATAGTAATGTACATCATATAATTTTTTTAGAATTATCATGTCCCTACTTTAGAAGTTAGAGGGGGGGGGACACATTTTGCCACTTTGGTAGAGTCTCTCTCGCAAACTATTCAGGTTAGAAAAAAATGATATTAGAAACCTCAATATGATTTTTGAAGACCCATCTATAGATACCCTACACGCAAAGGTTAGACGAAAACAATTTTTTTTTGTTTCAGTTGTACCTATGGGGACCCCTAAAATTTTTAATAATTTTTCCATTTTTGTATCAAAATCTTAATGCGGTTCACAGACTACATCTACTTACCAAGTTTCAATAGTATAGCTCCTATAGTTTTGGAGAAAAGTGACTGTAACATACGGACGGACAGACAGACAGACAGACAGACATGACGAATCTATAAGGGTTCCGTTTTTTTGCCATTTTGGCTACGGAACCCTAAAAAAGTAGTCAAATTTTTAACTTTTAATATTTGCCTGTTGTCGCAAAAAATATGGGCATTTCACGTGAAACAAAGGCCCAGGGGAGATTAGGGCTGAAATATTCGTAAATACGATAAGCCCGTGGGAGGCTGTCGGGTGGGAACGAATGTCCCAATTTCCAGGCTGTATATCACTTGAACTGGAACGCTCATTTCCTTCACCCGATTCGGTAAGTAAATATTAGGATATTAAGCCAGGTTTCCTTGGTCTGGATGGGATATTTATTGAAAACTATGGTCCATCATCATCGGACGCTACTATCACTGTTGGACCTGGGTCTCTTGTGGATATCATGAGGGATTCAAGAGTTTTGGTTGTTTTTATTGGCACAGAAAATACATTCATTCGCCTTTTAAGTATCTAAGGTTGTAATAAATAGAGGCAACCTTTGTATTTCTTTCTTCCCGAATAACGCAAAAACTATTAGACTTCGGGCTAATTTTTCAATCGTCAGATATAGATCAGTTAACTAAAGCTGGCACGTTCACAGTGCTGTCACTTATGCAATTTGACTATACAGTATGTTTAAAAATATAATATGTTTGCATCATGATAAAAATTATCGTATAATCTGCGTACGATAATAATATGCTATCGTACATCGTACGTACGCACACAATTATCGTATGTGCACGATAATTATCGTACATTTCCGAACGCTGGCCGTTCGCCGATCACACGTTACCGACTTGTAACATCACGCTGTATTTATAAACAGTAGCATATGAAAAACAATAACTGTCCCCTTCACGCTCATAAGATAGACCGCGCGCGAGAGAGACGGGCAGACTTTTTATGATGCGTATGCAGTACGACGTCACGCCACGCGCTTATTCACAGACACTACACAAGCGCAATGTTTAAATGTGTTGATCGTGCCAGCTCTTGTTAACTGACCTGTAAATTTTACCTATGAAATTTTGGCGTTTTGACAGATTTTATATGGAAAAAATGTCAACGTCTCATATATTTATTCTTTAGGTAAAAATTATCTGACAATAGAAAAATCGGCCCTAATTTTGATAATTTTTCACCATTAGATAAAGTTACACTATTCTCCTAACATCTATAGGCTGCTTTTATCATCATTATTATCACGAATAAAAAAGGTTATGAGCACAAACATAGATCAAGATAGATACTGCATGTGTATGTACTTTGCGTGCCATATCGCGTTCCCAAGCGACGAGCAATGCTCGTCTTTCGGAAGTCTGTTCTTTAGTCTGCTATCGGAATCGGAGGTCAATCTGAATTTTAAAAATGCCTAAATGCCTAAAAGTGCAGTATTGAGCTACAGAAATTCAAATAGAAACGTTGACGTTGATAATGGACACGTTTCTTATCATCGGTACGTCACAGTGGTAGAAAAAAGTGACACGCTTTTCATACAAATGAAGCGACATGCGGTATCTATCTTGATCTATGTCTGTGGTTATCAGTTAACTTTTATAGAGGGCAAAGTTTCTTGTAGAAACTATAAGAAAGGTTTATAAAATGGCTAGATATTTCCAATCTGGTCTAGACCAGACTTCATTATGTTTTATGCCCTAAAATGGAAGTACTACAACATCTCAAGGGCGACATTTTTAAAATACGCGACAGGCTGTCACGACAACAAATGTACCAATTTCCTGCGCGTCAGTGGACCAACAAAATGTCTACCAATGCGGTAAGAAAATATGAGCTACTAAAAAGTGAGAAATTTCTTCAAATGTAACTCAATAGCATCTTCAGTGATTTTTGTAAGTCACAAAGTATCTCCAAGTGTTATTTGCAAAGTGTTATTTTAATAACACAATCTGTATCAGATTTATAATATCGAAACTTGCTAGCCGTTCCCTTAATAAATTCTAGCTTCGCATAGCTGTATTAGTATGACTTTTTATTCTTTATTTTAAAATAAATTTACTTATAAAACTGTAAAATAATATTTTCAAAGTTAGCTGTTAAAGCAAATCTATTTATGAAATTCATCAGCAAATCCAATTGAAATAATTTCAGAGCGGCTTGTTCGTCCAATTCGATAACTCCGAAACGTTTTTATCTAAAAATTGTAATATTATCGAATCATAATAAAAATTTTCATTCGAAAATATACATTTTCTACATTAGTACCAGCTGGGCTGGGTCGTTTGACGCCATTTTAAAAAATATAAAAATGGCGGGAAAGTTTTTATTAGGTTTTATTCGAGAGACAATTTAGCTGTTATTGAATCATAAAACTGTATGCAGTGGAATGTTTTGTTTGGTTTGATGAATATTACTCCAATTAGGGCCGGGACACAAAATCACGACGCGACGTCGTACGACGCCGTGTCATGGTTTTTTACGATGCGCGTCGTGGATTCCCACGACATACACGGCGTCGTGCGGCGTGTCGTGTTTTTGTGTCCCAGCCCTCACATAGGGCTGTATTTATGTCACGAAAGTTTACAGAAATCTGATTGTTTTACAGAAATGTGTTATGCAAAATGGCTTTTAAATAAATAGCTGACAATTACTTTTCGCATAACACCATCTTCATTTAGCATTATGGGTTAAAATCTTTATTTACTTTCCGCGATGCAAATTGCAAAGTATTTTATGATAGAAATATTACTTTCACGAAAAAAATTATAAGTACTTGCTTCAGTCACAAATAGTAATTATTCGTTTTTTTTTATTTAATAACTAAAACATACTCGGAAATGTTATCAACCTAAAACCTTACACAAATAATTGGCTTATACAAAGGCTGCACGGCTGCACCCAGAAAAGTTTTATTATTACTTACCTTTAATGACGATCTTGATATAAATTTCTTGCATTATCTGTCAAACTCTTCATTAACTTAAAGTTTATCTCCCAATGCAGTAGTTAATAGCATTAGTGATGTGTGGTAACGAATCTGCATATTATTATGTAGATACGTTGCTCGTAGTTCGTAGTTCGTAGCACCGTAGCATCAACGTAGCCCCAAGCCACTGAATTGTATGTTATATGATATTGTTATACAAACAAACATGCAACTCTTGTATGACGAAATTCGATATATCTAGCAGCTATGTACATTTGAACAACATAGCTTACTGAATAAATATCTATATTTTCTATATATTATAAATATATATTATAAAACAAAGTCGCTTTTTTTCCCTCATGTCCCTTTGTTCCCTTTAATCTTTAAAACTACCCAACGGATTTTGATGATTCTTTCAGTGTCAGATAGCCCATTTATCGAGGAAGGCTATAAGCTATATTTTACCACGCTAAGACTAATAGGAGCGAAGAAATAGAGGAAAATGTGGAAAATTTTTTGAAAGGGCTAACTTGAACGCGGTAATCTCAGGAACTAGTGGTCCTATTTGAAAAATTATTTCAGTGTTAGATAGCCTATTTATTCAGGAAGGCTATAGGCTATACTTTATTACGCTAAGGGTAATAGGAGAATGTGGAAAAAGCGGGGGAAATTATTTGAAAGGGCTTATCTCACGATAATACTGGAGCAATTTTTATGTTATTTGGCACAGATAAGAAGTAGACCACGTGAAGGATCATAGACTATCCATTTTAATCATTTTTTTCAGTGGCTATATATTTTATATCTGTGCGACACCGGGGCGGGTCGCTAGTATAGAATAATCAGTAAAATATTAGATGCAAGAGAGTCTATCAGTTAACTTTGCTTTACCCTGATTTTGAATTTGAATATAATAGGTATTTTTAAAAAAATAAAACCGACTTCAAATTTTTCCGAACTTGAAAATCAAATTTTCGAATATCTCAAAAACTACTAAATTGACTTTGATGAAACTTGCAGTATGCCCTTAGTTGAACAATACCTAGTACAACAAAAAAAGAATAACCCAAATCAGACTTGTAGTTTAGGAAATATGCGAACACAAACATAAAACATACATACATACATACATACATACATACATACATACGTACATACATACATACATACATACATACATACATACATACATACATACATACATACATACACACACACATACATACGTACATACATACATACATACATACATACATACATACATACATACACTTTTGAAATTTAGCACATTTGTTCAGAAGCTGTTATAATTAACATATACTAAAACTGGGCAGTTCTGGAAATATAACATACATACAGGTCGAATTGATAACCTCCTTTTTTGAAGTCGGTTGATAAATATAAAGATAATTGGACATATTTTGAGAAAAGGACATAGAATTATTTTTACCTAGATAAAATGTTAGATAAATCGCACGACAAAGTATGGCACAATAAAATTAAAGGCAAAGTCTTAGATTTTAAGCATGTCGGATTTTACATTTTTTTTAATTATTAACTTTTCGTTAAGTACTAAAAAATTAGATTATATTTTATTCATTTACTCAACTTTTTACACTAGACTTTCAGACTAATATAGTAGAATACTATCTTGAACAAATGAAAGAGCAAAAATACCAGAGCGTTTAAGTTTGCACTTTGAACACTTACTTTAAGTTAGGTCCCGGGTCTCGTAAAGTATGGAACTAATTATAGGTTTAATTCGCTTAGGGTCTGACCGCGTATTTTTCACATTTTGACAACTTTGTGCGTCCAATAAACACAAATACTAACGTACTTTTGAATTGTGTCGTTTATTTCTTGAGAAGCTTTGCATCTATGTTTTCAATACAACATGAGGCATATAACATCATGAAAATTGCTTAATATGTAACAGTAGATATTATATTATTACCTTTGAATTCTATAAATTAGAATAAACAAAATGGTGCAGATATATTTCTTATTTGATTCTCATTTTCCTCATTATCTTTTGATAATATTGTTACTACGTAACAGTGCCTTCAAAAAAAGTTTATTCGAAGATAAAGCATAATTCGTTTCATTTGATTCAGAACGAAAATCTAGCTTGGTCTGAAAACAACAGAACAAGTAGATGTCTACGTCTAGTCAAAAACAAAAGAAAGTGGCTGCCCAACTTACAACGTCATTGTTTTGTCTTGTTCATATTATACAATACAAAGATGTTTTGGCGCATGAACGAAATCAGAAGAACCATGCAGTTAGTAAAGAGACAGCATAAGGCTGCCTTTCCACCAGAGCTGAGCGGAGCTGTGTTGCTAGGAATGTGTTTTTGAAAACCAATAGAATCGCTTCATTGACGTGACTTTGCAATGACATCACTCAGCGCGGCGATGCTATTGGTTCTCAAAAACACATTGAAACAAAAACGCTCAGCTCTGGTGGAAATGTAACCTTAAACTACCCCTTCCTTTTAATGTCCCTAACGGACTATGATGAAAAACTATGATTAGGTACCAATATGATTGCCAAGCTATCTATAACATGCGCAATAATAACTGGCGTCGATTATTATAGGCAATCACAGACGAATGTTATGCATTACTACATATTCTTAATTATTACTTGAAATGGTCCATTGTTTGCCAATTACGTACAGAAGCTGCATTACGTTCACGCCTTTTCGCGGCTCTTTGCTATAATTTAAAGCTTATACACATACGAAAATTGCAAGTCAGGAAAAAATATGATTATTTTTACGTCGAGAACAAAGTGGCATAATTCTAAGTAATATTTTCATATTCTTTTGACGGCAGAATAAATGTGGAAATCTGGTTTCCATAAATTCGTATTATGTGAATTTTTTGCGCCCCTTGAATCTCAGTTATGCTATAATTTACTCTTGCCTGTGTATTACGTTATAGCTGGACCCTCTCGCACTTCGTTTCATACATTCATAAAGTGCTAGGCCAAGCACTGTGTATTTGGGCTAGCACTAAACGTGTTAGGTTTCTACTTTATGAATTTTGCCAAGTGCTATCATAAATCAGACTTTGAAGAAGTACTCGTTTTGCAGTCTCATGGACAACAGTAAGATGTTATAACTTATATATTTTGTCCGTTTCTTTTTTCTGTTAAAGTCAGAATTTTAATATTTTCGATGCCGGAAATTTCAACTGTCGTAAAAGGCATAATATATTTGTTATATTTTTTACATAATATAATAAATATAGTAATTAATAACTCATTTTCGTTAAAATGTCCTTTACGAATAACGACAATAGAAAATTCCGGTAGAGCTTGTCTAATTTGAAATGACGCGCCCCACCACTTACTAGTTTATGTAATGAAAAACTTTGTAGAGATCAACTACGATAACATGGCACGCCCCTCCAAAATTCAAAACGTTTGAAGTGCGTTGTCTTGCGCGGTAGGCTAGTTATGATTAGTTGACCAACAAATCTTTGTAATAAGTGACATTAACTGAAATATTACGTGCACTGTGATTGGTTGAATACTTACTACATACAAACTCTTTCATAAGGATGTGATTACACACATTGAAACAGTCATTTAGAGGGGCGCGCCATGTTATCGTAGTTGATCTCTACTGTGAATACAAGGCAGGGGCGCGTCTTTTTAGTTAGACTTTAGTTTCTAAGATCAATTTCATTCACTTTTAATTCCTTCAATGTCATTACAGTTATCTTTAATAGTAGTGAATGGACATGACGTGATCGATAAATAAGCTAGACCATTACCACATGATAACCTAAATTCTGTAGATCATACTACACATCCCGTACGATTGTTTGCACATACCACCATATCTCCATCTCAATGGTGACGTCACTCATGACGTCACGCGCCATGTAAGCATTAATGTAGATGAGGTCCGATAATGCCGAGATCTTGCATACGACACATAAACTAGAGTTGACATTGAGCTACTAAAATGTCGGCTAGTTTTATTTTTCTGAAGCTAAGAAATTAAGGCAGATTTATGTGGCAGATGCTGACCTAACCACTGCCATAGTGTAAATTGATTTCAAGTCAAACTACAGTACACTGACGAGTTGACGACAGCCACTGACTCAATGTAAATCTGTCTTTAGTTTCCGAATTCGAAGCGGAGCTTGCATAAATATGGCCAGTTAAAGAAAAAGGATAATGATCTTACTACAAAAGATTTAAACAGCTGTTGAACAGTTGATTAGAGAAAAATTTAGTACAAAATGGTTTCAAAACAACTGTTCAATAGATGTTTGATCTTTTGTGGTAAGACCGTAAGAGTCTAAAGTATAACCATAAAGTTAATATACTACATATATTAACTTTATGAGTATTACACGCGTATTCTGCCCCGATATGAAGAAAGGGCGTAACTTCCACAAACACGATTTTGAGATAATCGCATTTTGGTAAAATGAGTATTTCAAACTATTGGGCTATCATTTTTGATATGACTTGCTTTTGAATTATGTATAAAAAAAATATTTCCTTCTTTTTGCATATTTACTTTTGTAATAATGGAGGGGGTTATTTAATTATTTCAACTTTCCTGTTTCACTTTATGAAATAAAATATTAAAAATATGTTCCTACTAAACAGAAAAGCCATAACTAAGGAAGTAAGGACCTTTCTTGTTCAAAACCGAAATTATGGCTTTTCATACTATGGATGCTGTACCTAAATAAGTGTATAATAAATTATTTTTAAACAAGATTTAGGCTGGTATTTTTTTAAATTAGAATATTTTCGTTCAAATAATCAAAATAATGCTCAAAATTCAGCGTGGCAAATAGCTGGTTAGTGGTTATGATGGGAAAATATTACCTACTAGTACTCAGTATCTCACTTTTCACTGAATATTTACAACTGGTATAGTTATAATTAGTAATGAAGTGGCATAAAGTAAAAAAAACAAATTCTTAGTAATAAGAAATAAATAAACATCGGCCAAGTGGGATTCGGACTCGCTCACGACGGGTTCCGTACCGTTATAGAGCAAAATTGACAAAAAATTGTGTTTTTTGTGTGGCAGCCCCCTTAATTTTTTTTTTTATTTTAATATTGTTATAAATTATTCAAGTACACATATAATTGAGGATTTTGTGAAAGTTTCAAGTGCCTACCTGTTGCCATTATTGATATCGAGCAAAAAATGAAAAAAAATTTACGTTTGTTGTATGGTAGCCACCCTTAAATATGTATTTTATTTTTAGCATTAGTTGTTATAGCGGCAACAGAATATTATATACACAATCTGTGAAAATTTCAGAAGTCTAGCTATAGCGGTTCTTGAGACACAGCCTGAAGACAGACAGACAGACAGACGTACAGATAACGCAGTCTTAATAATATCCCCGTTTTTACTCTTTGGGTACGGAACCCTAAAAAATGGATGTGGGTGACTTTTTCCATACAACTAACGTGATTGTTGTGTCCATTTTTCTCGATATAAATAATGGCAACAGGTATACTTACACTTGAAATTTTCACAAAGGCCTTAATTATATTACATGTGTATTTTGATAATTATCAATATTTTTAAAATAAAATCAAAATTTAAAGAAGCTCCCATACAAAAAAAAACAATTTTTAGCTTGTTTTTGCTTAAAACGGTACGGAACCCTTCGTGCGCGAGTCCGACTCGCACTTGGCTTATTTAATTTAATAATTGTTTTATGATTGTTTGTAACAGCTTCATAAAAATCGTCAAAAATATATTTTTTTTCCCCTTTTTTGAAGCATTTGCCACCTGGTAAGTCGCAGATTACTTGTATGAAAAGGCGTAAAAAACATAATAACGCCCTTTCATCCTAGTAACATAAATTTACTTGTATGAAAAGCCACAATTTAGAAATTAGGGCTTTTCATCATAAAATTCAGAACGTAGAAGGACATGTTATGGCTTTCTATTTAATGTTCTGTTAGGGAACAAAAATTTTTTTTTCGGAATTCGACCATGTTTCCTAGACAGAAAAATAAAGTTTTTTCTGCTGATTCTGAATGTATTAATAACTCTATTTGGCCAAAAATGGAAGTTACGCCCTTTCTTCTTATCAGGGCAGTATTAGGGTCAATTCAGATCGCAACGCGATGCGTAGATGCATTTCTAAATTTGTATGGATTTGACAAACTTGCAAGACGTCTCACACAATTGAAATCTGTCAAATCCTTACAAAATGCCGCGCCTCGCCTCGCCTCGTCACGTTGCGGTCTGAATTGACCCTTACGCAATTGAAACCCATATGCATCTACGTAGCGGTCTGAATTAACCCAGCCTCTACTATCTTAATATCAGTAGCGCATCCAAATGTACTTCATCCGGTGCGACGTCAGGTGTCGTCCGAGCCCGCCGAGCGTGTAATGCAACGTGACACGTCGGCGAGCCTGACAAATATATTCATACACGCTCATACACGCTCATACACGTCGGAATCCCGCGCGTGTTCCTGCGGGATAACATGTCACTGTGGTGTGTGAATTTGTGAAACTAACAACATGTTATTACTTCCTGTACGGTACTAAACAAAATATAAGTAAGTATACAAACTATACCGGAATATAATATTTTGTGTACAGTAGTACACATTTGCCCGTAGCACTCGTAGGTAGGGCCACGAAATGTGTATGATCGACCCAAGTTTGACAACCAATTAAAAGTATGCACATCTAAAATGTATTATATTATTATGCATTTCGTGAACCATTTTTTTACTGTAATTACTCTTCCATTGTATTTATTATTCATAGACTGGGCTAGTACAAAAGATTACAAAACCGTGAGGCTAGTTATAACATTTCAAACTTTTATTAATATGAAGCGCTGTAATACGCTTCACGGTTTCAAGCCATAGCTCGTGATTCGTGAATTGTAAATTAGCAAAATCAATTACAGTGAGCACATGATTCAAACCTGCTTAAGCAATGCAAATACTGCGCACTCACAGTCTAACCCTCTTTGTATTAAGGTCAATTCAGACCGCAACGCAACGCGTAGATGCATTTCTAAACTTTTTGTATGGATTTGACAGATTCGCAAGACGTCTGACACAATTGAAATCTGTCAAATCCATAATATAAATGTATGCCGCGCCGTTCCCGTCTGAATTGACCTTTAGGCATTAAATATGTGCCTAACTGCAAAATTCGTCATTAAAATTGGCAATGATATTTTGACTAGCGGCCCTTAGGTTTCTGTCGTTGATGATGATTAAGATCGCGATTAAAAGACGATGAAAGGACTCACAAGGAGCAATATCGACTCATCAAAAAAGATGAGTTATAAAGAAATTTTAATATTAAAGATAAACCGTAAAGAAAACCTTTTGATAAGCATGTCTATTGTCTATCGTATAACGAGCTTCGCTTCTGTGGATCATATTATCCAAATCAGATAAATAAGATTATACTTTAAAAGCAGTCTTTACTAAATATTATGATAATGCTCAAGGTTTTATTTTACTTGTATTATAAATTATAATATAAGCTGTTAGCCTAAAATGTTATAATAAGCTCCAAAACTTTTGAACTCCGGTTTGGAATTGATATGGGCAGCAGTTGTAACAAAATAGTACTTAAGGGTGTATATAATTATATAGGTTCTTTTAGATCTCTACAGTAACTTTTTTATTTTTATGGACAAATTCATGATGTTGAGATTTTTATTATAGGAACATTGAAGTCAAAAGTAACTTTTAATGCTATGTAAACTCTATATTTAGGAGATACAAGCACACCCTAATTCCTAAGTGGTAATACTTTTATATATTTTTTACTTTGTCACACTTTACATATAATATTAAGGCCCGTATTCACTTTCATTAGTAATAAGTGCAAGTGATTAGGGCAGGTGATTAGTTATTAGGAAAAAGTAAGTGTGGACAGCGACTGTTTATTGCAAGTGATTAGCCGGCTGCGTAGTAACGTGATTAGTTCTGTAATCACTTTGATTAGTGATTAAGTGCAGGTGACTAGTACAGGTGATGAGTGATTAGTAGAAAGTAAGTGTGGACAGCGACTGATTAGTGCAAGTGACTAGTCGGCTGCGTAGTAACGCGATTAAAAGCGTGTTCTATTTTTTGCGAGTGCATAGTGTGTGACAGATGAAAACCAATTTTGGTTTCGTTTGACAGCTCGAGATTGTTACTATTATTCCTCTAGGTATATTAACTTTATGGACCAGACTGACGTGGTATGTCGTATGAAGCGTCCATAGATATAGTATATCATTATTATATATACTTACCTATTAAAAGTACAAAAGGATACCCTTTCAATTACTTCCATATTAATCCATACTTATTATTTACTAATATACTAATAATATTATAAATGCGAATCTGTCTGTCTGTTACCTCTTCACGTTTATACCTCAGAAGTCAGAACCGATTTTGCTGAAATTTGGCATGGAGATACTTTGAGTCCTGGGAAAGGATATATAAAAATACTTCATGGTCAAATAGTTTTTAATAAAACCAATATTAAAAATTAAGGACATGTCAAAATGGCAGTTTTATTTTTGAATCTTGGACGCTCGTGTTGACAGCTACTACTGAATTTACTAAATTAAATTACTAAAGAGCCACTAAACAAGAATTGGACACTACTTGCACTACACACCTGCACTCCACTGCCTCAATTACTAGTCACTTGCACTTGCACTAATCAAAGTGAATACAGGCCTTTAGGCATCCATTACACGGGCATGCAAGCGTCAGTCAATTCCGTCAGTTATGAATTATGTTTGACTGATGGTGACTGATGGACTGACGAATGGTATTAGACGGTCACTCAATTCTCTTCAGTTTTATATCAGTCAAAGTCAAAATTTTCAAAGGTATACGTTTCTATTTTTTTTCAATTTTGTCAGATGTGACAAAACTCACTCAAAATTCGTAATTGACGGTTGCATGAAGCAAAAATCAAAATATCCAGATTGTCATCAATCAGCTTCATGCAACCGTCAGTCACGCTCTTACACGGTAGGTTATCCATCAGTCACAGTCATGACTGTGGTAAAACTGACAGCAAAACCTACTACCTATGCCTAACATTGAATTGATATGACCCGACTAACTGACGAAGGTCTGTCAACTGCTTATGAATGAATTTCTTCAATGGTACGTGCAAATCAATGTCAATCATAGGACAATAATAACTAAATAAAATTCCTCAGTACATGTTCGTCCTCGCTTGTATCCATTGCTGGCCTACTTGAAAACGTCACAGAAGGATTAATAAGATGGAAGGCTTACATTCAGCCATTTTATGTTCTACACAGATGGCAGATATATGGAAAGCTCACGTTTGTCTAGTTTAGAATGATCGAGAAGACCGCTCGTAAATCCAGCGAGCTGCATGAGCGCATTGTGGTCGGGATATCTTCAATGAACAAGACCAGAGTTTACTACGCGGTATTCTGAATGCATGTAGTAGATCTTGGTTTATATTTTATAGAACCGAATAAAAATTTAGCTTACCAGTAAAAATATTTATACAGCTGTGGTTATTCTTTAAAGTCGCAATAATAATGTTTGGCTTTGTCATTTTTGTCTGTGAACTGTGGAGATAATTTTCTAAGGTGTTTGACAAGGACATAACACATTATGTTGCCAACAGGGTATAACCTTACTATTATTACAATCTAGATATTTTTATTAGTCAGTAGTTGGGGAGTGTAAGAGAAGATAAATCACGTTTTTATCTTTTTACCCAACGCACATTATATCGCATATAACGCATCTCCTTCTAATTTGTTTTTCGTGAGTTTCGTTATTAAACTTTTTATCTCATAATAAGTTTCAAATTATATTGTATAAACATAAAAATATATGAAATCTATTTTGAAATTCTAAGAGTTAAAATGGCCAGACAATATTTGTGCCCATAAATACTGCAGACCAAAGTATATCGAAAAAAGTATTTGATACGAAAATTGAGAAAAATTCAAGATAAAGTCGGCGCTAGCAAATTGAAATACAATATTGAATTTATATCAGTTCTATAAGATATTTGCAGCCAATTTGCGCACTGAAGATAAACTAATGTTATTTTATTCATTACTAGTTTCAGTGTTTATTTTCATGTAATATGGTGACAAACTTTTCTGTAAAAAGTAGTCAGTTGCTCGTTTTAACTTTTAAGATATTACATAGCTTTTATCGCGGGCTTTAAGTGCGACGACCGAATCAAGAAATTCCGTAACGAGAAAAACCTAACACCTACTGAGCGCGGCGACCAAATCAAGAAATTCCGTGACGAGAAAAACCTAACACCACCCACTCCGACCGGCCGGTCGGTATGTCGCGGGGCGTTGCCGTGCATCGTCTAACGTTTGTGTGCGTGCGACTAGACGTAGGTATGCGAATTGTTGTTGTTGTTGTTGTTGTGTTGTTGTTCCTAATTATATTAATGTAAGAACCAACACGCACAGCCGAGCCTCCAATATTGCTATCAAAAAAGCCGAGACTATCTGGCTTAACGAAGAGACACGTCACTGGTTTACCGTTAGGGATAATTTAAAACTACACCTCAAAGTTCTTTATACCGAGCTCTCTTTTAAATTACATAATATAGAATTCGATCGCTTAGACGAAAAGGCACGCCATTTCGCAGCAATCGAAGTGCACGCTAAATATTTAAGTCAAAAGAAAAAGCTTCAGACTTTGGTAAATAAAAACAGGATTGTCCAATCACATACAGAATCCAGGTCTGAACCTTTTTCCTTCCACCCTCGCGTCAAAAACTTAACCAGCGTACAATTTGCCAAGGATGAGATGACACTTTTGGAAAAGGGTCTTAAATATAATATCACTCCTAATATTAATCAGAATGCTTTGGAAATGCTTGCGGTGGATTCGGAAATAACTGCCGTAGTTAATAAGAAAGATAACATGGTTAAGGGCCTACTAGCCAACGAAATCAAAGGTACTCCTTCCAGTTCTTCTTTTAACCCCGAAAGAGTGGCTTTGAGGTCATTAAAACAAACAATAGATAATAATAACTTAGTAATATCGAAAGCGGATAAGGGTAACACAGTAGTAGTGATGGAGCGCGACGATTATTTGGACAGAGTTAATGACGTGATTCAGGGTGAACAATTTCTAAGGGTTCCTTCTGACCCAACAAACAAGTTTTTAGCTAAGCTTAAATTAGCAATTAATAATAATCGATATTTATTTCAAACTGAATCATCAAAGAAAAAACTCATCCCAATGAATCCTCGCGCACCATCACTGTACGGCTTGCCAAAGATTCACAAAACTGATATTCCCATGCGTCCAGTTGTCTCATACATTGGTGCACCAGCATACGAGTTGGCAAAGTCACTTAATTTCATAATAAAAGAAAAGATTTCATTTCGGCCACCTTATGCCATAAAAAATATTCTACAATTAGTCAACAAAAATAAAGATGTGACTTTGCCAACGCGTTGCAAATTAGTTTCACTTGATGTCGATAGTTTATTCACTAATGTTCCACGTAAGGAAACATTGGGTATTTTAAGGAATGCATTAGAAAAACGTTTACCTCCTGGTGAAAGCAATGAATTGCTTACTCTTACTAAAACCTGCATGGAACAAAACTACTTTCGATTTAACGGCGAATTCTTTGTTCAAGACGACGGTCTAGCTATGGGTTCACCTTTAAGTCCTTTGATGGCCGAAATATTTATGGACGATTTTGAACAAAGAAATATCGTCGTTAATAAAAGTATTTTATATTACTTTAGATACGTAGACGATTGTTTTCTATGTTGGACGGGTACACAGAGGCAACTGGACGTATTTGTTAAAGAACTAAATAAAAAACATATTAAAATTAAATTCAAATTAGAATGTGAAGATAATAACACCCTAAATTTTCTCGATCTATCTATCTCTAGAGTTAATAATAAACACAGTTTTGGAATCTTTCGCAAGCCGACATATACTAATACTACTATTCATGCTTCGTCATGTCATCCTTGGCAACACTCGCGGCCTTTCATAGTTACATTCATAGATTATTATCGATCCCTCTTAGTAAAGATAATTATCAAAATGAGCTTAATATCATTTTCCAAATTGCGATATCCAACGGATATAGTCCAAAAATTATTAATAATATTTTGAAAAACAAAAACAAGAAAGAACTGGTTAAGTTTTTGTACGCAGGTCCTATTGATAAGGAGATAGTTAGATATAAGTCAAGTTTGACCTACATGGGAGAGGTATCTGCACGCTTATCCAAAATAATGAAAAACAACGATATGCATGTCGCATTCAGGACAAATAATACTTTAAAACATCATTTGTGTCATAATAAGGACCAGATTGATGAAAAATATCAGTCCGGTGTCTATAAGATCGATTGTCCTGAATGCGATAGTGTATATGTGGGTCAAACTGGACGCAGCTTTGAGACTCGGTATAAAGAACATATCGCGGCTTATAGGAATGGTCATCCTGATAAGTCACATTTTGCTAAACATCTTTTAGATAGTAATCATACCGTGCCCGATGGCCATTCCTATAAAGTTTTACATAAATGCGATAAAGGCTTTCGGCTGAGCGTGTTGGAACAATTAGAGATCATAAAAGAAAAGAAAAATAACAGATTTGCATTGTTGAATGACCAAACTTGCTTGACTACGTCACCGCTTATTAATATGTTCGGGGGTACTAGTGAGGGTAGTGGGGGTAGTGGGGATAGTAGCGGGGCTCGATAGGATATAAAAAGGCGGTGTTTTGGCCGGTGGCGGCACTTGACGAACGTTGTTCGTAGAGTCCACATCCTGAGGATGCTCCGGTGTTGGAGCGAAACGCGCGTCGAGGTTTTCAACCTGCATGGTGGTGAGGGGCCTTGCACGGATTTGCCAACATTATTGCTTGTGTGGTGGTGGTGTTTGCAAGTTCTTGCATGCGAGTGTACGCATAGGCAGTGTGGGAGGAGGGAGGTGCTGTACGCATGCCTATGCGTGCACTCACTCATTTACTTAAAGGTGGAAGTTTTTTTTTCGCGGAATATTGCTAAAAATAATAACAAACTAAATTTTATGCGAATTATAATAATTGCATAAGTTGATAAAAAATGCTTTACCGCGGCAGTCCCTGAGTGCCACAGTATTTTTTTTTCGATCGATACTAAATTTTTTAAAATATCTCAAATTAATTTTATTTAAAAAACAAGTTGTCAAGTCCTTTATGAAAAACCCCTTACTTCGGAAGGGTTTACGTTACCACATAATAATTTTAATAAATCCAGACTAATATTATAAATGCGAAAGTGTGTGTCTGTCTGTCTGTCTGTTACCTCTTCACACCTAAACCGCTGGCTGAACCGATTTTGCTGAAATTTGGTATGGACATACTTTGAGTGCCGAGAAAGGACATATTATCACATAGGACACTTTTTATCTCGGAAAAATAATAATCTCAGTTCTCGCGCGATAAACGAATTTTGAGTTTTGACCCAACGGAGTTGCAGGCGTCATCTAGTAAAACTATTAATTGCTTCTTAGCAATTAAGGAAACATAAGTAAAACATTTAAATAAAGACTTAGGGAACACGTAAAGCGTTAAAATGTAAACTCCTAGTAATTAAGTTTGTGCTATTCAAATTCGAGCGAGCGTTGTTGATTCCCGCTTTTCCCCCATTCCGGACCCCTATTCCCCTTTCGCCTTCCCCCATATTCCCCCATTCCCGTTGTAATCTCGATGGTACATAGGCTGTACGGGGCAAATATTTCATGAAGTAAATTCCATACACGAGAAATTGGAATTCTAAATACAAATACACATGAAGGCACGTTGTTACTCTGTTTGGAATGCAATAACGGGATGAACTAAGAATATTCTAGCCTGTATTTAAATAGGTATATAATTTAGGGAGCATTTAACCGACTCATATTAGCAAATAGCAATATTTATACTATAATAATAGCTCCCACACCGGTTTCGGTGACGGTGGCGGGTTTAATTGAAACCGGGCCAGATACGCAGGAGTAATTTTATAGTGCCCAAGTGTGTGCGCAGAACACAAGAGCACTCTCTATTCCTTTACTCCCATAATCCAGTGGGACGGCAGACCGACATGACCGGCGAGAGATCAGGCCCAGAACCGACTTTTTACATGCCCATCCGGCGCATGGATCATCTTACTTGTCAGACAATCAGGTGATCAGCCTGCATTGTCCTAACCAAACTTGGAAATATCATGTTCCCAACGCGGGAATCGAACCCACGACCTCCGAGTCAAGAGCCGCGCTCTATACCACTAGACCACGGAAGCATCTAGTGGTATAGAGCGCTACTATTATACTATAATAGTATATGGAAGAGCATTTTTTGTGATTTGTATGAGCTAGCGCCCCAGTGTCATGAATTTTCCTATACTAAAGTAAAAAGTAACTCTTTCAGTGCTGCTACTTTTATAGTGAACTCTACACAAGACTCTTAATAATCTTAATAATAATTATTATCACTCAGGTTTGTTACACCTGCATACAAAGGAGATCGCTTCTTCCCACTTGCGTAGCAACCTAAGCCCCGAAAATTTCCACAACACCAAAACATAGTTAATCCAATACACTATAAATTCCCCCACAATATTCGTCCCCTTTATTAAATCCACAGATGCACCGTGCCCCTTCATTCAAATCAGAATGGAACCTAATACCCCATGTAATTGTCCGATTCCTGCCCCAGTGGGAGACAACCGTGACAAATGGAGTAGGAAATCTCATTACCCACCGAAATTTCACTTATTACCCCCACAAATAAAGTTATGTGACTCAGCTCGTTCTGTATCTATTAATCTTTTGACAGGACCACGTAAAGCGTTAAAATGACGAACGAAAAATTATCAGAATCGACGATTACGATACTCTGATTAAAGTTACACGCATATTAATTTTCGTGGGAAAAAGTATTTTAATTTGAAATTCACTATGTGACTCCAAAATAAACCTTAATCCTTTGATCGGGGATTCTTGGAAATGCTATTGTATTCTATTGTTGTCGCGATCACCGGTGCTCGTACGGGGCTTGATGGGTTCAACCGAAAATAAATACCTACTCTGTATAAAAGTTAAAATATGCATAGTTTTCGTGGGTATTTTAATTTAGAAATAAGAATTCACTTTGTGTCTCCAAAAAATAAATACCTATAGCTGACTATACAATTTCCTTTTTTGAAAGCCTGTAAAAGAAGGATTCAGTATGAGAAAGATGTGACGCCACGATAGAAACAAAGTTTTAATAATTTCTGTAGCTTCAAAATAAAGTATTAAAATAATTTTAACATTGCAACAGCCTTTAATAAAGCATAAAAATATTCAAATAGAATTTTTATCGGAATGCTCGCTCCTGAGATGAACTTATTAATCCCTTTTAAATTGAAATAATTTTACACATGATAAAAGTTTCCACTCCAACAATTCACGGCAATCAGATTTAGGATTTAAGTCCATATACTAATATTATAAATGCGAAAGTGTGTCTGTCTTTCTGTCTGTCTGATACTTCTCCACGCCCAAACCGCTTAGCCGGTTTTGCTGGGTATGGAGATACTACGAGTCCCAAAAAAATGATACTTTTATCCCCGAAAAATGTACGGTTCCCGCACGATAGAAGGATTCTGGCGCACCGCGCAACAGAGTTGTGGGCGTCATCTAATTGAAAATAAAAACAATCCGAATAATCTGCCCTCGAAAATTCTAAACAGGATTATTTTCTGGCTTCCCGAAATCGGTTTTGCATTTAATGGGGGGTTGTAGATGAATTTGGACCGTCACTGCTACTAATTACGAGCTAAATTGTCTTGGCAGGGTGATTAATAGCCTCGCTCGTAAGTAATGAGTGATTCTGTAGTTGTTGCCTCAACAATTAGAGACTTGATGCGGTTAGCTCGACTATATTTCACCCAACTCAGTATAAAGTTGAGTGTATCTTACTTATAGCAGTAGCACATACAAGCATAGTTTTCAAAGGAGATTTATAACTTGAGTATTGTATGTGTATTGTGCTTAGGTTTAGTAGTGTAAGGTTTCTAGATCGATTTTTTAAGGCATCCATTAGACGGCAGGTTTTGCTGTCAGTTTTACCACAGCCATGACTGTGACTGATGGATAACCTACCGTGTATGAGCGTGACTGACGGTTGCATGAAGCTGATTGATGAAAATCTAGATATTTTGATTTTTGCTTCATGCAACCATCAATCACGAATTTTGAGTGAGTTTTGTCATATCTGACAAAATTGGAAAAAAATTAGAAACGTATAAGTACATTTGAAAATTTTGGCTTTGACTGACACAAAACTGAAGAGAATTGAGTGACCGTCTAATACCATTCGTTAGTCCATCAGTCAAACATAATGACTGACGGAATTGACTGACGCTTGCATGCCGTGTAATGGATGCCATACACAAGACCCCCTACAAAGATTTTTCGCGGTATACATGCGTCAGCCATTGGTGGTGTTAGATTATTTTCGTTAACCGTTTTAACTAATACAAAAACTCATTTTGATAAGTTCCAACTAAAACTATTTTGTTTCTACCTTACTCTACTTCTAAGGGTCAATTCAGACCGCAAAGCGACGAGGCGAGGCGCGGCGCGGCATTTAATTTGCATGGATTTGACAGATTTAAATTGCGTGAGACGTCTTGCGAATTTGTCAATTTCATATTTAGAAATACATCTACGCGTCGCGTTGCGGTCTGAATCAACCCTAAGGGCCATTCATGAAGTATGTCACACCTAAAGGGGGTCGAGCCTAGGGGGTGACATATTTGTGTGACATTAAGGAGGAGGAAGGGTCCTAAGTTTTGTACCATAACGGAATATATTGCGGTGACTTTCAATTTTAGATGCCAAACTGAAAATTTGTTACGCCACACTATAGGGAGGGGAATCTCACCAATGTGACCATCTGTGACAAGGAGGGGAAGGGGGGGTCTGAATATCTTTAAAATCGTTTAACATACTTAGTGGATGGTCCCTTACCTATTCTCAAGACGTAATTACCCGTGTAACCTAACCTAACGCTATCTGTTCACGGTCGCCTGGCCAAGTATGCACATTAACCAACACGCAACTCGCGAGCCTAACTATGACAATTTATCTCGTGTTCACTCTTATCAGCTGATCGTGGTTCATATGTGACTCAGGTCTCAACAATGTAGAGCCATTCGATTAGCGCTTTAAGTAGAATAGAAGAGTTTCTCAGAAAATGTGCGTACTCAACATTATGTAATTTAAAATCTTTATGAATTATTATAGGTCTACCAGAATCTGATGGCATAAAGTGAGAAAAGAAATTGATTTTAGCAATACCGTGGTAATTGGAATAAAATATTTTGATCCTCTTTTTCCTTATAGCGGCTGATTTTGTGCGTGAAACATGCAAATATAAAAATTTGTCCAATGATCAAGGACATTTTTTGAAAATCTGCCATCCGCCATCCGAAAGAAGAAATTCCGTAACGAAAAGAACCTAACACTCAGACCGGAACCGCGGTGTGCGGATTAAAGCTTAAAACAAACCTAAGCGTCAGTGACAGGGGACGCGGTACGCGATACGGGAGCGTCTGCAACGCGAAACTGGCCGGGCACACCTGCGCGACTACGGTGCGAACCGTCAAACGTTAATATCATGACACAATCTATCAAAACGTATGTACAAATCAAAAATCATAAACTAAAGAGTTGTAGAAAATAATATAAAAAATGGTTTTAAAAAAGAAGTCTAGTTATGTAAACTTCAAAACACGCGTCTGACAACTTGACGCGCACGTTCCGCTTACCGACGCGAACATCCCGCGTCGCGGTCGTGCAGGTGTGCACGGCGCCATAAGATTACATGGGCAGCGTCCGCCGCGCGGTAGACGCTTCCGCTTCGCAGTCGCTTTGGTCGCGTAGGTTTGTGCAATCCTTAATATTCTATGTACAGTGAACTGTATTTAGAACAATTAACTGTTTTTGGTGCTTAACTAAAAACCGAGCATTGAATAATTAGTTGATGATATTTTTCTTCTGACTTTTCTTACCTCTTTGTACACAGTGAATAGAAAGGAAATATTCTTATCTGACCTGTGATCTGTTATTGCTTCCATTGCGGGTGGTGGTACGGTAATGCTGACAATGACGACTTCCTATTTACCATTTCCTATTACTCCAACTCTGAGATTTCCCAAAACAAAAAGAAATTCCATTTTCGAAAATGTTACTCGACGTAAGCTGAGGAAGTGTGAATTGAATGACTAAAGATATTTATACAATAATATGTTACAGCGATGTATTCACGCTAGATGTCAGCACCAGCACAAAAAGTAAACAAAAAGCGCCCTAAGCGTATTTTTTTCTATTCAATGTTCGTTAATTATTGTAATATCATCGTAAGGGGCAAAGGGCACAAAGTGTAAAAACTCTTGATTGGTCGATAGAGCTTTTCGTTATTATTTTACATCCTTCAAAACATACTTACGAAAAACAATCACCTTTTACCGAAGTCAGGTCTTATCTTAACACTACCTCAGTAGATTCTGTATGCCGTTCATTCTTCCATTATTTATCCTCATCAGGGTGCAGCGCTGCACTAAATTACTGATTCCCAGCCACAGCTTGCAACTTTCTAACTCCGTCGAACATTCGAGAACAGTTTTAATTTAACGCCATTTTTACGCTTGTTACTTTATTTTCTCTCGTTCACTGAACGCTTCCATTGTAGTCGAAAATGGTTTGACAATAGTTTCGTTTTTTTACTTTCTCAAATTCCTTGTAATGTGATCCGAAATCGTCTTGAATTTTTGTTGCCGGCTATCTCAATTTCAAATCTTTATTGGATATACAAAATAAAATTACGAGTCACAGGCGATACTGTTTTAAGTTAGTTTAATAAGTTTATTTCTCCCAAAAATTACATACTTATGCAATTTGTGGGAGACTTGGAGCCCAAACTAAGCCAAGGCCTGTAATCTGTATATTGGTAATGTTTTATAAGTTTTAGGTACATAATATATTAACCAACACGAATCATTTAAATATTTTGAATTCCAATTTTTGAAATGTAGATTTTTTAAGCATTGTAATTGTGCTCTTTTTGTAGAATGTAGTTGAAAATATTAACCTCTTACCTTGCGTCTAGACACGTGAACTGAACGAAAGTTCCGAAATGGAGGGAGAGTAGAGTGGGGGCGAACTCTCTACTCGGTGAAAATTTTTGTTTGTTCTTCTTGCTTCGTTTTCAAATCTGCCAGCAATCCTAGAAATCGACCCATTTAATACTAATACTAAAACGTAACGGTTAGCCTGGGTGTAAAAATGTGCTAATAAATCTATATCTTAATTAATTTACTGTTATAATATTATTATCATTTCGTTTTACGAGCGAGCCAAAACGGTATGACCAGTCACACATTATATCACTCCCGGTTTGCGGTAAAATAGCTTTTTTTACTTTAGATCATAACTTTTATGTCATTTTACGGTGACATTAAATCTTTATTGTCCATTTCGTGCATTTATGACCTCGGCTCACAATAAAAAAACTCACTTACGAGATCTTGAGGCCACCCATTCGGTTATTTTTAATTTGGAACGACCAGATGTGACCAGTTACTTACAGTCAGTTTTATTGTAGTTCTCGCTACTATTTCTATGTTATATAACGCTGGTAAATTGCGTCATATATAAGGTATAATATAATTTTTTACAGTAGAAACTGCCAAGTAACTTACGAACACACTCCAGAAATACTAATTTCTTTTTTTGTCTTGCAATAAAGGTGATGTTTTAAATGATTTATTGTTAGGAATCTTGTTGATGTCATAAGCTTTTAACTAAATTATATAACATCGGGTATTCTTTAGTTAATCGGCTTTTTCACTAGAATTGAAACGTATATAATTATATTTATAATAACCCTGAAAGAGATACCTTTAACCTTTAACCTTTAACCTTTAACATTTTAAATAGGTTAAATACAGATCGCTATTCTAATCGGCATTTCGTATAAGTTTATAAATTCCAGCTATCGGGATCGAAGTATTCTAACACTGTTGAACTCTTCTGGGTTAATTTTGAGCACGAAGGCAAAAGTTTGTTGTAGTTTACTAATTTGCAGTGCGATATGGACGAAGTTCGTCGCGTAATCCAATTTTATAGACCAATAAACAGCTGATGTCGCTCCTGTCTTGACTCTAATTACTGTGTGGGTGCATTGATGTACCATGTAGGGACGTCGCACACAAAATCTTCCTGCGTAAAGTCGCGTTTAGAGGTTCGTGACGTTTAGACGTTCTCCTAAACGCTATATAGGTTTTAGGTTCCATGATAATCACATAAAGCTTACTTTTATAGATTTTCATAAACACCACGTACGCGGAAAAAAACGCTATGTTATATAATAATATATGCTATGCTATGTTCCTTCTTGATGCTAAAGCCGCTAAATCACTTGTGCTATGTATGTAAATACTTTGAGTCTCTGTAAAAGACATACCTAGGATAGTTTTCTAAAATAACCCTCCCGGCAGTCGGGTAAAAATGTACGGTTGTTTGTCGTCGCTGTTCAAAATATCACTTCCGCATATTATTAGAATGGATTGCGATTTGCGACATCTCAAGATGGTATTCAATGTTTAAACTCAACACGAAACAGTTTGTGAGGGCCATCGGTGAAGACGTACGTGTGTTTTGGGAACTATAAACGGGACTTCTTTAGAGAACGCTGAAGGCTGAGAAAAATTGCTTCCAATATTACACCTTAAATTGTTAGGGCTGTTTTGGGACATATTTTATTCGTTTACTTTATGAGATATTTTTTCATGCATATTTAAAATAATTTAACTTATTTTTTTGTGTTGTACAAGAATGGGTATTGTGAAAGAATTTCCTCATTCATCTAAGTACTTAATTTTGCCCCAAAAGTAGAAAAAATGTTCACGAATAGGATCCGAAATAGCTAGACCATTTTTTTTTAATTTGCATGATTTTTTTCATAACAAATTAACAAAAATATTTTCAAAACAAAGTGGTTGAAATAGGGTATCAGATATTAACGTTTGCTTCGATTCACGTCGAAGCATATAGACTACTTTTTGTTACAGAAAAATGTACAGTTTCTGTGAGATAAATTTCCTTTTGCAGATTTCTGGGTAACAACTATAGTTTTAATTCAATTTACAAACCGACAAAGCCAGAAGTTACCTGATACTCACAAATTCGTGTCAGAGAACACCAGCGACGATTTCCTCACGAACCATTACGTCCATTAGCTGTAGAACTATCGCAGCGTCCGCGTTCTGTGATTTAGTTACCAACTCCCGAACTGATTACGCGGCATCTATTCGACGTCTTACAAAACTCCCCGTACATTAGGACAGGGTAAGGCTGGGTACAGGATAGATACTTGGAGAACGCGTTACTGTATAGTGTAAAAAAATGACGTATGTTTTGACTAATTATTCTAGACTAGCTTTTTTGCGGTAGATTCTATCGTATCCGCAACTCTGCCTGAGGCCGTGTTTCCACTGACGCGGAGAGGAGTGGAGCGGAGCTTAGCGGTGCCGAATGACCAATCACCATGCTCGAAATCTTCGCTTCGCTTCGCTGTCATTCCGCTGGAATAGCACGATTGGTCGATTCGGGCACCGCTAAGCTCCGCTCCGCTTCAGGGAAAACGCACCCTTAAGCGGGGAGTGGAGCACCATGGGGTTTTAGTGGGCAGACTCTACTGGGGAGTCCCACATTAACCCGGCCGAATCCGCCGGAGATGCGTAAAGCATTTCCTCATGTAAAAAAAGACTAACGTCTCTGAATTTTAAAGGTGCTCTTGAGCGTGCAAGATGATTACTATTGCGGATATCACAATTTAAAGTTGTGCAATAATAATAATAATATCTATGCACGCTTCACACCACGTCAGTCTGGCCCCGTGGTAAGTACCAGGACTTGTGTTACAGGTACTAGACAACGGAAATATGTTTAATACTTTAATACTATACATATATTTAAGATTTTTATAATATGATACACATATTTAATACACATCCATGACCCAGGAACTTTATAAACTTTATGTTCCGTCGGCGGGACTCGAACCCGCTACCTCCGGCTTGAGCTACCAACGCGCTCACCACTGCGCCACGGAGGTCGTCAAATGTAATGTAATAAATGATTCTTAAAAGGACGCAATATTATATTATACCTATAATAATGAATGCTGTACACGCCTATAATTGACTTACACATAAGAGTATGTTCTAGTTTAAGTATATTTAAATGTATTTCTGTGTTCTGCTGTTGGCGAGTCTAATAAATAAATAATATATCTCGATCTATGATTCAAGTGCCTTACTTCCAAGCTAATTATTATCAACGAGTTTATTGCACCGCGCCGGTCCTTCTCGCTGGGTAAGCTTTGAACCAGTTGTAGGCATTGTTTTAGTTAGGCAATGTATTAGGCACTCAAAAAGTGTTTGGTATAAAATAATATTCACTCTGATTTTAATTTTCGGTCTAATGTAAAAGTAACGTTAACTAAACGCAAATGTGTCCTCAGCCTTACACTATCGCCTCACATAACTCCAACTGCTTGAACAATGAACATTTTGGCTTTTGGCATGACTTGGCTCGCTAGCACATAATGTCGCCTCTTTTACTCATACTTGTAAAAAAAGAGATAGCTTTATGTGGATTTTGACAACCTAAAATTCCTCAACTCATAAACTTGAAAACAAAATAAATTATTCAGTATCTCGTCGTCGTTACGTTTATAATTTCTGCCTCAACTAACCTTGATTGAGATGAAATCAGCAATATCTGTATAATAAACATTTAAAACGACTAGGAATTATAAATTCAATTTATTACTATGTGTATTCCATAAAGTCTATAGCAGCCTTTCCCAAAGTGAGCGATAACGCCCTCTTGTGGGCGCTGAAGGTCTGAAGAGGACGGTGTGGGACCCAGAAAAAAAATGGGGGCGTTGTGTAGAGGCTTGGGGGTGATTCACTC
This sequence comes from Lysandra bellargus, assembly GCA_905333045.1. Classification (NCBI taxonomy): domain Eukaryota; kingdom Metazoa; phylum Arthropoda; class Insecta; order Lepidoptera; family Lycaenidae; genus Lysandra; species Lysandra bellargus. The sequence goes on along the minus strand of HG995327.1, from coordinate 9,196,504 downwards.
ATTCATCTTAATTAATTGAAACAATGGGAGCGCTAAAATATAATTTGTTCTTAAAGTGGGCGGTAGACAGAATAAGTTTGGGAACCTCTGGGCGTACAATTATAATTGAAGACGTAGGTGGATAAAGTGAATAAGTAACATTTTATAACATAAGGGCAGTTACTAATTTTTTCCCTTACAATTCAAACAAAACTTGTAAATTACTTATATCCATGCCAATATTGTAACTGGCTACACATAAAATCCACTCTTATAATTCAAATTATTTTTCTGGTCCCAAAACCTTCATTTAAGTATGCAAAAAAGTCAATTTTCAAATTTTTAGCTATTCAATTCATTTTATCACGCCTTCAATTATACCTAGTCTATGACTGCTGGCTTAAATAGTCAGTTTTAATCATTGGTTTTAATATTATAGATTCCGAGGATTTCTGTGTTAAGATATTTCAGTAAAGCCTGTTAAAGTCGAAAATGTACCACAATAGCGTTGATTAATCGATTAACGAGACTTAGTTATAATTAAGTTTCGCGGTCGTTCTATATAACTTCCCTTTCATCTCAATGTGAAATAACTTGTAAATACCACGAAATCATTAAGTTAAATTTAGTTAAGCTAAGATTTATTTATACAGTGTGTAACAAAACTAAGTGATACTACTTTAGGGTGTGTATGTGTCCCTTACATAAAGTTCACTGTGAAAGTAGCAGCGCTGAAAGAGCAAATTTTTTGTGATTTGTATGAGCAAGCGCCTCCGCATTATGAAATTTTTCATACAAAGGTGAAAAAAACACTCTTTCAGAGCTGATACATTCAGAGCGAACTCTTTAGTGTACCCATACACATCCTTAAGTATTATCACTTACTTTTGTTCCACCATATATAAAACTAGATGACGCCCGCAACTCCGTTGCGCCAAAATTCGTTTATCGCGCGAGAACCGTACATTTTTCTAGGATAAAAGTGTCCTATGTTTATTTTATTTACTTATGTGTGGTCTGTACTTTGTACCCGGTATGCAAGTGTGTGAATGCTGACGCGTGCGAGTTGTAATTGTGTATGTTAGATTATATGACGTATAACGATAAGTTAATGTTTCAATAAATAGTTGGTCTACCACTCTCGAGCCTTTCACTTGTGCCCTCCTGCTACTGCTCCGAAGTCTACGCTCCTAGTGCTCTACTTATATACTATATTATACCACAGTGACATAACACTTATGTCCTTTCCCCCGTGTTATAAAATGTATCTCTATACCAAATTTTAGCAAAATCGGTTCAGCGGTTTGAGTGTGAAGAGGTGAAAGACAGACAGTCACACTTTCGCATTAAGTATAATAATATTAGTATGGATCATCATAATTTGCATGCTTATGCAGATTGCATAACTACATGGATATAATACGCCATAAGATCCTTGAAGGACTGCGCTGGAGGACATTATGCGGAGTCGATGAGCGTCAATGCTAAGGGGGCGTTAACTACGTGAGGACTGAGGTGTTCTAGGGCGAGAGAGTCAAAGTAAATCTTTCCAAATCTTACTTTCGGGGGAGGGGGGGTCAAAATATCCACAAAAATGCCTCAAGCAATTAACGCCTAAGCAATATTTCACTCAAAATAACACCACCACCATCCTCAACAAAAATTATAACCATCATGAAAATATCTACGGTCAATAATACAATAGGGATGATGACAAGGTCCAAGACTAGCGAATTTTGTTAATAAAATAAAGAAATCACGGTAAAAAATAAGTGTTCTCAAAATTTCAGCTTGATAGCATTTGTATTTTTTTTGTTATACGCCTTCAAAGTTGGATAATCAAGTCGATTTTTTTAAATTTCTTAATATTTGTATACCATTCGATAACTTATGCAATTAAAAACAACTTTTGTTATAAAACCACTTTCATAAACGCAATATTTAATATACCTACCGAACAAAATTCTCTCCCGATCCATACAAACTACGAAAGAGTGACGTCAGTCTTTCGTAGCACTTTGTATGGAGCGTTTCGGGCAGGTCTATTTTATGAGATATTTGAGATTGTCATATCTTGGTGAATTTTTAAGCTTTCAGAGTCATTCTTTCAGCGATGTTTCTAATTTTCAAGGGTCTTTCAATTACCAATAAGAAAAAAAAATAGTCATCATGCCTATTAGGCCGCATTATTTTTCTGAAATAGCCAAGTCATCAATTTGTATTTTTAAAAACCGCCAACGTTAATTAATACCGGGAGGAAATAGAAATTATTTTTTCAAATAATCATTTATTTTTCCGACAAAAAAATAAAATAAAACCGCGTCGCAACACCGCGTTTATTAATTAAACAACTGGGTTAATAGTTGTTATTAACAGCCCACCGATTTTTATGCCTCCTTATATTTTATTTCTATCTCATCATCGATGATATCTTTAGATTCAAGGTCTTTGGATCCATTGTGGATGATTAATACAGTACTAGATGATGCCCGCAACTCCGTTGCACCAAAATTCGCTTATCGCGCGGGAACCGTACATTTTTCTGGGATAAAAAGTATCCTATGTCCTTTCCCGGGTCAAAGTATCTCCATGCCAAATTTCAGCAAAATCGGTTCAGAGGTTTGAGCGTGAAGAGGTAACAGACAGACAGACACACTTTCGCATATATAATATTAGTATGGACTTTCAGAGCGAAGTAACTACTCCTCAAATACTTGTAGTGCCTGCCGGACAAGATTTTAAATGCCAGTATAGTTGCCCAAGCGCATACGACATTCTCGCAACATAGTCGGTCTAGTCTAGAGGAATGAGCACGTCAATACGTCTGGGACTAACCATGTGCGTATTTCCTTACTACGTGTTCCTTTACCGTACGAGCATCCATATTATGTACTCGAGATCTGAAAATGTTTATTGGTACACGCCTACACCCGAGATCGAACATGCACCCTCTCGAGTGCGACCCGAAGGTCTACCCACTAGGCCACGGACGCTCACTAGATAGACGGACGGATCATTAGATAGATAAATGTAGTTAATAAGGTAGATAAGAACCCATGTGACCTAGTAAGCAGGACTAAATGAGTCCGGAGTCTTAAGGGTTCACATTAAAACGTGATGAGGCTACTGGCTAAGCTGCCTGTTCCAAATTGTGATAACACATTTAAAAATGCATCACGTAGCCTAATGTCGGCACTACAAATAGGCGAACGCGTTGGCCAACGCGTCGGCCCAATGTGTAGAACAGGCGTTCGCGCGTTCGCGGTAGGTATTTAGACGTTGGCCAACGCGTTTGCGAGCTTGCCGCGCGGTGTCGGAATGATCAAAGGAAATTTGTCGCAAGGCTTGCGTTCCATCCACACATAGGCCGCGCGATCAGTTCGCCCGGAGCAGCGCTGTAGAGTGCACGTTTCCTTCTTGTGGCGAATTAACATCTAACTTGACGAAATAGCGAACAATATAAGTATCGAGTAAACATTTAAATTTATTGAGTTAACTATCAGAGTAAATCTTCCTGTGGAACAAAAAAATCATATCAAAAGTGCTAAAAAAATAAGGTTCTTGGACATGCTATTTTACTCACGATGTTTTTTAGGGTTCCGTACCCAAAGGGTAAAAACGGGACCCTATCCCTAAGACTTCAATGTCTGTCTGCTTTTCTGTCTGCCTTTTTGTCCGTCCGTCTGTCTGTCTGTTTGTCTATCTGTATGTCTGTCTGTCTCCAGGCTGTATCTCAAGAGCCGCTACAGCTAGATTTCTGAAATTTTCACAGATTGTGTAAGTACTTATATATCTGTTGTCGCGATTAACAATAAATATACTAAAAACAAAATAAATTAAATATTTAATAAAAAATAAATAAATATATATTAATCATGATAATTATAATTATAAGATAATAATAATTATTATAATGTAATTATAAGCTGTGAATAAATATACAGCTGCAGCTGTTAGCGACTCAGCATCCATTTCGAATCCGTCCGCACATTGGCGCGATCCAAAGCATACTGAATGACCTCCCAATGTGTGGATTACTCACAAGCGCCGTTGCAAACGCACCGCCGTTCGCGTTGGCCAACGCGTTGGCAGTGCGTTCGTCTATATGGGGAGGCGGCTTAACATAGGGGTCGATTTACGTCGCAACGTTTTGCAAATTCAATAGACATGTAACATGTATGTTTTCATTCTGAGAACATATCACAAGGTCAATTTGACTTAGATACTTTTTCTACATAGGCCTGTCTCACCAATTCCTGATAAGTTCCGGATAAGCTATTCACCACTGAACTTGACAAATGGAGTATGGAGAATCTGTCAAATAAGTTGTGGATAGCCTATCCGGCTCTTTATCAGAAAGTGGTGAAACAGGCCCTTAGAATATAATTATTGTGATCACCATCGAAACAAAGCGCCCAGACCCAGCGAATAAAGTTTGGGGAGTTAGGCCCCTGGAATATTTTATCTGCGTCAATTCTAAAACTGACTCACACCTACAATTATCTTCCAAGAAGCAGAAAACTCGAAGTTGTATAATTTTCCCGGAGCTTTTATGTTAACGGGCGACAAGGTGAACTTATTCAAAAGCTCTTTGTCCGAACTTGTAATGGCCGCACGTGAATCTGAAGGTTCAGTGAATAAATACATTTTTTTCTTTGAAGCTTTTAAAGCCTGAGCTTTTAGTTCTGTCTCTGTAGTGTCTATTCCGTTAGCATCTCTGTAAAGTATTTTTTATTTTATTACAACTAGCTCAGGTCGATACAATATATCACAAAAAAGCTACCAAGCTAGTTTGGCTACTGCCTAAGTGGTCAACTAAAGCCTATAATATAATATACTACTATTGACCAAAGTTTTAATAAAATAGATAGATTTTACGTAGAGCATTAACCAACCAACACATTCACAAAGCTTATAATATATTTTGATAATTTATTCAGAAAAAAAATCTAACTTTATTATCCCTAAACGTTTATAAAATAAAACCATTTTTCTAACTCTCGGCAAGTGAGAAGTAACGATGACAGTAGACACTAAACTGCAAAAGCTTGTTAAAATAAACTGTGATTTTTGTTTAGTATGTGCGCAATAAATCGTCAGCTTTAACCACAGTTCAAGATTTATGTTTGAAAAAATATTTTCTAGTTGAGGCTGTGACGCAGATCGCTCGGTGCCATAGACATAAGAATATTAGAAAAGGCTTATTTCTCCTTTATTAGTGGGCCCTTAAACGATAATTTTATTGTGCAATATCATTGAACAATAATAATGAACAATTTATTTTACAATAAGATACATAGCTAATCTATTTTGTTGGGGGGAAATTTAATATAAAAGCAGGACAAAGGATGACATTATATTATCTTATTTAAATAAAAATTACTTAAAAAACTGTGATTAAAACTTTGGACTAACTTAACTCATAATATACTTAATCAAAACACGATTTAATTTAAGTTGGCGACTAACCCAAAATGGTCGAGTTTATATTTCATTTTTATACTTGAAAATAAGCCACGAATAGTTTCATTTTTTAAACATAGATTATACCCAACAAACAAACTAACCTTATAAAATTAACTCAATAAGGTCTAAACTTGTTATAACAACATGATGATTAACAATAAGTAACATTGGCATAATGAATGCTCTTTTATAAAAGAGCATTCATTATGCCAATGTTACTTATAATGGCACACTATTAGGAGATTTGGCTAATATTACCTTTATTCTTATAAATTGGTTGGGTAAACGTTAATAACTCTAATTTATACGGCAACTATAAGGCTTCGAAATATGTTCATCTTTAGTGGCAATTTACATTGCTTTTAGCCTTATAATATTCAAAGACATATAAAAGCTTTTAATATGGTCAATTATTCTTATAAATTACCATATTAAAAGTGTTTAAAGCATTATAAGTTACAAAAATATTAAAAGCATTATAAGTTACAAGGTAACTTATAATGCTTTTAACTTATAGGGGAATTTAATAAGACATTTCTATCCAACAAACGAATCCTAACATTTTATATGACCTTAACAAGGATGAAAGCAATCCACATTTCCTTAAACAGTGATTATAAAAGATATTATTCTCTTTAAGGTTACATTAAAATGCTTTACATAACTAAATTCGCCATTTTAAACGTACAACAGATTGTGTAAATTTCTTGCGGAGCGGAATGATCGGCCAAGTGCGAGTCGGACCTGTGCACGAAGGGTTCCGTACTTTCATAGAACAAAAAAAGGCCAATTTTTTTTTTAGTTTTTAGGCCTTTGCGTAAATTTCAGGTGCATACCTGTTGACAAGCAATAAAAGCGAAAAAAACATGTTTGCTGTATAGGAGCCCCTTAGATATCATATGTATTAATTTTATTTTGTTTTATGTATTTGCTGTTATAGTGGCAATAAATGCATACAATGCCGACAAATTTCAAAATTGTAGCTATTGCGGTTCTTGAAATACAGCCTGGAGACAGACAGATAGACAGACAGGCGGACAGGTAACGAAGTCTTAGTAATACGGTCCCGTTTTACCCTTTGGGTACTGAACCCTAAAAAGGGATTCAAAACTGGAAGAAGTTGAAAAGGAGCGATGGTTACAGAATAAAAGTAAAAAATAAAACAATTAATTTGATAATCACATATTTTTAGTAATATTTCAAACTTAAAATTAGTGCGCAAAAGTGAGCTAAAGTATGCTTATAAAGAGGTCTCTTTCGGCCAACCCAACTACAGTGGAAAAAAAAACATTTTTATATATAATATACGGGAATAACACTAGCTAGGTGTAATTTTGTTAGTGTGAAAGGAACCCTAACGATATGTAAAATGGCGATATCATAAGAAACAATTGATGCCGTCTTAAAGTCTTTACTCTCATAGACTCCTTATAGACGATGTGTGAATCCTGTTGTTCTTTTAAAAGCACTGTATATAACTTGACTAAATAATTAATGACGTTTTTAGCACAAAAGCAGCTTAAATTCAAGGGCGAGTTGATACCAAAACACACAGCGTATCACATTTTATCATGCATTTTAATTCCCATACACTTTTCACTATAAACGAGCGCTAAATCAGGTAAATAAACTATACATAAAATAATTACTTATCGTTTACTTGACAGTAAAATGGCTGACGTTACTATTTCTTCTCCAAGCTGTTGCGAAAATGTAAATCACTTTAAATGACGGCAAAAAGGGCAAACGAAGTTTGACTCCCTTGTATCGGACAATAATATAACACGTATAAGGGTGATCACCCGTATTAACGCTTTCTATAAGTTTCTTATAAGTTGTAATACCTTGTTCTTGGTCATTATATAACACGTATAAGGAAAAAAGCGGACAATAAAGCAACTATAAGGAGGGTATAAGGTTATTAATATATTATCCTTATAAATTGTGCCCAAATGCACCCTTATTAGCGATAATACGACTCCTATAAGAATATTATTTTTGGCTATATAAGCCACTACAAGACCAATTTTTGTTAGTTGGGTAGATACTACATTATATTTCCGAGGATCCGACCTATAGACTAGCACGAGTCGGCGCATGAGTACCGGAAACTATTCCACCTCAATTTTTTTATGCGATCCTCTTCAAATTGCCGTCCTGATGATATAAATGCATGTTGCCATGGTGCAACCCGGTGCCATATTGTTTAAACAAACATTGTTTAAACAATTGCAAGGAATTGTTGTTTTTCAACCGGACAATTTTTTATATTCTTTATTAAAATACCAATAAAAAAGGTCCTATGACTTTTTACGATAAAGTTAATATTTTGAAAGATATGAATTTTTAAAGGTTCGAAAATCTCAAATTTGGGTACATTCGACCCATGAAAAATATATTTAAAAAAATAATAATGTCTTATTATTATATATTTTTAAACTCTCTATACAATAGTTAATAATATCGTTAGTAGAGATTTAAAAAAATTTCATTGTTTATATCTTTTTTATCTTAGCAAAAGTAGACAAAAAATTGTGTTTTTTTTGTATGGGAGCTCCCCTTAAACATTTTTTTTTCATGAGCCTATACTATCCCACTGCTGGGCAATTATTTTTTAGTATTTAAATATTTTGTAGTAAATTTTGTTTATATATTTTTTAGTGTTTTACTCTATTTTTTAGTGTTTAAATATTTTGAAGTTCATTTTTGTTCAGGAACCTAGGTAATTACTATTTTAAGCTGAAAAATAACTCAAACATGTTAAATACTTTCGTATGACAAAATGATTTTGGTGTTACGTATGTATGAGAATTTCGAGGGTAACCCGGGCTCTTAAGTTTTCACTACAAAAGGTTGATTCACAACTTCGAACCTCACATAATATAATCATAATCCAACTCTATATCGTCTTATGTCTGTATCGGGCAGTTTTTCTTTTTTTTAAGGCCAGAGCCTCGTAACGACAACTGGTGACGAAACTTTCTGAAAAAAAATTCCAGAAGTTAGTTTCAATTTCTCTTATAAGTTTACTAGCTGTGCCCCGCGGTGTTACCCGCGATTAATTAGGTGTGATAAGCTAAACTAAATTGTGTTGTAATAGTATTAGAGACAAAATAAATTGAGTTTGATCATCGGAAACTTCAATTTTGATGATTGAGAGATGGAAGTTTGATAGAAGACATTGTCTGTGATAAGCAGCACTCCTAGGATTTGGTAGAAGATGGGACGAAAATTAATCAAATGACACTCGAATTCTGTATGTTCTGTAGGGTCGAATAAATTCACTTTTATAATGAATAACTTAGTTTGTTTCTAAAAAGGAGAATTAAGACTCAGTACTAATGACGCTACACTGTTTCGTTAAAAGCAACACTACCAATATGGGAAGTTGGAGACGGCAAAATTTTGAAAATCGAATTTTGTTTTATGTAACACTTCTAGGAGAGGGGGCTTGGAGGCACAGCCCCCCCCCCCCCCCCCCCCCCCAAATAGGAGACGGGACGAAAGCCAATGAATCAAATTTCACTCGATATTATCTGTATGTTTAGTTTAGGTTAGAATAAATTCACTTTTATAATTAATAACTTAGTTTGTTTCTAAAAAGGAGAATTAAAACTCAGCACTAACGACACGACACTGTTTCGTGAAAAGCAACACTTTAAGGAAGAGAGTGGGGGGGATTTGGTAAGTAGGAGACGGCAAAATTTTGAAAATCGGTTCAAAAACGGCGGAGTCATCGTTGAACATAAGTAATAAAAAAAATGAACATAACACCTCCTCCGTTACGGAAGTCGGTTAAAAATTTCGCCTATGTGTTAATCCAGGATGTCAGCTACCTCCTTGTAAAATTTTGTCGAAATCGCTTCAGCCGTTTAAGCGTGAAGAAGTAACAAACATACAAACTCACAAACTCACATACTTTCGCCTTTATAATATTAGTAGGATATTTTAGCTCAAGATGCGGCGATTTATCTAGGCTTTTATCTAGACTTTATGTAGGCGTATATAATATGGATCCTTTCATTCTTTCATTCTTTATAATGATCCGATCGAATCAAAACGAGTATGGCTAGGTCAGACCGTGCAAACGTAATTAATAATGATCATACTTTACTATTAGGTATTTCTCTGGCTTGTTTGTATAATAAAACTATTTATAGGTACTATGATATTGTATTGCAGTTTGGTGCCGTAACCACAAAAGTTTTTGCTTTGTGTGCTTTTCTCCAAGCTATTTACTAATAAAATAATAATAATATGCATTGTCCACTCCTATTTACCTTCCTTCCTTTTACGTGAACGTGGCACGAATGGGCCGGCTCGACCGGAGAAATACCACGGGCTCACAGAAAACTGGCGCAAAACTGCGCTTGCGTTGTGTTTCGCCGAGTGAGTGAGTTTACCGGAGGCCCAATCCTCTACCCTTTTCCCCTCCCTGCCCTCCCCTATTTCCTTCCCTACCATTCCCTATACCCTTCCCTACCCTTCCCTACCCTATTACCCTATTCCCTCTTAAAAGGCCGGCAATGCACCTGCAGCCCTTCTGATTCTGCGAGTGTCCATGGGCGACGGAAGTTGCTTTGCATCAGGTGACCCGTTTGCTTGTTTGTCCCCTTATTTCATTTTAAAAATCTATCAAGTGACTTTTCTAGCTTATAAAAGAACAAAACGGCAATTCAATGTGTAAATACATAATAATATTATACTATCAGCTGTAAGGGAATAAAAATTTATGAACCCCCGGTATAAAGTGACTAGTGTAGTTAGTTCCCCCGGTAAGGCACATGTTGCTTAACGACTTTAACGAGATTATTAACAAATTTCAAAATTCGTTCACAACTTTTCCGAGTTACGGACAAACATGCGGAAGTTGAACTTTCAACATCAATCATCATCATGTATAATAGCAACTAAATGAGCATGATAAGCTATTTCCGTTGCTAATGGACTACATAAGTTTAAATTAAATAATTATAAGTTTGTGGTAGTGCTGTTTTACATTTAGGGAAAATAATACCCTTATATTTCCCGACCGTACAGTATTAAGATAACCAATGTTACACTAGAAAAATTCATTCATAAGCTTTATTTTTTGACCCGGGCTATGTAAAGTCAATTTTAGTCGTAAGACTCGTAGTCCGTGGCGTTGACGAAATCTGGCCAAATAACGTAGATACGCGTAGGCGGCGTAGGTATGTTATATTTTGTCTTCAAATAAAATAATACAACAAAAAAAGTAAAAAGTAGACTATTCCTATAATGTTACTATTTTCTAAGGTTTTGAATTCAGAATAACTTTTAGTTATATAACATAAGAACGTTGAAATTCGTTCAATAGTTTTGCGTTAAAAATTAACGGTCACTCGTTCACTGTACACTTCGATGAACCGAAACGATCGACCGCAAATGAATTGGTTTAGCTAATGTTCGTTTCGTATGTTTGCTTTCTAAGATTTATCCCCAACTGTAAAACGACACTACTATAAATAATAAATATAAAACATTTTAAAACCTATATATTATACCTCAAATGGTTTTAGAAACTGTTAATCCAAAGATATAACTTCTGACGAAAACCTAAACTGAGTTTTCTAGCGTGGTGGAAAGTGGCAGTATATTCACACAATCGAGGCGCCTCGCCGCGGCCGCCGGAAAACCAAGCGGCATTCTCTGAGGGCACAATATCAAGGTTTTGACCTGAAATTGACTGCGACGTTTTTGGAAGGAATTTTGGGTTTTCTGAAGTGAATACTTCTTTACCAGTGTTGGGCACACTTTTTGGTATGATTAAAATAATAAATCATGAGACGGAAGGAGGAGTAAAACGCTTTTTCTCACTTTTATCTAAGCCGTTGTTTTAGATGTCTTACGTATCTAAACCGTAATCACCAAGGAACCCTTATAGTTTCGGTCTGTCCGTCCGTCTGTCTGTCCGTTTGTCCGTCTGTCTTTGAAAGTGGAAAAAAATTGTTAGAGTCCAGTGTCTCCCCTTTCTACCAGCTAAACGGTTGCTTCTGTAAATGTGAAAAATTCATGGGAATAGGAAATATGCTGAATGTAAAAGGAAAACTATCACGGCTAAGAAGACTTCTTAAGTTATTGAGTAATAGTCGATCAACTAAAAAAAAATATTCGGCGAAGTATTAAGGAACTTTTCGTTCAAATTCCTTTGAAAGTAACTGAGATGATGATGATGTTGTTAGTAGTGTAAAACACGTTATAAATGTACATTCATTAACCATACAAAAATTTAAAAAATACTAGCGGTACTACGGAACCCTATATTGCGCGTGGCCTGACATGCACTTGGCCGGTTTATTTTTATTACGCAGGGAAAACTCTCAACGCGTGCCTTGGGTTCTATTATTATAGTCCTGAAAAAAGAACTAAAATAGGAAAATTCTCCAGTTTCTAATTTAATCTTTGTAATGTAATATTAATTCCTCAGTTCTATTAAAATTCAGAAATAATTATCTCATTAAATTATCGCTCCGCTCTCTGTATTTTGTTTGTCTCTTGATTAAGCATTTCCATTAAAAATACAATTAAAACGTTAAACGTCCTTGATACAAGAAAAACTCATTACTCATTAGAAGAGGCATTTCCGAGAAGACCTCGCTCAGGAGAATATTCGGTACGATTTTCTTCGCGCGAATTTATTCGCGAGTAAAATAATAATATTCGTATCGTGCGATTTTAAAATACAAATATTGAGTGGTCGTCTAGATTATTGCAATTAGTATTATATTAAAAAAGTGGATAGACGGAATGGATACGTTCGACAACTGTGTAATACCTTTGCCCATCAGTTAGTTGATAATATAACTCGAGAACAAGGGTCAAAAAAATATCCTGCGTTCAGCATGAATTTCGGAGCTAATTTAACTTTAGTACAGTATGTCCTCTTTATTCGTCTGAAACGCTAGCGCGTTAGTACGATTCACTCCTATAATGATTGTACAAAAACCGTGCGAGTAAATTGCTTAGAAGTCGTCCTCTGTGGTCACGGCCTTACGCAATCGTCTTTGATGTACTGTCTTCAAAGATTATTTACCGTATTTAAAATACAATAAACAGTGTAAATAAATTAACATTTTAATAGATATTTAAATAACTTATTTTAAATTAGAAACTGACAATTATTGTAATGATTAACTACTCCAGATCAAAGAATCCAAGAGAGTGTATACTTTATTTTATTTTAACTGGTTAAGGCTGGCCGTAAACACATGTTTGCCGTATTCGATTTTCGAATTCGTTTTCCGTATTCGGAATACCGTGACACTAGTGCAAACGTTCGTTTTTTCATGCGCGAACGCGCCGCCTTGCACTTGAAACGTGTGCCCATTCGGATTTCCAAAAACGTATACAGTATTTTTACGCACGTATACATTAGAGACGCTTGCTTTAATGCGTGATTGGTGGGTGGTGGGCTATAATAAAAAAGTGTGTATTCTATGTACAGCTAAATATTTATACTAGCCAGATGATGAAATAGGTAAGTTACAAGCCTAAGTTTGTTAAAGTTATGAGGAAAATATTAGTAATTGCTCTTATGTTGTAAAATGTTAGTTACCCGGTTCATCCACTCATGTCTTCAATTATGAAAAACCAGCCTCACTTTGTTGTTCGTAAAACTCTATCAGCTATACTTTTTAATCCAGTTGACTACTAAACTAGTTTAAATTTCAACTTTTTTAGCAAAGCCTGCACATGTAAAAGCTGAACATATTATTTTATAAAATGTGTAGCGGATCCAACTCAAGTTTTCAATTCCTTATACGTAAGCGTAACATAAAATTTTTGACGTGGGAGAGCCATGCTTCGGCACGAATGGGCCGGCTCGACCGGAGAAATACCACGTCCTCACAGAAAACCGGCGTGAAACAGCGCTTGCGCTGTGTTTCGTCGAGTGAGTGAGTTTACCGGAGGCCCAATCCCCTATCCTTTTCCCTTCCCTACCCTTCCCTATTACCCCTTAAAGGCCGGCAACGCACCTGCAGCTCTGATGCTGCGAGTGTCTATGGGCGACGGAAGTTGCTTTCCATCAGGTGACCCGTTTGCTCGTTTGCCCCCTTATTGCATTAAAAAAAAATGTATCGTTACCTTCTTCAATATGATGATTTTACACAGTGCCAGGGGTCACCAATTAGTTTCGCTCGGGGTCTGACGTTAGCGGTCCGCACATAAAAAAAAATTAAACAAATGTAATTACGGAAATTACAAAGGAATTTATATAAAAAAAAATGACAATTTTTGTTGCTACATATTCATCAGTATGTCGAGACCGAAATTAATTTTTAACGAAGTTCATCTTCGAACATGCTTGGTCCGCACACAATGAGTCCGGTGGTGGTGGTGGTGGACAGTCCGGATGCGGACCGCGGCCCGTCATTTGGTGACCCCTGACCTAGGCTATAGGCTTCATTTTGTTTTACGCAACTACAAAGCAGCGGTGGCATGGGTCGCTAGACTAATGTAGGTAGAAAATGATCGAGTGTTGGAAAGTTACCTTAATCTATACTAATATTATAAATATTCAAATGTGTGTCTGTCTGTTACATCTTCACGCCCAAAACGCTGAATCAATTTTACTGAAATTTGGTATAAAGATACTTTGAGTCCCGCCTGCCGGGAATGGACAAAGGATACTTTTCGACCCGGAAAAATGTACGGTTCCCGCGCGATGAAGTTTTTGCGCAACGCACTTACGGGCGTCATTTAGTAGGTAAAACATATTTTTCTAATGTGTTTTTTTTATTAAATAAGGGGGCAAACGAGCAAACGGGTCACCTGATGGTAAGCAATTACTACCGTCGCCCATGGACACTCGCAACATCAGAAGAGCTGCAGGCGCGTTTCCGGCCTTTTAAGAGGGAATACGCTCTTTTCTTGGAGGTTTGCAGGTCGTATAGGTCCGGAAATACTGCTGGTGACAGTTCGTGCCAGAGTTTTACAGTGCGCGTATTTTTCTAAAGTGTGTGTTCTTCAAAGTGTAATATCAACCTGGCGATTTCATACTTAACAAGTCCATAGTCTATAGAGCTAATACGCGCAATAGGCTCGTTATGAGCTCGTGTAGAATAGTTAGCGCTACACAAGTCTTCGTTATCGCATCACTATCCTCATTAGCGACGTGTTTATCTATACATTACAGTTTTAACGATATTAACCCTTTGAAATCTTGTAATAAGGAAACACTAAGGGTCTACACAGACGGACCGCATTTCAACTGCAATCCAACCGCAAATTGCAGTTCAAGTGCAGTTTGAATGCAGTTGACACGACTGCAATACGACTGCAATAGAACTGCAAGCCAAACGCACAGTCGGATTGCAGTTCAGTTGCAGTTGGCGTGCAGTCGTGTGAACTGTTTGGTTTGCAGTTCTATTGCAGTCGTGGCAACTGCATTCAAACTGCACTTGAACTGCAATTTGCGGTTGGATTGCAGTTGAAATGTGGTCCGTCTGTGACCTGTGTAGACCCTAAGGCCACGTACACGAAGTCAGCGAGCGGGGCGGCGGCGGCGACGACGACGCGGGAGCGCAGTCATCTGGTTGATTCTGCTATTTAAATGTCTAGGGGATTCATTAAAAGAGTATCCTATGTCCTTTCCCGGGTCTCAAAATATATCCATACTAAATTTCATCAAAATCGCTTCAGTGGTTTAAGCGTGAAGAATTGATAAAAGTAGATAGACAGAATATATACTTTCACATTTGTAATATAAGTATGGATTATATTTATGTACTATCAGAGAAGTTGATTCCTATGCAGGTCGGGGACTTACGTAGTTTGGTTTCGTTACGTCAAACCCAGCTGACAGATCACAATTAACATTGAATTGACATATTCGACCAAATAACGTTGGTCTATTAACTGCATAGGAATCAATTTCCTCGATGGTACCATCGAAGAAACTGATTCATAGGCAGATGACGGACCTACGTAATTTGGTCAGACTGTGTCAAATCAATATTCAATTCCACAGACATAGATGAAGATAGATACCGCATGTCGCTTCATTTGTATGAAAACAAGCGTGTCACTTTTTGAAGTGAAAACTTCTTTAGCAGCGTTGAGCACTTTTGTGGGATGGGTAAAAACTGTGAAACTCGCGTCAGATTCTCATGCTGATCGAAAAACCGTAAGACGGTTGGAGAGTAGTGTTTTGTGTCGAACTCGAACTCGAACTCGAATTGATTGTAAGGGTGTCGATTAATTAAAAAAAATAGATTTTTTTTTAATTTATTTTCATAAAAAATGGGTTAAAAATTTAATCGATTATAAGGGTTTCGATTAATTAAAAAAAACGATATTTTAATAATCGATTTTCATAAAAAATGGGTCAAAAAATGCACAACGTTAATAATCAAGTTTTCACTTCTGCCGGCACTCCCGGAGTGCAACCCGTCTTTTTTTCCTACCACTGGGACGTACCGATGCTAAGAAACGTGTTCATTATCAAAGCCAACGTTTCTATTTGAATTTCTACAGCTCAATACGGCACTTTTAGGCATTTAAGCATTTTTAAAATTACGTGACGTCCGATAGCAGAGTAAAGAACAGACTTTCGAAAGACGAGCATTGCTCGTCGTTTGGAAACGCGATATGGCACGCGAAGTACTATCAAGGAAGTTGATTCATATGCAGATGGCGGACCTAAGTCATGTGGTCGGCTTATGTCAATTCAATGTTAGCTGTGATCGGTCGACTGGGTTTAACGTAACGCGACCAAATTACTTAGGTCCGCCATCTGCATAGGAATCAACTTCTCTGATAGTACATACACATGCGGTATCTATCTTGATCTATGTCTGTGCTCAATTCAGACATGATATTGTCAGAGTAGACAGAATTATAGAGTATGCCGACTTAGAACTGATGTTGAAATTTTTAAATTTGACGTATTATGACGAAAATCGTCGCTAGGGTTGTTGACTTGTTACCTACGAATTTAAAACTATGACATATTCGCTGGACGTGTTCCTCTTTGGTCGTATTGTTGTTTGTGTTTTGACACATGTGATTAAAATTGTCAGAGTCTAATTTTGAAATCTTTATTTTAAATATTTGAAAATAAATTATATCAGCCAGCGCGAGGCACATTCCGTTCATAATCCTAGTGAAACCCGACGAATTTGACAGATATTGAAACCTGTCCGTTTCTTTGCAGTCGAACTACTGGTAGTTATGTCTATTGTGATATTGTGTCGGCTGGGTTTGACATGCGACTAAATTACGTAGGTCCACCATCTGCATATGAATCAACTTCTCTGACAGTACATAAGAAATTAATTTGCCGAAAGCATTGTTCCGGACTTTTTGATTCGACCCCACATTCATGAAAAAATAATGGAGATTAAGCGACTTTTCCTTTTATTATTTTCCCGTTTCGTACAAAAGTTACATGTTTAATGTGCAAAACCGTTATCAAAAGAAACTTGAGTGTGTGGGACGTTACAGCATAGGAAGTGTGGAGAACGGGACTCAGTCAGAGTCCATGGAGTTATTTTATTCAAATTAAACACGGGTTTGCGTGCTGTAATTAGGAATTTTAATCCATACTAATATTGTAAATGCGAAAGTGGGTCTGTATGTCTGTCTGTCTGTTACCTCTTCACGCCCAAACCGCTGAACCGATTTTGCTGAAATTTAGCATGGAGATACTTTGAGTCCCGGGAAAGGACATACGATACTTTTTTTCGATAAACAAGTTTTGGCGCAACGGAGTTGCGGGCATCATCTAGTTTAAAATTAATGGTAACTAAAAGTTTATTGTGCCGAAATTCGTGAAAACCGTACATGTTCAGTGATATAAACTATCCAATGGATATCTTAAAGTATTAGTAGAAAAACCAGTCCAAATGACCTCAAAGTTACGTTCACTTTAGTACTAATTAATTATTATGATGTATTGTCGTATTCTTCTTCTTACTTTAGGGGTATCTGGCAGTGGGAAGCAACTGTCATAAGTATCCGGCAGTGGGAGACAAGATTCCTACAGGTATCCCCAAGAAAATAAGATAAGAAATTGAGCCTTAAGCTTTATCGAAGGATAGGTGGACCTTCAGAACTAGATACATCCTAATGTGTAGCTCTTGCAATATACGAGCGCGCCTAGCCTTTATTTGTAGTTGTAAATGTGAATAGACATTTTCGTTAGTGTGCGTACCTGACGGAGCAGTCAGTAGCGAGCGAGCCATGTACGCGTATATAGATATGGTCACTCACACAACGAAGGGCGCCGCGCCCTCGTAGATTGCAAGAGTTAATACCGCTACCGAAACTCCATAGTAGCTGGTCGATCTTACATCTATAAGGGTGGTATACAGGAAAACTTTCAGCTTTTATAAAATGACGGAAGTCTGGATGTCGCTGGTTCTGAGGCCATAATGCCGCGAATGCTTATTCCAATATTGGCCACGATCCAAAACATTATTGGACAGTATTAATATAACCAAAAATTCATCTTCGTGTAACGCTTTGTCTTTAAAAAATCGTACAACTAAATTATGATGTACTTAACCCAAATTTTAAATTGCAAAATTCAAAATTGGTTATTTCGTATTCTTTTTTCTTGATCTGAAAAAGGAGCAATTCATAACGGATTTCACCGCGGCAGTAAATCATTAGCATTCAAACAGTTCGAGTCTTCCCCCCTCTTCCTCCTTTTCCCCTCCTCCTCTCTTCCCCCTGTAAAAACCTTTCAGGACGCTGTAAAATGTTTATGTTGCTTTCGAATACTTCATTGTAGACATATTAGTTCGCTTTAGTTGAAATAAAACGAGAAAAATTAGATTGTGTTTCGGAGTTGTGTGTAGAGGCTGGTTACGTTTGGATATTGTTTTTCTAAAAGAAATCTTTTTAAAGAGCCTCCTTTGAATCCCAAAATATGTATGTTAACAAAATTTTACCATTTGCCATCCAAGAGTATCCATCGAAATCAAATCCTATCGGAAGGAAAAAGAGTACAAGCTAGGATAGCGTATGAGGAAATATATCGAAAAATGCGTGATGTGGCATAAGATGACAGTGGCGTAACAGTAATTCTTCGGTTCAGCGAAGCGGCAAACTCACCACAACTATACAGGCTGGTAATAAAACTGCTTAGCGACGAAAAATCATAAAAAAGAGAGAGAAAACTAAATAATAATAATATTAAGATATTTAATACACATCCATGACCCAGGAACTTCGAAAACTTTTTGTTCCTCGGTGGATTTTAACCCGCGACCCCGGCTTGAGCTACCAACGCGCTCATCCACTGAGTCACAGAGGTCGTCAAAATAACAAAATACAACCGTAAGATTTAACTATCAAAATAAATCGTCTAGCCTCAGTCTAGCCTTAACCATAACACAATAAGTTGGTTACTTCGTTAAAGTTTCATTTTAATTGAAAAGTTTTTGAAACCGCGTAGAATTTGGAAAAGTTTTTGGCTCAGTAATGCATAACATAATTTTTAAGCTTGTGGGTACAAAATTTTAAAATATTTCTTTATGAATTATTAGAATAGC
The DNA here is from genome assembly GCA_905333045.1 of Lysandra bellargus. NCBI lineage: Eukaryota > Metazoa > Arthropoda > Insecta > Lepidoptera > Lycaenidae > Lysandra > Lysandra bellargus. The sequence goes on along the minus strand of HG995327.1, from coordinate 9,177,539 downwards.
ATAGTCTACGAATATAAACTAAGGAAAATATAAACTAAGGAAATGTAACTCTCATACTATTACCGTTTTAAATTTGCTTCCATTCGAACTGTCATGTAACGTCAGCCTTTATACCGCTCAAGGTCACCTAAATATTGCAAATGTATGAAAAGTGAACCTAAGGTACACTTTTTTGACAAGTATTTTGGAGCATGTTTTTTTGACGGAGTTACTCTTCCTTAGTTTTCATTATTCGTAGAGCATAGTGCATGCGTTTTAGTAAATTATGATGACACAGATATTATTATAATTGCAAAAGTGTCACTCTGTTCTTTAACCGCTGAAATTTTATGTTTGGTACTAAAATACTTTAAATTCAAGGAAAAAACACAGCAAAATTTTTATCCTACAAACGTGCACTTTTTCTAATAAATCAATTTCCCCAAAAATGTGCGAGCAAGATCTAATCCAGTCAATATTTTTTTGGGTAAAACCCACTTACCATGGGTTTTGGGTAAATCATTCTGTATCTCCTAGACGCATCCTATATCTCACTTAACATTAGTCGGCGGAAGCGTCCGGCCGTCTATTAGACTGACAATTGAAACTGCCTGTAGATGTACCGACTACCGACTACCGTATCGCCGCTGTGATTGAGTGTAATGCATCGACGTACTGCACATCATCATGATCATTACAGTTGGTCAAAACAGCTATAATAAGTGAATACAGGGTGTAACAAAAATAAGTAATAATACTTTAGTTAGGGTGTGTATAGGGTCCTTATAGTTCGCTATAGTTCGTTCATTGCATGCATCGTGACATTTTAGAAGTGAAAACTTCTCTTTAAATCTTAATATAAACAGTAGAGTCAAGAAAAGAGCGTATTTCCTCTTAAAAGGCCGGCAACGCACCTGCAGCTCTTCTGATATTGCGAGTGTGCATGGGCGACGGTAGTTGCTTACCATCAGGTGACCCGTTTGCTCGTTTGACCCCTTATTTAATAAAAAAAAAGAAGATAAACTTGCATCAAGATACGTGACCCGTCTGGAATCGTTTGAAAGTCAGTAAAATATCCTAATATCGATATTGACAATCGTCGCAGACATTTTCAATAACCAAAAATAGATCTCCTTCACAATTCATAATAAATGCAAACTCATAACGAATCAGAATTCCGCGATAATCATTCATCGCGAGATTTCAATATCTGAAGTGAATTTGAATTGCCGATCAGTATTAGGATTAAAATTAGGGCTCTCTGTGGGTCGAATTATCAAAGGCGGATTAGCATATTCCAGTAAAAAGTGTACATGTCATGTTTATTTATCAGTTGTTCAATATAGATTGCTTTTTACTTACCTTTGCGAGGTGCTTACATATAAATTGACACTTAAATCTCATGTAAAGGAAAAATTGCTAATAATCATATTCGCCAATGTTTGAGCCTTTGAGAGAATTTAGTTATTTTTTACCTCAAAACTGTATATGAATTTGATGATATCCCGAATTTATTGGAAGCTTTTTTTTCGTTTAAAAATGCCTCCTGTTTTTTTAATGATAATACCTTAATTTGTTTTATGTCAATATTAGATGACGCCCGCAACTCCGTTGCGCCACATTCGTTTATCGCGCGGGAACCGTACATTTTTCCGGAATAAAAAACTATCCTATGTCCTTTGTCGGGACTCCAGTAAGTATCTCCATGCCAAATTTCAGCAAAATCGCTTCAGCGGTTTGGGTATGAAGAGGTAACAGACAGACAGACACACTTTCAAATATTTTATAATATTGGTATGGATATATATAGAGCAAAGTTATTTAAATTAAAGATTTCAATATAAGTATAGGCTTTTGTTAAATTAATTGTAATTATTAATCAATATTATGAGAGTGATATTATAATATCTACTACAATGCATCGCAGATTGTTGAACGACGAAATATATAAAATAACGACTTTCATTATAATAACAGTGCGAAATGAGATTTATTCTGAGGCCGTTATTTATGTAGGTATCGCAAATTATTATGATCCGACAAAATTAAGATTTATATTGTTTCACCATATTCGGTACAGAAAAACAACTCTTTATTTTACCAGTCTTATCTTTAGCAGGAATAAGAATTCAGTTGGCGCGTCAGTTTTATACCTTAACTGAAAATAAATCAGACACTAAATACAATTTAGCACCAAGAACTTTACTATTTGAAATAGCATGTCTAGACAGATAGGCTATTTCTTCTGATTCATAACATTGTGTCTTATTAAGGTTAAAACGTTTGTGTTTAAGCTTTCTCAATAGACAAAGCCGCTCTTAGAAAAAAATAATAGAAGTTAAATTTTTTGATGATAATTTGCTACTGACAAGATTTTCATATTTTAAGTGAAGTTAAACAATCGTTAAATCTATTTAAAAGCAACCTATAATGTATCAATTTCAAATACTTACAATTTTTCTGCTAATACCGCTAACATGGCGTAAATATAAAAAACCTATTGCTTATACCCAACGTGATTGTACCACACACGACGTCCTCCACCTGATCCCTGACTAATTACTGTGCCATTAATATGAGCCCGCACTGACGGCTGAGTGATCGGGGTAACCGGACCGAAAACACACGGCCCGTCGTCTTGATGCGAAACGCTGCCATTAACTCGTTTTAAGGTGACGCCGCGTTAAAGTAAGAAACCGTGTTGGATATGTTTTAGATTGCTTGTTTTCTATGAGAGGCCGGGCCGGCCTCTCATAGAAAACAAGCAATGGAACAGCAAAAAATAGAAAGGGCGTAAGTGACAAAATGGTTTTTGTCGCGTAATTTAAAAACCATAAATACATTTCATAAAAGCTATGCACATATTAAAGTGTATGCTTCAACCAATTTATGTACAAATTTTGGAACCTTAAATCACTCTCATCTCTTGGAAAAATAGGAATCCCTTTTTTTACAGAGGTCTTTTCGATTGATAATTCTGTGTTATAAAAGTTGTCCAAACGTGTTATGCTATGGGCAATTCAAAGACAAAGACATGATGAATACTGACAATGAACTTTAGTTTCTTAGCTTTAGTCATTGCTGAGAAAAATCGGCATCGCTACAGCCAAATTATCAAGGCGTGTCGCCTTAATCTTTAGTTTAGGGCCGCCCCCCGAGCAAACGAACTTGGCCATACATTTGCCGCGTTGCCGAGATCGCGCCAAAACCCTATTTTTACTTATCTTAGTTCAAAATTGTCCTAAAAAAAATTCAAACGGGGAAAATGTAGTTTATGATTATGTCGATCTATTGGCGTGAGTTTAAAATAAAAGTAATTTGTAAATCTTAAGGAGATGCTGAATATATGCTTGAATTTTAATAATTTGGTATTACTTTGGAAGCTTATGTATTTTTATTATAACTTTGTAGCTTTCAGATTATGAGTTTGTAATTCTTTTAATACGGTAAATTACGAAATCTCCGTAGGGAATGCCCTTGAAAAGGACAGGGTCATATTGCCGAGGTCACTTAGCGAAACGCTGGTTTAATTTTTTATCTTCTAGTGACTGACAAAAAGGAGGAAGTTATAGTTTTATCGTGTAAATAATTGTGGGCTTAACCTAAAAACAAGTAAATCGGTGGTGACCAATTTTACATTTTCTTCACTAAAATATGAAAGCATATTTTAGTGATAATGATAACTATGGGGAATGGCGAGAATATCTCCAAATTTGGTGTCAAAATGCATGTTGTTTCGCACTGCTTTAAGTAACTTTAATATTTACTTTTTACTCATCATCAATATACGCACAACCACGATCTTGTCGCGGGTTTAAGGCCCGTATGTTTCACCACCTAATGCATTTTTAATTGAATCAGTCCCGATTGATTTTTCACGAATAATATTTTATAGCTTTCATCACAAAAGGGACCTTCATTAAATTAATTTGCGAGTTATGAAGATATTTTTCAAATTATGAGTTCATTAATTTTTACCTAAAAGAGGCCGGGTGCCATCGAAATTCTCATACGTATACGTAATACCAAAATCATTTTCTCATACGAAAATATTTACTATGTAAAAACGTAGTTAAAATCCTCGCTAAGTTTTTATTCATACGGCCGTTAAAATAGAGCAAGACACTAAAAAATATACAAATAAATAGTAAATTTACTACAAAATATTAAAATACTAAAAAATATTTTTTAGAGTTTAAATATTTTGTACTAAATTTTTGTGCAGGAATCTAGGTAATTAATATTTTAAGCTGAAAAATAACTCAAACATGTTAAATATTTTCCAACGAGAAAATGATTTTGGTATTACGTGTATGTATCAGAATTTCGATGGCACCCGGCCCCTTAGTTATTATATAACTAGATGACACCCGCAACTCCGTTGCGCGAAAATTCGCTTATCGCGCAGGAACCGTACATTTTTCCGGGATAAAAACTATCCTTTGCCTTTTCCCATGACTCAAAGTATCTCCATACCAAATTTCAGAAAAATCGGTTCAGCGGTTAGAGCGTGAAGAGGTAACATACAGACAGACGGACAGACAGACACACTTTCACATTTATAATATTAGTATGGATGCTATCTTTATCTTTTGTTTATCTTCCGTTGAACAGTGGTCCAATTCTCAGCCAAGGTACGACAATTGATCCCCAGGAAGACTAAACTACACTCAAAAGTTACACCGAAACTGTACAATATTACTTAGTATTCTCCTAAGTACGAACAGACCAAACTGTAATCCCCAAAGTTACATTTGTGTTCGAAATAATGTATTTAATTAAATATCATGTACAACATACACTGCGGCCGGAAAGTTTCAAGTGCTCGTGAGCCATTTGAAACGATCGTCGGGCTCTGTGTATCGAGTGTTTCGATTCATAATTATTGCACAGCTTTTATCGCGCGGCGACTAAACGTAAGCATGTAGACTTACTGACGTATTGTAAGATATTAATTAAACACCCCCCCAAAAAAAAACTTTAAAAAGTAATGAAATAATATTTACTGACTTTAAGTTTAAATAATTCCTAAAAGTAAAGTAAAATTTTAGTCCATAACTGTTGTCAAGGTGTGTCGGGACTCGGGGGACCGCCAAGTAAACTACGACAACAGCGACTTTTGCATTTTGTATCGCCATAATAGTCACTGATTCTCTCGATTCGGATAATGTTATGTGAAATCAAACATAGATGTTTGATTGGCGGTCTCCCGACACACCTTGACAACAATTGTGGATGAAAATATTACTTTACTCTTAGGAATTATTTAAACTAAAATTCAGTAAATATTATTTAATTATAACTTTTAAAAGTTTTTTGGTGGGATTTTTTTTTTAATTTCTTAATTTTAATTTTATGCTTTTTAAGCTTGTGCAGAATAATAATTAAAACAGGATTATATCCTAATGAATACCATCTATAAAATATGTCCTCTTGGATAAGGCCGTCAATATGAGCCTAAACATGACACCTCCACTTTGGGTTCATACGGAGCTCAGCTCCTATAGTATCCACTATCCAGGTAATCTGGACTGGATTATTCCAATTTTATTTCTCATATAAACCGGCCATTATTTCATAGTATTATTACTAGCTAACCCGGCAAACGTATCAATATAAAAATAGATAAAAATCTATTCTCGTGCCTAACGAATGTACATCCAAAATTTAATCAAAATCGGTTGAGCCGTTTTGGAGGAATTCGCGCACAAGCCACAAACACTGTGACACTAGAATTTTATATAACTCACTGCCTGAAATAAAAATGATTTGATTTGATAAGAAAGATTTTTAACCGAATTTTTGTATGGTTGCACTATTGCAATTTGTATGTTCTATTTTTCTGTATAAAAATCGGTCACCGATTATTATCGGACGTGGGCGAGCATCCTAAGCTTTAAAACCAAACGTCAGCTTTTACGCACCAAAATAAAACATTTTACACCACAAAACCAACGAATTTAGCGCAAAATAAAATAAAAATACAAATGAATTATAATGAAAGTCGGTCTGTGGGTAGTTGTAATTAAAATCAGTGGTTTCACTGTACTCCTGTTATGGTTCATTCGTAGTTATTTTACTTTTGAGCTTTTTAAAAATGACGCTTATACCGTTGGTATAAAGGTGTTGTGGGCGGTAAAATTGTGTAGTGTACAGACCCCGATTCTCGATCACCAACATAAATACAGCTTCATTGGATCTCGACAAGATCTTATTCGTCAAACTACAGTTTTTTTAGTTTTGACCAATCAGAACGCGATTAACTTTTGACGTTTCATCAGATTTCGTAGTTTATTATAATATTAAGGGTGTATCGAAACCACATCGAAACAGTATCGAAGCTGCATTTTGTTGGATTAACAATAGAATCAGGTTACTCGACGTGTGTAATGCTGACTCCAGAACGGCATTATTACGCTGAGCTACAGTTATTTAGCCAATCGCGATAATTAAAGTGTTTTTCAATATTGTCGACTTAATTACATCAAAAATGTATTTACTGTCAATAAAATCAATCGAAAGTGAACATCTCGACAAGCGCATTTTTATATCGCGAGAGATCTGTAACTTTTCCTGGATAAAAGCATCCTATGTCCTTTCCTATGACTCGTAATATATCGGTACCTCCATACCAAACTATATTTAAATAGGTACAGTTACAAGGACTAAAGGTCCTAACAGAGACCCATAGGAATAGTAAAATTTATATAATTCTGAGGGCAAGAATAATATAATGATCACCCATAAAACAGTTTAGTACTCATTATAAAATCTAATATATAAAATTCTCGTGTCACAGTGTTTGTGCGCGAACTCCTCCAAAACGGCATTCGTTAGGCCTGAGAATAGGTTTTAATCTGCTTTTTTATTGATACTAGAAATATTTTATATGGCAAAACAACACTTGCCGGGTCAGCTAATAGTATATAAATTGAATACACAGATCCAAAACTACAACAATATAGGAGTATTGGTTACCAAGGAAACCGCAATAAAATCACCGCAAAACATCGATTAGCTGGAAAATGTCGCTGATCGTCTCGGCAAATCACAGTTTAAGGCCGCGTTTCCACTGAAACGGAGTGGAGCGGAGAGGACCTTAGCCGTTAACGGTGCCGAATTGACCAATCACCATGCTCAAAATCATTGCTCTGCTTCGCTGTCATTCCGTTGGAATAGCTCGATTGGTCAATTCGGGCACCGCTAAGCTCCGCTCCGCTCCGCTTCAGTGGAAACTGGAAACGCTTATCCACCATGATAGCTATTTCAGACTAAAGCCCATTACACACTGCGAAGTATTTTATAGGAATAGTTATATGATTTGGCAAACGTTGTTTAGCCAGGCCTCAGCCACGAATTTTGCGGGCACCGGGACGGGAGCGGTGGCGGCGGCGTGGGAAGCCGACAAGTACGCGGCGCGCCACTGTCCGCACCGCTGCTTTCGACGCCAATTCCTTATAAATCTATACATTAGAACGCGTCGCTCCCACGCCGCCAACTCCCCGCTGCCCGCTGATTTCGAGGTTGAGGCCTAAATAGATTGCGGTAATGCTTGAAAGCCTCACCTGTAGGATCTTGAAATCTAGCCGTTTTGGAGAAGTTTGCCAAAGAGAATTTTTGTATAAGGTAGTCGCAGTAAGCAAGTTGTGATACATCTTCACATGATAGGCCTTATACACAACGTCAAGTATTTCAGATTGTATCGCTATAAAAACTCTTAATGTATAAAAATCGTATGCAGCATTTCCAGTGACAATATTGATCCATGATAGAGCAAAATAAATAAAAAAACTCAAAGCAGCTGATATGTTACTACCGCGCGCGTTGTGAAGCCTTAAATACAGGCCAATTGGCCCGTCTTTTATTTAGTCTGTCTGTTTTATGTAAAATATGGCATTTCGTATTTTTTGTTTCACTTATCTGTCAAATTTGACAATTGAATTTGAAAATTGTTCGGAAGCAATTTAAGCCGGAAAATAGTATGAACGTAACAGATCTGTATTTAGTAGAATATCATTGTGATAGAGTAATACAAGCGAATATAAATTTGTAGAGGAGCCTATTCGTCTAAACTTGCACAATAATTTTATCAAGATCGACGTATAGCCTGCTATACATAGTTTCGACTATCGCTATCATAGTTATCAATCATGGCTAACGTAGAGAGGCCTTTAAAAGTGGTCACTGTTAAGCACTTGTGTACTAACCCACAACTATTTTTTTTTAATATGAATGCAGTCTTATTCTGACTGATCTAAAGAACATGACTGCTTTCATATTTAAATAATACGTTTTTTGTGGGATGGTACACAAATGCTTAACAGCGTCCAAATAGGGCTTGTAAATCATCTACTTAATCATTCAAAAATCCGCGCATTACAAAACTCAAGACCGCCTCATATCATAACCTAATTTGAATTTAAAAAAAAACAATTTATCAGAATCCCGCCAAAATAAATTCCCCCGCGGAAGTCATTTGCCGGCGCGTTATCCGGCGTGTTATCCGGTCGTCGGGCCGGCGGTCACGTCCGGCACGGTTTGAGCTGAAAAATTATATTTGCGCTTAATTCCGGTACGGAATCGCGATTTGTGAACAAATATGACTTGAATTCGGATTAAAGTAGGTACGGAATAAAAATTAAAGATTGCTTGTTGCTTTATGCACTGTTTTTTAAGGTTAAGACTTAATAAGGGTTGGTTCTCTTTTTGCTGTTTGGCTAGAGAACGAAAGTCATTTTATGTTTTTGCCACCATCTATAAAAACTTACAGGATTGGTCGAAGTTTAAGTCACTTATGGTATACATTTATCCAGCTCTGGAATTATGTATAAGCAGTAAAGGCCATGGCCTATGGGGTCCTAGGGGGAGGATAGCGTCCTAGGATAACGGCAGAGTTCGTATATAGGGGCGGCAAAATTAAAGTGGTTTATACTCATAAAAATATAAATCTGGCCCTGCCTTTATCCCTAAAAGATCTCGGTTGTCGTATGTCAACCAGAGACGCTGTTTAATTTGTTCCAATAAGAAGTCATCAAAGTATCCCAGAGACCAGAGGGCCATGCTGGTCAAAGGTGCACAAACTATGTGCAGTCGAAGACTCAAAGCATTTAATAACTCCTCTTACACTGGTTTTGTTAAAGGAAATAACCGCACTAGAGCCACATGTGACATTTATTCCCATAGAAGTGGCGTAAAACGTCAGATTTACGTTTGTAAGACGTCAGTACATTGGAAGTGGCGTCGCGCCGTGTCGTATCGCTCTAGTGCGGTCTTACTTTAACATTGACCGACTCCATTGAATTTTCAGAACAATATCAACAGTTGGCAAATAATTTGGCACCACGAATATGAAACCAGCTGTAATTCAGTCATAAATACGTCTTATCCCGCCAACAGCGCGCCGGCTGCTAGACCCCAATAATTTATCGACGTCCTCGCCGACAGACTAAATTAAAATTTAATGTCTGTTTGAAGCGAACTCCGACTTGATGCCTAAACTAAATATTAAACTTCTGATATAAATAGAAGGCCAAAAAGTTTGTAAGTTCGGGCAGATTAAAATTTGAAACGCTTTTCTTTGACTTGGTGTCTGAGACCTATTCACGTTTGAAACATGATAGATTACGAGGCTGTTATAGTGATAGGGTGTACATTTCCCCTCTACATTAATATCTATGGACGCTTCACACCACGTCAGTCTGGCCCCGTGCTAAGTACCTGAATGACTTGTGTTACGGTTACCAGATAACGGGTGTATATTTAATACTTTATACTATATATAATATATTTGAGTTTCTTGTTATATGATACACATATAATAATACAACTTGCCCAGGGACATCGAAAACTTTTTGTCTCGTCGGCGGAATTCGAACTCGCGACCCCCGGTTTGAGCTACCAACACGCTCATCCACAGCTGAGCCACGGAGGTCGTCAAAGGCTGCATTAACAAAAAGTAAAAATATCACACGGTTTATCGTCGTGCAACGCGACGTTGCATTATTAAATATATTTGAGTGCATGACAAGTCAGACGCTAGATAGGTACTATTTTTATCTCTTAAGGTGACGCCGCGTTAAAGTAAAAAACCATAAATACATTTCATACAAGCTATGCGCAAATTAAAGTGTATGCTTGAACCAATATATGTACAAATTTTGGAAGCTTAAATCACTCTCCTCTGTTGGCAAAATAGGAATCCCTTTTTAACAGAGGTCTTTTTGATTGATTATTCTGTGTTATAAAAGATGACCAATCGTGTTATGCTATGGGTAATTCAAAGACAAAGATAATATGATGAATACTGACAATAAACTTTAATTTCTTAGGTTTAGTCATTGCTGAGAAAAATTGATATCGCTACAGCCAAATTATAAGGCGTCGCCTTAATAAAAATATGTCCTGGTGAACTTTGTATCACATCCTTCCCTGGACGTTCACGAATATTTCGACGCTAAAATTAGCTAAACCTGTTCAGTCGTCCTCGAGTTTTATTGAGACTAACAAAATTTAATATTATTAATGTTTAAGGAGGGTGAGCCATGTAAGGCCAATCTAACGAGAAAATGTTTGTTATTCGTTTATTAACTAAATAAATTAAGAAAACAAATTATCAAGTAATGCTCTGTTTCATATGGTGTCATATTATAAATCTCTTTTTAACCTAGCTTCAATAGCCATTCAATAAACTTAAGTTTTGCTAAGCTCTTCCAAATGGCCTTGCAAGGAACTCAGCTCCAAACAAGGCCAATGTTATACATCAGTCGTTTAACTTGAAAATAGAGTTACAATTATTTATTTATTTGCTTTAACTAAAACGACATTATAATTTCTTTCAATTAAGCAACACATTAAATGCTCAATATATTTATATCATCTAAAAAAACTATAACGAACATTGCTTGAACATCATCTTATAACTAAGAATATATAAATGGAAATTCTTTAAAAATAATAGCAATGAGTATCACATTGACACCTTATAACTAATTGAGAATGCGTTTTATAATACAATCAAATTTTTTTAAAATCTAAAATGGCGTTCTTATGGGCTCGTTCTTTATAAGGCCAAAATGTTCAGCATGCGTGTATAAGTTTAATAATCCTAATAAGTAAATAATTGTTCCGGTACGCATTTATAACTAAAAATATCTGTTTATATGTTAATGATGTTTAGATGTTCCTTGTAAATCTTATGTTCCCTAGCAAGGCCAACTATCAAATCTTTGGTTGGGCCTTATAAGGAACCACCGGCCTTCCTAGGAACATTACCAATATTTTAACGTAAATCGAGGCATAAGTAGATTTTCTTTTATTAGTACCATATATATACCCCTATACGATAATGCCCTGCAAAAAATTTGAGATAGATATACGTTATGTAACTAAAAACTAAAGTTTTTCAGTAGCCTCGACAACCAAAGTCTACAAACAGTGAGATCTCACTGCCACAATAGCGGCGCGATCGACTCGTCGCCGCGTTTGTGGCCATAAGTTTGATGGATCTAAGTGTGTAGTAGAAGGAAAATGTATTTACATGAAGATAACTGCGACTTTTTGATAGTTGGCCTTCAAAGGAACATGGCCTTACATGGCTCAGGGTCTTTATATTTATTGCTATTTTCCTCACATTAAATTTCAAATAGATATAAACGTAGATCATTATCTACTGCTATTCGAGAATACTCACCATTTAACGTAATTACCGTGTCATACTTATTTCTGTTCAATTTAGAATATTCTAGAATTTGCAAAATATATGCGACAGTGGTTCGCAGAGGTCTGAATCTCCAGCGATTTCCTTTGTCACATTTATTAGGTTAAAGTAGGGTATATTAGATTGGACCTTGTTCATTGGGTGTGCGGAAGAGATTAAGTCACGAGATATGGCGAGTTTTACGTTAATTGTATGTCATTAGCTCTGTCCCCACTGTGCCTCTTTCTGTTCGTCAAGGGCATGCGTTATAGCGCAGTCAACAGCGAACGTGAGGCATGCCCGCGACGCATGCCCTCCGACCGTATCCAAAAAACAAAAATGACAATGTTGGCATTGCGTTCATTGACGCATTCAATTATTGAATGCGCCAAAAAGAAAATTGAATGAAAGAAGATGACGAAAATTGAAGACGAAAGCGCATAATGTAGACATAGCTATTGCATAATTATTTTGTTTCATTAGAGCGTAGGAAAAGGGGGCCATAATACAATAATTGAAAGCGTGAATTTTTTTTAATGAGACTAACTTTGTTTTTTTTATCACCATAGATAGTAGATACATACAGGTCACCTAACAGCTGCATTGTACTTGTAGCGATGGGTGATAACACAGGTTTTATTAATGTAATTTGGGGCCGTCTATGGGCTATTCGCCCATATCTTTTTTTTTTTTTTTGCTATCTTCGTATATATAATTTTTTCGCAACAATGATAGTTGAAATAATATTATAAATTGAATAAAATGAATTAATTATTAATTAATTGAATAATAGAGTGATAACACTGTTAAAGACAGCAGTGGCGAGGGGTGAATATTTTGAGAAGGGAAGCCGGAGTAAAAAATCTACTTACCAATTTTGGTAATTTATAATTGAATGACATGCTTTTAATTTTCAAAACTAAGTTTGGAAAACAAAGTTTCCTTCGACAGCAAAATATAATCTGTCAGACAACAGTCTTTCTGAATTAATGCCATATTTTCCGAACTATACGATTACGTCGTACGACTCACAATTATTCACAAGTCACAATATAAATTAATTTAATTCACGACACTCTTCTAAGTTCTAACGCTAAAACAAAATTTAAATTCGACAAAACAAAACAAACGACATGTTGTTTACAAACACACTATCCGCCATATTAATATGTCAATCTAAAAACCAGCAAAATAAAAATGTATTACGCGCCTGTCATATTTAGTACCGCTAAAGGCATTCTTAATAAAGTCGTATTACAAAAAATCCTACCAAAATAAAATGTATTACGCGCCAGCAAAAGTATAATGTCGCTACATTCATTCTTAAATTCGAATCATAACAATTTTACTTCATGACTCATCTATCTCGCTTGCACTTGTGCGTTGCTAATTAACCTTTCTCCGTAATAACTCGTCGGGCATCGAGTTATTTCCAAGTATATATCGCGCGTGCTAGAACGAGACAGAACATGACGACCAGTTCACAGGAATGAAAAGGACAGATGCTTACTATGAACTGTCGTTGTATGGAGAAATAAGCCGCTAATCCTGCGGCTTATTTGATTCTCTGCGCCCGCACATTGCATTGCCTTTTAAAATTTGTAGGCGATAGTTATTAATTCAAACTATGTATTTCAAGTGAGAGAAAAATTTATTGCATATAACATTGTGAATTCAAAGTTTTTTAAGTAGGTATGTAAAATATTTATTAGATAAATATGTCGTTGGCCCATATATTCGATTTTTCTAAGCCCTAAGGGAAGCCGATGGGAATCGGGTTATATGGACGCTTCGCCACTGAAAGACAGAGAATTCACAGCGTATCCTATCCTATCCTCGCTTTTGTGCACACCCACTGCAACTTCTGATCGTTGTTTCACAGTTGTTTCATCAAAACGTACAACGACACATTGCTGTAAGTGTGAGTCACATCATAAAATATTTTACAAGCGTAAAACGATGTTGCGTTGCCGCCGCAAACTGCAACAACGCGGCTACACTTACCTGTTGATGCATATTCGTCTTCAAATACTTCAAGTATTGTTCAATTATTATTAATATATTTTCGGTATTAGGTAAACAGCACTCGTATAAGTGTGTAATTTTATAGAATTTTCGCCAAAAACTCAGGTGATTTTCATCCCGCTACATCCTGTAACTCGGGACAAAAAGCGGCCGTACCGAATGATTGAATTTTGTTAGGGTCGTCCGTTTGTGAAGTTCTTCGCAGCCGATTAATTCCTTTTATTCACGTGGACTCCAATACGTCGCATGCATGAGCGCACGCTAAAGCCGGTACACTGGTATAAAAACATCGTATTTCCTTTATCAAATACAAAAAATTTACATTTCCCATTAATTAATACGAACGAACAAATGCGCTTGCGGCTAAACACTTCGAAAAACTAATTGTAATAAAGCTGCTTGTTTATTGCTGTCAATTCGTACATGATGTACTTAAACATTTTAAACTTTCGCGTTGCATTATAATTAAAACCAACTTATTAATCGGGACTTAGCCCGACTTATTCAAATATTAATGCTACTACGAGTACATACTTTTTCTCGACGTTTCGGCCGTGTTGTAACGGCCGTGGTCACGGGGGGACTCACTCGTGACCACGGCACCACGGCTTTAATTATGTACTTTATTCTACTGTTAGTACTTTTTATGATTTGACGAATTACTTAATTTTAAAGCTAGATAGACTTAGGTATACTAGTAAGTTTGTTCTCATTGAATAAGCTCTAACACTGCATTAGCAATGCTAACAAAATAGAAGATTAACTTGATAATTACTTGATAATATATTTATTTTTTATTAAATAAGGGGGCAAACGAGCAAACGGGTCACCTGATGGTAGGCAACTACCCTCGCCCATGGACACCCGCAACATCAGAAGGGCTGCAGGCGCGTTGCCGGCTTTTTAAGAAGGAATACGTTCTCTTCTTGAAAGTTTGCAGGTCGTATAGGTCCGGAAATACTGATGAAATATTGCCCGCAGCTTCGTTATACTTATTTTATTGCAGGAAATGTAAAAAATTTCGCGACAAAGACTAACTACTCTTTTTCGTGGACTCAAAGCATCTACCGAATTTCATAATTTCTGTTCAGCGTCGTAAGTTATAGTTTATAATAATAATATCTTTGGACGCTTCACAAATCACACCACGTCAGTCAGGCCGCGTGCTAAGTACCTGAAGGACTTGTGTTACGGGTACCAGGCAAGGGAAATATATTTGATATAAAGTGTAAAATAATACTGATTTCGCCACGGATGTAAAAAAAGTACGGATGGACCATTACACAATAAAGAGGTGAAGCATGCAAGGTACGACAATTTCGTTTATTGTACACGTGACTGACACTCACACACGCAACTAGGTACTAGAACCCGCTGTCATTGTACATTGAGTGACGGCGCCAATGACACGCACACATCCTACACGGGCGGCCAGAACTATTCTTCACTCGGGATTAGACAAGGCTACGTCCGTATATTTAAGGCCGTGGATTTCGCATGTATAATATCAGTATGGAATTTTTATAACATCATCCTGAAAAATAACTTTAGCCGACCCCTAGACGAGCAATTTAAGCATCAATATCACGTATTGCGTAATATTATTAACTGAGGGTTGATATTGAATATCGCGCGCTTTCAATCTAATTGTCAAATAAAACTGTTCAATAAAATTGAAGCGTGATGTTGACAGTAAAATGTTGATGTTAACACCGGCTAAACACAGAATAAATATTTAAAAATAACGTTAAAAATAAGGTCAGTCTGGGTAGGTGTCTTTTTTTAAATTTCATTTATTCAAAGTACTATGAATTCGAGCGATTCGTTTTGCAGCTTTTCGGCACGTCCTGGAGTACTCTCTGCGATAAAAAGCCTTCAGCCGTTTAACTAAAATATGTTTGAAAACTAGCATGACCATTTTAAATATGAAAGTTTATAAATAATATTGTAATGACGTCGTATTTATATTATTTTTAGCAAGGCTATATAGTACCCTCGTTGGCTTTGTCACACTTTTTCCGACTGCCTTTATTATGTGTGGTTCGTTATGTTAATATGTTTGGATCTTATGTAAAAACCTTGAGTAATGCCTGGAGTTCTGAGGTTTTGTAACAACAATTAATATTTGATAGTGTTATTGATTGGTCAATGTTATGTCGTTAGTCAATGAATAAGCATTAGTGATTCGATAAACTCCTATCAAAAATCTTCAGGAATCAGGCATAAGTTAATCTGAGTGCAGATGTAAGCCTTGAAAGTTGGGCTTTCATACAGACCGACTTTTATTAAAAATACACACGACTTTAGCACTTACGAGGTACTCAGTAAAAATCAATTTCCCTTACGAAAACAAATCGTTCCGCTGACTACGACGTAAGAGAAAAGTTGAATGTAGAAAAACATTAATGGCTCTTTATTCCCGGAGCTAAAAGTCCCAAAACTTGCATTAAGTATTCAACAAGTAATACTAACGGTTGGGCCAGTACAACCGCGGCAGCTACGGCAAAATGTGTCCTTTGAAGCTACAGACGCAAGAATCGTGATTCTTTTGATCGGGTTTAAGTTGTGATATGCTACTGACTACAGCAAAGTATTCGCTCTATGTCTATGCGATTTTATTTTATTAAAATTAAGACACTTTTTGCCTAGATATTGGCTTACCAACCCGGCCCGCGCAAGCTAAGACGCTGCGCTGAACATCTACAAGACATTAAGGCCATGTATTCCCAGAAACGGACGATTTTCAAGATTTAAAAGTGACAGGAGACATATAAATATAGTAATTTAAATTCTGAAAAAAATAGATGTGTTAGTTAAGTATCTAACACAGTGGAATGTATATTCCAATACACAATATCATGAACTTCACTCGATAGAAAAAATCCCAAAGTTACCTCTTATTTTAACGAAATTTCCTTACTATGTCCAAATTATTTGGAATTTTCAGATAATTTTTGTACTGAATGAAAGACATAGAATATATCTAGAGACTCTCGATTTTTCGACTCGATTGAATTATGTATAAAATAACGACGATCAAAAAACTATAAAATTGCAGGCGCAAAGGCTTGGCTGATGGCTCGTGCGCTCAGTCGCGCTCTAGCGCTCTTTGACGACGGACTGTACAACTTTTTCCCGCAACATTTTGAATACATATTTTTACAATTTGAGAAATAATTTTAACATATTATGCAAGTGGTTGATCATTGCTAACAAGTGACGCAAACCAAGTCCAAAATAGGCTCGATAGAAGTACCTTAGAATTAGCACAACAACCGTAAATACTATCGTCTATCATACAGTATTGTAATTATTTGTAGATAACTCCACCGTATTTAAATTATTTTGTATATTTTATATATTATAGACTCGCAGTACGTACACATGCGGAGGCATGCCCAATGCCCACCTGCAACATTCTCTTTGCACCTTTGACTGTCTAATCTGGATGCACGGGTGGGTACCCGCCGAGACGAGCCAAGCGAAGCGCAAGGGCACTACCTACCTTTTCTCGAAGTGTTTCGCCGTTTTTTTGAACCTTCATAGAATTGGTTCTCGTTGTAGCAGATAGTTCATATTTTCAAGATATTTTGTTATCAATGGACTTATTAAGCATACAACGTCTCAATTGAATAGCTCTTATACTTTAGATTTTATTGATATCTAAAATACGCCGATTTCGTCACTGACACACTGATGGTCATTAAAATGCTTGGCCACTTCCTGAAGTGCTAGAAAGCTGAAATTTGGTATGTGAGTAGTGCACCCGCCGAGACGAGCCAAGCGAAGCGCAAGGGCACTACCTACCTTTTCTCGAAGTGTTTCGCCGTTTTTTTTAACCTTCATAGAATTGGTTCTCGTTGTAGCAGATAGTTCATATTTTCAAGATATTTTGTCATCAATAGACTTATTAAGCATACAAAGTCTCAATTGAATAGCTCTTATACTTTAGATTTTATTGATATCTAAAATACGCCGATTTCGTCACTGACACACTGATGGTCATCAAAATGCTTGGCCACTTCCTGAAGTGCTAGAAAGCTGAAATTTGGTATGTGAGTAGTGCACCCGCCGAGACGAGCCAAGCGAAGCGCAAGGGCACTACCTACCTTTTCTCGAAGTGTTTCGCCGTTTTTTTTAACCTTCATAGAATTGGTTCTCGTTGTAGCAGATAGTTCATATTTTCAAGATATTTTGTTATCAATGGACTTATTAAGCATACAACGTCTCAATTGAATAGCTCTTATACTTTAGATTTTATTGATATCTAAAATACGCCGATTTCGTCACTGGCACACTGATGGTCATCAAAATGTTTGGCCACTTTGATGACCATCATCACGAAACACACTTTCGTCACTGACACACTGACGAAACAGTGCTAGAAAGCTGAAATTTGGTATGTAATCTAAGTTTAGTATACAACCAACAAAAAAATTCATAAGCTTGTAATTTTCGTCCCCCTAAAATTGGGGGGTGAAAGTTGACCCTTATAGAGTTGGTCTCCGATGTTCTAGATAGTTTATATTCTCAGGATATGATGTTAATAATAGACTTATTAAACGTACAAAGTCTCAATTGAATAGGTCTAATACTTTATATTTTATTGATATTTAAAATACGCCGAAATTTGGTTATAACTTAAATACGCCGTAAAATACGAGTAAGTTTAGTAGGGGAGTAAATGAAGTTTAAATGAGACTTTTACCAATTTTATGAATAAGGACATGAAAGTTTTTATGTTTTATCTCCTGAATTACTCACTCTTACTTAGACTTGTAAGTAAGTAATTCCTTTCGTTGCAGTAGCTCAATTTGGGGCACTGTTTTTCAAACGTGTGGGTTGGTGTATGTATATATGTACATTTTTTTATGTTTGTGTTCGCATGCCTACGGAACTGTAATTCCTATTTTGTTCAAGATATTGTTCAACTTAGATATTTAAATACGGCAAGTTTCCACAAAGTCGGTTCATTATGAGATAGGGGATAGATTCTGTGGGGATCTCAATTATTATTACGTACAATTTGAAATCGACTAGATACTTGTTATGGTCCCGTACCCAAAGGTTAAAAACGGGACCCAATTACTAAGACTTCGTCTGTCTGTCTGTCTGTCTGTATGACGGTCTGTATTCTGTAGACTTCTGATTTTTTTACAGATTGTGTATATCTGTTGCCGCTATTAGCTATAATAACAAATACTAAAAACAAAATAACCCATACTTACAACAAATGTGATTTTTTTGGTATTTTTTGCTCGATATATCAATAATGGCAACAGGTAGGCACTTGAAATTTTTACAAAATCCTTAGATATACTTACGTGTACTTTAATAATAAATATTGATATTTCAATAAAATTCAAATTTAAGGGGGGCTCCCATATAAAAAACTCATTTTTTTGGCTTATTTTTGCTACGGTACGGAATCCTTCGTGCGCTCCTCTGTTTTGAGCTTTTCTTAAAGGATATTTTTTAATACAGCTTCAAAAATTTTGGAAAATTTCCTATATTTAGAGATGTATAATATTATTTAAATGTAATAGTCTATGCGTCGTATAATAAAGAAAGTCAAAGTACGTGAGATGACGCTGTATCGGTGAGCGCAAAAATAGGACGAAACTAGCACTATCGCGACTGTACATTTTGTTATTAACAAATAACACTAATTTGATTTGACTTTATCTTTGTGCGCTAGAACTCAATAAAAATGTTTACCGTGTAAATCATCAAAACGGGCAGATTTGATTGTTTAGGGCGTGTTTTCGTTTTTCAATAGTATCGAACGTACGTTTCGATTATGTACGCTGTTTTTTCATAAGTATATAATTTCTGTCGAAAATGACCGTTCCGATTTTATACGTGGTATTATAAATAACTAGACGTTCCGCGCGGCTTCGCCCACGTGAATTAGGCATTTGACAGAAAAATTAGTTCACGAAAAACCCTTTCATTAGTTCACGAAAAAACCTTTCACGTGGTCTACTTCTTATCTGATCCAAATAAGAGAAAAAATGCTTTAGTAGTTCATGAGATAAGCCCTTTTCTAATAATTTCCGCCGTTTTTTCCACATTTTCCTCTATGTATTATATAATATATAGCCTTCCTCGATAACTGGGCTATCTAACACTGAAATAAAGTTCAAATAAGCCCTTTCATATAATTTCCCCTGTTTTTTCCACATTTTCCTCTATTTATTTGCTCCTACTAGTCTTGGCGTAATAAAATATAGCCAATAGCCTTCATCGATAAATGGACTATCTAACGCTGAAAGAATTTTTTAAATCCGACTAGTAGTTCCTGAGATTAGCGCGTTCAAAATATAAGCTCTTTCATATAATTTCCCCCGTTTTTTCCACATTTTCCTCTATTTCTTCGCTCCTATTAGTCTAATAGAATTAGTCTAAGCGTGATAAAATATATCCTACTAGCTGTCCCGGCAAACATTGTTTTTCCTGTTTTCCTGCTTTTCTCTTAAAGTTTTTTTTATATATTTTTTTCTATAAACCTCATGAAACCTTTCTAACGAACACAAAACCGTGGAAATAGGTTCGTGCGTTCTGGAGTTATAGCGTTAGGAAGGAAAACCCGACTTATTTTTATTTATTAGATAACCTTCCTCGATCATTGGGCTATCCAACAGTAAAATAATTTTTCAAATCGGACTAGTAGTTCCTGAGATTAGCGCGTTCAAACAAACAAACAAACAAACTGCAGAATTATAATATTAAAAAGATTATATAATATGCAAAAGTATATATTATATCTGTCTGTCTGTTTCCTCTTCACGCCCAAACAACTGAACCTATTTTGCTGAAATTTGTTATGGAGATACTTTTAGTGCCGGGAAAGGATATAGAATACTTTTTTCACGTCAAAATGTACGGTTCCTATGCAATAAATATTTTTTTTAAGAAAAGAAGTTACGGTCGTCATGTAGTGATTAATACACCTGGATTTTTAATGAAAAAATATTTTTGTATAAAATGTCATCTATTTTTAACGATATTAAAATATTGTATGTATTTGTCATTCTCTCACACCCTAACGAAATAACCAATCGACTTGATTTTTGTCATAGACTTATTTAAAAGGGCAGAGAATAAAATAGGCTTCTTTTGTTCTAGAAAAACGTCATTCTCCCAAGGGAAGCGCTTTATACTGAATCAATGTTTAATTTTTAATGACATTCTAAATCGCAAACAGTAAAATGAAACACAGACGGTTTTCGTTTATAATAAAATAAACCTACGTCTCCATGTTGACAATTAAAAAATTTTCGAAAGTCAAATGTAGCACATAGTCCATCAATTTCAAAAAGTCTCGTTCTTGTTATTTTTTACTTATGTCATTTTTTTACTCCTTATATTTTTTTTTGTACCTTGTATCTGTCTGTGTAATATATGTATTTAAGTGAAGTGTGGCATGAATATTTGTTGAATAAATGTTTATTATTATTATAAGAATAGGCATGATAACTTTTCTTTCTTATTGGGATTGAAAGGTCCTTGAAAAATATAAACATCACTGAAAGAATGACTCTGATAGCTTAAAAATTCACCAAGATATGACAATTCAAACATCTCATAAAATAGACCGTACAACGTGCAACGAAATTATGACGTCACTCTTTACGCATTGGAAGAGAACTTTGTTCGATAGATATTTTAAATATTGCGTTTATGAAAGTGGTTTCATAACAAAAGTTGCTTTTAATTGCTTCGAATGGTATAAGTACAAATATTAAGAAATTTAATTGAAAAAAATCGGTTGTCTGTAAAGTCGGTTTACTGACGATAGTTGAACGTGACAACGTATGACGTTGTCACGTTCAACTATCTATGACCTTTTGACCCTCGCTTCCGAATCTCTATAAATAGAAACAAATTTTTTTGACTGTAACCTAAACTTATTTCGATGTATTTCTTTCAAATCGACCTATTCAAAGAACAAAGTTCTATTTGAATATATCACCAAAGTACTTTTATTGTATTTTTTACTGCTATCGGACCTCTACATTTTATAAAAAAAAAAAAAATTAAAATGTTACGTAAAAACAATAGTAATTACTACAAGTGTCACCTCACTACCAACTTCGAGTAGCAAGATATCGACAATTACAGCACTTACGTCAGCGTCTTGTTGGCCCAACAAGCTAGATGTCACAGCGCCAAGTTCCAGGTTCGCGTCCACGCGGCACAATACTTACTTTTCGCTTTCTTTAAAATATAAGCATCGCTCACTCAAGTAGGACTTAGGAGAGAGACGGATGTCGAACGCTGCCGAACGCAAAGGCCGATTGTGCTTCCTTGTCGCTCGTTCCGCGCTCTCGCTTGCACTTCAAGCTTTATATGGAACGCCTCAGAGCGAGGTAACGACGCATGAACTATCACATTTTTCGGACGCGCACCCCATATCGATTTATAAGACGTTATCACGTCAAAAAAAATCGACTTGAATATCCAATTTTGAAGCCGCATGACAAAAAAAATACAAATGCTATCAAGTGAAGGTTTAGGAACACTTATTTTTTAACAACCATAAATAAAAAGTGTAATTCGTATGTATAGGTTTGTCACTCAAAAATCTGTCATCTTTCTTTCTGTGTAGGTATGTTGTAGTGTGTGTGATGTTTTATTTGTTAAAAAATGTATGATAAAAGGATAATTTCAAAATAATATTAGCTCGATGCACTCCTTCACCTTATAAACTAGGTATAAATGTGCAAAATTTCATTCACCTAAGTTACGTTTTCCCATTTTTCGTCAAAAGGGATACAAATTTTTTCTCTCGCGTATTAATATATAGATATGAACAGGATGTTTTCTCTACACAAAGAATGGGCCTGCTTTCAAATTAAGGCAAACCCTTCGTCAGAACAGAGACATCATTAATGTTGGCATGAACATTGATTTCTTATTCCTAAGTAGGATATCTGTGATAAGTGTCATAGTTATTCTTAACATAATATGTTTTCGACAGAAGAGTGTCCGTTTCTGTAGTTGCTTATAATAGGCAACTACAGAAACGGACACTAGCAAGCGAGATGAAGAACAATGTATGGGTTACATTTGACTTTCAAAAACTTTATGTGCTACATTTCACTTTCAAAAATTTTCTGTGTTTAGCTTAACCGTTTTTGATTTAGCTTTAAAAGAATGTACATGCTGTGGGATAGGTTTTGTAAATAATATGAGTATTTGTAGCTCATTTTTCGATTTAGGGATCGATTTGTAAAATATGAAGTTTTAAAGTGGAAAAATCGTTAAGAGTCTCCACCCTTCTACCAGCTAAACGGTTGCTGCTGAAAATGTAAAAAAATTCAAGGAAGTAGAAAATATGCTGAATTTAAATAGAAAACTATCACGGCTAAGAATAATTCATAATAATTGAGTTATAGGTGATCAACAAAAAAAAGAGTATTCGGTGAAGTATAAAGGGACTTTCAGTTTGACAAATTCCTTGGAACATAACTGAGATGATGTTGTTGTTGTAGTAGTGTAAAACACGTTATAAATGTACATTCATTGACTATACAAAAATACAAAAATTATCAAAAACTAGCGGTACTACTGAGTATTTAACCCTATATTGCGCGTGGCCCGACACGCACTTGGGTGGTTTTTGTAAATATTTTATCACCCGTTGCAAAATTGTGCAAAAAAAACTTTAAATCGTTCTCCTATAAAGTACGGTAGCGTTTTTTCAGTTTCGATACTTTAGGTAAAGTATCGAAACTGAAAAAACGGGACCATCTATTTATTATTGTTAACTAGGTATCAGTGCGCGAAAGGACTAGTTTAGCACTATTTAGTGCCATACTTATTTAGTCGACACTTCAATAAAATAATATTTTATTTTGTTGAAGTGACTAAATAAGTATGTCACCATGGCAACTTCCATCGCTATCCCGTCGCACAAACAATGGTCGCCGTCTGTTTCGAGTTGTCATAATTTACTATTATTTATTCAACAAATGCACTTATCTATATAAAAAGTAGTCAGTAACCGATTCTCAGACCTGAATATGCATAATATAAAATTTGGTAAAAATCAGTAAAGCCGTTTCGGAGGAGTAAGGTAACTAACATTGTGACGCGAGAATTTTATATATAAGATGTAGGTATGAGATGAAATAAACAAAAAAAAAAACAAAATAATTACATTAAATTAGCGAAATCAGTACAATATTGGATAAACCAATTCAACTGTTAATTTTTATGCATGCAGCCATGATATTATAATATGATTTATAGAGGTACTCATTAACATCACTATAAAGGAGTAAATGAATAAAAGAAACAAAATTCTAAATAAAATGAAATAGCTAATTAGACTACGGCTCATTTTTTGTATACTGTGGCCCGCTCGGGCCGTGCAGTCACGAGTTCCCCCCGCAGTAAGTTGCCCCGCACCTCGGCCCGATCGGATTGTTTCAGCGGAGCTTCGTCGCTGCGAAAACTTTTCTTTCTTCCCACCCTCAACAGGCACCCATCATTACCATTGATGTAGAATGTAGATTATATAAGAGATATTATAAGAGAAGCTCTCTTTACGTTTTGAGGTCGGATACCCAGATATTAGGCACATCCATCAGTAAGAGGCAACCAAGTATTTGTGTGTTAAAACACAACAAAATTAGTATTGAGTTATGAATGCAGTCTTGATCTTAAGATGGAGACTGCATTCATAACCATGAACAGACCACAATACAGAAAAATAGTACCTTAGTAAGTCAATGCCTAAATTTTTATGGAATAACACACAAACGTGCTCAGCGGTGTCCAACTATGGCCATAACATTTTACCGCTCAGATGTCACCGCTGATTGCGTGGCCCAAAAACGCTCGCAATGACGAATGTTGGTCCGTCCGTCTAAATTACGTAATGGATAGATGAGGGTACCAGGCTATCGTCAATCATACGCCAGTAAAACATAATCCCTCGTTTTATTCCATATTATGTATAAAGGTATAAAACAATTTTTCATACACGGAATTGTTAGGGTGCTGCCTTACCGCGAGCATTCACTTGTAATGTAACATTAGAGATTCGACTTTAGAGCATTACAATACTATCTCCCTGACTGACAGCATTCGCGTGTAATGTAACATTCGACTTTGAACATTCCATAGCTTTTTTTAGCAATCCATAGTTGATGTTACAAGTTGTATCAAGATAACAAACAGTTATGCCGGCACCAGACATAGCTTCACTTGTTTAAACATTTATTTGATTGCTATGTGTGGCACGAGACTTTGAACTTTGTTCAAAGTTTGAACAAAGATTTGCACTTTGCCATGCTGAGTCGGTTTTTTAGCGCACATCAAAGCTTTCAAAGTTGACTGTGTTCAAATGTTTGCGTGGCCTGCCACACTTGCGCATACTTCATTCGCCAAGCAGTGTTGAGCAGAGCGGTTGTCTGTGTCTATGCGCGTAATCACGTCGCAGATTTTGAAAATTAACTGGAGCAACGAGTGTGTCCTTGAATTTGTTGAGTTGCTGCAACCTGCAAGTTGCTGCTGCTGCTCGCGCCTTCTTCTCGGACGTTTCATTAAATTTTGAAATTTTGATGCTAATTTAATATATAATTAAATGCGCATAAATAGTATAGGCACACTGCGTCCACGAAATCGTCATCCATCTTGTTTGTTGTCTACCAGCATACTGTGGAGAACAGTACATTACGTACCTAGGGAGGGTAAATAAGAAATGTCTCAGATCACATGTAATTGTTGGCCGGGGCGAAGCCGAGGTTCTTATTTACTGCCCGTGGTGCGTATACTATTTTTCTCATCGACGGAGGCGGAAAACGACAACATCGGTAAGCGCAGCAGGAAGAAAGTTGACGTTTTTCGACCGGAGGTGAGAAAAAGTATTTGCAAAGCATGTCTGGCAGGTATGAACAATCTGTGTCCAATTTTAATATCAATTTTAATTCAAATAAGTGTTCAAATAAGTGAAGCTAGGTCTGGCGCCGGCATTACACGCTGTATCATTACAAGGTGCGCATTGTAATGCTCGGTTTTGTATCATTGCAAGGTGCACATTGCAATGCTCGACTTTCTATACGTTACATTACAAGCGAATGCTCCCGGTGAGGCACCTAAGTTACATCTCACAAGCTTTGTATGTTACCTGTATTGGAAACCTATCCAGTGTGTTAAATGTTTTTAGAAAAGTATCGAATAGAATATTTTTTGTATAATGCGCGATTTGTATAATTTAGTGATGGGCCGAATGTGGTTTGAACCGAATTCGAACTTCGGCCGAACATTCGGTAAAAATGAAAAATTCGGCCGAACTTCGGTTCAATTTCGCCGCGCTTTTTCGTGTTGTGAGTTGTGACTTACTTACGCACTTGCTGCAAATATTACTAGATGTGCCCGCCCGCACTCCGCAATTCCCCGTGGGGCCGTTAGCCAGCTAGTCATTAATTGTAAAGTAAAACTAAAGTCGAAATTTTTGTTTTTTGATTAAGTATTATTTTTATTTATTTATTTATTTTATTAAAAAATACATAATTCTTTATAGTTTCTCTCCATAAACCACGAAGCTGGTTTGGTTAGTAAGAAGAGCCGCGGTTTAATTTTGTGTTTTGTTTGTTTAAGTAACCAAGCATTTTATATGTAGTAGTCTTAAGTTTGTATTTCTTTATATGTTATGACGTGTAAATGCAACAAATAATATTCATTCATTCGTTCATTCATTTTTGAGACTGGTCGTTGAAAAGACCAATTTAAGTTTTTTGTTTATCACATACGATTACTTTTTCTTATTCAAATAAGTAAATGACTATGAATGAGTATAGTTCTTGTATCAGACTTATTTTATTTCACTGTTACTACAGATATATTTTCTTTAATTAATTTCTATTATGATAGTGCAAATATATTTAGTGCCGAATGTTCGGCATTTTGACCGAAATTCGGCCGAATGACGAAATTCGGTTCAAGCTGCCGAAGTTCGGTTAAACCGAATGTAAAACGAATTTCGGCCCACCCCTAGTATAATTGTATAATTAACACACAAAATGTTGCTGGAATATGATTTTTGCTTACGAGATTTTTTTTACTGAAGCTTCACGAATACTCAGAGTTTGAGATTTTTGAGTATTTGTAAACCTTTATTTTGTTGTTTATTAATTTATTTATTCCGAAAACACCACGACCCAGAATCTCCAAGTCCAACCGCAACCTCAGAATTTCATAAACCATGACCTTCATCCTTTACTAAATATGTCCCAGATTGTTTCGACCCCGCGATCCTCAATCAACTGGATATGACCCCGGAACTAAGTGAGCCCAAATCTTCAAAGTTTGAAGATCACTCTTTGGACAACAAAATGACAAAATACCGAAAATTTGCTAAATAATTAATGCGTTTAACTTATGGATTGGTACCTATATATTTGATAAGTATCAGATCTAGCAAACTTTGTTTTGCCATTTCAGGAATATGTCGGTCGATTCTTAGACTTGTAAGCGAACACATCAGAATCGGTCCAGCCGTTTCGGAGGAGCTTGGGAAGAAACACTGCAACACGAAAATTGTATGTTTGTATTGAATAATAATAATATTATTATTATGTTGTATCGTTTAATTTAAAAGTATACTTTTAGAAAGGAAATAAAATAAAAATGGTTTTGAAATATTTTACGTATTAATCTGGCTTCATCGTTAACAAACTCAACTTTTCGAAAAATTGTTTCTAAAAATATTCATTTCACATAGGTACGTGATAATTCAAGACGTGAGGGGCAAGTAACATGAAAAAACTTCCCGTTTTTTTTTGCATAAGTGGAGGCTTTAGGGCCGGAAAAATTATTTGAAATAAAAAAACTATGGATTATATGTGTAGCTAGATATATAAGCTAGGTTATGAAGTAGATAAGTTACAACTCTTATTAAAATAATTGGGGAAAAATAAGTTATTGTCCGATGTTACGAAATGTTACTTGTTCGATTCTTCCACTCACGTCTTCAATTATGAGAGAACTTTTACTAATAGTCTTGGATTATACGCACGTTATCTCGTCACACAAACAATGGTCGCCGTCAGTCTCGAGTTGTAATAATTTACTATTATTTATTCAGCAAATTCACTTATCAATATAAAAAGTAGCCAGTAGCCGATTCCCAGACCTACTGAATAATATGCATATAAAATTTGGTAAAAATCAATAAGCCGTTTCGAAGGAGTACGGTTATACTTATAACTAACATTATGACATACTTTTTGCACAATGCTAGTAAGTACATAGGCGGACTTAATATGCCAAATCACAAATGGCGTTCTTTACCAGTCAACCTTTAGGTGTTCTGATTTCCTGAAATAAAATTGTGTAGGTGCCAAAAGTGCGAGAAGATAAAAAGAAATTGAATGAAGAACTTATTTGAATTTTACTTTAAATATATCTACTATAATTACATAGAAAATGTCCTATATTAAAAATGATTTCATAAGAACGTTATTACATTCCACAATAGAAGTCTCGTTTGCATCGATATGAAATCGAGAATAAGAGAATAAAGTCCACAGAAGTGAACGCGTTTGAAGTCGGTCATGATATTACGATTTTAACTTCGCATAAAACTTATCAACTTCCGACTCGAGAATATCGTCATTATCAGGATGACCTTAGGAACATATTTCTATGAATTTAAATTTTATAAATCTAGAAGTATGTATATTATAATATTATATTTTGCAAGGAACTCTCCCATTCGATTACGATAAATACGTCATGCAGAGGTATAAATCTGCTTCCTTTAGTCTGTTAAGAAGTTAAGAGGTCAAAAGAGATATGAAACCTAAAAAAATATTTTCATCACTACATCCTCTTCTTATATATAAAATTCTCGTGTCACAATGTTAGTCCACGAACTCCTCCGAACTGGCTTTACTGATTTTTACCAAATTTTATATGCATATTCAGTGGGTCTGAGAATCGGCTACTGGGTACTTATTATATTGATAAGTGCATTTGTTGAATAAATAATAGTAAATTATTACAACCTGAGACTGACGGCGACCATTTTTTGTGCGACGGGATAGCGATCGACGTTGCCATGGCGACATACTTATTTAGTCACTTCAATAAAATAATATGGGCGAAATACTTTATAATATGGCAAAGAAACGTTTGCCAGGACAGCTAGTTGTTTTTTTTTATATTCACTTATATTTTTATAGTCACTTTTTTTACAAAATATTATAAAAAAATGACTTTTTTATAATATTTTATAAAAAAAGTCGCTTTTTTCCCTCATGTCCCTTTGTTGCCCTTTAATCTTTAAAACTACGCAACGGATTTTAATGTGGTTTTCTTCAATAGATAGAGTGATTCAAGAGGAAAGTTTATAAGTATAATAACATTCATTAAATAGTGGAGAAATACTGTTATGGTTGGGGTTTCTAATGTGATGTCGTAAATAATTACATTTTTTTCCGCTTACAACGCAAACGCAGGCTGAACCCTACGAGATTTATCAAAATATTGTACCAAGTATTGTACACATTGAAAAGGTCTATAGAAAACTCCGCGATGGTATATGTCTGTCTCTTATGGATGTCCCACAATAACAGTTTTTTGTCATTTACTTTTAACGACAAATAATGGCTAATTTTCGAAGCGATTTTAACTAATACGGCATTAATCCTTATTCAATTAAACACTTTAATTACATTGTTAATTTAATATAGATATAAATGGCATGGCCCTTTACAGCATATTATGATTTAAAAGAATATTTTCGAAAATATTTCATATTTAAAAATTGCAAGACGTACCGGCGACGGTAATCGGACGGTGCGGCGGTACCGACCAATGCGGGTCACGGGTAGTAATAAGCTGAATCGATTTTAATATTTTTTTCAGTGGCTATATATTTTATACCCGTACGAAGCCGGGGCGAGTCGCTAGTTTAATAATAATTCTCGACTATGTAGACCGACCGACTATGTAACCGGAGACTGGAAAAAATTATGTACTGAGACAATAAAATAAAATATTTATAGAATCTTACTTATTACATATTTTATCTCAAACCTATTTCTCTATATAAAATGTTCAACAGCATACTTGAGTCTTACAGATCCGAAAATAAATTTAATCATACTCGAAACAACAAATTAATTATTCACGAATAACTAGCGAAATTGAAGTATAATTCTAGATGTTATGAAAATAACCACCAAAATATGTAGTTGCCAGTAGTTTCGATAATAACAAGCTTAGTTTGCCGGTGTCGACGCGAGGTATAATTTAAACTATAATAAGGTAAACACAAATTTTGAAAGTAATCTAACTGTTGTTATAGTTTGACTAGTTTTTGTGATACTCGTGGACTGTTGTGAAATAGATTAAAATGTCTCAATTTAAAATATTTGCAGGTAAGAGGAAGATAGTTGGTGCTTTAGATTATTTACTAAAGTGGGTACTCCTAATAATAGATTAGTCAGCAAGAAGAACGTTTCTACTTAAAATAGTGTCCAAATCTACTAATTTAACCCATCAAGCCCCATACGAGCGAGCGAGGTAATCGCTACAGCGATAGAATACAATAGCATTTCCAAGAATCCGCGATCGAATGATTAAAGACCCCTATTATTAGGCAGGTTGTCATTTAATTTCAAAATATATTTAAAAAATCGACAAATAAACGTGAGATAATGTTAAAATTGTATCAGCTTATTGTATCATATTATTCTAACAAATATTATTATTATTAATTTATAAGATTATTACTAGAAGTATCAGTATCATCCTATCCAGCACTATAATATCAATTCAAACTTGTAAAATCATCCTGAATCATATTAGTTGTACGTAAACTTATAGTCGGGACATTTTAATAGGCCACCTTTGACAGTTCGTCAAAATTGTACCTGGTAACCTTATAGCGACGTACATAAAAAATAAATATTTTCGTTTTGTTATAACTGCACAATTGATTAACTTTTTTCAATTACGACTATATATTTATTGTAAATATGACCGATACGAATTATTTAACGATTTGCTTTTACTGATAAACAATTCTAAACGTAATAAACAAATTCTGATCTTAATAATTGCACGTCGTTACAATGTTACGTCAGCCGACCTTTTTTTCTTTTTAAACTCTAGGGAAGTTACCCTAAAAATAGAAAGCGAATAAATAGTATCGATGCATTGATTACTTGTAACGAAATATCCCCATAAATTAATAACCACGCTGTGAAAAGTAACACATATTTATGTGAAATGAATAATGATAATACTACATTTAACAGTTTTTATAATTCAAGCGAATAAATGCATTTTTTTTTTTTTTTGTAAATTATGTACTTTTATTATTTTGCTCCTTGAATTTGCAAAAGAAAAAGTAATAATGGGACAGGAGTTTGTTTCAAACGTATAAAATTATAAATATTCAAATATAAATATTCGTTTTGGTCGATGTTTTTACGCAGTTCACTTCACTATGGAGATTAATCTGACAGATGTCAAATGTGGCCTATTAAAATGCCCCGACTGTAATTCAATCCATACCTTACCACCAATTATGATTACCATCCAACCTCACGCCTTTAGCATCAATGTGTATCAAAGTTACAATAAAACCATGACAAATTAATAGCAATTTTATTCATCTATCAAACCTATTATCTGCACGAGCCTCAAGAATATGTCTACAATGGAGGTGTATAGGAGGTAGGCGCCGAACGCATGCTCATTCTCAGTCAGCTCAATTGATTTACCACCGAGCACCATCTGAAGCTCCATTATGAGTATCTGGAACGCCATAAATGTTTATAGAATTTATGGTTATGAACTATTTTTCACGAAAACCTGATAACTTGTTTATGGCGAACCAACTAGCGCTACAGTCCTGCATCGCGCAGTAATTAACTCGTTAGGTAAATATATTACATAAAAATCCACTAACTCAATCGGTGCCTCGGTAATATAATTTAATATTTTGTATTAAAATATTGACTAAGTTGAATGCACTGCATAGAAAATAAATTAAAAATAATATAATATTTGAGAAAATTCTATACATCCTTATGATTTTGTTCTATCAGGAAAATTTTGAGATATCGTGTTTTCGCTAGTACAGACGCTCGCAAATATTATGATGTAGTGTTTATGTTTAAAAACTGAATAAAATTGTGACTTAATATCAAGTGAAAAAATTCATACTACTATTATAAATATGCGAAACTGTGTCTATTACCTCTTCACGCCCAAACCGCTGAACCGATTTTGCTGAAATTTGGTATGGGGATTCTTTAGTCCCGGGAAAGGACATGCTATAAAATTCATCCCGAAAAAATGTACGGTTCTAGCACGATAAATGAATTTTGGTGAAACGGAGTTGGGAGCGTGTGGGAGCGTAGTGAATTATAAAATCGCTTTATTCGCGTTCGTAAGTTGCGACACTCACCATGACCAGCAGCCGCCATCGGACGCCGTACACCAGCATCGCTATCCCCACCACCACCGCTACCGTCATGAACACCATTGCCGCCGCTATCACGTACATGTACACACTCACCACGACATTGAACAGCGCGCCGACAAACAGCAGCACCAGCTCGACCGGCTTGTACCGGACGCCGTACACCAGCATCGCTATCCCCACCACCACCGCTACCGTCATGAACACCATCGCCGCCGCTATCACGTACATGTACACACTCACCACGACATTGAACAGCGCGCCGACAAACAGCAGCACCAGCTCGACCGGCTTGTACCGGACGCCGTACACCAGCATCGCTATCCCCACCACTACCGCTACCGTCATGAACACCATCGCCGCCGCTATCATGTACATGTACACACTCACCACGACATTGAACAGCGCGCCGACAAACAGCAGCACCAGCTCGACCGGCTTGTACCGGACGCCGTACACCAGCATCGCTATCCCCACCACCACCGCCACCGTCATGAACACCATCGCCGCCGCTATCACGTACATGTACACACTCACCACGACATTGAACAGCGCGCCGACAAACAGCAGCACCAGCTCGACCGGCTTGTACCGGACGCCGTACACCAGCATCGCTATCCCCACCACTACCGCTACCGTCATGAACACCATCGCCGCCGCTATCATGTACATGTACACACTCACCACGACATTGAACAGCGCGCCGACAAACAGCAGCACCAGCTCGACCGGCTTGTACCGGACGCCGTACACCAGCATCGCTATCCCCACCACCACCGCCACCGTCATGAACACCATCGCCGCCGCTATCACGTAGATGTAGAGCTTCGTGAAGTCGAACTGAAAGAAGATGCTTAATATGATCGTAAACATCACGTAATTGTTCTCACGTTGCTACTCTATTAATCGCGTTCGATAACTAAGTTCACGTTCTTGCGATCACGTAGATGTAAACTTCGTGAATTCGAACTTGAATAACATGATCAATATGATCGTTATTGTTTTTTTTTCATGTTGTCGTCATTTTTTTTTTTCATCTACATTAAATAATATCATAACAAAATATTATATAGTCGTTATACTATGATCACATAATGATCATAGAAATTAAGTCATAAAATAACCAAATAGAGGACCAACAAAATAATATGGTCGTATTGTGTCAAGCCCAGTCGATTACCTACCCAAATCTACCAAATAACGTAGGTCCAGCATCTACCTGTGTGCCATTTGCCAATTTCTGTGACGGCAATAATTTTGGTCACAATTTTTTACGTTCGTTTCACCAGTATTTTTTATAATATTGGAAATGCTGTAATAACTATTAAACTAAGAGCCTGCGATGGCCATACCTTCCTCCGTTTCGTAAAGCTGAAAGTTTACCTGTTTGTGGTCTTTACAGAGGTAAGAACGACCAGCAACTATGGAGTTTCGGTCGCGGTTACTTTAGGAGGTATCCAGTTCTGAAGGTCTACCTTTCAAAAAGAGTAAAGCTCAATTTCATAGCTTATATTCTTCGTGGTAAGTTGAGGAATCTCGTCTTCCATTGCCGGACATTTTTGACAGTTGTTTCCCACTGCTAGACACCACTGCTAGGCATTGTTATTTTGTTGTGTCTCGCTCACCGGTGAACTAATGGGGCTTGATGGGTTTATCTAATATATCTATAGTTATAATAAAATCGTAGAGGTAAAATTTTTGTACATTGAAAATAAACTTGAAAAAACGAGTCAGGGGCATGTTAGAAGAGTAGTAGAACACATTTTAACTGTTTTTGAAATTTTTGTTTCTCTGTCTGTCTGTTTGTACACGTTAATCTCTGAATCTGCTGGACCGATTTCAATAAAATTTGGCATGTTGATACCTTACATCCCTGGTCAACATCTTAGATACTTTTTTAACCGACATCCAAAAAAGGAGGAGCTAATGTTTACTTTGCTGTTTGTGGTCAGATTTTCAAAATTCTTTTTTTGTTGTATATATTGTCACAATGGCCTTTCTAGTGTTGTCGCGATCACCGGTGCTCTTATGGGGCTTGATGGGTTAACCCATGGGCTAACGACAACACTAGAAAGGCCATTGTGTCTCGTTTTTCCACGAGTTTCTAAGCGCTGACCACGATATCATCGTAGTATGCGACGTCAGATTTACTCGTACGGCTCCCTCTGTGTTGTGGTCTAAGTTTTAACCTAACCTACATTTGGACTTTCTAGATTGTGTTTGTTTTTGTTTTGGCGGTGTGTTGCGCCCCCCAAGCCCCCCTTTTATTTTATGACAGTCACCAATAGCTGCCGCAGCACGCTCGCTGCGCTCGCTCGGCTTTCTCTGTGTTGTGGTCTATAAGTTCTAACCTAACCTAACCTACTTTTGGAATTTCTGGATTATGTTTGTTTTTATTTTGTCGGTGTGTTGCGCCCCCCGAGCCCCCCTTTTATTTTAGGGCGGTCGCCGGTAGCTGCCGCAGCACGCTCGCTGCGATCGCTCGGCTCCCTCTTTGTTGTGGTCTAAGTTCTAACCTAACCTACTTTTGGACTTTCTGGATTGTGTTTGTTTTTGTTTTGGCGGAGGGTTGCGCCCCCCGAGCCCCCCTTTTATTTTATGACGGTCGCTGGTTGCTGCCGCATCACGTTAGCTGCGCTCGCTCGGCTCCCTCTGTGTTGTGGTCTAAATTCTAACCTAACCTACTTTTGGACTTTCTGGATTGTGTTTGTTTTTTTTTTATTTGGCACGGATAAGAAGTAGACCACGAGAAGGATCATAGGCTATTTCAGTGGACTAATTTGTCTGAAATATCTAATTTACCCGGGCGAAGCCGCGCGGAACGTCTTATAAGGAATCAGGGTTCCGTTCAGCAACGGAACCTTCAGAAACCCTGGGATATGCCTAGGTGCAAATCTTACTTTTTGGTGGCATGTTATGTTAATTTTACTTAAAAAAAATGAAAATTACTGTAATGTTTTTGTTGTAAGGGAGTTCCGTCGATACCTCTCGATCCCGAGAAAATCAATATCAAGTCACCGTTTTTGTAAACATTATATCAAATTCGGGTTAACAATATATACAACAAAAAAAGAATTTTGAAAATCTGACCACAAACAGCAAAGTAAACATTAGCTCCTCCTTTTTTGGATGTCGGTTAAAAAAAGTATCTAAGGTGTTGACCAGGGATGTAAGGTATCAACATGCCAAACTTTATTAAAATCGGTCCAGCGGATTCAGAGATTAGCCTGTACAAACAGATAGAGAAACAAAAATTTCAAAAACAGTTGAAATGTGTTCTAAGTACTCTTCTAACATGCCCCTGACTCGTTTTTTCAAGTTTATTTTCAATGTACAAAAATTTTACCTCTACGATTATATTATAAGTATAGATATAGATTTTTGTGGTCCTCTCTAAGTTATTTGACATTCAGTCACTGCAACTTTTTGCTGTCTCCGCTTTGAATAGAAAGAGGAATTACAATAATTATTCATACTTCTATTTTCTTCTGATTAATTTCGTTGAGGGTCCCAAACCAGTTTGACCATATCGTTCTTCGGGTATCCGGAGTACATATCATATTTTTTTTGGGTCGGGAAATGCTTTTACGCATTCCCGGCAGCGTTGGGGAAGGACCACCGGGGTATGTGGGACTTGCTACAGCCGAAGAGATGGTAAGTGGACGCAGTGAGCTGCACCCACTAAAACCCGACCGTGTTCCTACTTCCGCGCAGGACGGAGACGCGAGAGTCTATTACACGTCTTCCGTGGCTTCCGTCCGCAGGGAGATATGCCTACAATAAATCCCGTCTTCTGTAATCTATCCTCTATCTCCGTCACATGATCCTTTCCCCTGTCCTGAAGGGATTGTTTTAAAATTTCGTGTGTAATATAGATCCAAATAAAATAGTCGTAGATGGGTGTTAAATTTTCTAAATTTCTATTGTAATAATTAATAACATTCATTCACGCGGACGAAGTTGCGGGCAACAGCTAGTGTTTAATACTTTAAGAAAGTTTAAGGGTGTCTGGCAGGTCTAGACATGGCAGGCTCTTACTCTATATAGAGATCAACTACGATAACATGGCGCGCCACTCCAAATGACTGTTTCAATGTGTGTAGTCACATCCTTATGAAAGAGTTTGTATGTAGTAAGTATTCAACCAATCACAGTTCACGTAATATTTCTGTTAATGTCACTTATTACCAAGATTTGTTGGTCAACTAATCATAATCAGCCTACCGCGCAAGACAACGCACTTCAAACGTTTTGAATTTTGGAGAGGCGCGCCATGTTATCGTAGTTGATCTCTAACATATTACATTTCAGCAATAATATTATATGAAGCAATGAATTGAAATTGACGACCCTCGTTTTGGTCCTCATTTAATACATTTTTGCAAATACTTAATAATGGCCTTTCTACATAAGAAATTCTAAAGAAAGTTGCCCTTATACAAAAATAGTTTGTACGTCTTCATAGAAAAATTACATAACACCATACCCTTATCCATACTAATATTATAAATGCGAAAGTGTGTATGTGTGTCTGTCTGCCTGTTGCCTCTTCACGCCCGCTAAACCGATTTTGATTAAATTTGGTATGGAGATATTTTGAATCCCGGGAAAGGACATAGGATACGTTTTATCCTATGGAAATGTACGGTTCTCGCTCGATATGCCAATTTCTGCGCAAAGTTGCGGTCAATATCTAGTTTACTATAAATAATAATCATATAATCATCTAGTTTGTATAAAGTACTAAATGATTCCCGCAACTCCGTTGCGCCAAAATTAGTTTATCGTGCGGGAACCGTACATGTTAATAGGATAGAAAGTATCCTATGTCCTTTCCCGGGATTCAAAATATATCCATACCAAATTTCAGAAAAATCGGTTCAGCGGTTTGGGCGTGAAAAGGTAACAGGCAGACAGACACACATTGTCACAAGTTCGTACGTCTATCAGGCCTTTTACTACGATGTAGACCAGCTATGAATCGGCGTAGCGCGTCCACGACCTACCTGCCTGAGTCTGTTCACATTGAAACGTGACACGTCAAGGCAAATAAATGTATTTTAGTATTTAAAAATCAGCTTTATTTACTACACAAGAAGATTCACAAGTACTTGTAATTATTCTACCCTAGAACCTCCCAGTTATGCTACGCCATTGCTACGCCGTAGACATCTACGAACCAGCGTTGCAAAATCGAATTGAAGCAGACACCCGACACTGCAAACTTGTCAATAAAATATGTATCTTTTAATGTAGTAAAGAAAGTTAATTTTTGAATGTCTTACTCTAGAGCAGGCAAGAAGCACGCAATCAATAAAGTATCTTTTGGCTTAGTAAATAAAGTTCATTTTCAAATATTTTATTTTGGAACAGACGAACAGACCGCAGACAATAATGCTTCGTTCAAACCTACGCGACCAAGCGACTGCGAAGCGGGAGCGTCAACACAAAACACACATTTGACAACTTGACGTAACTTGACGCTTCCGTTTCGCAGTCGCTTGGTCGCGTAGGTTTGAAAGAAGCCTTACTCTTCTTGCATAGTAAATAAAGTTCATTTTTGTATTTCTTACTCTAGAGCAGGCGAGGAGTACGCAGACGAAGACGACAACGGTGGTGGCGATGAACGCGCACGCGATAATGTGTGTACGGTACCGCACAGTGATGGCCGCCGCTATATTCGACATGGCTACCACCTGCAACAGAAGAACATAGGAGTTGAAGAGCAGCAGGAGGCTTAATAATATCATGAATGCAAGCACGCAGCCTCATCAACAAAATATACGACCTATACGATCTGCAAACCTTCAAGAAAAGAACGTATTCCCTCTTAAAAGGCCGGCAACGCACCTGCAACTCTTCTGATGTTACGAGTGTCCATGGGCGACGGTAGTTGCTTACCATCAGATGACCCGTTTGCTCGTTTGCCCCCTTATTTAATAAAAAAAATCAACTTTACCTACCCGGTGCTAGTAACTTCCTGCATAGTTTTAACCAGGAGGAACTTATAGAACTTTCACATTTATTATTCAAAATAAATTTTATGTGAATAAATTATTTTGTTATATTATACCCTGCCTCACTTACTACTGAACTTTAACTTCCTAATTTTATTAAGATTTTTAACATAATAAAATGTTTCAAATAATTGAAGCAGAATTTATCAGAAATATGGATAAAAAATATTCTTACAGCGACCAACAAGCAAATGTAGCTACAGCATCCAACTCTGGCCGACGGCACACAGACCAATAGGTAGTTTAAACACATCATCACGAATCTAAAAAAATATAATTTGAATTAGAAACACTTTAAGTTATTTCATAAAATAACTAGATGGAGCCTGATCCTGTGCCTTTTCTCGGGAAGATTTTGCATACCAAATTTCGTCAAAATTGGTTCAGCAGTTTTAGCGTAAACAGGTAACAGACAAACAGACATGCTTTCAAATTATGAATTAGCAAGCTACAAAATCCCACTGCTGGTCAAATATTCCTTTTTTTAGTTTATAATATTATGACAAAAGTTATAATTATAGATAATATTATCTACTTACAAACCCGCGATGAAGACATAAATCGGCACTTTCAAATAAAAATATTTCAATTCAGGACTGAAAAAGATAAAATATAATTTGAGTTATTTCAGTTCAAATGCACTTATATTTTTGGGAGGGAAACGGGAATGCCTACTGGAATAGGCTCCGTAGCTGCTGGGCTGATAATGTTAAAATTTTGTAGCCACAAAAATGGATACTGATAAAAAGACTTAGAAGATTCTACGTGATGATGGAAAAGCATAATATTATTATGATAAACTTTTGTGTGCAATTATTTCGGAGCAATATATTTACATACTAACTCTTGACTTTCTGGATAACAGCTATTTTGCACTTAGTGTGAGTTTTTGTCACTTTTTAACCGACTTCCAAAAAACGAGGAGGTTATATGTTCGGCTGTGGATATTTTTTTTTTTATTTTTTTTTTTATTTTTGTATGTTCAACGATTACTCCGCCGTTTGTGAACCGATTTTCGAAATTTTTCTTGTGTTGTATTAGGTTTCACTCCAATTTGGTACCATGTTCACAAAAGTGGTGACCTGATGATGGGATCCATGAGTAATCGAGGGAACTCCTCGAAATTTATATGGAAACATATGGTGATTTTGGTTTTATGAGAAGTATCCTAAGCATATGCTACCAAAACGCAAGATTTTGCACCGAGGTATACTATGGTTCCGAAGCTACTAAGAGAACTCTGGATTCCTTATAGATACAAGTTTGGGAGTTTAGGCGCTGTTTTAAGAACTGAAAGCATATGCTACTATGCAAATTACATTCATCATCATCATCATCATTACCATGTCAGGGTCACCAATGTCACCAAATTCAACCTTATCTCCAGAGCATAAGGCACACATTTGACATTACTTCTAAGAGGTTATATTATAATTTTGAAGTCGGTGCCAGTTCCAAAAGTTTCAAATATTCTGTCAGAGAACAGAAGATTCATCTGGTACCGACTTCAAAATGATGAAGATTGAGTACAGAAATAGTTGAGTTTTAGCCGAATTCGGAAAAAGGCACTATAAGATAGGAATAATTATTTAATACTTTTTAGTTCATATTATAAGGATGTTATTATTGTTTTACCTTGGAAGTCGGTTTTTATTTTTTGTTAAAAATAATAATACCGTAAGAACGTCAACAAGAATTTGTACTGCAATTAAATTCTAGTTAAGGCGACGCCTTGATAATTTGGCTGTAGCGATGCCGATTTTTCTCAGCAATGACTAAAGCTAAGAAACTAAAGTTCATTGTCAGTATTCATCATGTCTTTGTCTTTTAATTGCCCATAGCATAACACGATTGGACAACTTTTATAACACAGAATTATCAATCGAAAAGACCTCTGTAAAAAAAGGGATTCCTATTTATCCAACAGAGGAGAGTGATTTAAGGTTCCAAAATTTGTACATAAATTGGTTGAAGCATACACTTTAATATGTGCATAGCTTATGTGAAATATATTTATGGTTTTTAAATTACGCGACAAAAACCATTTTGTCACTCACGCCCTATCCATTTTTTGCTGTTCCATTGCTTGTTTTCTATGAGAGGCCGGCCCGGCCTCTCATAGAAAACAAGCAATCTAAAACATATCCAACACGGTTTCTTACTTTAACGCGGCGTCACCTTAACGTACTTACTTACATAAGCCGACCACATGACGTAGGTCCGTCAATTGCCAAGGAATCAATTTCCTCGATGGTACAACTCGTTGCTAACTTACATATAGAACACCAGTATAAGGTATCCAGCAGTAGCAGCCAGCATCATAAACAGTATGGTGAAAACCTTCTTCACGAAGTCGTTCCGATCCGGCTCGTATTTGAGCGGCTCCCCGAGGGGAGCTGACGATTCCTCCCCCCTGTAGTTCTCCGCCACTTAAAGTTGAAAACTTGTTAAGTATAACACATACACACAATAGAATATCGAAGCTGTAGTCCGCGAGTATTCAAGTATGGTCGTATAATTCAAACTAGCTATATGACCGAGCTTCGCTCGGTATTCAAAAGTTTAAAAAAACACACATAAAATGACATTTTATGAAAATGATTCCTAGCTAGATCGATTTAACGCCCCCGAAACCCCCTATATACAAAATTTTATGAAAATCGTTGGAGCCGATTCCGAGATTCCAATTATATATATACAAGAATTGCTCGTTTAAAGATATAAGATATGATTAAATATATTTTAGGAATGAATATGATATAAAGTTAATATTATGTAAAGTCTCAACTATTAAATAAGTCCTGAACACTTAAGGCCAGTTTCTCCATCTGTCAAGTTAAGTAGTGGATAGCCTCATCAGGAAGCGGTGAAACAGCCCTTAACTTAATATAGTATATATTAAGTGTTCAGTATGTTACTCTCACCGTTAAGACCTGATTGTCACTTTATTGAGTCAGTAGGATCGGTCGAACTGACCAGGCCTAAGCGAACGGGACTACATTATGACAAGTCGGCCGTCGTGAGTCTGACTGTATTTTGGGACGTTTATGGCCCTAGCACACGACACACGGTGCCATTATGTAGCGATGCAATCGTACTATTACGGATACGGGCAGTTGTTTACCTGCGCGCGACAGTTGCGCGTACTTTCTAGAAAAGTCCAACCCTTGTTTATGTGAATTGTGTGTTTACGTAAACAATCCAGAATGGAACATTCCAGAAAGTATGGCGGGCCATATAAAAGGTAAACTAGCCGGCAATCAATTCAGTTTGATACAAGCGATCATCAAGGCGACTTCGAAGTGAGAACAAGCGATCAATAGTGAGTGACAGTGATAGTGCTCAGTGATTTGGATCTAATGCTTAGTGTTTGGACTTAGTGATTTGTGTGAGCTAGTGTTTGTGAATAAAGTCTTCAAGAGAGTCACCAGGTCTTTCTCTCCGAATCCTACGAACCCTAGCACGTAACAGTACGTTTAGCAAACGCGGGAATGCTTCGCTACTAACGCTTGTTATTCGCATTTGTAATTACGCGCTACTGTATTGATGAAAACGCGCGATAGTATCGCTACTATATCGCTCCAAAAAGCCGTCGTGTGCTAGGGTCCTAGACGTCATTAAACAAATTTAAATAGACGTACAAAGACTACCAAAGTCACAAGTTTTCTTAAAAAATTTAAAAATAAACACATACACGACCTTGCTGCCTCCATCATCCAAATATTGTATGTTTTTTCATTCAATTTAGAAGTCTCATTGTAATTTGTCTTCCTCTCATTCTCTTTCAACGTTTTCCCACTTTTCTTTTCAAGTCTAGTCTGAATGATTTCGTTGTAAATCTCGTCAATTCTACTTTTAGGTTCCTCAATGGTTGTTCCTGCATCATCGCTGGTATCTGAGGGTTTGAGTTCATCAGAAATCATTTCTTGAAAGTGAAAAAATCACAAAACAATACAAAAAATTATAAAGCAATTATGCTAACGATTCTTGACGTTGACGAATTTAGATGACACTTTAGCATTTTGTCAATATTAAAGAAGAAAAAAATGTGAAATTCTATAATCTGTGGGCTAATTAATTCGAGATTTTGGTTCAGGCCACTGACCTCCATTATACAAGTACGCTGGACTGATGATACCCAGATATATTTTGTGCCTATTTGAAGCGGAATCAGCTCCCCCAATATTCGGGAAGAGAACTAAATCTGACGTAACTTGCAAATGGCTGCTCAATCGCTATTGGTTGTAGAAACCACAGATAATAGTATACCTCCATGTAGAAACTAGTATTAGTTCCAAGTACTCCCACTACTGCCATCAGCGCCAATTTTTACGTCAGATTTAGTTCTCTTCCCGAATATTGGGGGAGCTGATTCCGCTTCAAATATGCACAAAAAATAGCTGTTATTTCAATGGGTATCATTAGTCCAGCGTACTTGTATAATGGAAGTCAGCGGTTCAGGCACTCAGGCGGCAACTCAGGCCACAACACTGCGTTGCGACGTCGCAACGTAAAATTCTACAACGTGGAAATTTGCGACGCGACAGCGAGATTTCCGAAGACATTTTTGCGTTGTGACAACGCATCGCATTTCTGTTTGATGTTGTTTTTGCGATACGACGCCGTAACCCAGCGTTGTGGCCTGGCCAATAGGGCCGAAATCTGGGCCGAAACCATAAAATTAATATACCTTTAACCTATATTAACTTTATGGCCGAAACATAATATAACCGCGTTGCGGCGCCGCGCCATCGCTAAAATTGGCAGTGGCGCCACTGCCGATTTTAGCGGCGCAATGCCAGTATCTTCTGTGTCGTATATTTAAAACCGAGTAATGTCTTCTTCGCAACGAATAACATATAAGTTTCTTTCGACGATCCATGTCAGAGACACATCCATTCGCAATAAAAAATCATGATGAACTGGTTATCCTGCCGAAACGCTGTTTTTCGCGACGCCGCAACGCAAACTGGCGATTTCAATGCCGTGGCGCCGCAACGCGGTTATGTACTTCGGCCCATAGTTGTGTTGGGTAACGTGGCACGTGTAGACTGCAGATTGCTTTATGC
Organism: Lysandra bellargus; assembly: GCA_905333045.1. NCBI lineage: Eukaryota > Metazoa > Arthropoda > Insecta > Lepidoptera > Lycaenidae > Lysandra > Lysandra bellargus. The sequence goes on along the minus strand of HG995327.1, from coordinate 9,134,303 downwards.
AACTATGCGAAAAAGATGCTCGTCCCTGGCCTTGTACCATGAAACTGTTTTGAGACTCAAATAATCGGACGAGAAGCTGCGTCCTACTCTAACAAACGTAAAATGACGTTGTTAGAGGAGGACGCGGCATTCTCGTCCGATTGTTACAGTCTCAAAACAGTTTCGTAGTAGGCCTACTGGTGCGACGGATGAGGGGCAGTACCTACCAATAGCATACTGAAGATGTTCGCAAATCGGTTGGACTGTCCTTATGTTAATCGCTATGGAGCTATGTCACATGGATTAACAAAATAGTTGATAACTTCATAATACACAGCTGCTAGCGACTATTTTGTTAAATTAAATCATAATTTCTAATTTTTTAAAATACTAACATTAGCTTTTAAGAATAAGGTGTTACTAACAATTGGGCCAAATGTAGTAATGTAGTATAAATAAAATTTATCTTGCTCTAGAGCTCATTGCTCTAGAGCAAGATAAATTTATATATTATTAAGAAACAAGCTCTAGAGACAGTGTCACAGGCTACACGGTCAAATTCTCATCAATCTGATCCATCAATCTGATTGACGGAATATTGATGGTTTTTTTTTATGCAATAAGGGGGCAAACGAGCAAACGGGTCACCTGATGGAAAGCAACTTCCGTCGCCCATAGACACTCGCAGCATCAGAGCTGCAGGTGCGTTGCCGGCCTTTAAGGGGTAATAGAGGAGGGTAGGGAAGGAAATAGGGAAGGGTAGGGAAGAGTAGGGAAGGGAAAAGGATAGCGGATCGGGCCTCCGGTAAACTCACTCACTCGACGAAACACAGCGCAAGCGCTGTTTCACGCCGGTTTTCTGTGAGGACGTGGTATTTCTCCGGTCGAGCCGGCCCATTCGTGCTGAAGCATGGCTCTCCCACGTCAAAAATTTCATTAAAATTTCATATTAAAAATACGATCAATCCATCAATCCGAGTCGTACACGATCAAATTTTCGTCAATCCGTACCGGATTGATGGATCAGAGACAAATTGACCGTGTAGCCGGTGACTAACCGGCGACTATTAAAAATACGATCAATCCATCGATCCGTGGGTTAGGCGATCAAATTTTCGTCAATCTTTACCGGATTGATGGATCAGATTGATGAAAATTTGACCGTGTAGCCGGTGACATTGTCTTTGGATCTCAATTTTTAAGTAAAGGTGGATTTCCAATCAACACTTACAACGCATCGTGTTGCGGTCTGAATTGATCCTAAGGGCCTGTCCACATCTCTACGTCACGACGCGTCGTGACGTGGAGATGTGGACAGGCCCTTAGTGTTTCAACTTTTTATGTTAGAGCGCTTACTGACGAACGGCACGTGTTGGCGGCACGCGTCAGCGGCAGTCGAAGACAGGCGTCGACAGATTATCACGCTTGCAGTTGTGATGTACCGCGTAAAGGTAAGCGTCCACACGTTGATGGTATCGTACGGAACGGACGTCTCGCATCAAACGGATAATTTTTTCACAGTACGTCCACTGTATCGACGAAGTACGAATTAGCGACTAGCCATGTATGTTTATCTCCTAATTAGTCCAAATAAAGTTCCTAAGTCAAAATTTCTTACGTGGAAGTCCATTGAAGGTTTATAATATTAGGGAAGTGATAAGAAGTTTACCGGGTCATCTAGTTAAACATTATATGTAATTACTATTGAATGAAATCCGTGCGACCTCCGTGGCGCAGTGGTGAGCGTAATAGATATGTTAATATATATATAAGTATAGATAATAGAATAAAATGTATGAATTAAGGCGAAATTACATTTGTATTCAGATAATAATTCCATTGGACAACACCAATGTTAAAGCCGTAATTTTTATGTTAAATTAATATTAAACCACCTTTTGAATTGTAAGGAAAGACTTATAATGTAAGGTAGTATTATATTTAAAGTATTGTCTCTTAATTATTTTATGAATATTATTAAGTTAAGATTTTGTTTAATTGTATTTAGATATAGAATATTATATTTAAGCAATAATAATTCTAGTACCAAACTTTGAAAAATGTGGGTACCAGAATTATTATTCAGTGTGGGTAGAATATCCATTCTGCCCAGTATAAAATAGCTAGCGAACCTAGTACGGCTCTCATTCTGGCCGACAGTGTTTAAGGTGATGTACCTATTTGTTTGTTATAAAGATTTTAGTAATAAGTAACTTGGTAATTATTGTAATTTATATAAAGAAGATTTTGTACAAGCCTATGGTTTATTTTTGCTAGATGATTTATAATTGCTTGATATTGTTGTTTTACAATATAAAGTTATAAGTTCTGTGTTATTCCTGAGTTGTATCTTATTAATATAATATACTGAAAGTACCTTAGCTAGATTACGTAAATTACGTAATAATTTGTTATACAATTTGAAAATAATTATATCTACCAACCCTTACTTGTTAAGGTTGTTTTAATAAATATCTTTATTGTCTTACAGTTTATTTTCTTTTAACCACAGATACCTTGCTACAGCTGCTTGGGCATAATTTTAGTATTATCATAGTAACATCAAATTGTTTCAAAATATCTTAGATCTATATATACTCCAATCCAACATCAGAAGTGTTCGATCAACCCACTAACACATTTTTGTAAGTTTCAGATTCGTTGTCTCGTCGTGTTGCAAGTTGCAACGTCGCTTAGCCGCGCCGTAGACTTGGCGGAAGTACAACGTGTCGCTACTTCATGAAGTGCCGGAGATTATAACTGTGCCCGGACAGAGGTGCTTTGTTACCGCACCAGAATATATTAGAGGTACCGCCACCGACCATTACAAGAATACTTATTTAGGTCAGAAATGACCGAGCGTTTTGTGTTGTGACAAGTGATGTGATTTTTATAAAATGGTGACGATTGTAACGGAAATTGAAACATAATATAATTAGTTTGACGAAAATGGAAAAAATTGGAAACGGATTAATGTTGGTGTAAAATTAAAGTATAAAAGTAATATTTCATTACGTGATTCGATAGTCTAGTAGAATGAAACATTACCAATAATGAATTTTATTAAACAAGAAAAATTCAGAACAGAAAGTAGATGTAGGTAGGTAGTCCTTGCTTACATTTCTGCCATAATCCGTTAGGTTAGAAATGACTAAAATGTATTGTGGAGTATTTCTATAAAATAATTTAAGTGTTTTGAGTAAAAAAAAAACTGTTTCCTTAACAGTGTATGTGGCTATTAGAAGAAGTCTTTGATAATAGCAGCAGTTATTTTTTTTCTTTTATAGGTACTGCATTAAAGTTAAAAATACCGTCAATTAACAAACATATTAATTGCTTTACGATTAGGTAATAAATTGTCAAATTAATGCTGACTGCCGTAAGAAGTATATTTTAAAGAATCAATGCGGGTTCGAAATTCTTCTGGAAAATTTTGCCATAGTAGATCTTTTGATTTAGTGCCAAAACATTTACAAATTACAATAATGATATATTTTTATGACTGTTTCATTGTTTCTGAAAAATGTTACTTTGTGAAATAGAATATAGATACAAATAGATTAAAACAAAACAATCCTTGACAACCTCTAGGGAAAAGTTAGTCATTTAACGTTTGAAATTGGACATACAAACGCCATGTCTCTGGTAATAACTAATAACAGATTACAAGATAATAGGTGAATTAGTAGTAATAATTGATACCTACTATTATAGCTATGAATAAAATTATGCAGAGCAAAACGCAAAAATTGATTTATTTAAAAATCGGTGGAAATAAATCAAAACGACATTATATTATAATTACACATTGGAATAGGAAATAATTTCAATTACATACGAAAATAAATTTACAACAGTAATTATTATTAACAAGTGCCCGTAGTCTATCTTAGACTTGTCGAACAATACCTACACATAATATTTTCCTGAATTTGGCTTTTAGTCCAATCAAGATTGGCCTTTGACTTTGAATAAATTTATATTATAAACATTAAGTCATATTAAAGTATATTTTGATAACAACAATCTTATTTTCACATAAGTATCAAATATATTAAAATTGCTAAATTGTTTGGTCCAGGTGGGCCCAGTTAAAATAAATTTTGCAAAATGGTCATATGAATAAAATTTTATTCAAAAAATTCTAGCTATGGTGAATAAAAATAAGGAAACATTTAAATAACAATAAAGATAAATAATATTGAATTGAAATTGTTTATAACTTTATTTTACCGGAAAACAAAACAGTAATAAAAAATATGAATAATATGAATAATGATTATACACCTTACAACTAGTTAGCTACTTAAGCTAAACTTTCCAATACCTATATTATAATGTAAGATAACAATAATTAATAATCTATTCTGCTGTTATATAATACTACTTTGTTTGTCAGCCAACACCTTAATGATACATTTTGTATTGTTGGGCTTAGTCATAAAACGGTTGATACCATTATCTTATAATATTAAAGACTTGCTACTCATAAGAAAATTGAACCATTTGTGAAGTAAATTTATAATCTCGAAAAGTCTTTTAATAAAGAATAATAATAAGAATGAAGAAACATTATACATACTATTTTCCTAAAACAAAAGATGTAGGTACTATAAAAAAAAAACTGAACAAAGTTCGTAACGCTGTTTTTCAGTAAGCATCATTAATTAAAGAAAATATTTGAACGTTGAGCCTAAGCATTTTTAAACATAAAAAAAATATTCAACAATACAAAACTAATATAATTTGGTAGGTAATACATAGTATTTGTGCAGACTTTCATAATATGAAGATAGCCACTTATCGAGTACTTGGATTACTGTCTTATACCTATAATTATATATTATAAGATTCTCGTGTCACAATGTTAGTTACCATACTCCTCCGAAATGGCTTTACTGATTTTTACCAAATTTTATATGCATAATATTCAGTAGGTCTGAGAATTGGCTATTGGCTACTTTTTATATTGGTAAATGCAAATTTTGTTGGATAAATAATAGTAAACTCGAGACTAAGGGCGACCATTGTTTGTGCGACGGGATAGCGATGGACGTTGCCATGGTGCCATACTTACTTAGTCACTTCAATAAAAATACAGAGACCAAAATCATATCTTGAGGTAAAGTCTGACATGACTTTTATTTATAATTAAAAAAAAATCACGATGCTAATTTCTATATAATGTACTTATTTAAAGTGATGAGCTTACAGTTGAATAAAGAAGTAACAAAGAGCAAAATATATTATTGAAATAGTTATCATAGACACCATATTATTAGAAATAGGTAGTCTTAAAAACGAATAAATAAAAACATTTCTTGTAATAATCACAATTATCGCAGTTGTATCGGATATAATTGTTACAATGAAAAATAACAATAACAAATCAATTAATTTGTAGATATTATTATGTTTTCAGTTTTATTTAAGTACTAGTACATAACTTGGTTTTTATTGAGATCCGACAGGTGGAATTTTTGGTTAAATTCGTCCGACTGGTTGGCTATAATAAATGAATTACTTAAAATTATAACAGTAAGATTGAATAAGATTATAAAAAATTAATTGAAATTTAATGAAACGATTGAAATTATACCTAAATAATTATAATCTTTATTTTAATGACGAATTAAAAAATTGACAAAAAAAAAACAATATTGCAACAAATATTTTGATGTTTCCTGAATAAGACTGAAAATAAAGAAATCAACACTTAAGTAACACTTTAAATAATTCTTAATATTTTATACCTAATTAGTACATAAAGTAAAACATTTCAAAAAAAAAAACTTTATAAATCCGCTAAATGTCAGTAAAACAATAACTAAACAAAAAAGGAATCTATATTATTGAATTGAAAAACTATATCAATAAGTATATCATTTAATAAAATCTATCGAAATAAAGATTATTTTAGAAAAGTTACATAGTTGCTTAATTTTTAATTATTTACATGTGAAAACTTTTTTTTTATTATCATTTGCTTTGTTGCCCTTAATTACTGACAAGCTTGAGCAGCAAAATTTTCTGAATAAATAAAATAAATTTAACGTTGCGAAACAAAGATAGGCGTTTTTGAATTGTTGTATTAACAGTAAAATAATATTTCTTTAACTGTAAAAATGATCTGGTGGCTATGTGGTATTAATACATAAAAAAATAATACATTAAAAATAATTTAGGTTTAGGTTAGGTTGGTTTAACAAACTATAAATTCAGAAAAAGAAAGAAAAAAGTGTACCGAAAGATAAAATATTTTATGGTCTGGTCTATGGTTGTTATGGTAATTTTTTATAGAGGATGAAACTGGAAAAAAAAGTAGTGCAGTGAATTTTGGTTATAACGACGGCGGAGGAATCACTGTAATGTCTTTACTATATCCGGAAGTCTCTAACAAAAGAAATATATACGAAATAGTAATCTTGTACTTACTGTATACTTATTTACTTGGCATATACATATATATTTACTTAATGACGTCGCTTTAATACTTCAGTCGGAATTTCCAGGAATTGCTATTGTATTCTATTGTTGTCGCGATCACCGGTGCTCGCGCGGGGCCTGAAGGATTAAGTCTTTACAACCGAGGTCGATATTAAAGAAATCCACTGTATGTATAAATCCAGTTAGTCTGTGTATCCAAAAAAAAATGGATAGCAATGAAAAAAAAAAACAAAAAATATAAAAAAAAAATGGATGAAAATATCCCAAAAAAAATGGATGGCAAAAAAAATTAATTTGCGAACGAAATGATATTGACTACTAAAGTGACCATAAGAAACCATTGTAGACAGACCTAAAAAAAAAAAAAAACGGGAGTTTCTTAACGACTTCGAGAGCGAAGGTCTATGTCAGTATGGCCGTAATAGATATGTTAATATATATAAGTATAGATAAAAGAATAAAATGTATGAATTAAGGCGAAATTACATTTGTATTCAGATAATAATTCCATTGGACAACACCAATATTAAGCCGTAATTTTTATGTTAAATTAATATTAAACCACCTTTTGAATTGTAAGGAAAGACTTATAATGTAAGGTAGTATTATATTTAAAGTATTGTCTCTTAATTATTTTATGAATATTATTAAGTTAAGATTTTGTTTAATTGTATTTAGATATAGAATATTATATTTAAGCAATAATAATTCTAGCACCAAACTTTGAAAAATGTGGGTACCAGAATTATTATTCAGTGTGGGTAGAATATCCATTCTGCCCAGTATAAAATAGCTATCGAACCTAGTACGGCTCTCATTCTGGCCGACAGTGCTTAAGGTGATGTACCTATTTGTTTGTTATAAAGATTTTAGTAATAAGTAACTTGGTAATTATTGTAATTTATATAAAGAAGATTTTGTACAAGCCTATGGTTTATTTTTGCTAGATGATTTATAATTGCTTGATATTGTTGTTTTACAATATAAAGTTATAAGTTCTGTGTTATTCCTGAGTTGTATCTTATTAATATAATATACTGAAAGTACCTTAGCTAGATTGCGTAAATTACGTAATAATTTGTTATACAATTTGAAAATAATTATATCTACCGACCCTTACTTGTTAAGGTTGTTTTAATAAATATCTTTATTGTCTTACAGTTTATTTTCTTTTAACCACAGATACCTTGCTACAGCTGCTTGGGCATAATTTTAGTATTATCATAGTAACATCAAATTGTTTCAAAATATCTTAGATCTATATATACTCCAATCCAACAAGCGCGTTGGTAGCTCAAGCCGGAGGTCGCGGGTTCGAGTCCCGCCGACGGAACAAAAAGTTTATGAAGTTCCTGGGTCATGGTTGTATATTAAATGTGTGTATTATATAATAAAAATCTTAAATATATGTATAGTATAAAAGTATTAAATATATTTCCGTTGTCTGGTACCTGTAACACAAGTCCTTCAGGTACTTAGCACGGGGCCAGACTGACGTGGTGTGAAGCGTCCATAGATATTATTATATTATATTAAATTGCTTCATTCATGGACCAAGATTTTTATTTTCTCATAATGTGTTACTCTGTAGACATAAGAAGAAGTCGACAGAACTAATAGTCTAATAAAGTTCATCACAAAGCGCAAACAGTGAGGAATGGAGCCCTACAAACTTACCGGGTACGTTAAAAACACATTTTCTCTCCAAACAACGCCCATTAAATATAAATGGAGGTACCTTTTTTAGTGTTTCTAGAAAAATAGCTCATGAATTTTAAATGTCTCTCAAGTTACGATACGGAGTAGGTTTTAATGAGTATCTAGGTACATTATTTCTCTTTCAAGAGATTCTAATTTTATGCACTTAATTTTATGCATTGCACGGCGGTGTTTTATGCAGTATTGCATAAGCAAATTGGTTACATCCAAAGACGTTCCTAATACATTAGTACGGAATCACACCTTCATGGTTGAGTAATTTAGAGCGTGGCTCTGATTCGTGGGTACGATTCCTGCTTAGGAACAAGTTTGGTTACGACGTAACGCGGGCTTGTTACCTGATTACCCGACGAAAAAGATATGCGTCGGCTGGGTATATTAAGAGCCCGTATACGAAATTTTGCCGATGAATACGAAATTGCAAAGGTTCGCTACAGAAATATTATTAGGTTTTTTCCCCTTAATAGACTTAAAAATATATATATATTAATTATTAGATTTAAAATATATTTAAGCGCGGAAAGCCGACCCGAGCCTTGCGGCAAGTAATTTAATGTGAGATTTAGGTTGTTTTGAATCGTGTTTTTTGGCACAATTTGTTTTTTGTTTTTTCTTTTTTCTTTTTTCTCGAATTGGATAGAATTTTATCTATAGATTATTTCTGTCGTTTTCTCTTTATGAATTACAGCTCCAAGTTGCCGAAATTAACAGCAATTCTTTGCCCATTTTCCCTAAAATTTTGCCGAGTTACATATTTTTTTACTCAACTATTTCATATTAAAGTGGTATAAAGTAATTCCAACATTTTATATACGACTTTCTCAACAGTACATTGTATTTTTTAATACCGTTAAGACGTCAATACAATCCATAAACAGGTGATATTCTAAACCTTTTACAGCAAAAATCACAAAACTGTCGCGGGTTTGAGTTGGATTATTTAAAAATGCTTAAAAAAAACAAAAATCAAGCTCCAACATTATATTATAATAAATTTGAAATTGTCTTACATGTTGTGCACAACATGTTAAAATACAGTATTTCTATAAGTTTTAATGCATTAAAACTTATATAAATACTGTATTTTAACTGTTAAATCACGTCTGTTAAATCAGCGAAATCGGCAAATTTCGTATACGGACCCTTAAAACTTGGTCCTTTGCCTGATCTCCCACTTGTCGTGTCGATCATTCATCCTGCTGGGTTATGGAGTGAAAGAAATGAGAGTACTCTTGCTTATGCACTGCCACACACTAGACTCTAAAGCAATATAAAGTCACTCCTGCGTAGTCCTTTTTTCGCCGAGAAAATGCTTTTTAGCATCTTGCGGAGGATCCTGCCTGAAATTATGTGTGTATTTGCTGCGCCCGAAAGATGGAAGTGGATGCAGTATCCACTAAATCCCCTATCCACTAAAAACTACCCGTAGGATCGCGTGAACTTGTTTTTAATGAAATGAGCCACTGTCACCGAAACTGATATGGGAGAATGAATTTTTATTTAATGCCCGTCCATGTTCTGCGAAAGACGCTGATCGAGAAGCGACTATCGATCACACAAGTTCAAGGCGAGGTAAAACTTAGATCATTAATTGTTGCAGAAGTCAGCCCGCAATCCGCGGATACACTATCTAGTGAGATGCCGACTCTTATTACTTTACTCTATGCTATATACAAGTAACATCCATACTAATATTATAAATGCGAAAGTGTATCTGTCTGCCTGTCTGTCTGACACATCGTTACGCCAAAACTGCTGAATGGATTATGCTAAATTTTTTACTAAAGTTTCAATCCCTTTTGAGCCTACGATAGGAAATATAATCAAATCAATACAATAAAAGCAGCAAACAAACTCTTACATTAGGCCGCAAGGAATATTGGCTGTGCAAATACATTAGCAAACATTGCGATTAGGTCGGGGTTTCTCTGAAAACATTTGTTTTGGATGAAATAAACACCGCTTATTCGTTAGATATGTGATATTTTATTTGGCACACTACGAATAATAAATACTATGGAAGAGTGGAAGAGTCAAAAAATGGTTCCAAGATATTCACACCAAGGTATGCTTTACGAGGAGCTTTCGTACTTTCAATTGGCTGTGTCATTGTGTGGGAGCATGCTTGGCGACCACTAAGGAAGATCTTCCAACGGAGCGACATACCAAGCACGGTCAGGCCACGGAAGCTCACTGAATTTTTAGAGGTCGTATATATGTCGCAGTCATCTGGTTTAATCTGCGATTCGATTGAATGACTAGCGCATTCATTGAATCGAATGACTAAAGAACAACTCGTCAAGACGTTGACTGTGACGTTTAACAATTTGACTAAAAGTCATTATAGTGAAGTCGTTAAATAGGATGCTATTATTTTAAGTAGCCGTTGACGGGGTAGTTATAGGTAATTCCACGCTGTCATATTATTTTATTACAAGTAAATCACTTTAAAGCAAATTTAATCTACAAAACATCAACACAGTGCCATCAGCTGTGCGATCTATTTGACGCCATATTTGTTTTAGTGACTAGTAGCGCCTCAGTGGGAAAAAAGTGAAATACGTTCAAATAAATGACTGATTTCAAAGAGCTATGTTACAAATCGCTAACTAGTTGAACGTTGAGGGACGATCGTTCAATAGACGTTAGGCCGAGTCATTCAATTAAATGGTGTCATTCAATGAATACGCTAGTCATTCAATCGAATCGCAGATTGAACCAGATAACTGCGACATATATAATATCTTCCCCATCTCAGAAACTTCGATAGTGTGATGCAGGATTGTGCGCTGTTTGTGTGTACCGCCACTGCACAGGTGTCAATCTCGGGTAGATCATACAATTTTCATTTTCCCAGCTGCGTTTAATTAAATATTTATTTCAGTAACTGGAGCCATACTTGAGCGGTAAAATGTTTGAAAGTTACTGTTCTATACTGAATTATGTTTCGACGGGTGTACAATGTACTATCGAGGAAATTGATTCCTATGCAGATGGCGGACCTAAGTCATGTGGTCGGCTTATGTCAATTCAATGTTAGCTGTGATCGGTCGGCTGGGTTTGACGTAAAGCGACCAAATTACTTAGGTCCGCCATCTGCATAGGAATCAACTTCTCTGATAGTACATGATTTACGCTGTTTACATAAATCAAAGATAAAATATAAAAATACAGATATTATGTTTCTAACAGCAATAAATCAGAAGATACGAAATTATTTATGTTTTATACTTTCTACAGCTAGCGAGGACGAATTTAGAAGTTTTGTCCTTGAAAGAAAAAAATATAAGTTTTTTGCACTTCGACTCGGCCCTTGTTTGTAAATCCTACTGATACTAGTTAAGATCTTAATTTAAGAGCCTATTGGTCTTTTTTAAATTGTATATTTGTATGTAACAATGATGTACATGACTGTATGTGTTCTGAATAAAGAAAATAAAATTAAAAAAAAAACTGCTAAACACATTGAAAATTATGAACCACAAATAAACTCAAAATATTCGTTATTTCTAAGAAACAGATCTGTAGACTGTAGTTTAAAAAATACTACGATAGAATTCGATACATGTTACATACGCTGCCAAATCACGTCCGTTTTTTAGCTTTCACTTCCCCTTGTCGGGTTGCAACTTGGACGTATTTTGTATTCATTGTTGATCTATCAGAGTCAAGGGAAAAAAGAATTATTCAGTTGCATTTTATCTTAATACTGATATTACAATCAACGTAATATTATACAGTATACAAGGAGTTCTGTTATCGGCAGTGTATCATTGGCATTAGCAAGCCAATTTATACACATAATTACAAATCAACATCTCCCCGTACGAAGCAGTGGCAATATCCGGTTTTACATTATTAATAACAAACCATATCACTATAATATAATATTGCCTTTGAGGCAACCTCGTCTACTGACAACAGTTCCGTTATGAATATTGTTGATTATTCCTATGAATACCTACTATAGACTGCATAAAATATTATGTTGTATAAGAACCTGAATATAATAAACAAATTATATTAGACTACATCTACTTACCAAGTATCAATAATATAGCTCTTATAGTTTCGGAGAAAAGTGGCTGTGACATACGGACGGATAGACAGACAGACAGACATGACGAATCTATAAGGGTTCTATTTTTTGTCATTTGGCTACGGAACCCTAAAAAAGTAATTCTATCGCCGTAACAGTACTTTCGCACTTCGCAGTGAACTTTCGAAGTTACGAGGAACAAACACATCCTGGAAAATTATCACTCATTTATGTTACAACTTTTACAGCTTTTTCATGAAAAATAAATTTTACAATTTTGGCAAACAAAAGTTGAAAAAAAGCCCTTTCATTTGCCAAAAAAATGCTTAAATTTTAACTCCTAGTTGTCCACTAGCATTTTGATTAAAATATTACAGGCAGTTCAGAATAAATCAAGGATGTTTAATAAACAAACATTTCCTTTAAATGACGCCATTATTCCGAGATTGGGTGCCGCTTTATATTATAATTGCTAGTATTTAAACCGGTTAATCGCGATTAGGGAGGGACTCGGAATGATTCAGAAAGAATATTAGTCAAAGTTACAAGTAAATCTCTTCACAATTAATTCAGAAGAATACTTAATTTATCCTTAAATAATTAAAGTAAATTAATATAATTTAAAGTATGTAACTTTGTGGTGAATTTTTAAGACAAAGATTGCTTCTGAGAAAATAGGGATTTCCGAAAACTGGTTTTTAAATTCCAGCCTTAAAAGTTTTCTTCCAAATTAATCAGTGTAAAGGCTTCAAATTAAAGTCCGTGGAATTGAATATTCGTATATTTTGTCCTTTACAATACAAAGATAAAAATGCAGAGAGACACTGAGCGAGTTTACACGCGACGCTCTGGCTGGCACAAGTGCCAGCCAGAGCGCGGAAACGAAAAGTCTATGCCCAAAATGGCGCCTACGCCGGGCGGAAGCGTGGTGTTGCCACTAGCGCGGTGTTGCCACTTCACATGCTAGCCCCGTTGGAAGCGAAGATTCCAAAACAGGTAGCGGGCAGAGCCGGTTGTAGGCACGCCGTAGAGTTCCCGAGGTCGTCTGGATGTCTGCTACTCGCGCAATGCCGTCTGAGCCAGGGTAGAGGTGGACCACACGTCCTAGCAGCCAACGGTTCGGAGGCAACCGATCATCCTTGATCAACATCATCTCGCCTGTATGAAGTTGACCGTGATCACTTTTCCATTTCTGGCGGCATTGCAGCTCGGCGAAGTATTCTTTGTAGAATCGTTTCCAGAAATGGCCCTTTAATGTGTTGATTCTTTCATATCTGGTCTGTAGATGTAATGGCCTCTCATCTTCTACTTGCTCTGGAATATTAATCACTGTCCTTCCGATCAGGAAATGGGACGGTGTAAGTGGAATTATGTCAGTGGGATCGGAAGAAAGAGGAGTTATGGGCCTAGAATTGAGTATGCCTTCTATCCCTACTAACAAAGTATACATTTCTTCGTATGTTAAATTGGTAAGTGTTAAAACTCTTTTTAAATGATGCTTAATCGACTTTACTGCTGCTTCTGCTAAGCCGTTAAAGTATGGCGAATACGCAGGAGAAAATTTAAAATTAATTGCTAACTCTGATGCCGAGACACCTATCTCCTCACCACTCGCCTTCAAGAACCTAGCCAGATCCCTGTTAGCCGCAGTAAAATTGGTTCCGTTATCGGAATAAATACTTATGGGCTTTTCCCTACGAGCAACGAATCTCTGCAGCGTTGCGAGGAAGCCATCTTTTGACAAGTCTGTCACCAGCTCAACGTGTACAGCCTTTACCGCCAGACAAACAAAAACGCAAATCATGATTTAATTTGTTTGCACCCTCTACCTCTCTTGTCAGCAATCAAGATTGGGCCCGCGTAATCGACTGCTGTATTTAAGAACGGATACGTTCCTTTGGCAAGTTACCCATGACAGGTTGAATCGATCTACCTGCGAAACGACAGCACTTAACACAATCATGAACCGTTTTTCTTGCTAGATTACGACCTTTGATTGGCCAGTATTTTTGACGAATAGTAGATAATAAATGCTGTGGTCCCGCATGCATGGTGAGTATGTGATAGTGTTGAATGATTAATTTTGTAAAATGGTGTGAAGCATGAAGTATGATAGGGTGCTTGGTATCATAACAATATTCAGAATTTGATAGTCGTCCTCCGACGCGTATCAGACCGTCATTATGCATAAGCGGGCGCATATTTTGTAAGCAATTTTTTGCAGGTAAGTTATTATTTTTTTGATAAAGTGGAATATTCTTTGGGAAAAATTTCCATTTGTGCTAATTTACACAATGTTTGATTAGAGGACACAAGTTCCTTGACTGGATGTCCTGTGTATTTATTGTGTGAGTGACGGCAGTTGTGTATGAAGCGTTGAATATATGCCATGACTCACTGTAGCTTGCCAAAATTTGAAAACCTTTCTATCCAATTTCCCATATGAGTAGAGACGTTGGAAGTTGCTTGAGATGACAGTGTGACATCGCAAGGAATGGACGAAGCTAAGTTTCTTTTATTTACCTCGGGTAGTAACTCTTCCTTTATTTTTACAGGATTCTCCGGCCATGTCGACTCGTCGTATTTAAGGAAAGACGGGCCAGACCACCACCTCTGCTCATGCAGGAGCTGAGTAACAGGAGGCCTCTACACCGACAACGCCATGACAGAGGATCAGAACACTCAGCTATCTCGTCCACTCTGTTTCTAATATAAGCCTTAAGCTTTGAAGACTCTGTTTTAATCCAACTAATAACAATAGTAGAGTCACACCAAAATACTACCCGGTCAATGACCCTGTACAAACTGAGAGCCTTATTCACCTTTTTTGTAAGTCGTGCCGACAGTAAAGCTCCACAGAGCTCTAGCCGAGGTATAGTAGTCTTGCGAGCTGACAGAACTCTGCTCTTAGCGGCAGCTAAATAAACCGAAAATGTCCGATCATTAGAGAGTGTGCGAACATATATGAATGCACTGTACGCTTGACCAGATGCATCACAAAATGAATGAAGTTCAATTTTTGCCGAGTCACCTAACATACGCCTAGGTACTTTAAAATTGTTTAAGTCTGGCAACGCTTTAAGAAATTTAGACCATTCTAAATTAATCTCTGGGGTTAATGGGTCCTCACAGCCTACTTTACACTCCCAGACCTTTTTTAAAATAAGTTTGGCCTGTAATATATATGGATTTATAAGCCCCAAAGGGTCAAAAATCTGAGCTAACGTGGACAAGATTGTCCGTTTCGTCGGCATGGACTGACTATGTGAAATGTCAGGAGTTGTAAAATACAATTGATCATCATCACATGCACAACGCAAGCCTAATGCCTTTGTACTATTATCATGAAATTGGACTGATTCGTTCGCTCCATTGCACCTTGAATTATATTTAAAATCTGTGGGCTATTAGAGCGCCATTTCCTTAGTTTAAATTTTGCGGATTCTAATTCCTTTATTACACCTCTTGCTATCTCTACCGCCTGACTTATAGAGTCAGCGCCCGAAATATGGTCATCTATATAAAAATCATTAGCAATGGCTTTGCTAACTTGAAGGTCATTGCACTCGCTTTCGCTTTCGTAAGCACCTTGTGGCTAAGAAGGGGGCTGATGCTGTGCCTTAAGTGACAGCATTCAAGGTATATTTTGTTATTGGGTCGTTTGTGTTAAAACGCCATAATATTTGTTGCAGATGGCGCTGCGAAGGACAAATTAGTATTTGCCTATACATTTTTTCAATTTCCCCACATAGAACATATTTATGCAATCTAAATCTGATTAAAATAGAAAATAAGTCATCTTGGACAGTTGCCCCTACCATCTGTAAATTATTTAAGGATTTCCCATTAGAAGTGGGATTTGAAGCATTGAAGACAACTCTAAGCTTTGTACTAGTGCTTTCCTCATTACACACAGCATGATGAGGCATGAAGTATTGTGTGGGCCTAGTAATATCGTGACCTACCTCACTCATGTGACCCATCTCATAGTATTCTTTAATAAAGGTTTTGTACCTTTCCTGTAAAATCAGCTGTCGCGCCATCTTTCGTTCTACTGCTAAGAACTGGGCCCTAGCAGAAATATATGAGTTACCCAGTGTATCTGGATCCTCTTTAAAAGGTATTTTTACCACAAACCTGCCCTCACTATCTCGCCTTGTATTGGCAACAAAATCTTGTTCGCACTGTTTCTGTTCAGGAGTCAAAATCTCAGGTCTATTAATTGTTTCAGACTCGAAAAATCTTGACATCTCAAAGTGGAGTTGATTCTCACACAAATGATGGCAGTGGACGGTGAAGTGCTTAGAGATACCTTGATAACTCGGTACGGAACCTGAGACCAACCACCCCAGCTTCGTATCGCTAAGTGTGGGCTTGTGCTTGCCCAAAGAAATGTTGTTATTCAATAAGACATTCCAGAATATATCGGCACCTAGCAGCATTTCGATTTTTTCAGGGGTGTGGAACATCGGATCAGCTAAATTCAATTCCGATGGGATTTGGAATGATGAGACATCAATTTTCATAGTAGGTAAGTTTTGAGTTATGTGAGGGACTATAAAACAACTGACATTCGCATTGTATGAATACATGCGTGAAGCAATATTTATGTCACGTTTAGTTATGCGTGAAGACTGATGATTTAATCCTTCTACCGACGCAGCAGTAGAATAGACTGGTAATTGCAATTTAGTGCCTAAGCTTTCCGTTATGAAGCTGGCCGTGCTTCCATTGTCAAGCAAGGCCCGCACATAGTGTTCCTTCCCAAACTTATCTCTAACCTTTAGCAGTGCCGTTGAAAGCAAAACAACTTTACCTCCTGTATTCGACAGAGTTATGTCACTATGGGACGAGACAGATGCGGGAGGTGCGAGCGATGGTGCAGGGGCAGCGGGCTGTGGTGCAGCCGCTGCGAGGACTACGCTGAACGAGGTACTTGCAGCTGAATCCAAAGTAGAATTTGGCTGCTGCTGTCGATGTAATAACGAGCTATGCCGTTGCGAGCAAATACGACATCCTAATTTGCAATCCCTTTCTTTGTGCCCCGAACGCAAACAGTTGATGCATAAATCTAATTGTTTAGCCCTTTGAATTCGCATAGGAATGGAAAATGATTTAAATTTAAAACATTTATAAATTGAATGCTTGGTTTTACATACTGGACAAACAAACCTACTAGTACTGGTATTAGCATTGCTCTGCTGCTGAGAGGTAATAAATGTTTTATGTTGTTTAGGTTTAAGGTTTGTCTCACCCATAGCTTCCAGCATGTCTGCACGAGATTTCAAAAAATCAAAAAAATATTTAAGGGTCGGAAGAGTTTTCATTTTGTTTCTCTCTTCCTCCCATTCCCTATTTGTGCTAGGGTCCAACTTGGAAGCAACAAATGAATAATGATTATGTCCCACTGGTCTGTAAGCAGTTTTAGGGTATTTAGAGCCCTGAGATTGCGATTAGTACTATCAATTATGCCCCGCAAAGCCTGGGCCGATTCCTTATAAATTGGTTGCATATTAAACAAATTAGTGATGTGATTGTTAACTAACACTCGATTATTATTAAACCTATCACACAGCAAGTCCCAAGCAACTTCATAGTTTTCCGAGGAAAATTCAAGAGAACGTATGACTAAAGCCGTTGTATCCTTTAATGCAGCCCTCAAATAATGAAACTTATTAATATTTGGTATTGTGTTATTGTTGTGTATAAGAGAGGGAAATGTGTCATGAAACTCAAGCCAATCCTGATACTGACCAGAAAATGTAGGCAATTTAATAGTTGGTAATTTCAGACCTGTTGGTGCGGCAAGTACTGTACCCGTCTCGCTGCCCTTAGCGTTGCTCGTAGCATTAGCCTCTGCATGGCGGCTGCACGGCTCGCGGGCAGTTGCCAGTGTTTCGAAATAAATGAATTCAAAATCCTCCCGTTCAGAGAACTGGTGATCTGGAATTTGGGAGATAATTTCTATTTCAGATTGGATGAAATCATTTCAGTGTACAGTTCCTCTATTTTAGATAATCTCAAATTTAACTCACAGATCTTTACATTTGAAAGAGGTGAATCTAATGTTTCTAAATATTTTTTAAAATATGTTAATTTTTGTTTACAAATACCTCGCTTCCTGATAAGTTTCCTTTAATTTTCCTCCACAGTGAGCTTACTAGAATCCTCACATGAAACTGACATATTTGGAACCAATAATAATGCAGCCAACAAAATCAAAACAATACCTAAATGCGAGTGATGACGGTGACCGATGTTGATGAGGTGCCCGATGTAGCAGCAAGATATGAACACGAAGCTTGCAGACTTGTTGCAGTCTCACTCCGCACCGAGATGCAGTCTCGCACGTATGCCACACAACTGGAATTAGCAGATACCAGTGTACAATATTTGTTACAACAGTTGACATGCAAACTTTATACTGAAGTCGCTCAGGCTCAACAAACAAATGCAATAAATTCAATAATTATAATAGAATTAGAACGAGCTTACAAAATACTCAATGATTTTAATGAAACAATATTGAATTTTGTGCTAAACCACTCTATAATAACTAAGTAACCTAATTTGTATTATGGAAAGGTATTTTGTATTGTCTACCCTTTAAATTAGAATCTAGAACCAA
Source organism: Lysandra bellargus (assembly GCA_905333045.1). Classification (NCBI taxonomy): domain Eukaryota; kingdom Metazoa; phylum Arthropoda; class Insecta; order Lepidoptera; family Lycaenidae; genus Lysandra; species Lysandra bellargus. The sequence goes on along the minus strand of HG995327.1, from coordinate 9,115,491 downwards.
TATGTACTTAGTGCACAAACTAGGTACAAAATATGCAACTTGTTAAGTATTTAAATCCAAAAACTGAAACAATCTTGTACTCAATTATTATAGGTCAGGGGTCACCAAATGGCGGACCGCGGTCCGCATCCGGACCGCCGACCCCTTGTGTGCGGACCAAGCATGTTGGAAGATGAAATAAATTTCGGTCTCGACATCACGAAACGAACGAACATCTTCAGGATTTAATGTCAATATCTTGCACCAATTTCACTACAAACGAGCAGCAAAAATTCTAAAGTATAGGTACCTCTGTAATTTCCGTGATTACCTTTATTGAAGTGAAAACTTCTTTAGCGGCGTTGAGCACTTTTGTGGGATGGGTAAAAACTGTGAAACTCGCGATAGATTTTCGTGTTGATCGAAAAACCATACAAAACGCGTAAGACGGTTGGAGAGTAGTGTTTTGTGTCGAACTCGAACTCGAACTCAATTTGAAACTTGATCGAAACTTGACCGAAACTTGATCGAAACTTGATCGAAACTTGATCGAAACTTGATCGAAACTTGATCGAAACTTGATCGAAACTTGATCGAAACCTTGACCGAAACTTGATTGAAACTTGATCGATACTTGATCGAAACTTGATCGAAACTTGATCGAAACTTGATCGAAACTTTATCGAAACTTGATCGAAACTTGATCGAAACTTGATCGAAACTTGATCGAAGCTAAATCGAAACTTGATCGAAACTTGATCGAAACTTTATCGAAACTTGATCGAAACAGGAAACTTGATCGAAACTTGATCGAAACCTTGATCGAAACTTGATCGAAACTTGATCGAAACCTGATCGAAACTTGATCGAAACAACTTGATTGACGATTTTTTAAAAATCGATTTTCATAAAAAATGGGTTAAAAAATGCACAACGTTAATAATCAAGTTTTCACTTCTGCCGGCACTCCCGGAGTGCAACCAGTCTTTTTTTTTATAAAATGTGTGGACCGCGAAGGTAATTTCATTTCTTAAAATGGACCGCGAGCTAAACTAATTGGTGACCCCTGTTCTAGGTGATAGGATTGGAATATATATATGGCATGGTTAAGTGAATAAAAATCGGAATAAACGGAACAAACTGACTGAATTAACTGCGTGATGGGCCTCCGCCGCTTGTAGCCACGCGGTGTATCAGTGTCCTGGTGCCTCCGAGTCGTACGTTGTAGATATGCGCCTACACAGCGTGATGGGCCTCCGCCGCTTGTTGCCACGCGGTGCCTCGACGTCCCGGTGCCTTCGAGTCGTACGTTGTAGATATGCGCCTGCACAGCGTGATGGGCCTCCGCCGCTTGTTGCCACGCGGTGCCTCGACGTCTCGGTGCCTTCGAGTCGTACGTTGTAGATATGCGCCTGCACAGCGTGATGGGCCTCCGCCGCTTGTTGCCACGCGGTGCCTCGACGTCCCGGTGCCTTCGAGTCGTAAGTACGTTGTAGATATGCGCCTGCACAGCGTGATGGGCCTCCGCCGCTTGTTGCCACGCGGTGCCTCGACGTCCCGGTGCCTCCGAGTCGTAAGTACGTTGTAGATATGCGCCTGCACAGCGTGATGGGCCTCCGCCGCTTGTAGCCACGCGGTGTATCAGTGTCCTGGTGCCTCCGAGTCGTACGTTGTAGATATGCGCCTGCACAGCGTGATGGGCCTCCGCCGCTTGTTGCCACGCGGTGCCTTGACGTCCCGGTGCCTCCGAGTCGTAAGTACGTTGTAGATATGCGCCTGCACAGCGTGATGGGCCTCCGCCGCTTGTAGCCACGCGGTGTATCAGTGTCCTGGTGCCTCCGAGTCGTACGTTGTAGATATGCGCCTGCACAGCGTGATGGGCCTCCGCCGCTTGTTGCCACGCGGTGCCTTGACGTCCCGGTGCCTCCGAGTCGTAAGTACGTTGTAGATATGCGCCTGCACAGCGTGATGGGCCTCCGCCGCTTGTTGCCACGCGGTGCCTTGACGTCCCGGTGCCTCCGAGTCGTAAGTACGTTGTAGATATGCGCCTGCACAGCGTGATGGGCCTCCGCCGCTTGTAGCCACGCGGTGTATCAGTGTCCTGGTGCCTCCGAACGCGGTGTTGCCACTTCACAATCAGCAAATTTGAGATATGCGCAATGGAGTTCTCGGTTATATTAGGCATGGTAAATATAATAAAATTTTTATAAAATACTATTTTGTCCAAAGGCAAGTCAATAAACAATTGGCTTTACTGTGACTCTAATGCTTGTGATTGTAACATTAAAGTAAAATTAGTAAACTAATAATATTATAAATGCGAAAGTGTGTCTGTCTGTCTGTTACCTCTTCACTCCCGAACCGCTGAACCGATTTGGCTGTTTGTTATGGAGATACTTTGAGTACCGGGAAAGGACATAGGATACTTATTTCCCGGAAAAATGTACGGTTCCCGCGCGATAAACGAATTTTGGCGCAACGGAGTTGCGGACATCATCTAGTATATTTTAATTATGTTTACCAGAGTATTTAATAGAATAGGACGCCACCATACCAAACAAATTCACGACGCCACCGCGCCGTGGCTGGCCTCGAAAAAGATGGCGCGATGAGCTAGATAAATACATGTAAATACGGCCCAGAGTGGACTACGGCTATGTTGGATCGGGAGGATGGAAAGACTTTGGAAAGCCCATGCCCAGTAGGACAAAAGCACTTAAAAAGGAGTTACTTTGGAGGAATCCATAACAAAAAACGTAGTATTATATTACTGTTAAATTTCCAATTATATCCTGCGCAATTTCATATTGAATATTAGACTGCAATATCCCAATACTGGGCAAATGTGCAAGATAAATGAGATTAGGTTTCTAGTGCTTATCTACTCGTAGATCGGCAGTACGTAAGGAGCTTTTACTGGATTACTCCGTCACTGGGCTTTTATCTAGCGAATAAACATCAACTGTAATGTGAACATACTCGTATTTAACTTAGACCTTAAACTTTAAACCCGACCAAGTTAAGTAGGTCTACTACCTGTGGTTAAATCAAAGTCCCTGATAATTTTCGCTGTCAGCGTAAAAATTATAATGAAATTTCAAGAACCACTTTCATTTTCTTCATTTCGGGAAGCTCAGTAAGCATCTCACAAGTTAATAAGAACAATAAAGCTGAAGTCTCCTAATGTCTTTAAGATTAGTTTGGAACGTTTTATTACATAATGCCATTGATATAATTCCGAACAAAATTGAGACTCATCAAAGTTCGAACGACTTGATAATAATATTATGTTAAATTAAGGTTACTGTTTTAACTGTTGTCGCAAAGTTCAAAGAGTGTTTGGTATTATTTGGTAAGTGTCAAATATTATTATAAAAATTGAAGACCTGAGCGGATGAACCAGGTAACTAATATTTTACAACAAAATTGCAGTTAAGTACTTAGTCATTTTCTCTCTTATAATTTGTACAAACTTACTTCGTCATTTGGCCAATATAATATTTAAGTAAGTATATATAGAATTTCACATATATTTTTTATCATTTTCCCGGTCCTAAGGCCTCCATTTATGCAAATAAATTACAGTTTTCAAATTGTTATTTACACGCTTCATCCACTCATGTCTTCAATTAATATTAATTGACATAATAAAAACATAATATTATATCGAGTGAATTAATTATTTTATTAATCATAATTTATGTAGAGGTAATAACCCTCGAAAACGGGTGTTTTAAAATTCAGCTTTTGCGTTTAAACGAAAATTGGTACTATAATATTGAAATTTTTTGGGTTCATGAAAAGCTTTTGATATTTTTGTATATTATTCCAGTCCAGTAATCCAATCTGCCGCTGTATTACTACTAAAATAATGTAAACGGACAATGGAATGTCCATTCCAGTGACTGTTTATTCCAGTTGTAATCCAGCGCTTAATTCGATCATTGGATTGGAAAAATGCAAGTGATGATGAGGTTATTGTTTGAGATATTTAAGTTGAAACTACTACAAAAATTAGTATACTAGATGACGCCCGCAACTTCATTGCGCCAAAATTCGTTTATCGCGCGGAAATCATACATTTTTTCGGGATAAAAAGTATCCTATATTCTTTCCCGGGACTCAAAATCACTCAAGTCACACTCAAGATCTCAAATTCGAAAATAGCAACCAAAGATTAGGATGATAATCTACAGCATAGGTTTTTTTAAGCTATTGTATAACTTTTATCGCGGGCTTTGCTCGCGGCGACCGAACCAATAAAAACGTAACCCTCATATCGACCAACACAGCGGTGCTACATTACCAGACTTCGGCACGGTGTTTGTGTGCGTGTCACTAGATGTATGATATGAATTATAATTGCATAACGGTGCGTCCACATTTGTATCATTTGCGCGATCAGATCTCCGTCGCGATCATCGCGCCGTATCAAAATGATTTCCGTAGACAGCCTGTATTGTTTTTGTAGACACCTATACCGTTTTCGTAGACGATTTCATAATATAAGTTTTTGTTCTATTAGTTAATTAATGCTATTCTAGATTCTTATAAAATTGCATCTGATGGGTAAACCTCGGACCTTTTTTTACAGTGGCGCCAAACGGAGAGCAAATAAAAGATAATTCACATTTAGAGCTGAGTCTAAGAACATAGAATCTTAAGTAAGCTTCCATTATTAGTTACTATTAATTGCAACCCCGCAACTCGGTTGTGCCAAAATTAGTTTATCGCGCGACCTTGTCCCGGAATAAAAAGTATCCTGTATGTCCTTTCCCGGGACTCATAGGATACTTTTTATCCCTGAAAAATGTACGGTTCCCGCGCGATAAATTAATTTTCACGCAAGGGAGAATTGCGGGCTTCTAGTTTATTAATATTAGCATGGAAGCTGTATGGATATGCATACGGAAACCACACAATTCATAGATCGGAAAGAGCTGTGAAATTTTAGGGGACATGATGCGGTCGTTGGTATGCTGGTCACGCGCGGCTCGGAGTTAGCTCATCGGCATATTTCGTTATTAGTTCCACACGATCTTATGATGTATGGGAAAATATTTGGATAACCTAGATTAATAATGAAGACGTGAGTGGAAGTGAATCGAAATTCCCTTATTGTTTTCATAAAACTTGTAACTTATCTACTTCATAACCTAGCTAATATATCTAGCTACACATATTATATTCCACAGTTTTCTATTTCAAATAGTTTTTCCGGCCCTAAAGCCTCCATTTAAGCAAAAAAACGAAAAGTTTTTTCACGTTATTTACCTTATTCTTCTACGTACGTTTTGAATTGTGTCTAGTCTAAAATCCATTTGTACCTAGTAAGAATTAGAAAAATAAACAGCGCTGTTATCTTGAAATTTAAAATTTGAGTCAATTATCTAGAAAATCAAAATAATGCAAGAAATATTAAGAGTGCTGATCCATCCTACAACCTATTTTCATATTATTTCCACCGTTTCATTGTTTTGAGATTTGGTATGTATCTGTATGACTTTATGTAACTATGTATCTGTATCCCTGTATGACGTAATAGTACCTGATTGTGAATTACATACATACACACTAATAAGAACGTGAAAGTAAATAAATGAATAGGAAGAAAAACTGCAGTAGACACTTTTTTAATTGGTTAAAATCCTCTATCCACGTGGATATGTTTTGAAGAGTGCTGATCCATCCTACAACCTATTTTCATATTCTTTTTACCGTTTCATTGTTTTGAGATTTGGTATATCCCTGTATGACGTAATAGTACCTGATTTTGAAATAGATACATACACACTAAAAGGTACGTAAAAGTAAATAAATGAATAGGAAGAAAAACTGCAGTAGAACACCTTTTTTTAATTGGTTAAAATTCTCTATCCACGTGGATATGTTTTATGTAACGTTAATTAAAAATGGCGCGCAAATAAAAGCTAAATACGCAATAAGCTGGAATAAATTGCTTCAGCGTTTTCAATTATGGCGGGGTGTAGGAGCACTTGGGGATGACAATTGTGGTGATATGTTTGTGTACAAACATAAATACTACTATACATGAAACGATATAACTGCACAGTTTGGCCTTAATAGATAAATACAGTGCCTACACTATTTTTACTTGCATCGATTTGGCAGTGCCGGATTTTTTTAAATGAGGCCACTTTATTTCTGCCACCCGATGCTCGAAGTCTGCCCCTAGGACGCATCTTCCCCCCTAGGACGCTGCCATCCCCCTAGGACGCTGCCGCCCCCTAGGACGCTGCCGCCCCTAGGCTACAGCGTATAAGGCTTATTTATAAATCCAGGGCTACGATTTAGCTGCTGTAGCAGGCTGACACAATCGCGATCGTAATACATATTATGTAGGTTTTATTACACCGATTCTTCTGAAACCTAAGACTACCTGATTGTTTGACAAACATATTATACAGGGTGCAACAAAACAAAGTAAATATTTTAGGGTATGTATGTATTACAAAAAGGTTTTTTTTGATTAGTATGGGCAAGCGCCCCAGCCCCCAGCGTCAAGGATTAGCCCATACAAACCTCTACAAGGCGCAGGTTCGTCATCATATTATGGAATATGCCCATTTCTGGGCAGGGGCGCCAAAATACCAACTACTCCCTCTGGACGTATACAACGAAGGGCCGCTCGAATTGTTGACTGCCATAGTGTTTCAAACAGCTTGGATCCCTTGGAATTACGCCGAAATGTAGCTTCTCTCTACATTCTTTATCGGTTGTATTACGGGGAGTGCTCTGAGGAATTATATTCGGAATCATACCTCCTGCAACTTTTCGCCATCGCTCCACGCGAAAGATATATTACCATCCTCATCACCTTGATGAGTGGCAGTCTTCTACTGTGCGCTAAGAAGCGCTTACACGGACAATAATTTCGGCAAAAATTGCTCGGCGACACGAATGGAGCGATCTGGAGCAATCAGTGGAGCAATATGGAGCAATTTATTTCATATCGCTTAGTGTCATATCGCTCAAATATTCGATGGCCACATAATATCACTCAATATTGTATTGCCCAATATTGCTGCTTGTTACCGCAAATTGGTCGATGTAGTCGTGACGTCAAAGTTGACGAGAATTGACTGGAGTTGAGCAATTATAGTTGCCCGTATAATCGCACTATTATTCGCGTAACGTTCTGCCGCGCACTGTAAAACTCTGGAACGAACTGTCACCAGCAGTATTTCCGGACCTATACTCTTAAAAGGCCGGAAACGTGCCTGCAGCTCTTCTGATGTTGCGAGTGTCCATGGGCGACGGTAGTTGCTTTCCATCAGATGACCCGTTTGCTCGTTTTCCCCCATGTTTTATTTTAAATAAACGTTTAAAAAAGTTACGTAAAGTGTTATTACTTTGTTTTGTTACATCTTGTATATTATCTCGTACCACAAACCATTCTTAGATTACCGTAGGTATCCCCATTCCTAGATATCTAGTGCGACCAGTTTCCAACTCAACACCCATCTTTTTATATCCACTTTATTTTATCCAGTAAAACAAAATAATATGTGGAATGGTGTAGGATTGTGATGCATAATAACAATTTTCATGCTGCGGTCGTGTTAAATATTAGTTTTTTTTGACAGTCTACTAGAAACACAAAAGCTACATATTTCATATCGCAATAACAATGAGATAAGCTGAAATAACCACCCACATTAGTCGACCTTTCATAATCCGTCCGCGGGCTAATGCTAAAAACCCCTGCTCACTTGGTTACAGACCACGCACAACTATAAGAGCACTCAGCAAAACCAATAAGTTGTGATATAGCAATGACGCAACGTCTTATCGTTAGGGTCTAAACACACTAGGCTGAATTACGCCGACGTAAATTACGCCGCGTTTTAAATCCATACAAAATATGGGCGGAACGCGACAGACGACACACTATGGCGAAATTCCGTCGTGAGCTGAATTTCCGTCGAGCCAAGTCGAGCGTAAAGTTCGGCAGCGATTCGGCGGTAATGTTTTGTATAGCAACACACTATACGCGACGGAATTATCAAAACCGAACATAGGAAATCCAACCTTATCTCCAAAGCGTTAACGCACACATTACATCTGAGAATTTTAAATACTCACTTACGCGCGCGTTCGGCAACGGAAATTACGCCGCGAAATTTCGGCTCTTCGCGTAATTTATAGTGTGTCGCATCAGACGTAAGCGGCTGAACGTAATTTCGGCCACGTAAATTACGCCGGCCTAATTCAGCCTAGTGTGTTTAGACACTTAGCTGAGTTACGAGGAATGTGTTTTTGAGAACCAATAGCATCGCCGCGCTTAGCGATGTCATGGCAAAGTCATGTCAATGATGCAATTCTATTGATTTTCAAAAGACACATTCCTCGCAACACAGCTCCGCTCAGCTGTGGTGTAAAGGCAGCCTTTTTCTGAGTTTTATTTAAATAAAATAAAATAAATCTGCCAATTCTCCAAGTTCTCATTCCATCTTATAAATAAATAGGTAATCGAACAAAGCACCGAGCGAGCAATCATTTACCGAGTTTTGTTCATTGCCTTTTACAGTAAAATTAAGTATGGGTCGGATCGACTTGTAACATCTACAACACTGACATAAAACTATAAGACATACTAATATTATAAATGCGAAAGTGTGTCTGTCTGTCTGTTACCTCGTCACGCCTAAACCACTGACCGATTTTGCTAAAATTTAGTATGGAGATACTTTGACTCCCGGAAAAGTATAATTAATAAGGAAGGATAGGATACTTTTGATCCGAAAAAATTAAGTTTTCTGCGCAGTAATTTTCGATAGTATAGACTAATTCTAATTCTAAAAAACGTAATTCCGATATTGTGGCTGCGTCGTAAAAACCTTCACGCACTGAGTCTTTAACCCATCAATCCCCAAGCGGCAGCCGGTTGCCGCATAACAATTGAAAATATATTGTGTCTGCGATACCCACGATGGAGATCTTAAAAAAATCCAAAAAAAATATACAAATATCTATTATTACAGACTACTATGGTCCATAGGTTAGTAATTACTAATTACATACATTTAATTTTTGAGGGTTAGTTAAAAAACAACAATATACTTAACTTAAAATAAACATTTAACACTAAAACTTAAACGAAAAAAACTAAATCATGCACCCAATTAGAATTATGAGTGGATGTATCCTGGAGGTCTGCTCTCGAATTCATTTATTATCCGCACATAGTTCCTCAATATGGGTGTATGCGGATCATCTGCCACAATCTTCAGGATGCTGTTATCACTTCTCCTTACACGATTTATTAGTGATGCAACTTTCTTGCGCATGAGTGCCGGCATCCACAGGCCGCCCGTGTACAGATTCTGACATAACGTTTTAAAGAGTGTGATCTTCACTTCATCCGTACAACGTGCGAACCTGCGGGCCAGCATATTACTGTTAAAGATTCAGTGCGCTGGGTACCTTCAAAAGCCGTGGACTGTTTAGCGTATTCCAACAAGTTAAGTTAGTATCTTGATTCTGTCATCTCTCATGCTAACAAGATGCAAGATCTGTGAGGGTGCTATGTCATCTGTCGAGTTTCGCCCTCACCTAAGCTCGCTAGTGAGCAAGGGTCTTAGCATCGTCCCCGGGCTAAACAGTAAGGATAAAATCTCCGACACGGGTGCCGCAAATGACACTAATCTTGTAATAAATTTAACAAGTTTGGTTTATGGCTGTGAGAACATGTTTGAATATTCAAATAATAGTTTTTTAAAGTATTATTTCGTATGTGTTTATTTGAGTTATTTAGGCATGAAATCTGCAAAATCATACTGGACTAAAGGAAGTAAAACAATTCAGTTTTACATAGCGTAACAAGGAGGTAAGTTAAAACTATTATTTTATTATCTTATATCTTTAAACGAGCTTTATAATTGAAATTCCGAGGAAACCGATTCCAACGATTTTCATGAAATTTAGTATATAGGGGGTTTCGGGGGGCGATAAATCGATCTAGCTAGGAATCGTTTTTATGAAATGTCATTAACCGACTTCCAAAAAACAAGGAGGTTATATGTTCGGCTGTGGATTTTTTTTTTGTATGTTCAACAATTACTCCGCCGTTTGTGAACCGAATTTCAAAATTTTTGTTTTGTTGTATTAGGTTTTACTCCAATTTGGTACCATGTTCACAGAAGTGGTGACCTGATGATGGGATCCATGAGTAATCGAGGGAACTCCTCGAAATTTATATGGAAACATATGGTGATTTTGGTTTTATGAGAAGCATCCTAAGCATATGCTACCAAAACATAAGATTCTGCACCAAGGTATACTATGGTTCCGAAGATACTAAGAGAACTCCGGATTCCTTATAGATACAAGTTTGGGGGTTTAGGCGCTGTTTTAAGAACTGAAAGCATATGCTACTATACAAATTACATTCATCATCATCATCATCATTACCACGTCAGGGTCACCAATGTCACCAAAATTGAACATAACAAAATATTCAACCTTATCTCAAGAGCTCTTCTGAGAAGTAAGTTGCTTCGATAATACAAGTAACATGCTAGAATGCACAGCTGTCACACTTACCAATCGCGGCCACGGGCGGCCGTAGACTTCACAAGCGATACTATGTATTACAATAATAAAGATAAAGTTTAAAATCATATGACTCGGCCCTAATCTACGTATAGTACGCGATGATTTTACTAGGTAACTAAAAAGAGTGAAATTGTTATTTTTAACAAAAAATTAAAACTGACTTCCAAGGTAAAAACAATAATAACATCCTTATAATATGAACTAAAAAGTATTAAATAATTTTTCCTATCTCATGGTGCCTTTTTCCGAATTCGGCTAAAACTCAACTGTTTCTGTACTCAATCTTCATAATTTTGAAGTCGGTGCCAGTTACAAATGTTTCAAATATTCTGGCATCTGGATTCAGCTATATCTGGTACTGACTTCAAAATTATGAGTACAGAAATAGTTGAGTTTTAGCCGAATTCGGAAAAAGGCACAATGAGATAGGAAAAATTATTTAATACTTTTTAGTTCATATTATAAAGATGTTATTATTGTTTTTACCTTGGAAGACGGTCTTAAGTTTTTGTTAAAAATAATAATATTCGTGTTTTATCGAATACCGAGCAAAGCTCGGTCAAATAGCTGTTATTTATTAATCTTCGTCTGCGCAGGATTAGTATCTATTAATATCGTGGCGTAGAAAAGAACTAACATTATAAAAAATTAAATTATCAGGATGGCACGCAGATGGTAGAATTTTCCTATTTATTTGTTAGCACAATTCACACTGTGACTGGTGAGACTCAAACAATACTCGAGGACGTGATGTTTGGCTATTCTATTAATTAAATGAAAAAAAATCATCATCTGTAATCAAAAAATCCTCGTTGACTACGGAATCCATAGCGAATTTTTTGTATACTTATTGATAGATTAATAGTTATATAATTTAAAAGTAACATTATCCTACAAATAGAACAATCCATATTTTAGGACCATCAAATCGAAATATGAAATCCTTTCTATCTCTGTTAGCTACCACTTTCAAGAATTTTCGTAGAGGAAATTGTTGTTTGTCTTATCAAAATGAAGCTACTCATAAAAAATTAGCTTGATAGTAATAAAAAAAATTGTTCTAGTGAACCTGTACTAATGTTATTGTAAGTTTTTTAAATCCATTCAGATGTTTATACGTGAAAGTGTAACAAACATCCATACATACAACCTTGCGCGTTAACAGTATTAATAGGATAACAGAATTCTGTGTCTTTCTCTATTCTCTCTTTCCACCTGTATTTTTATTCAATAATAAATAATACAAACAAGTATCAAAACTCTTAAAAATATTAACCACGTTCGCTTCCTGATTCAGTTTGACCTCCACTTTTAATTATTGAGCATAAAACATCCCGGAACATAAAAAGTCAAGATCAAAGACACACTTCGGAAAGTTGTAAAAACAAACGAAATATTTGGGGAGGACCCGAAATTCATTTGAGGTCCGTAATAAACCTTTTTGTAATTGAGTTTTTCCCGTTTTGTTCGTAAATCGTAGCACGTATTGTGCGTGGAATTAATTTTTAATAAACGTCAACAATCTCTTGTCCTTTGATGCCATCCCTTCCGTCCCTCAAAATGTTTACCTACGTTCTGCCGCCATTGGATACGCCATGGCATAAATTTTAATATATTAATACTTTGTATAGAATTTTTCCGCTTTGTTGGAGGCCGCTTTTAATTTTATGACTCTGCTGTTTTGTGCTGTTTACATTGCAACGATGATAAACCTGTCGTAAATCTCGTGATAAACGAATACCAGAGATAGAGAGAGAGAGGAATGGACTGGATTTTCTGTATTCCTATGTGAATTGATAATTACCAAGGTATTTTTTTACTTAAACATCGGAAGGCCGTGTTTCCACCTGCAAGCAAAAGCGCGGAAGTCTTGCGTGAGTTTCTTGCAATATTGTTTCCATTTCATACTAATTCCTGCAATTTATTGCTGCAATAAATGTCGTGCGAGAAGCTCGCGGATAATATACGAAACAAGATCGATAAGCAGCGAGATCTGTCGCGAGTCCACGCAGACATGTTTATGCTTCAAAAATTATTCTCCGCGTAACTTTCGTGGGCTCACTCATTTATGAGTGAGCTCACGATATAATATAATAAAGAAATAAATAATATAATAATATAATAAATAATAGTAAGTTAGTTTTGTAACATTACACTCATTTATAAGTGAACCAACGAAAGTTACGTGGAGAATCATTTTTGAAGAATCACTCTTACACGTGCTGTCGCAACTAATCGCAGGAAGCGCTTGACCAATTGTCGCGACAGCACTTGCTACGGGGTTTACACTTGCTTGCTGCTGTCACTTCTCGCGACAGTTGTCTTGCAGGTGGAAACACGGCCTAACAGCAGTAGATCATAGGAAGCCCAGACCATGACACAATATGTGTCTTAAATAGTATAGTATCTATTACTTGTGTAACTAAACAAAGTGATAATACTTTAACTTTAGGGTGTGTATACTGTATATTATGTCCTATATATAGAGTTTACTATGAAGCATTTATTCAGCGTTTATGAAATTCTTAAACATTCAAAAAAATATATTTTCAGTACATCTATAGTCACCTGATGTTTAAAACAATCCCTCTTCTGAAGCAGCCTGGTAAAAAGAAAGTAAGCCTACTAGGGTTAAATCCGACTGCAACGTAACGCGTAGACTACGAACAATAAAAACTAAGGAAGAGTAACTCCGTCAAAATACATGTTCCAAAATACTTGTCAAAAAAGTGTACCTTAGGTACACATTTCAATACATTTGCAATATTTAGGTGGCCTTGAGCGGTATAAAGGCTGACGTTACATGACAGTTCGAAAGGAACCAAATTTTAAACGGTAATAGTATGGGAGTTAGTTTCCTTAGTTTTTATTATTCGTAGCGCGTAGATATGCATTTCTAAATTTGTATGGATTTGACAGATTTGCAAGACGTCTCACGCAATTTAAATCTGTCAATTCATTACAAATTTAGAAATGCATCTACGCTACGCGTCACGTTTCGGTCTGAACTGACCCTAAGTGACGGAATTTACGGCCTGCCCACATCTCCACGTCACGACGTCATCAACGTGGAACGGTGCGGTAACGGGGCATGGCACGTTGACGTGAAGTGAAAATTTACGTCAAGGTAACGTGAAAATGCACGTCACGGTGTAGCAATATTTTACGTCGGTCTTTTTTTTTCTTAAATCTCTCTCCGTCTTCTTAACAATTACATACAGAATACGTATTGTGCGGTCCATATCTAGATAAGTAGTGAAGAATGTCGCAGTTTTACAATGGTGACGTACAATGTTGCTATAATGTCATGACTTGCATTGACGTAAATTTTACGTCATGACAACGTACCGTGCCACGTTACCGCACCGTTCCATGTTGACGACGTCGTAACGTGGACATGTGGACAGGCCCTTACTCTCTCATGATATAAATTATTTGCTAGACGTCGATCCACATAGAGATGAACTACGATAACATGGCGCGCCCCTCCAAAATTCAAATTTTCAAAACGTTTGAAGTGCGTTGTCAAAACGTTTGAAGTGCATTGTCTTGTCGCATCATAACTAGCGGTCGGCTAGTTATGATTAGTTGACCAACAAATCTTGGTAATAAGTGACATTAAGTGACATATTACGAGTACTGGTTGATTGGTTGAATACTTATTACATACAAACTCTTTCATAAGGATCTGGCTACACACATTGAAACAGTTATTTGGAGGGGCGCGCCATGTTATCGTAGTTTATCTCTACACAACAATATTAACACTAGAAAGGAAAAGTAAAAATCAATTTACCCATATTGAACTCTAGTAAATAAACTGTTGGGTCGAAATGCTTCCAATGGCGAAGTTGGATTCAATAAAAGTTAATACGGCTTCGGTTAGTTGAAAGACTTGTTCTTATTAGAAGCTGGGAGGTTGTAAAGCAAACCTTGAGGCAACTTTATCTACTGATTGGATGGTTTCAGTTCAGCTTCTCGTTTTAATTGGGCTTTTGAAGGTAATTAAAAATTCCAAAAAATGCATTTCACAAGGATTTCGACATGAATATACCTATACCACAGAATATATATTAGTAATACCAACCTATACTAAGTTTTCACATTACAAATAGGCATTGTGTTATAGTCTGTTTAGTAAAAGGAAGTATAATAATGCAGAATAGTCCCTTTCTTAAAAGAGACTATAATAATTTGTACTACATATAATATGAACTTACTGCTTGTGTGCCTATTTGTTCTAGAAAATTATCGCTGGTGTCATATAAAGATCTTCGCATCCATAACATTGTCATCCAAACGTTATACTCGTAACATGAATAACTACAATTATGTAGATCTGTGAATGAATAATAATTCAAAAGTAACTATAGTTTTGCAGCAGTTTATATTATATTGTTATTAATAGTAAGAGAATATTTTTTGCTGTTTGATAAGACGGACCTGAATGAACTTAGGCTGGATTTATATGCGTCTAGCTGAACGCGCGGTTTCGCGGCTACATCGCGAGATCACAACTCACAAGCAATTGAATGTAAATGTTTTTTTTTATGCAATAAGGGGGCAAACGAGCAAACGGGTCACCTGATGGAAAGCAACTTCCGTCGCGCATGGACACTCGCAGCATCAGAAGAGCTGCAGGTGCGTTGCCGGCCTTTTAAGGGGTAATAGGGAAGGGTGGGGAAGGGAAAAGGGTAGGGGATTGGGCCTCCGGTAAACTCACTCACTCGGCGAAACACAGCGCAAGCGCTGTTTCACGCCGGTTTTCTGTGAGGACGTGGTATTTCTCCGGTCGAGCCGGCCCATTCGTGCCGAAGCATGGCTCTCCCACGTCAAAAAGCTCGATTCTGATAGCGCGACCGTACCGCTTATTTAAAGAAATCGGCTAGTGATCTCGCGGTGTAGCGGCCAAAACGCTCGTCCGCGTCGACGCAAATAAATATAGCCTTAGCTGCATTGATATTGTATAAAGTAGAATCGAGGTATTGCTTAGCGGTAAAACGTATTGGGTAAAAAAACCCAGATGCTTGCACGTACACACATTAGATTCATAATTAGATCCAAAGCAGGAGTAAAATTAGATCCACTTAAAATTCATCCAACGTCATCCCACGTACTAACAATTGAATGCAGAATTTTAACGTCTCCTAAAACGGTTCAAAAGGAATACCACTTTTAGAATTTCATTTAAATATTTTCTTTGGCTTTTGTGAGCGCGAAATCTAGAGCATCTTTGTGTTTTAAATTAATAATATTAAAGTGTATTGCGGGCTTTCCGACTTATAAATGTGACTAGATGACGCTCGCCACTCCGTTGCCCCAAAATTTGTTTATCGTTCGGAAACCGTTTTTTTTTTTTTTGGGAACAAAATCATCTGTTCTTTCCCGGATCTAAAGTATCTCTATACTAAACAGCAAAATCGATTCAGTGGTTTGGGCGTGATAGACAGACGTACAGACAGCATTCATAAAATTAGTATGGATTCAAGCTTGCAAAAGTATTATTTCTGAGCTTCGTTAAGATGCAGGGTGATTCAAATCAAATCCAAATATTTTTATTCGGAGTAATTTTGTTACAAAAATGTTTCCGAACGTCGATACTACGGTGCCTACCACCGGTTCAGGAACTAACCCGGCGAGAAGAACCGGCGTAAGAAACTCTACTACTACTACTAAACTTTTACTAAAAAGATAGAAAATTACAATTATACACCGTACAACACGTAACATATCTGGGGGCACGGCAGTGCCCCAGCCAAGCTTTTTAGCAAAGGCACGGCCGTACCATACTTTTCTCGAAGCGGTTCGCGGCTATTTCACACCCTCCTTATCTTCGATGTTATCAAAGCTAGAGATTTAGAATTTCGATGACTAGAAGCAAGTATTAAAACTAGCTTAACCTCCAAATTACATTCTATTCTGATTAATAGCTTACTAGTTACTGATGGTCAAAGTTACTATGTTTTGTCACTGACTGACAGATCATCAAAATTCTAAGGTACTTCTAGCAGACTTAGAACCTTGAAATTTGGTACCCGGATAGGTCTTTATTCGCAATGAAAGGAAAAATTATGAAACCGGCCAAGTTCGAGTCAGACTGGCGTAGATAGGGTTCTGTACCGTAAATTTGTATGGGAGCCCCCCGTAAATAAAAGGTTTATTAAATTTTTATTATTTATTATTAAAGTTGAAATACAATTGAGTATGTTCTGAAATTTCCAAAAACCTTATTATTACCTTTATGAAGATAGAGCAAGAAAAGCAAAAAAAAATCGGTTGTCTGTAAAGTCGGTTTACTGACGATAGTTGAACGTGACAACGTCATAGCCCCTCAGTTCCGGGAAAAATCTATTCAAAAATTGGCAGGTCAATGTGCAAAAAAAAAATGGCGCCCGGCCTACCCTCTTTGTTAAATTAATGTAATATCCTTACATACAATCCATATTTTATGTTTGTGTGAACTACATTATAATATATGTTAAATTTTCTATCTATCAAGCCATCATAATATAGTATTTAGTCCGATGTGATATTAGTTTCTCAATTATAAACTTTCGAAACTATAATTAGTGACTTGTTCAGAAGAAATAAACGAATAAATTACTCATTATAAATAAAATATTTATAATGAGTAAAATAAACTATTCGCAATACAAAACGCTACATACATTCGTGAAATCCAGTAAAATCTTCGAACAAAGCACAAGTCATACCTTGACACGTAGGAAATAGAGCACAACTTTCAATAGCCGAAATAATACTAATAGCTCACAGATCGTTTATTTATTTTTCATTCAGAGTGTGGTCAATATATCAAAGGTCATAACCAACCAAACTTCTTCATACAAAAGTATTCTCTAAGTCATCTAAATACGTAATATAATCGAAACAAAGAGCGCGGCCCAGGTGGGTACGGTTGTTGAGAGACTTGAGAGTGTATTAACAAAAAATTAAAACCGACTTCCAAGGTAAAAACAATAATAACATCCTTATCATTTGAACTAAAAAGTATTAAATAATTTTTCCTATCTTATGGTGCCTTTTTCCGAATTCGTCTAAAACTCAACTATTTGTGTACTCAATCTTCATAATTTTGAAGTCGGTACCAGATATAGCTGAATCCAGATGCCAGAATATTCGAAACATTTGTAACTGGCACCGACTTCAAAATTATGAAGATTGAGTACAGAAATAGTTGAGTTTTAGCCGAATTCGGAAAAAGGCACCATAAGATAGGAAAAATTATTTAATACTTTTTAGTTCAAATGATAAGGATGTTATTATTGTTTTTACCTTGGAAGTCGGTTTTAATTTTTTGTTAAAAATAATAATTTCACTCTTTTTAGTTCCCTACTAAAATCATCGCGTACTATACGTAGATTAGGGCCGATTCACACCGAATGGCAGAAGCGAGGCGAGCAGTTTCAGTGTCATATGATTTTAAACTTTATATTCATTATTGTAATACATAGTATCGCTTGAGAAATCGACGCCGCCGGCGGCCGCAATAGGCCACGAACGTCCACGGGCGGCCGTAGATTTCTCAAGCGATACTGTGTATTACAACAATGAAGATAAAGTATAAAATCATATTATGACACTGAAACTGCTAGCCTCGGCTGCGCCATTCCGGTGTGATTCGGCCCTAATACACCTGTATACTATTCTACGTATCTTATTACAATTTGTTAACAGTCACACTTACAAAATATAATATCAGCTGCAGACAATTTTAAGCAATACATTAAAAAAAAATCGAAGTGGACACGTGGTAGGGCCGCGCCAAACCGGAATTTTAGCAGCGGAGAGGCTTTCAGTGTCATATGATTTTAAACTTTATCTTTATTATTGTAATACACAGTATCGCTTGAGAAGTCTACGGCCGCCCGTGGCCGCGATCGGTAAGTGTGACAGCCGTGCACTCTAGCTTGTTACTTGTATTATCGAAGCAACTTACTTCTAAGAAGTAATGTAAGGTTGAATATTTTGTTATGTTCAATTTGGTGACATTCGTGACCCTGACGTGGTAATGTTGATAATGATGAATGTAATTTGTATAGTAGCTTATGCTTTCAGTTCTTAAAACAGCGCCTAAACCCCCAAACTTGTATCTATAAGGAATCCGAAGTTCTCTTCTTGGAATATGTAACGTGAGACTGGCGCAAACGTTCGCTTTTCTTCAAGAGCGACGCGCCGACCTGCATTCGAAACGCACTTTTTTTTTACGAAATAAGGGGGCAAACGAGCAAACGGGTCACCTGATGAAAAGCGACTTCGGTCGCCCATGGACACTCGCAGCATCGAGGTGCAGGTGCGTTGCCGGCCTTTTAAGAGGAAATAGGGGAGGGTAGGGATGGGGAGGGAAGGGAATAGGGGAGGGTAGGGAATAGGGGAGGGTAGGGAAGGGAATAGGGTAGGGGATTGGGCCTCCGGTAAACTCACTCACTCGGCGAAACACAGCGCAAGCGCTGTTTCACGCCGGTTTTCTGTGAGAACGTGGTATTTCTCCGGTCGAGCCGGCCAATTCGTGCCATAGCATGGCTCTCCCACGTATAAATTGCGGAATTCGTTCCATTCGGAAAAAAGTGAACGTCTGCATCAGTTTTCTACTGATTCCATGCATTAGGATTTCCGAATTGAACAAGTTCTTTGTCTAAGGGCGTCCTTACGGAGAGTAAATTATTCACCACCGTATTTCTATTCTAATTTTAAATTCGAGTCGTTACTCTACGAAGGACATTATATTATATTATGTTATGTTATGTTATGTTATGTTATGTTATGTTATGTTATGTTATGTTATGTTATGTTATGTTATGTTATGTTATGTTATGTTATGTTATGTTATGTTATGTTATGTTATGTTATGTTATGTTATGTTATGTTATGTTATGTTATGTTATGTTATGTTATGTTATGTTATGTTATGTTATGTTATGTTATGTTATATTATATTATATTATATATCTTATATATAAATAAAATTCTCGTTTTACAATGTTCATTCCCGTACTCCTCCGAAACTGAGAATTGGCCAACATCTATTTTTCATACCAAAAAATATTTATACGGCAAAACAACTTTGCCGGGTCAGCTAGTTACAATATAATTAAGTAAGTTCAAATTGAACTAATTTATTTTTTTATGTTTAATCACAGGAGCAAAGTTAAATAGAGTCTGAGGGAGTTTAAAACAAAAATTACTAAAGTAAATGTAATCAAACTGGGTATTCAGTCAAGTTGCATTGAATAGTTTCGACAGGCGAGTTACAAATCTAAAGGTGGCTTTCCAATCTATGTCGCAAGCTACCGTGACATTTTTTTATAGGTTTCATTTTGCTCTATACCACTACAAAGAAGCTGCAGCATTGGTCGCTGGGCCAATGTCGGTAGAAAATGAAACCTTTAGCCAAAGTGGCATTTTATTTGAATTTTTGCCGCATTCGCTTGCGTCAAAGATCGGAATGTCACCTTTACAATGCGCAATATCAAATGCATACATTTTTTAGACTAATTCATAAATTCACTGACGTATTTAACACAATTTGACTAAGCATCCTGTTTTACATGATATGAAGACTCAGTTGAATGACTTAACCGACCCTGTAAATTTCAATTTGCATTTTTCCTCCTTACGTTGGCTTTACAATTGGACATTGTAACAACATAATCCCGGATGACAGCACATACTCATCACAAATTAGACTTTAATACCACGAAGTAAAGTTGATTTCTCGTTGACGAAGGATTAAAATACTCTCAGAAAACTACCTTCAATCTGGGATTTTCTGTTTTTTCGATTGAAAATTTATTTATGTCCGTATTTTAGCGGGAAATTAGTCATAGTGAGTCGACCTGTTCTGTAGGATTAATTCCGAAAACGTGTCAGTATTTGTTATTGGTTCGAACTCTATTTACTGCTACCGACGGAAATTATTATATTCTGCTATTTTCATGCAACATTAATATTTTATTTAAAAGATAACAGTATGTTATTAATAATTAAGTATAGTAGTTACTTTTGATTCCTTTGTTTCTATTAGAAATGCCCCAACAAAAAAGTAACTTTTCAGCGCTGCTACTTTTATAGGGAACTCTATATTATAGGTAAGGAACATAAGGGAGTATTATAACTTTATTTTGTTACATCCTGTGAAGTAATAGATGATTCCCCCAATTCTGTTGCGCGAAAATTCGTTTATCACGCAAGAATCGCATATTGTGCGCTACAAAAAATATCCTATGTCCTTTCCTGTTTCTCAAAGTACCTTTATACCAAATTTCATGTAAATCGTCACAGCCGTTCAAGTGTGAAAAGGTTACCTTTTCGTTAGTATAGTTAACATTACATACAAGTATTTTTGGCCAATGATACATTTTTACGTACAAAATAATGACGCAAGTTGCGGGTATTTCGGTAATTGTACCTTAATACCGTGTGCGGCGCCATTACGGGCTATATTCCGGTAATTATCAGCTTTATTGCCGTGAGGTTACGTACAACTTTAAATTGGGGTGTGACCTAATGTTATTACGAGATATACCATTGTAAGAAGTTCTAAAGGGATTATTCAATCGGATATTTTTTATGGGAATGAGCTTATTGAAGTAACTCCATTGTGGGTATTGCAGACACAATAGATTTTCAATTGTTATGCGACAGCCGGGTGCCACTTGGGGGTTGATGGGTTAATAAATCCTTAATCCTAATACGTCATAACCCTTTGGTGGTTCCTGTTAGGACCAGTTCGGATTGCAAGGTGACGAGGTGATGCGATGAACTTTACTAATTACTACATAAGTTGAGACTCATTGAATTGAAAGACGTGCCATGTTGAGCTGCTTATTCCAATTTTGTATGCTCATCTTACAAATTACAATGCATCGTAACATACGTGATAAGAATATGATATACCTATGTATCTAAAGTACTTACATACGCTTTTGAAATACATCAGTTAACAATGTAAGCAACATAACTATGTCCACTATAAACTCAACACGATGAAGAATTTATTTACTTCTATAAAGCTATATTAACTATATTATCTTGCAGGCAGACTTACCAACCTTGTAAGAACTTCAACGAAAAGTAATATGACATGAAAACAAATAGAACATTACAGTAGAGCGGGCTTAGTAAAGGTTCGTACACACTGACGTGACAAATGACTAGAGGCTCAGAACTTTTAATGTGTGATAAACACATACAGCTAATAAAATATGTATCTTTTAGTTTAAGTTACTGCCTAATTATTTATTAAATTTTTTCTGCGACATGATACAAAATGAAAAAATACATCCTTCCCTGTCAACTTCTTAACCTTTATCGTTACGATCGCATGTTTTCGGCTAATCTCAATGCAACGCGAGGTTTTTCAGTGAGTAAAAGTCCGTCGCTCCTCTGATAAGAGAAGTTACATTTTTGCTTATGTGGGGATACCTGCAGACCCCACCCGTGATTTAACGTATGTACTTTTTTCACATTGGTTATGTGTTTATTTGTTTGTTTTTTTTTTAATTGTCTATGATAGGAAAATTTGTTGCCGACTAACAGAAAGCCAAATTGCTCAAATCATATTATGCAATTTAATGTCTCTGAAAGTTTTTGGAAACATTTTAAAAGAATTAGAGGTAGCTAGACCTAGTGCACCAAAAATGAGGCGAAGATGCTATTATTGTCCCAGAACTAATTATTATTGCCCGTAAGCCTTATTATAAAACTATTTGCAAGTCTCATTCAGTAAAATTATTTATTACTTACCTAGCTTACTCAAGGAATAATTTTAGTTTAGGGTCGTATTTTCAAGGATTGTCAATTATTTTTCTGTAAATTTTAGTGTTAATTTTTATATTGATTATTTATTTCTAAGTCTTATTTTATGAGAAAAAAACAATGAGTTAGTCAGAAGTAGACATTTTTGTTGAGATTGGTTAGTTCATGTTCTTTACTGTCTAAATATTGGTTAGTTTATTATTAATAAATGCTTTTCATAAAAAATTTTTCTATTCTCTAACAATATAAGGTGCCTATAAAATATATTACTAAAATATAAAACAGGGGGAGAATAATAAAAAAAAGAAAGACTATATATAAAAAACTAAATCTAAGTCGGAGGCTGCGGGCAATGTACCCAAGAGGCTGGCAGCATTACCTCGCTGTATCGCAAGACTGATACGTTGGCCGAGGTAAGCGCCAGCTCTGGGATCATTAGTTTTCTCAACCAGTCTTTGGGATAACTCCTTGAATAGTAGTTTGGCACCAGGGCCCCACGGGCCCAGGGTCTCAACCCCGAAAGGTACAAAAAAGTAATCACTTCCCAGTGCTTCATACTTTCTTCTTTTGTTTGTCTCCGCTTGTGCCGCCGCAGCTCCCGCCTCTCTCGTTGTGGCCGTCACGTGCGACGCCGCTAGCGTATCCACGCAGGTGGCGTCCCATACGAGAGGCCTCCCACGGCTCCACGGAACGAGCGTCATTCCGTCGGGCCTTTTGCCGTCGTCACGTGCGATACCGTTCGGCTCAAGAGTGGCCGGCACGTTGACGGAGACAAGGGCCCTGCGGATCACGTCGTTCAAGGAAGCATGGCGGGACTGGCGGCCGGCACTGCGTCGACAAGACAGGCCGTGATGACCCTGGTGGTCTACTGCGGCGCCGCAGTGGCAGCGATGGGGTCATAAATAAAATAATATTTATTCTTATAATATAAAACGGGTTTCAAAATTATTAAACCATTCTGAATTTATACGTATATTTATATTGGGGTACCTCTAGACCCCACGCGTGACGGAACGTTACCCAAAACAACACGTGTACTTAAAGGTTAAAGCCCATCAAATTTAGTCTGTTACGTAGAAAATTCGAAAAAAGAAAACTCCTTCACGATATTAACCCATCAATCCCCAAGCGGCGTCCGGCCGTCGCACAAAAATTTAAAATCTATTGTGTCTGCGATTCCCACGATCGAGGTATTAAGTAATTATATCACCTACTTAAATAAATACTTATAGAATAGCAGTAATTAAAAGGAACTTTATGCTTACAACATCTCCGGCGGATTTTGGATATCAGCCGGGGAATATGGGACTCCCGAGACGTGGAATCTACCCACTAACCCCATGGTGCTCCAAAAGTTGAAGATTTGATTTCAGATCATTCGATCTGAAAACTTTTTACGATCGAAAAATTATTGCCTAGATAGACTTTGCTTTCCTTTTACATTAGATGTTTATGGTTGGATTTAATTATTTGGTTGCGTGTTGCGAGTTACGACTCATCTCTTCGACAGCCAAACTATTCTGTGTAAACATTCCTTTACAGGACTTAGGTCGTTTCGGTGGGCATTACAAGGGCTGCTGGGACTGACTAATCCCCGGAAAATGAACCTTCATTTTTGATCAAAATAATCAAGCCCTTCTTACGTTACAGAACCTTTCAAGGAGATGTAAGAAAATGTTTTTTCTCGGTTCTATCAACTCTTAGCTCCGAAATTATTATGATAAATGTAGGCGTCTTTAAGATCTAGCCTGAAAAAAAATTCATGTCATAACATAACTTATAATAATATACTTACATAGAGATCAATTACTACGATAACATGGCGCGCCCCTCCAAAATTCAAAATGTTTGAAGTGGTAAGCAAGTTATGATTAGTTGACCAACAAATCTTGGTAATAAGTGACATTAACTGAAATATTACGTGTACTGTGATTGGTTAAATACTTACTACATACAAACTCTTTCATAAGGATGTGACTATACACATTGAAACAATCCTTTGGGCGCGCCATGTTATCGTAGTTGATCTTTACTTTATTAGCATAAAATGTATTAAGAAAGTGTATTTTGTCTGTACATATTTCACCTCTTTACGCTATGAACGAAGCAATTTTGTACTATAAAGATACTCTATAATCTATATCCCGGGAAGGGATAAAGGACAGTTTTTGCGCTATAAACGAATTTTGTGCGAACAGCGAAAGCACTATATAGTATCTCTAATTATTAAACTAAAGAAATCAACTCACTTTCGGCATTAAATGAATTATTTATTACATACATGTGGTATAAATATTAACTACTAGCTGTCCCGACAACGTTGTTTTGCCATAATATATTTGCCATATTATTTTATTGAAGTGACTAAATTAGTATGTCACCATGGCAACGTCCATCGCTATCCCGTCGCACAAACAATGGTCGCCGTCAGTCTCAGGTTGTAATAATTTACTATTAATTATTCAACAAATGCACTTATCAATATATAAAGTACCGAGTAGCAGATTCTCAGACCTACTGAATATGCATATAAAATTTGGTAAAAATCAGTAAAGCCGTTTCGGAGGAGTTCGTGGACTAACATTGTGACACGAGAATTTTATATATAAGACTAGCGACCCGCCCCGGCGTCGCACGGGTATAAAATATATAGCCACTGAAAAATGATTAAATCGATAGCCTATCACGATCCTTCATGTGGTCTTTTTTTTTTTGCAATAAGGGGGCAAACGAGCAAACGGGTCACCTGATGGAAAGCAACTTCCGTCGCCCACAGACACTCGCAGCATCAGAGCTGCAGGTGCGTTGCCGGCCCTTAAGGGGTAATAGGGGAGGGTAGGGAAGGAAATAGGGAAGGGTAGGGAAGGGAAAAGGATAGGGGATTGGGCCTCTGGTAAACTCACTCACTCGACGAAATACAGCGCAAGCGCTGTTTCACGCCGGTTTTCTGTGAGGACGTGGTATTTCTCCGGTCGAGCCGGCCCATTCGTGCCGAAGCATGGCTCTCCCACGTCAAAAATACGTCTACTTCTTATCTGTGCCAAATAACATAAAAATTGCTCCAGTAGTTCGCGAGATAACCCTTTCAAATAATTTCCCCCGTTTTTTCCACAGTCTCCTATTAGTCTTAGTGTGAGAAAATATAGCCTATAGCCTTTCTCAATAAATGGACTGTCTAACACTGAAATAATTTTTCAAATCGGACCAGTAGTTCCTGAGATTAGCGCGCCCTTTCAAACAATTTTCCCCGTTTTTTCCACATTTTCCTCTATTTCTTCGCTTCTATTAATCTTAGCGTGATAAAATATAGCCTATAACCTTCCTCGATAAATGGGCTATCTAACACTGAAAGAATCATCAAAATCCGTTGCGTGGTTTTAAAGATTAAAGGGAACAAAGGGACATGAGGGAAAAAAGCGACTTTGTTTTATAGTAAGTATAGATATGGATCCAAAATTCTGCCTTGTAAGTGGCATGCAAAACAATTTCAAATTGTATAAGCATTACCATAATTAATTATAAGGTACTAAAATTAAATAATAAAGTCATTACATAAAACATAACATTAATTAAATCATGTTTCTCTCTAGAATAATATCATGTTGTTCTTTGTTCTTTTGTATTGAAATAAATACTTAATATTTTGACAAACGATAATCAACTATCTGAGTTTATTAGACAACAGACAACTCTGACACGAATATTAAGGCGCTATATTGAAAAAACTGTCCTTTTTGACGTAATACTATAGAACCCTCAGAAATGTTACAAATCTGGTAATGAGATATACATAATATCGTCATAGCCTTATCTAGGTTTAAGAAGAACTAGAAACACGATTAATGTATTTTGCCTCGATACATTTAATTTTCGAAATTACCTCTTAAAAATACGAAATTTGAAGATTATTTGTAAACGAAAATAGATGTATTGTAGGAAATTAGTCTAATTGATAGATACCTTTGCAACTCAAAATCGTATAGAAGCATTTTTCTTAAATGTTCCTAGTCATTTTTTAAATGATTATAATTACGTTTTTTCGCATGTTTTCCGAGCGAGCCGATAGCTTCTGGCCGCAGCGTATTCACGACTTTATAGTCATACAAATTAAGTATAAAATTGCCCTTGCGGTAAAATTACTTTCTATATAGCGCCTTAATTACTCAGTGATTATATCTTTCAAAATCTTCATTTAATTTGAATTTAATCATCATTATATATTTTTGAGTGCGGCATTAAACCTTATTTGAAAACCAGTAAATGTTAAATTCACCTCCAAAACAAAGGTCGTAATTTTAGACGGAGATGTAAAGGATAAGCACGAAGATAACGCATCCATAAATAACGCGGTTACGCGGCACAAGCGTTCCCTAAATTACAAACTTTATTATTCGCCGACCTCACGTATTGATATCAGAATAAAATTCACTCGGCATTCTCTTTTGAATGAATTATTCAGAGAAGTAAGCGGCGGAACATAATAAGTAATGTATATTGATTAGGAATCCCTTAAAAGCATCCGTAACTTTGTAAGCAATTAATGCGATTACGTAATCGGGCCAATTAAAATTGGATTAGAATTTGTTGTAACAAAAGCGTAAAGAGCTTTTTTCGTCAATCAGCGATTTTTCAAATTCATGTTTTTGTAGTGAAAACGAAAATTATTATTTTTAACAAAAAATTAAAACCGACTTCCAAGGTAAAAACAATATTAATAGCATCCTTATAATATGAACTAAAAAGTATTAAATATTTTTTCCTATCTAATATGTAGTGCCTTTTCCCGAATTCAGCTAAACCTCAACTATTTCTGTACTCAATCTTCATCATTTTGAAGTCGGTACCAGATATAGCTGAATCTTTGACAGGTTTCTGGCACCGACTTCAAAATGAGTGGTAATTGTAAAAAAAAATGTATTGTTTAAATGTATCTAGAGATCAACTACGATAACTTGGCGCGCCCCTCCATATGACTGTTTCAATGTGTGTAGTCACATCCTTATGAAAGAGTTTGTATGTAGTAAGTATTCAACCAATCACACTACACGTAATATTTCAGTTTTGTTGGTCGGCTAATCATAACTAGCCTACTGCGCAAGACAACGCACTTCAAGTCGTTTTGACAACGCACTTCAAACGTTTTGAATTTTGGAGGGGCGCGCCAAGTTATCGTAGTTGATCTCTAGATACATTTAAACAATACATTTTTTTTTACAATTACCACTCATTTTGAAGTCGGTGCCAGAAACCTGTCAAAGATTCAGCTAAATCTAAGTGAACACGTGCTGAAAAAATGCTCGCAGCGCGGCATGCCGCATACCCTGACATTCCGGTTAGAACTAATTGAATACGATGTTTACGCTCGCTCGGCGCGCGGCGACGCCGTTGCCTCTGCGGCGCCGACGCGACCGCCGTGTATATTTAACAGCCTATAATTGGTGTTGTTATGTATGTAATTATTATTATTGTATCCATACCTATGCCTTGTACTATTATCTATTTTGTGCCATGAGACATTGGTGACCTTAACACGACGTGGTAATGATGATGATGACGATGATGATGATGATGAATTTGAATTGCATGGTAGCATATGCTTTCTGTTCTTAAAATAATAAATAATAAAAATAAAGAGTCAGGAGTTCTCTCAGCATCTTCGAAACCATGGTATACCTTGACCCAATATTTGACTTTTTGGTAGCATATTCTTAGTACACTTCACATAAAACCAAAATCACCATATGTTTCCATATAAATTTCGAGGAGTCCCTTCGATTACTCCTGGATTCCATCATCAGGTCATCATTTTTGTGAACATGATACCAAATTGGAGTGAAACCTAATACAACAAAACAAAAATTTCGAAAATCGGTTCACAAACGGCGGAGTAATCGTTGAACATACAAAAATAAAAAAAAATAAAAAATATCCACAGCCGAACATATAACCTCCTCGTTTTTTGGAAGTCGGTTAAAAATACAACGTGCCGCGGTGAACATTTCTGCATGCTCTAGCTTTTTAACTTCTGCTGGCACTTCTGGAGTGTAACCCATTTTACTTATTTATGGTACTTATGGCAAAAACACTGTATAACGTAATCTTTTATTTTGTTACTTTTGTTTCTGACATTAAAAAAATTACGTCAGAAACAGAAGCACCAAAACCAATTTCATCCAGACAAACATGATTTGCCATACAATTTCAGATTTCATACTCATACGTCGTGGTATCAGGGAAACCATTTCCCACCTACCCAACAGTGGAATTCCAAATCTCATAGAAATGATAAATATTTTATTTAAGCATCGCCTGGACGGTGCAGATGTTTTAAATTGGCTTTCGGCACCTGAATTTCTCACAAATATTCTTCCTTACATGTTAAGCCACGAAACACGTGAATATAATAAAAAAAAAAATCATCATCACTGTTTAACATAAATGTTATTCCATGCAATTCGTTAATAGTAACAATTAAATTTATACTTTAACAACATGATTAATTGTTTATTATTTATAATTTTATTTAATTTAACGTGTTAATTTCATAATATTTTTAAGTGTTTACGAAGGATTAATACAAATATATGGACTAGTCCATAAGTCTGTTGCACTTTCACACTTATCAATTTTGGTAAAATGGCGATAATTTGAGTCTTTGGAAAGGATATAGGATACTTAGTTTACATCTTGAAAAAACTAATTTTATACATACTATACGTAATGTAATAATTTATGATAAACAAATTTTGACGCAACGAAGTTCGGGCAACATCTAGCACGATTTATTTTTTTTAGAATAAGTTAAGCTTACATTTTCGCCGTTTTACGTTATACGCCGAAATAATAGCACCGAATAATTGAACCACTATTTCGCTAAAAAAATTAAGTCATCGACTTAATAAAATCGCTGATTCCGTGGCCCCAATCAGCAGGCGGAACTGGCGGACGTGTGAGTGACGTTATCTAAAATGAGCGTCTGGCCGGGCGACGAAACGCCGGATAAAATGCAACATCCCGCAACATCCCACAACACCCCACCAGATCCCACACGACCCCACAACACCCGACGACATCCGCACCAGATTTTATTACCAGGATAAGGTGTAAGTGTAATCAGCCCGGGGTACGGTGCTTAAATGTTGGATTAAACTCAACGGTGAAAGTTAGTATTTGGTATTGCTATCCGATATACTGTTGTTTTTAACCGACTTCCAAAGAGGAGGAGTGTACATGTTTAGTTGTAAGATTTGATATAACAAGTAGCGGCAATGATTAATAGATACCTACGGTACCAAAATACATCCATACTAATATTATAAATGCGAAAGTGTGTCTGTTGGTATATTACCTCTTTACGCCAAAACCGCTGAATGGGTTTTGCTGTTTTGCATGGAGATATTTTGAGTCCTGGGAAAGGACATAGGATACTTTTCATTCCGGGCAAATGTAGAATTCCCGAGCGATAGCAAATTTTAGCGCATCGGAGTTGTGGACACCAACAAATAAGATAATGCTAAGTACTCACATACGGTTTTGCTCAATAGTTTTACTCCAAATCGATCAAAAACCACAGTGTGCTCTGCAAAACTCACAACTCGAAGACTCGCATCGAGCCGCTCGAAGGCTCGCATCGAGCCGGCTAGATGGAATTAAATATATCTAATCTCCTTCGATTTGGAGTAAAACTATCGAGCAATGCTGAATGTGTGGACGAAAGCCCGAGCCGTGGTTTTTACTCCACGTGATTGCTCGATCGAGCAAAACCGCATGTGAGTACTTAGCATAATATTATAATATTATTAACTTTCATGTTTATTATTCCTGTTCTATCCATGTTCTGTGTATGTATGTAGCCTCGTTGTCGCTAAATATAAGTTATTTAAGTAAGTGTCACATAAGCTATAATTTTTTTGTCAAAATGAAACACTTAATACGGTATCTACTTGTTAGATATTAATTTACCTTTCTTTTAGACAATATGGTTAGATATTAAAATTCCTTATGTACTAATTGTTAAGAAAAGAGATACTTACATTATAACTATCCTTTATATCTCACTTTGTAAGTTACAAAGAGACCGTATAAATCATCTCAGCACAAGTTTCTGAGGTGGCTGGTGCATGCAGACGAACAAAGATGAAGTACAATGAACTATTTAGCATATTACAACACAGAATTTCTAAATTCATACAAAAGGCTCTTACAATTTAAGCTAGCTCTTCTCAAAAGAAAATAAGGGATGCTTAAGTTAACTTTAAGTGGAATAGCAACAAACATTAGAGGCTGTCACAGACAGAGCAGGTAATGTGAAGATGTATATTATAGCACGATACATCTTTCTATAGAAATCGTACACAACAGCTATAATGTAAAAATATATATTATAGCTGTTGTGTGTGGTCTCCTGACGATTTCTATAGAAATATGTATCGAGATGTATCGTGCTATAATATACATCTTTACATTACCTGCACTGTCTGTGACAGCCTTAAGAAATTCACATCAGGAAGTGAACACTTCTTTAGCGGTGATTTGAACTTTTTGGAAAGGCTAAAATTGTCAACTCAACAACAACTCGCGTCAGAACACGTGACCAATAACTCAGACTTATGGCCCGTATTCACTTTCATTAGTAATAAGTGCAAGTGATTAGGGCAAGTGATTAGTTATTAGGAAAAAGTAAGTGTGGACAGCGACTGTTTAGTGCAAGTGATTAGCCGGCTGCGTAGTAACGTGATTAGTTCTGTATTCACTTTGATTAGTGATTAAGTGCAGGTGACTAGTACAGGTGATGAGTGATTAGTAGAAAGTAAGTGTGGACAGCGACTGTTTAGTGCAAGTGACTAGTCGGCTGCGTAGTAACGTGATTAAAAGCGTGTTCTATTTTTAACCGACTTCCAAAAAACGAGGAGGTTATATGTTCGGCTGTGGATATTTTTTTTTTTTTTTTTTTTTTTTTTTTTTATTTTTGTATGTTCAACGATTACTCCGCCGTTTGTGAACCGATTTTCGAAATTTTTGTTTTGTTGTATTAGGTTTCACTCCAATTTGGTACCATGTTCACAAAAGTGGTGACCTGATGATGGGATCCATGAGTAATCGAGGGAACTCCTCGAAATTTATATGGAAACATATGGTGATTTTGGTTTTATGTGAAGTGTACTAAGAATATGCTACCAAAAAGTCAAATATTGGGTCAAGATATACCATGGTTTCGAAGATGCTGAGAGAACTCCTGACTCCTTATAGATACACGTTTGGGAGTTTCGGCGTTGTTTTAAGAACAGAAGGCATATGCTACTATGCAATTTATATTCATCATCATAATTATCATCATCATCATCGTCATCATCATCATCATTACCACGTCGTGTTAAGGTCACCAATGTCTCATGGCACAGACTAGATAATAGTACAAGGCATAGGTATGGATATACTAATAATAATAATTATGTACTGTATAACAACACCTGTTTATTTAATACATGACGGCGGTCGGCGCCGTAGAGGCGACGGCGTCGCCGCCGCGCGGCGCATGGCGGCAGACGACAGATCGAATCCTTTACTAACTACTTTATATACAGATCGAATACTTTATTAACTACTTTATAAAATTTAAATAGACAAATAGAATTGAAAGAAAGTTATTTTAAAAAGAGCATTTAAACAAAACAAAGTCATTAAGTCTTTTTAATTAGTTATACTTATTAATCGATAGATGGCGCACTAAGTATCGATTTGAATTCTTTATTACAAGAACAGCTGTCAATAATTATGATAATATTAAATATTATGAGTAGCTACGCTACATCCTATGCAAGTTTATACAATTTTTTTATCTGATAGATCCTTCGATCGTGGAAAAACGAGACACAATAGCCTTTCTATTGTTATCGCAATCGCCGGTGACCGCTTGGGGCTTGAAGCATTAAAATTGTTAAATTACTTAGCACAATATGTTCACTTCACTGATAATATATTATTTTGTGAGTGTGAGTTGTGACTCTTAACAAATTGTAATAAGATACTTAGGTAAAATATACGCGAAGGTTTATCTACTAGTGTAACTAAAAAGAGTGAAATTATTATTATTTTTAACAAAAAATTAAAACCGACTTCCAAGGTAAAAACAATAATAACATTAATATGAACTAAAAAGTATTAAATAATTTCTACTATCTAATAGTGCCTTTTTCCGAATTCGGCTAAGCCTCAACTATTTCTGTACTCAATCTTCATAATTTTGAAGTCGGTGCCAGTTCCAAAAGTTTCAAATATTCTGTCAGAGGACTGAAGTTTCAGCTATCTGGTACCGACTTCAAAATTATGAAAATTGAGTACAGAAATAGTTGAGGTTTAGCCGAATTCGGAAAAAGGCACTATTAGATAGTAGAAATTATTTAATACTTTTTAGTTCATATTAATGTTATTATTGTTTTTACCTTGGAAGTCGGTTTTAATTTTTTGTTAAAAATAATTTGCGAGTGCAAGTGCGTGACAGATGAAAACCAATTTTGGTTTCGTTTGACAGCTCGAGATTGTTACTATTATTCCGCTAGGTATATTAACTTTATGGGCCAGACTGGCGTGGTGTGCCGTGTGAAGCGTCCATAGATATAGTATATCATTATTAAATAATATACCTATTAAAAGTACAAAAGGACACCCTTTCAATTACTTCCATACTAATCCATACTTATTACTTACTAATATACTAATAATATTATAAATGCGAATGTGTGTCTGTCTGTCTGTTACCTCTTCACGTTTATACCTCAGAAGTCAGAACCGATTTTGCTGAAATTTGGCATGGAGATACTTTGGAGTCCTGGGAAAGGACATATAAAAATACTTCGTGGTCTTTATAAGTATATAAAACTCAAAGGTGACTGACTGACATGTTGATCTATCAACGCACAGCCCAAGCCACTGGACCGATCGGGCTGAAATTTGGCATGCAGGTTTTTGATCATGAGGCATCATCATGAGGCAGAAAGGATTTTGATCAACTCTACCTCCAAGGGGTGAAAATAGGGGATCAAAGTTTGTATATAACAATACTTCTTAACGCGAACGAAGCCGCGGGCAAAAGCTCGTTTTTAATAAAACCAATATTAAAAATGAAGGACATGTCAAAATGGCAGTTTTATTTTTGAAATTTGGACGCTCGTGTTGACAGCTACTACTGAATTTACTAAATTAAATTACTAAAGAGCCACTAAACAAGAATTGGACACTACTTGCACTACACACCTGCACTCCACTGCCTCAATTACTAGTCACTTGCACTTGCACTAATCAAAGTGAATACAGGCCTTTAGAGAGAAAATATAATTTGGACGCTGTTAAGCATTTGTGTATCAAGTATCATCCCACGAAAAATACTTATTGAGTTACTTTAATAATTTAGAACAAGACTACATTCGTAGCTCAACAGTTTTTTTGTGAGTCAGCGACCATTTAGGGTCTAACACACTAGGCTGAATTACGCCGACGTAAATTACGCCGCGTTTCAAAACCATACAAAATATGGGCGGAACGCGACAGACACACTATGCCGAAATTCCGTCGTGAGCCGAATTTCCGTCGAGTCAAGTCGAGCGTAAAGTTCGGCAGCAATTTGGCGCTAATGTTTTGTATAGCAACACACTATACGCGACGGAATTATCAAAACCGAACATAGGAAATCCAACCTTATCTCCAAAGCGTTAACGCACACATTGCATCTGAGAATTTTAAATACTCACGCGCGCGTTCCGCAACGG
Source organism: Lysandra bellargus (assembly GCA_905333045.1). Classification (NCBI taxonomy): domain Eukaryota; kingdom Metazoa; phylum Arthropoda; class Insecta; order Lepidoptera; family Lycaenidae; genus Lysandra; species Lysandra bellargus. Next base: position 9,081,394 of record HG995327.1, on the reverse strand, counting down.
AAATTACCCCGCGAAATTTCGACTCTTCGTAATTTGTAGTGTGTCACATCAGACGTAAGCGGCTGAACGTAATTTCGGCCACGTAAATTACGCCGGCGTAATTCAGCCTAGTGTGTTTAGACACTTAGAAAGACAGGAAGACAGCAAGCTAAGGTATAGGGCCAACCCACACGTACCACGACCACACGACATCGCAACGACAAAATGTCGTCGAGCAGTGGTTACGTGTGAATGGTGTCGCTGCAGCTTTTTGTAGTTGCGTTGTGGCGACTAAATGCCGACGTGGTTGCGTTGTCGCCAGTGGTTGCGATGCGGTTGCGATGTTAACCACATCGCAAAGACATCGTACGAAAGTCAATGAAACGGGGGGAAGAGCTCGGGCGGTGTGCGCGCACTGTCATTGCATCGACGCAACGTTGTGGTTGCGATGTGATTGCGACGTGGTTGCGATGTGGTTGCGATGTGGTCGGCCGTGGTTGCGTCTGACAAGTTATCTGACAAGTGGTCAACAACGACTGTAAAATGTGGTACGTGTGAATGGTCCAGTTCATTTACAATACGAAACATACGCCCGACCACGTGATGTGGTTGTGGTGTGGTTGTGGTTGTCGTGTGGTTGTAGTACGTGTGGGTTGGCACTTGGCCCATAGACTTACACTTCTGTCGGCACTCACTCAGAGCATCAATTTGTTTTGAAGAATACTTATGTTATTTGTTTAAATAATTGATAATTGATATACATCATTAATTAATAATGATATGTATTATTAAAATATACTTTTCAAGGTAATAAGTCCTAAACGAGTCGGTAGTCAACAATTAACAAGTACCAATCTAGCTCGTGTGAGGCCAATCCAATTTGCCCAAGAAACTGACTTGAAATTAGTGCGGGATTAAGTTTGCTCTCGTCTCCGGCGGGATTGGCGGGAGTCGGGACCGGCGGGATTGGCGGACACGCCGAGATTAGTTCTAAACAACGTATTAAGTCACGGTAACTCGCGAATAATGAGATGTGACGTCATCTTGTTCAAAATAGGTCGAGTACTATACGAAATATCGTTACTAATATTAGGAAGGCGAGAACGTGTATTACTCTGTCGGTCGATCTGTCTGTCTGTCTACCTGTCTGTGTGTTACATTTTAACGGCCAAACCGCTAAACCGATTATGCTGAAATTTGGTATGGAGGATTGGAGATACTTTGAGTCCTGGGACTCAAAGTATCGTAGGTAGGACATCGGTTGCCGTGCGGTATTGAATAACTTTTTCCGGATTAAAAACTTGTAGTTCCGGAGATATTTTGCGAACAGCGAACGCGATATTATGCGTTCAGACGCAGATATAGACTAACATAATATTATACGAAAACTAGGCATAGCAGTTTAAGAAATATTACATAGATGCAGGTCAAACCTCCTTGTTTGAAGTCGGTTAAAAATAGCACGGTTCTCTGCTAGCCTGCAGTCATACTTGTGTAGATAGATGATTTTTTCATCGCCAGTCTACAGCAACCTAACATAGCGTGTCAAGGGACCATAACAGTACAAATCTTAATAGAGCCTTTACACGCAACTGTCCATACTCAATTCAGAATTTAATATTTTCACCAATTTCTATAATTATGCCCCCGACAATCATTACATGGAAAATTACGTTAAATAATGTTAAACAGGCAATTTGGTGTTGCTTAATAAGTCTAGATTTTATTTTAGTCGCAATTTTTTAATAATCTAAATATTAATGTACAAATTGGAAGCGGCAGCACACGACGTGTCGTTGCGACGACACTGCTGGTTTCTATGTATTTCGTCGCTAGCTGTGGAGGGTATTTCATAGATTATAGAACGTCGCAACGTCGAGCTCGACAAGGCTTTAAATGAACGTGGCGAAAAAAGGAACTAACGTTGCCATCATACAAAAACGTCATTTTTGACAGTTCTCCTTTACCAGCAGCGCCCCCGCCCACGTTCGTCTACTTAGTCTTGCCATAAATACTGAAACAAAGAAAAACATTTTTTTTTTCTGTTGCAAATAAATTTAATTACTTTTACAGTGTATTAGTATAATACATAAATATAAAACAATTTAAAATATTAAAAGCAATTATTCAAATTGGCCTTCATTGGCTACAATAACGTCCTTTAAACATTTTGGGCAGTTATCATTAGAAAAACGACTCTTTCCATGGGAAAATTCTTCACTGCCATGCCAGTCGTATGGATTGTCGTAGAGACTCCAAATTATAACTACTTTATATACAGATCGAATACTTTATTAACTACTTTATAAAATTTAAATAGACAAATAGAATTGAAAGAAAGTTATTTTAAAAAGAGCATTTAAACAAAACAAAGTCATTAAGTCTTTTTAATTAGTTATACTTATTAATCGATAGATGGCGCACTAAGTATCGATTTGAATTCTTTATTACAAGAACAGCTGTCAATAATTATGATAATATTAAATATTATGAGTAGCTACGCTACATCCTATGCAAGTTTATACAATTTTTTTATCTGATAGATCCTTCGATCGTGGAAAAACGAGACACAATAGCCTTTCTATTGTTATCGCAATCGCCGGTGACCGCTTGGGGCTTGAAGCATTAAAATTGTTAAATTACTTAGCACAATATGTTCACTTCACTGATAATATATTATTTTGTGAGTGTGAGTTGTGACTCTTAACAAATTGTAATAAGATACTTAGGTAAAATATACGCGAAGGTTTATCTACTAGTGTAACTAAAAAGAGTGAAATTATTATTATTTTTAACAAAAAATTAAAACCGACTTCCAAGGTAAAAACAATAATAACATTAATATGAACTAAAAAGTATTAAATAATTTCTACTATCTAATAGTGCCTTTTTCCGAATTCGGCTAAGCCTCAACTATTTCTGTACTCAATCTTCATAATTTTGAAGTCGGTGCCAGTTCCAAAAGTTTCAAATATTCTGTCAGAGGACTGAAGTTTCAGCTATCTGGTACCGACTTCAAAATTATGAAAATTGAGTACAGAAATAGTTGAGGTTTAGCCGAATTCGGAAAAAGGCACTATTAGATAGTAGAAATTATTTAATACTTTTTAGTTCATATTAATGTTATTATTGTTTTTACCTTGGAAGTCGGTTTTAATTTTTTGTTAAAAATAATTTGCGAGTGCAAGTGCGTGACAGATGAAAACCAATTTTGGTTTCGTTTGACAGCTCGAGATTGTTACTATTATTCCGCTAGGTATATTAACTTTATGGGCCAGACTGGCGTGGTGTGCCGTGTGAAGCGTCCATAGATATAGTATATCATTATTAAATAATATACCTATTAAAAGTACAAAAGGACACCCTTTCAATTACTTCCATACTAATCCATACTTATTACTTACTAATATACTAATAATATTATAAATGCGAATGTGTGTCTGTCTGTCTGTTACCTCTTCACGTTTATACCTCAGAAGTCAGAACCGATTTTGCTGAAATTTGGCATGGAGATACTTTGGAGTCCTGGGAAAGGACATATAAAAATACTTCGTGGTCTTTATAAGTATATAAAACTCAAAGGTGACTGACTGACATGTTGATCTATCAACGCACAGCCCAAGCCACTGGACCGATCGGGCTGAAATTTGGCATGCAGGTTTTTGATCATGAGGCATCATCATGAGGCAGAAAGGATTTTGATCAACTCTACCTCCAAGGGGTGAAAATAGGGGATCAAAGTTTGTATATAACAATACTTCTTAACGCGAACGAAGCCGCGGGCAAAAGCTCGTTTTTAATAAAACCAATATTAAAAATGAAGGACATGTCAAAATGGCAGTTTTATTTTTGAAATTTGGACGCTCGTGTTGACAGCTACTACTGAATTTACTAAATTAAATTACTAAAGAGCCACTAAACAAGAATTGGACACTACTTGCACTACACACCTGCACTCCACTGCCTCAATTACTAGTCACTTGCACTTGCACTAATCAAAGTGAATACAGGCCTTTAGAGAGAAAATATAATTTGGACGCTGTTAAGCATTTGTGTATCAAGTATCATCCCACGAAAAATACTTATTGAGTTACTTTAATAATTTAGAACAAGACTACATTCGTAGCTCAACAGTTTTTTTGTGAGTCAGCGACCATTTAGGGTCTAACACACTAGGCTGAATTACGCCGACGTAAATTACGCCGCGTTTCAAAACCATACAAAATATGGGCGGAACGCGACAGACACACTATGCCGAAATTCCGTCGTGAGCCGAATTTCCGTCGAGTCAAGTCGAGCGTAAAGTTCGGCAGCAATTTGGCGCTAATGTTTTGTATAGCAACACACTATACGCGACGGAATTATCAAAACCGAACATAGGAAATCCAACCTTATCTCCAAAGCGTTAACGCACACATTGCATCTGAGAATTTTAAATACTCACGCGCGCGTTCCGCAACGGAAATTACCCCGCGAAATTTCGACTCTTCGTAATTTGTAGTGTGTCACATCAGACGTAAGCGGCTGAACGTAATTTCGGCCACGTAAATTACGCCGGCGTAATTCAGCCTAGTGTGTTTAGACACTTAGAAAGACAGGAAGACAGCAAGCTAAGGTATAGGGCCAACCCACACGTACCACGACCACACGACATCGCAACGACAAAATGTCGTCGAGCAGTGGTTACGTGTGAATGGTGTCGCTGCAGCTTTTTGTAGTTGCGTTGTGGCGACTAAATGCCGACGTGGTTGCGTTGTCGCCAGTGGTTGCGATGCGGTTGCGATGTTAACCACATCGCAAAGACATCGTACGAAAGTCAATGAAACGGGGGGAAGAGCTCGGGCGGTGTGCGCGCACTGTCATTGCATCGACGCAACGTTGTGGTTGCGATGTGATTGCGACGTGGTTGCGATGTGGTTGCGATGTGGTCGGCCGTGGTTGCGTCTGACAAGTTATCTGACAAGTGGTCAACAACGACTGTAAAATGTGGTACGTGTGAATGGTCCAGTTCATTTACAATACGAAACATACGCCCGACCACGTGATGTGGTTGTGGTGTGGTTGTGGTTGTCGTGTGGTTGTAGTACGTGTGGGTTGGCACTTGGCCCATAGACTTACACTTCTGTCGGCACTCACTCAGAGCATCAATTTGTTTTGAAGAATACTTATGTTATTTGTTTAAATAATTGATAATTGATATACATCATTAATTAATAATGATATGTATTATTAAAATATACTTTTCAAGGTAATAAGTCCTAAACGAGTCGGTAGTCAACAATTAACAAGTACCAATCTAGCTCGTGTGAGGCCAATCCAATTTGCCCAAGAAACTGACTTGAAATTAGTGCGGGATTAAGTTTGCTCTCGTCTCCGGCGGGATTGGCGGGAGTCGGGACCGGCGGGATTGGCGGACACGCCGAGATTAGTTCTAAACAACGTATTAAGTCACGGTAACTCGCGAATAATGAGATGTGACGTCATCTTGTTCAAAATAGGTCGAGTACTATACGAAATATCGTTACTAATATTAGGAAGGCGAGAACGTGTATTACTCTGTCGGTCGATCTGTCTGTCTGTCTACCTGTCTGTGTGTTACATTTTAACGGCCAAACCGCTAAACCGATTATGCTGAAATTTGGTATGGAGGATTGGAGATACTTTGAGTCCTGGGACTCAAAGTATCGTAGGTAGGACATCGGTTGCCGTGCGGTATTGAATAACTTTTTCCGGATTAAAAACTTGTAGTTCCGGAGATATTTTGCGAACAGCGAACGCGATATTATGCGTTCAGACGCAGATATAGACTAACATAATATTATACGAAAACTAGGCATAGCAGTTTAAGAAATATTACATAGATGCAGGTCAAACCTCCTTGTTTGAAGTCGGTTAAAAATAGCACGGTTCTCTGCTAGCCTGCAGTCATACTTGTGTAGATAGATGATTTTTTCATCGCCAGTCTACAGCAACCTAACATAGCGTGTCAAGGGACCATAACAGTACAAATCTTAATAGAGCCTTTACACGCAACTGTCCATACTCAATTCAGAATTTAATATTTTCACCAATTTCTATAATTATGCCCCCGACAATCATTACATGGAAAATTACGTTAAATAATGTTAAACAGGCAATTTGGTGTTGCTTAATAAGTCTAGATTTTATTTTAGTCGCAATTTTTTAATAATCTAAATATTAATGTACAAATTGGAAGCGGCAGCACACGACGTGTCGTTGCGACGACACTGCTGGTTTCTATGTATTTCGTCGCTAGCTGTGGAGGGTATTTCATAGATTATAGAACGTCGCAACGTCGAGCTCGACAAGGCTTTAAATGAACGTGGCGAAAAAAGGAACTAACGTTGCCATCATACAAAAACGTCATTTTTGACAGTTCTCCTTTACCAGCAGCGCCCCCGCCCACGTTCGTCTACTTAGTCTTGCCATAAATACTGAAACAAAGAAAAACATTTTTTTTTTCTGTTGCAAATAAATTTAATTACTTTTACAGTGTATTAGTATAATACATAAATATAAAACAATTTAAAATATTAAAAGCAATTATTCAAATTGGCCTTCATTGGCTACAATAACGTCCTTTAAACATTTTGGGCAGTTATCATTAGAAAAACGACTCTTTCCATGGGAAAATTCTTCACTGCCATGCCAGTCGTATGGATTGTCGTAGAGACTCCAAATTATAACTCCAAAAATACGCGACATGGTTCTAGGTGCCATCTTTATCTCGTGAGATAAAATCTTTTACTTTCAAACCGATTTTTTTCCAATTCTTTCCCTTACTGCTTTCACCACCTTTTCGTACGAACACCGTGTGGACGGCCAGATCTTTTCCTGCCACAAGCAGAGGAGGTCTCATTGTACTTATTAATGGCTCGGTACATAAACATTTTACTAATACCAAGCGTATGGAGAGTTTTAAAAATGACATTGGACTCCATACCTACTTTGTGTGATGCAATTACAGCGATTAATTGGTTCTTTTGATCACCCCACTCCATTTCAGTATCGCAAAATATTGTAAAATACATTAGCGCCAAAACGTGAAAACACAATAAACAATCATATAAAAATTACAGAATCCAAATTCAAATGTAATATTTTGTTTATTTTTACTAGTAAGTAGGTAACAGTATTTATGGCCAGACTAAGTATACTCTATAGCCTTGTCGCACTTTATATCGGTATATTATTAAAAATGTATGTATCACGCGGGAACCCTATATTTTTGTCGACATATATCTATCCTATAGGTACTCTTATTTTTGACTTGTATTTTCATACCAAACTTTACTAAGTCGGTTTAGCGGTTTACAGAATAAATAGTAACAGGTTTTACACCTAAAATATCAGTAAAGATTGTAATAGCTTTTTATTACGTAGTTACATATTATAATATGTATATGTTACTGTAAAAGCTCGAACTGCAGTAAATCCTAAGATTTTCTAGTAAAACCTAAGATCTATAAATCCCTAATGGTAAATGTCCGAAAAGGTTTGCGATACAAACTTTTACCACCTATACCACCATATAGTTGGTAAATCTTAGGATTTACAGTAATGGCATAGTTTATGTTGAAAAACAACGGCCAAGTGAGAGTCGGACTCGCGCACGAAGGGCTCCGTACTGTTATAGAGCAAAAACATTAAATCTCTATTTTATTGTAATATTATTATAAATTATCATAGTGGCATAATTAACCGTGGGAGAGCCATGCTTCGGCACGAATGGGCCGGCTCGACCAGAAAAATACCACGGACTCACAGAAAACCGGCGTGAAACAGTTGCGCTGTGTTTTGATGAGTGAGTGAGTTTACCGGAGGCCCAATCCCCCTACCCTTCCCTACCGTCCCCTACTCTTATTACCCTATTTCCTCTTAAAGGCCGACAGACCTGCAGCTCTTCTGAAGTTGCGAGTGTCCATGGACACCGGAAGTTGCTTTCCATCAAGTGAAATATTTTGTTTTAGATACATACGAGTACCTTACCAATTAATTAATAACATATTTTGATTGCCTTTTTACTTTTTTTTAAACCAAATATAAGATGAATACTGATTGAATTATAGTAGCTTAGGTAAGTATTATCTATACTAGTCAATACTAATATTATAAATGGGAAAGTATATCTGTCTGTCTGTCTGTCTCGCTTTTACGCCAAAACTGCTGAACCGATTGTAATGAAATTTTGTACACAGATAGTCAAAGCCTGAGAAAGGACATAGGCTACTTTTTAACCGACTTCCAAAAAACGAGGAGGTTATATGTTCGGCTGTGGATATTTTTTTTTTTTTTTTTTTTTTGTAACGATTACTCCGCCGTTTGTGAACCGATTTTCGAAATTTTTGTTGTGTTGTATTAGGTTTCACTCCAATTTGGTACCATGTTCACAAAAGTGGTGACCTGATGATGGGATCCATGAGTAATCGAGGGAACTCCTCGAAATTTATATGGAAACATATGGTGATTTTGGTTTTATGAGAAGTATCCTAAGCATATGCTACCAAAACGCAAGATTTTGCACCGAGGTATACTATGGTTCCGAAGCTACTAAGAGAACTCTGGATTCCTTATATATACAAGTTTGGGAGTTTAGGCGCTGTTTTAAGAACTGAAAGCATATGCTACTATGCAAATTACATTCATCATCATCATCATCATTACCATGTCAGGGTCACCAATGTCACCAAATTCAACCTTATCTCCAGAGCATAAGGCACACATTTGACATTACTTCTAAGAAGTTAAAGCTGCTTCGATAATGTAACATTCTGTCTCACTTCGCCGAGATATTCTGGAAAACAACCTAATTTCAACCTTTTGCATTGCGTTTAGCGTTCATAATACAATAACACTCTCTGCAGTCTCACTTCAATCTGCCAGGGCCGCAGGGCTGTCAAGCGGGCGCGGGCGGCGCGGCGGCGCGGCGGCGCGGCGGCGCGGGCCGGGTAGGGACTATGTGCGCTGCGTCTGCGTCACGTGCGACAAGTCGAGCGAGTGCCAGTACTATTGAAAGTTGAAACTAGTCCGGTGACCGGCTACTTAGCACGTCACGTCACGTGTTCACTTCGATTTTTTTAAAATGTATTGTTTAAAATTATCTGCAGGCTGCAGCTGATATTATATTTTGTAAGTGTGACTGTAATAAGATACGCAGAATAATAGTATACAGGTGTATTATTCTACTTATAATACGCGATGGTTTACTCTGGTAACTAAAAAGAGTGAAATTATTATTTTTAACAAAAAATTAAAACCGACTTCCAAGGTAAAACAATAATAACATCCTTATAATATGAACTAAAAAGTATTAAATAATTATTCCTATCTAATAGTGCCTTTTTCCGAATTCGGCTAAAACTCAACTATTTCTGTACTCAATCTTCATAATTTTGAAGTCGGTGCCAGTTCCAAAAGTTTCAAATATTCTGTCAGAGAACAGAAGATTCATCTGGTACCGACTTCAAAATGATGATGATTGAGTACAGAAATAGTTGAGTTTTAGCCGAATTCGGAAAAAGGCACTATTAGATAGGAATAATTATTTAATACTTTTTAGTTCATATTATAAGGATGTTATTATTGTTTTACCTTGGAAGTCGGTTTTAATTTTTTGTTAAAAATAATAATTAACTGGAAAAAGGGGTTGTAAGGGTGTAGGCGTAGGTCCGCCATCTGCCGAATCAACATCTGATAGCACAGATACAGATCGTCTGATGGTTAGTACAGATAACTATCTGTACTAACCATCAGGCGATCTGTGAGCTCGCTTCCAGACTTATAAAACCTCCGTCGAAAATTGAAACAAAATTGGATTTATCTCTGAGGTAATTGGAGTCCTCTATTCTTATGTTTATAAATAAAGCTTCTTCTTTTTTTATTTTAAAAAAGTTTTCGGGTTTTTTTTTTCATTCAATGATAAACATTTTAATGTTTCAGAATAAAAATGTTTGCATATCTATCGTCTAAGCCACGAGTCACGAAAGATTAAAATATAGAATTTTAGTATTAATTTGTTTAGTGCAGATATTCTGATTTGCTTTTCTTTTGAACGAAATACATTTAACATACGACATAATATTATTTTAATGTTATTACTTCGTAGTAATTAATATTCTTGTCTCAGCTGCATGTTACCTCATGCAGAAGGGTTTCACGACATTTTTTTTTTCGCTGAAGTTGCATGGGTCTCAAAAAATAAGGAACAACAAAGGTAATATTAGGTAATAAGCAAACTCTAAGGTTGTGACTGTTGGTTTACTTTATGTTCAACAAAAAGTTAATCCAAGAGTCGGTAAGTAAATAATGTATTATAAATTATTATGTATTACAATACCATGTACATATTACAGCAATATTACAATAATAATAATTATACATTTTAATTCTTAAATCGTCCAAATATTCTCATTGTCTTAACATATTCTTGTATAATTAAATCTGTCGGATATGAGTAATTTTAATTGCAAGCATGGAATGTTAAGAAACAGCTGATGAATTCACAAAAAAATAACATCAAAATTAAAATTGAAACACATTCTTAGAAATGAAAAATCGTGGATTTTGAGGTTTTCTGTTTTTTACCATATTTTTTTTAGATCAAAATATAAATTTATCGTAACAATATATCTAGCGTGATTTCAAAAAATTTGTAAACGAAGATTAAAAATCTTTGCGTTGGTAGCAATTTTTGAAGTTCACAACCGCAAAAGAAAATTTGTTTTTTTTTTAATTTTGGAAATACTACAATTTTCTTTCTTCTAATTTTCTAAGAAAATATGTTTGAATTCGTCTCGGTCATCGGTATTATCGCGGTACAAACATCTTGATCCCCGGTTATCCTCGGTCTTATGAGCTCGGGGATAATGGATGTCCGCTATTTCATATTTTTTGCAATTTTTCATCGCTTTTAATTTATACACACCGCGTGATTAATGTTGGAGAATGTCGCTTAAAGCTGGTACTCATTGTGCGCTGAAACGCGCTAACGCGCGTAAGAGCCAGTCCACACGGCCCGTTGCGTCAGCGTTACTTGGACGCAGCGCTGCCGTTGCGTTGTTTCACATACAAATAACCAATGTGTTCACACGGCGCGCTGCGTCGTCGCAACGCACGCATGACGGATAGCAGCCCCCGAGACGAAGCGGGAGGGGGTGTTGAAGTTAAAACTGCTTCGTAATAACGCTGCGATGGCGCAGTGCCAGTGTGGCCGGCTATGCGTTAAACGGCAGCTTTACGTCGACGCAACGCGCCGTGTGGACTGGCTCTAAAGCGTAAAGAGGACAAGCACTCAACGCCCGTTTTGTCATGTATGCTCAGATAACAAGAACTACAACATAATTATTTATACACACGTACACACGGTAACGCGTTTTTGCGAAAAATAATTATTGTATGTTGTTAAAACACGCATTACCATCTGAATTCTGAACATATTAACCCTAGGATGGTAACATAATTTACACGACCGCGCATAGTAACAGGGGTGCCAGGTCACCCCAGTTGTTATGAATATTTGTTTCATGAAAACTAAAACTTTTTAATATAAAAACAAAATAAACCAACACTTTTCTTGAGATCAAGCTGTAACTACACGAAACAAAATATCTTGAAATTATTTAGTTTTTCTTAATAAAACACAGTTAATACAAATGTCCAAGCGCTGTTCAGTTCACGCAGGTCTTTTGGATTTGGAACAAAAAATATTTACTTTTTTATCATTTTTTCGAGGACACAATGTACATCGAGCAAGCTTTGTTAATTTGGCGGGGGGTTCGCTTGCTGAAATTTCTTCAGGGATCGGATGGGATTCTTCAGGTAGTCGAGGTAAATTCGACTCTAAATGTCATTTCATGTGCGGATCGGTTAGCTATATTGCTAGTTTTTTTTTTTTAAGAAATTGCTTCTAAATTTGTTATGCTGTTTGAATGTTTTACTTCTAGATAGAGAATTATATAATTAGAATCGGAAACAATATCATCTTGGTCGGAATGTACGGAGACGAGATTCATTTTCAAAAGGTTGCTCGGCCTATAATAATGGCTCTGTTTTACTCCCATCACCTTCAGCAATAGTATTTAAGTACCGCTCAAGCTCTTCATCATTACAAAACGTCATTATGAACTGAAAATAATGCATAAATAAAATACGTGAACAAAAAAAATACCTACGTAAATAGTAACAGGGGTGTCTCATCACCCCACACATACCTGCAGAACGAAATTGACGTGTTGCTGCTCCCACCAGCGACGACTACCGATGACTTACAGTAAAACGAAAGAATACACAAAATGCTAGATCGAAATAGCCAATAATTTTCGAGAAATCGGCGCGTGATTGCTTGCGTGGGGTGTTGGGGCACCCCTGTTATCATCCTAGGGTTAACTTTAGAACCCTGTTAAGAGTCCTAACACATAACATAAAAACCGGGTGTTTATAAAAAGCCAGTATTTTTTTAAGTTGTCCGAAAAGATTTAGAAGAACGAAAAGGGCATAACATAATAAGTATCATAATAATACATACAGTACATTTTCAAGGCCTTATCCACGGATTTATTAAAATTTTGTACAATTCTGAGAACTAACAGACACTTTGTAAATATTGTTGCTTTTGGTATGATTGTTGGCAATTTCGAATAAACTTTGGTAGGAGCGTAACGAAGCAATTTCTTGTTTTTGATTCACTGATTAGGGTTGCTAGTTCTTTCAGCAAATTTATATTTAAATACGGCTTATTTGTAAGGGTCAATTCTGACCACAACGCGACGAGGCAAGGCGAGGCGGGGCGATGAATTTGACTGATTTCAATTGCGCGAGACGTCTTGCGAATCTGTCAAATCCATATAAATCAACCTGAGACTTTACCAATATGGCAGAGACGAGTGTTAATATTTTTATTACTAAAGGCGTTTATTTATTAATAAGTTGGTAAACGATGTACCCTCACGAGTTTCTCGCAGGTTCTTCTTGTGAAACTGTTTTCGAAACCGTAGATATATTAAGGGCTAAGGCATCATTTATGATGGAAGACTGGAATAAGAGTATTATACTTTTAAAGCGTGACTTAAATCCGTAATTATATTTAATCATTATAATATAATTATGTTCTTTTAGAATGGCACACATACACCACGGGTGCCACATTTCATCAAAATTGATCTAGCCGTATACGCGTGATACCAATGGAAATTATTATTTTTAACAGAAAATTAAAACCGACTTCCAAGGTAAAAACAATATTAATAGCATCCTTATAATATGAACTAAAAAGTACTAAATAATTTTTCCTATCTAATATGTAGTGCATTTTCCCGAATTCGGCTAAACCTCAACTATTTCTGTATTCAATCTTCATCATTTTGAAGTCGGTACCAGATATAGCTGAATCTTTATTTCTTTGACAAAAAATCTGAAACTTTTGGAACTGGCACCGACTTCAAAATTATGAAGATTGAGTACAGAAATAGTTGAGGTTTAGCCGAATTCGGGAAAAGGCACTATTAGATAGGAAAAATTATTTAGTACATTTAGTTCATATTATAAGGATGCTATTAATATTGTTTTTACCTTGGAAGTCGGTTTTATTTTTTTGTTAAAAAAAATAATTTCACTCTTTTTCGTTACCAAGTAGGTAAACTGTTAGTTCCAATTCAAATTGTATAAAAAAATAGTTTCATATTGTCTTCACTAGATGTCACCGAGGCGCTCCTGTGTCGCGCTATCGCTTGTACGTAGAAGTTTTATATAGGTAGTTGTAACTTGTAACAGATTTTGTTGTGTTGTTGAAAGTTTGTAAGCAATTTACTGACAACTCAACAGTGAGCTTGGTGTGAGCAGTGAGCATTGAATTGACAACATAAATCATAATATTGAGTGGTAATTGATCTCGTATAATTGTTATTAAGTTGACCTCCGTCATAGTCCGCGAGTTTATAAGTGGTCGTCGGTGGTATTGCGTATATTCTACGTATCTTATTACAATTTGTTAAGACTGTTAAGAGTCATACGGCATACCCCAAGGCCCAAATATCAGGTAGATAGATATTATTATTATTGTATCCATACAGCTATGCCTTGTACTATTATCTATTTTGTGCTATGAGACATTGGTGACCTTAACACGACGTGGTAATGATGATGATGACGATGATGATGATGATGAATTTGAATTGCATGGTAGCATATGCTTTCTGTTCTTAACACAACGCCGAAACTCCCAAACGTGTATCTATAAAGAGTCAGGAGTTCTCTCAGCATCTTCGAAACCATGGTATACCTTGACCCAATATTTGACTTTTTGGTAGCATATTCTTAGTACACTTCACGTAAAACCAAAATCACCATATGTTTCCATATACATTTCGAGGAGTTTCCTCGATTACTCCTGGATCCCATCATCAGGTCACCACTTTTGTGAACATGGTACCAAATTGGAGTGAAACCTAATACAACAAAATGTGGATATATATATATATATATATATATATATATATATATATATATATATATATATATATATATATATCCACAGCCGAACATATAACCTCCTCGTTTTTTGGAAGTCGGTTAATAAATGTGTATTTTTATGTAGAGGATTAGATTAAAATATATCTAGATCATAGATAAAAAGCTGTATCTAGTCCTCGCTTCAAAAACTAGTACGAACTAATTTACAAGTTTAGTGGCAGTGCATGATTTGGAGTTTAAACTTTTCTTTCTTCAGCAAATTACTTTCCAAAAGGCTACAAATTTGTAGCTGTCTTCTCTATATGTCCTCCGATTACATACATTATTCATAATGATTCAATGAGGTTTTTTTTAATAAAATAAGGGGGCATACGAGCAAACGGGTCACCTGATGGAAAGCAACCTCCGTCGCCCATGGACACTCGCAGCGTCAAAAGAGCCGCAGGTGCATTGCCGGCCTTTTAAGAGGGAATAGGGTAATAGGAGAAGGTAGGGAAGGGAAGGGTAGGGAATTGGGCCTCCGGTAAACTCACTCACTCGGCGAAACACAGCGCAAGCGCTGTTTCACGTCGGTTTTCTGTGAGAAAGTGGTATTTCTCCGGTCGAGCCGGCCTATTCGTGCCGAAGCATGGCTCTCCCACGTATGATATGGTATGGATATGGTAATTATTATTATCGCATACGTCGTACTTAATTGTACTTAAAGGTAAAAATTATTGTGCTTAAAAAGTACAATCAGAGAAATTTATTCTTAAATAGGACTTACGACGTTATTTTGCGTATATTCCGAAATATAATATAATATTATAATACGAGTGGAATTCGTTTCGTACGGAGAAAAACGAACGTATGCGGCAGTTCTCTATTCTATTGATTCCGTGCATTCGGATTCGGAAATCGCATACGGGAAACGTGTTGCGGCCGGCCTTATTGTAAACAAATCAAATAGCAGGCAAGCAGTAGCTACCACAGTTATTCAACATAAATCTTTAATTCCCCAATAATATCCGTTATGGTAACAGATTTGTTTTTGGTCATCTAACCTGACGGATCCACGCATCGGTCGCCGCAATACGTCTCAATAAAAGACGACCTCGGTTCAGTCCGTCTGTTTCGCATTTTGAATACCATAATCACCCTTATGTACCTCACATAAAGGTCATGTCAGGGGCAAAAAAGCCTCGGACGAAGCATTCGGCTCGCAGTGCATGATACCCGCTCATCCTTATTTATTACTTGCATTTTGTGCGGAATTTATGCGGCCATTGCTTTGTCAATTTGACTTATGTTAATTGAATGATGTTTCGGGTGGAATGAATCGACGTAGCTAAGGAATAGACTTGTAAGTTACTTTTGCGTTTAATTTTCACTAGGTTCAGGGCCAATTTTTTTTAATTCGCAGGAGAAACTCTCCATGCGTGCCCCGGGTTGGGGATGTGACTTAGTTAAGCTGAAGCATCCCGAGGGGGCCGAGGGTATGTGGGATTGTCCGACGAGAATAACCACGTGTGGTTTGCCATCAGCCGTTGATCGAAGATTCATAAATTAGCTCCAGGTGATTTTAACCAAGATAGTAGTAGTAGATATTAAAGTGTCTTTTTATTGTTTTCTACTGTTTTCTACTTACTTTTCTTAATTTGTTTTTGAGATTTAAAGGCCGGCAACGCGCCTGCAGCTCTTCTGATGTTGCGAGTGTCTATGGGCGACGGTAGTTGCTTGCTATCAGGTGACCCGTTTGCTCGTTTGCCCCCTTATTTAATTTAAAAAAATACAAAGTAACTACGCCGAGTCACTAAGTTAGTCTTTTTTAGAGTATCATACAATACAAA
Source organism: Lysandra bellargus (assembly GCA_905333045.1). Taxonomy (NCBI): domain Eukaryota; kingdom Metazoa; phylum Arthropoda; class Insecta; order Lepidoptera; family Lycaenidae; genus Lysandra; species Lysandra bellargus. The sequence goes on along the minus strand of HG995327.1, from coordinate 9,065,099 downwards.
TAAAAACAAGAAAACCTCTCTCCTATTTTCTTCTGATTAGCTTTCTTAAGGAACTCAAGGCGACTTTCGCATGTTCCTTGGGCACTCCTTGGGATCAACGATTTTCACGGTTAGTAACCAGTGTCGATCCTGACAGAAAACCTGACTTGACCTGAGACAAGAGAAAGTAGTGAAAATGAGGTAAGGCTTACTAACTGTTCAAATCAAATAACAAAATGGCGGATGCTGTCCTTATTTTAAGACATAAACGATTTAAAGGGAATCAAACCAGCTGGTGGTAAGATTTTACGCGACTTGTTTCACTTAACTCAGCGTGATTATGCCTCGGAGATTACGGACATAATAAAATGACACCGTCTTCCCAACGCCCAACAAATCACTGAAAACAATAGCGCCATTAAAAACGCGGGTAGTAATTTGTAGAAAATTCTGACACAATTTTTCTGACGATCAAACGGACATTGCTTTGGAGTAATTCGTAGCATTTGCTACATTAAAACATGAAGAAAATGTTGCTAATAATTATTGATGTCAAAGATTTCGGAAAAAAGGTGTAAAATTACATTTATTAAAACTTTGAAAGTAGTATTATGGGTGAAATATTTCCTCAACATAGTATATTTATTACACTGCGATATTTTTCAAACAGACTTTGTCGTCCATAATTATTATTCTCATAATGACGACCTCTGTGGCTCAGTTGGTGGCGCGTCGGTAGCGCAAGCCGGTGGTCGCGGGTTCGAATCCCGCCGACGGAACAAAAAGTTTTCGATGTTCCTGGGTCTTGGATGTGTAATAAAATAGATATGTATTATATAATAAAATCTTAAATACATATAATTTATGTATAATATAAAAGTATTAAATATATTTCCGTTGTCTGGTACCTGTAACACAAGTCCTTCAGGTACTTAGCACGGGGCCAGACTGACGTGGTGTGAAGCGTCCATAGATATTATTATTATAATATTATTAATTCATTAGCTTTAGAAATTTCGCCCGTTAAATTGCAATTTGCGAGCAAATATTATGTTCACTTCATTAGCAAAAACTAAACTCGTAAAACATAATAATATTTTATAATTGACTAGATGACGCCCGCGACTACATTGCGCCAAAATTCATTTATCGCGCGGGAACCGTACGTTTTTCCGGGATAAAAAGTATCGCAGGACTCAAAGTATCTCCATATCCGGAAAAATCGGTTCAGCGGTTTGGGCGTGAAGAGGTATAAGCATGGTATAAGATAGACAGACGGATCACGGACAGACCGACAACTTGTAGAATATTTAGCAGATTCTTACATTTCCTCTCGTTTCGTGGCCCGAAATTCCGCTGAGTTCGTCTATAAAGTTAGGGTCGTCCGCGGGATCATAAAAGAGATTCCATCTACCCTCAAAACATCTTGTACGATGCTATCTATCGGCACTAACTTCGGTACTACATAAAAAGATAAGCCGCGGTCAACTTCGGACCCCATGTTTTTCTTCGTCAAATATCTGCTGATCGATGTGCTATGAAAGTAGGGTCAATTTTTATACCATGCCGTCTTGTAGTTTTTAGGATAATACGAGTATCCGCTACTTTATCGCCTCCGTGGTCCACTGGTTTAGAGCTCTTGACTGGGAGGTCGTAGGTTCGATTACCGAGTTGGAAATGCTGCATATCCATATCCATATTTCCATACTCCATACTAATATTATAAATGCGAAAGTGTGTCTGTCTGTCTGTCCGTCTGTCTGTCTGTCCGTCCGTCTGTCTGTCTGTCTGTCTGTCTGTTACCTCTTCACGCCCAAACCCCTGAACCGATTTTGCTGAAATTTGGTATGGGGATACTTTGAGACCCGAGAAAGGACATAGGACACTTTTGTCCCGGAAAAATGTACGGTTCCGCCGCGATAAACGAATTTTGGCGCAACGTAGTTGCGGGCGTCATCTAGTCTGTCTATAACTGAGACAACTTTGGTATCGTGGCGGCAATCGTGTCTCGAAGTGAAGATACTTATCCCGTCTAGTTCATATTATTGGAATATCATTGCAACAATTTCTATTTTAATATGCTTCATTCCTCGCTGTCACGTATTTCATTTGGCATTCAAATTGCTGCATGGAGCAAGAGTCAAGACGGATCGAGTTGTCACTGAATACGGGTATTGATCTTTATGATAGTGTTACATAGGTCTTAACTCTAAAATCTTACGCCAAGCGCATTGAAAATCACCCAAACCCACTAGCAAACCATCTAATGCAAAATCAGATGAAAATTTTTAACAGAATAAAGAAGAAAGCACCCCAAAATCTAATATAGAAATTATAAAATATATTGAACTAGTAAAAGGGCTAGATTCATTCAAGATAAATAAAATTTTCATAACCTCTAGCTAAATGTCCTGAACCAGGCAGATCGCAAGAAAATAAAAGAGACTTAAAAAAAACTCTTAATGAAGGCAAAGAATAGTGTCGGCCAAAGCTATATCGTATCTCGGGTGGCCGTTTTTCATTATTTCAATAGAGTAATTCAATCCAGCACTGAATTGCTACTGGAATGATGTAAAAGGGCATTGGAATGTACTGGAATGCAATTTATTGTATTCCAGTGCCCGTTTCCAGTCTGACTTGGATTACTGCATTGGAATAATATAAACCGCTATATATAATTATATTAAATGGTATTTTAAAATCAATTATGATTTATGGGTACTTGATTTACGAGTTACGAGTTTTGTGATACTCGAGAAAAAATCTTACTTTTCATTTTGCGAGATTGTGTTGAGCGGAGAGTCGTCCATGTTTGGGCGACGATTTTTTACTTTTATGGCAATGATTAGATTTTTACATAAGCATATCATACCTAAGCTGTATACATCATGTGCCAAAAATATATGTAGTAGGTATTTTAAAATTCTTATTTTTGTCAGAAAAACCAATAGCTATGTCCACACTGTGCACTTTCATCTTCAATTTTCGTCATCTTCTTTCATTCAACTTTCGTAACGCAACGCATTTTTTCAGTCATTTTTGTTCAGTTGCAGTGTCTGTCACCTAATTGTGACATGTGCGATGAGAACATTTTACTGGGTGGAATATGTGCGCCTTATTTGGCCATAAGAAATTCCAGAAAAAAAGAACAAAGCGAAAGTTTTGGATACGGTCAGAGGGCATGCGTCGCGGGCATGCCTCACGTGCGCTGTTGACGGCGCTATGGTGCATGCCCTTAATGAACAAAAAAGGCACAGCGTGGACATAGCTAATCAACGCTATAATCGCGAATTCCTAAAAAGATTGATAAAAGCCGCCTCAACAGTTTTGCGCTTCAAATATTTGCCATGCATGTAGAGATTCAGAAAGTTTTAATCACATTTTATAATCCGCCTCCAGGGACCAAGATGGTGGTTGTAGGATGTTTAATATTGCGAAGGTGTTTTATCATCTAATATATTTTTTACCGTTGACAGGGGTATAAAATATTGTCAGGAGTTTATTTTATATTGTGTGTGTTTGTCTAAAAGCATCGCGAACTAGCTGATTTGATCTGAATTAAATCTAAGTATTTTTTGTCAAAAAATCGAAATTATAACTAGGTATATAATTATGTAGATCATTGCTGTAATTTAATTATAAATTTGTCTGTACTAAATAAATTTGTAATTTAAGAGGCAAGAGCTATGCAATTACAAACTCTTATCAAATTTGGTCCAGCGCAAACAACGAGTCCTGCCAGAATCAGAATTCAGAAATGATAACTGCTTGCTCGATCGGAAGATATTCCTTTTTCTCTGAAGCTTATTCCCACAAGATATATTGGAAAACAACGTTTGCCGAGTCAGGTAGGGTTTTAGTCCATAGCTCTATACTAATATTATAATTAATACGAAAGTGTGTCTGTTTGTCTGTTTGTTACCTCTTCACACCCAAACCAATTACATACTCGATTTTGCTGAAATTTGAAATAGAGATACTGTGAGTCCTGGGAAAGGACAAGGGATACCTTAGATTCCTGAAAAATTTACGGTTCCCGCGTGATAAACGAATTTCGACGCCACTGAGTTACGGACATCAACTAGTAAGAATTAAATTTTTAAGGCATGTTAGATTTGATATTAATTTTATGACATGCGTGGCTTACGCCCGCAATATATTTTAAATTGCCGACGACACACTATTCCGTCGCGTTCCGTCCGTATTTTGTATGCGTTTGACATTGCGGACGTAATCATGCGGAATTTACGCCGCGTAACTTCGGCCTAGTGTGTTTAGACACTAAGGGCCAACCCACACATACCACGACCACACGACAACCATAACCACACCACAACCACACCACGTGGTCTATTTCGTATTGTAAATGAAATGAACCATTCACACGTACCACATTTTGCAGTCGTTGTCGACCACTTGTCAGATAACTTGTCAGACGCAACCATGTCGCAACCACAACGTTGCGTCTATGCAACGACAGTGTGCGCACACCGCCCGCGCTCTTACCCCCCTCCGTTTCCTACATCGCAACCACATCGCAAACACTGGCGACAACGCAACCACGTCGGCGTTTTGTCGGTACTACATAAGCAACTACATAAAGCTGCAGCGACACCATTCACACGTAACCACTGCCCGACGACATTTTGTCGTTGCGATGTCGTGTGGTTGTGGTACGTGTGTGTTGGCCCTAAAATTCGACTTCTAATATTTTCGGGCGTGTAATAAAGATTGCTGGCTCCGCTGTTCGCTGCACCGACGAGCTCACTATACCGTTCACACACATTTTACCCCTGATATCACCTCTATCCCAACTACATAAGAATCACTCTGGTATGGCTGGGAAACTGTAAGCTTAAACGACTCCATTCGGTCGTGTTCTTTTATGTTACTCGATAATACTAATGTGACAGTTTAAAACGATGAAAATCGTTCAGGATTAAATATAATGCGTCTCTAATGTTATGACGTCATAATATCATCATCGTCATCCTTAAGATCATATTTTTTTATTATTATTTATCAATCATAATTTTTGGGAGCTTTCTTACTATAAAATATATGAGCTACTAATAGGTTACCTACTAAGGTTTAAAAATATATTAATATTTATAATTTAGCCATGTATAATAAGTAAGCTAAATTATTTTGTTGAGTAATTCTTAAAATGTGATATACATGTATATCACATTTTAAGAAAATATGTCCTACTATTGGTCGGAATAAGTCAGTTCAATATTAAAGTCCGACAAGGCTTTAAATAAACGTGGGCGGGGGCGCTGCTGGTAAAGGAGAACTGACAAAAATGGCGTTTCCATAAGATCGCCGGTGATCGCGACAACAATAGAATAACAATAGATTTCTAAGAATCCACGATCGAAGGATTAATATTGAATTGACATAATCCGACCAATAGTAGGTGCTGTATATCCGTCAACTGCCTATGAACCAATTTCTAAATATTATTTGCGATAAATTTTTTAGTCCGTTGGTGTGTATATGTGTACGTGTGTGTGTGTACTAAACGTGTTAATATAATGTTAAAAAAGTGTGTCAGCTCCGACGCACGACTGGAGTTTACTCCTTAAGTACGAGTATCTAACCATACGCAAAAAGAGTTTATTCAACTGAAAAAAGATTAGTATAATATGAAATCAGATGTTCCGGCAATATTATCTACACCCCTTTCTGTCATAGTTATTTCAAAATATTTTTTTCTCAATTCTAAGGCCAGAATCGAATAGAGGAGAAAAATCCAGGAAGATCAAGCCGAAGAAACTCATATCCAGGACAAATAGTTGCCGAGTTACAAGCATTCAAACTTTGACATTGACAGCTCGGCAACTGTCAAACGTCGAACAAAAGCGGCCATAACTCAGCTTCCAATAGGCCTAGAAAAACGGGGTTTCTTCTAACATCAAAGGCAACACCTCGGCTACCCCCTTCCTGAATTTGAACTAAATCAGAGACATCATTTTTTTTTCAATTCTAAGGCCAGAATCAAATAGAGGAGAAAAATCCAGGAAGATCAAGCCGAAGAAACCCATATCCAGGAGAAATAGCTGCCGAGTTACAAGTATTCAAACTTTGACATTGACAGCTCGGCAACTGTCAAACGTCTTACTAAAGTAGCCATAACTCCGCTCCCAATAGGCCTAGAGGAACGGGGTTTCTTCTAACATCAAAGGCAACACCTCGGCTACCCCCTTCCTGAATTTGAAATAATTATATAATTATATTATTATATTATTTTATATAATATTATAATACAATTATATAATAATATAATTAAATTATATTATTATATAATTATATTATTTTATATAATATTATATTCCGATAGGTATATTACCTTTATGGTCTTAATACACTCACAGCCAAATTAGAAAGTTTCCGTCGTCCAAAAACGTGACACATTTTCATTACTTGTTAGTAGGTGTTACCCCTCGGATTTTTCTCATACCGGGCGCCTTATATATGAAAATCGAGAGCCCGGGTTACCCTCGAAATTCTCATACATACGTAATAATTTTTCAGCTTAAAATAGTAATTACCTAGGTTCCTGAACAAAAATTAACTTCAAAATATTTAAACACTAAAAAAAATTTTTTTGTGTTTAAATTTTTTTACTAAATTTACTACTAAATATTTAAACACTAAAAAATAGAGTAAAACACTAAAAAATATATAAATAAATAGTAAATTTACTACAAACTATTTAAATGCTAAAAAATATTTTTATAGTTGAAATATTTTGTAGTTAATATTCATGTATATTTTTTTTTAGTGTTTTACTCTATTTTTTAGTGTTTAAATATTTAGTAGTAAATTTAGTAAAAAAAATTTATACACAAAAAAAAAATTTTTAGTGTTTAAATATTTTGAAATTAATTTTTGTTCAGGAACCTAGGTAATTACTATTTTAAGCTGAAAAATAACTCAAACATGTCAAATACTTTCGTATGACTAAATGATTTTGGTATTAGGTATGTATGAGAATTTCGAGGGTAACCCGGGCTCTTAAGGAGTAAACTCCAAAAATAACACAACAGCTATTCTCGAAGACGGTTACATCGCGAAAGGCAAATAGAAGTATCCAATGTTACATCTGCAATGCGAAACACACGACAAATCACATTTTGAAACTTACACAAATTGTTTTAGGGGTTGTTTTTGTTTGGGCAGACGTTATAATTCGTTATTTACTCAGGTACACCATTGAGACCAATGTCGGAGGCGCTTAACCTTTACGAGCGAAATCGGATGGCTTAATGCCGTTTTTAATAGATTTCATTACGTTCCTAATTCCTTAATTTTTAACGTTTATATTATACGGGGCAACACTAAGGGTGTTTAACATTAAAAAAATCAACTCTACATAATATTATGTCAAAAAGTTTTTCTAAAAGAGTTTATACAATACATAATATAATATATTTTTTTTAATTTACGTGTCATAAAGCAAAACAATCATCTTAACCGATATAATACTAAACAGGTTCCCTAGAACATTTTTTTTATTAGGTACTACTAGCTATTTGACCGATTTTTTTATTAGGTACTACTAGCTATTCGATAAAACACGAATAAAATGACATTTTCTAAAAATGATTCCTATCTAGATCGATTTATCGCCCCCGAAACCCCCTATATACTAAATTTCATGAAAATCGTTGGAGCCGATTCCGGGATCCCAATCATATATATATATATATATGTATATATATATATACAAGAATTGCTCGTTTAAAAATATAAGATTAATAGGTAATTTTGCGTGGTCCTAAAATATGGATTGTTCTATATTTTGTGGGACAATTTGTTACTCTTACATTATATACTTAACTATTAGTCTATCAATATACAATCAAAACAGCTGGTTAGGGTTCCGTTTTAGGGTTCCGTAGTCAACGAGGCTTTTTGATTACAGAACCATAAAACGAACGACTCACGAAAAATTTGCTTGATAGTAATCAGAAAAAAATTGTTCTACGGAACCTGTACTAAAAGCATTGATAGTCAAAACAAACATACACTTAATTTTAATGAAATAATTAAATGTAACCCCAATATTATTATAATTTAATTACTGTTAATGTCGAAACCTCGAGTTTAATGACTTTATTAATTCGCCAAAAAACCAGTTGTGATTACAATAAATTAATTATTCAATACAGAACTTAATTGTTTATTTTAATGTATAAACCTACGAATAATAAAACCTAAGGAAACGTAACTCCCATTATACTAATACAGTTTTAAATTTGGTTCCATTTGAACTGTCATGTAACGTCAGCCTTTATACCGCTCAAGGTCACCTAAATATTGCAAATGTATGAAAAGTGAACCTAAGGTACCTACACTTTTTTGACAAGTATTTTGGAGCATGTTTTTTGACGGAGTTACTCTTCCTTAGTTTTTATTATTCGTAGGTATAAACATTTTACGGGCACGATATCAGTCTCAAGGGTTATTTTTATCAATTTGGGTAGTTTAATTTCTTCGATGAAAAAGACAAGATCTGTTACCTACATGATTAGCATGAAATTGTAATAGTTTTTTTTACAAATTTCTCATTAAATTACAGCTTAACCTTATTTTAGACTATAGTGTACACTAGATATATACTTCATCATGCGAGAATCACACATTTTTCCGCCATAAAAAATATCCTACATCCTTTCCCGGGTATCTAAGTATTTTCATACCCATTACGAACAGCTTACAGGTTTAAGCGTGAAAAGGGAAACAAGAAAAAAAGAAACTTTTGCATATTTATAATATTACTAGGTACTATCAGAGAAGTTGATTCCTAGGCAGATGGCGGACCTAAGTAATTTGGTCGCGTTAAGTCAAACCCGTCCGACAGATCACAGTTAACATTGAATTGACATAAGCCGACCACATAACGTAGGTCCAATAACTGCCTAGGAATCGATTTCCACGATGGTACATAGGAGTGCATAAATTCGTTTATCGCGCGGGAACCGTACATTTTTCGGGGATAAAAATTGACTATATCTATCCCCGGGACTCAAAGTATCTCCATACATAATTTCAGCAAAATCGGTTTAGCGGTTTGCGCGAGAAGAGGTAACAGACAAACAGATACACTTTCGCATTTATAATATATAATATTATTGTTGACCGCAGATAATCTGGAAGTCGATCAAACAAGATATATCTGATCCATATTATGTAAATCATCTAAATACCAAGTTTCAGGAAAATCGGTTCAGCGGTTTGGGCGTGAGAAGGTAACAGACAAACACGCTTCCGCATTTACATCATTAGCATGGAAGTATGAGCTACAACTGATAATCTGAAAGTCGATCAAACAAGATATATTTGACCCATATATTATCGCCCCACAACGAAAAATTGGAAGCAAACTTGATACGCATACATCACGTTATCCTTTCGTTTATGTTTCGTAATCCTTTCCAATACAGTCGATATCAAATTAGTTGCGGATTGCTCGACATCAAAGCCATCAAAATGTAATATTGTGTGACAAAGGACTTGTAAATAATATCAGCAGTGTCTTGTGAAGCTGACAAACTTTGCGGGAGTCAGCGCGCAACCTCTCAATAGAAGACTTGGAATTTTTAGACTTGCCAGAAAATTTTAGGGTATACAAATCACACGAATGGCACTGAAAAGCAGCTTTAGGTGGTCTTTAGTGTGGAGGTAGGTGGGTGTGTAGTGGAGGCGACACATCGTTGGCAGTGGCGGGGCAGGAGCAAAATTTTATGTGGGCAAGATACATTTTGCGAGGCCCCCTGATGGATGACGAATGACGGATTTTGTGGAGAGAAAGAATTTTTTTAGACTCAAATTTTTATTTATAAAAATATGAGTATCAAAACTCGTAAATCCTAAAAAATCCTCGTGTTCCAAGGGGCGCAAGGCCCCTAGGACCGCGAGGCCGTGTGCAGTCACCCACGTCGCATACGCCCGCCGCCTCTGACCATGGGAAAGTGTTAGTCCGTGGTAGCAAATGCAGTTGGTGGCGCGGGCGGTCCGCTAGTATGTAGGGGACCGAAACACACCGTCGGAAGTCGGAAGACCGAAGAAAACTATATACGGTACGGTTGTTGCCGTCCAATGTCCATAGACATCGACTGTGCCGTGATGGTCCGTGTCGCGCACCGAGGGAATCCGCTTTGAAAACGATTGCATAATGCATACAATATTACTGTAGTCAACGATGTCGATACATTAGATAAGGCATACGCCATCAAAACTGTAGCAATGTTTTTGCATGCAAAATGCGTATCGAGAAAATATTGTCGTCCTTTTTTGTCTTACAGTAATAGCATATACCACTTTCTCTTTCGCTCATTTTACGCTTCAATCGAATCGAGAAAATGTTGTCGTCCTTTTTTGTCTTACACTAACAGCATAATATACTACTTTCTCTTTCGCTCATTTTACGCTTCGCTTTGATTTTTCTCGTAAAATGGAAGACAATAATTTAAATATTAATGAAATCTTAGTAATTACGTGTGAAATATTACACCGTTGGCTTTATTTCTATTCCTCGTGTTGTTACTGCACTGTCGGAAGGCACACAATGACATTCTGGAGCGAAATGTAGGGAAAAATAACGCGGTAATCAATGAATTATACACGTTCGACTGTCACCGCGTCCTAGAGCGCACTGCTCTCAGATGAGTGAGGCTTACATCTCGAGGGTGACACATTTTCACGCTGACGATTGTATGGAATGCCTTTTCTAATAGACCTGGATCCCAAAAGGATAAGACATAACTTACTTTCTGATGGATGAAACCATAGGTTCTAGGTAGTGCCTCGTGTACTTAGAATACCTGCGAATTTGTGTAGCTCTAAGTGTGACCCCTGGTCAGGTACCAGGTACCAAAGTGGACAAAAAATGAGTCTTACTCTACTTATTTTCTGATGGGAGAGTGAGTATAGCTCCATGTAGAGCTTCACAAATTCGAAGGTATTCTAAGTACATAAGGAACTACTGACTACTACCTAAGGTTTCATCCATATTGTGATAGTAAGTTGTCTTATCGCTCTGGGATCTGGGTCTAAAAGATAGGCACTTGACTAGGTATATGACCAAAAAATACTCAATTGTATCCATACTTTAATAATATTCACTACATGTTAGAAAGGGGAGGTACAGTCTGGATATGGACAGACAGACAGACGGACAGGCTGAAATATCTTTGTTATCGGGTCCCGTTTTTACCCTTTGGGTAAGGAAACAGAGGAAAATTATCCATCTTTGTTATTATACTATGCAGTATGTTGACACGGACAAAGTCGCGGGCAACAGCTAGTGGAAAATAAATTCTTGCAATATCGTATTGTTTTCTAAGGCGCTATATTAATTAATAAAATAAAAATAAAGCCTTTGAAAAAAAAGCAACAAAAATATTTTTAAAACGTCTGATAATAGTTTTGGTCATTGAAAAGTGTCTTACACTACATGATACTAGTTCAGAACAATAATCTACAAATTATATATAAATATTAGCCATCAGAAAATAAGTAAAGTAAGACTCATTTTTTGTCCACTTTGGTACCTGGTACCTGACCAGGGGTCACACTTAGAGCTACACAAATTCGCAGGTGTTCTAAGTACACAAGGCACTACCAGGAACCTATGGTTTCATCCATCAGAAAATAAGTTATGTCTTATCCTTTTGGGATCCAGGTCTATAACGTTCTAGTTCTAGTCTGTAGTGTGTTTAAAATCAGTCAATGAATCTTGTTTTAGTCTCCGTTTCTGGCCTATTTTTTTCGCACAACATCTTGCGGAATAAAACATTTAAAATTGGGCTCCTGCGAGTTGATTCATAGTTTTCATTTTGTAACGTTGCACGTACATGGTCCTTAATTATTGTAATACTTCAGTTATAAATTTCTAAAAAAAATATGTAATTTTTTATTTTAATTTATCGCGAAACACTTGTATCGCTCACTGTACTCGCACCACGGGCGGTCGTTACGTTCATTCTGTCTACTCTAATTACGTAGCTGCACGAAGCCGGTCAACGGCCAATCGCGGGCCGTCGCGCGCGCCATTGTTCCGAGACTTCCGACATCTTTGTCTCCGTGAAGTCGTTACGTTCTAACACCGTATATAAATATTATCAGTTAAATCAGTATTTGAGTTTTTAATAAATAAGTCCTAGTAACATTAATTACAGGCTTCGGAATTAATATTTTGATAATATAAGTGTCGTCTTGCACCCCGATAGGGTAAGTGTTGCATATTGTTAAAATTACGTACTTACATATCTAGTTTTGAACTGCTTAATTCGCCACCATTTTGTAATTTATGCTTCATCATGCGAAATCATCTCGTGTTATTAGCTTTTATTTTGTTTTTAGTTTTTACATTATGTTATTTCATCTCCATTTTATTTATTATCACTTTTTTTTCGCTATTTAAAAAACATGTTACTCCGTTCTGATAGTTCACCTCTGCACGCTAAACCAGGAGAGTAAAGGAACTTAAACCAAAACCAGATCAGGCACTTAGATCCCCGACCGTTATTTTCTTTTATTATTTAAATAAATTGTAATATCTGTTGACGTTTTGTTTTCTTTATTAGACCAAAAGGACAAAACGCCACAATTTCATCACAAAACCACCTTATCGCGAACAAGCGTTGATAATCGCGCGGAAGTTTTCGGATCTTTGCTAAACATCCGAAATTTTAAGACCTCTGTGGCTCAATGGGTAGAGTGTGTGGCAGTTCAAGCCGGGGGTCGCGGGTTCGAATCCCGCCGACGGAACAAAAAGTTTTTCAATGTTTCCGGGTCTGGATGTGTATTAAATATGTGTATGATATAATCAAAATCTTAAATATATGTATAGTATAAAATTATTAAATATATTTCCGTTGTCTAGTACCTGTAACACAAGTCCTTCAGGTACTTAGCATGGGGCCAGACTGACGTGGTGTGAAGCGTCCATAGATATTATTATTATTATTATTATTATTATTAAACATCATCCTAAGTCACCAGAGCCCCTAGCTAACACGTTTTCTTTATCTCTTTTTTATAGAATTATTGACGAACATAAATGTACGGAATTGACATAATCGTGGCCATATCGTGGCGTTCGATAGTAAGTATAAAGTCAACTCTCATGGACCAAGAGCCTGCGATGGCCAAAATTTCTTAAAGTATTAGACTTTGAGGGTGTCTAGCAGTGGGAAACTGTCAAAAATGACCGGCACTGGATGACGAGATTCCTCCACTTACCGCGAATAACTTATGAAATTGAGCCTTACTCTTTCTGGAAAGTCAGGTCGACCTTCAAAACTGGATACCTCCTAAAGTAACCGCGATCGAACCTCCATAGTTGCTGGTCGTTCTTACCTCTGTAAAAGCCACAAACAGGTAAACTTTCAGCTTTACGAAACGGAGGAAGGTCTGGCTATCGCAGGCTCTTACTCTATCATCATGTCAATTCCCACCATTTTGATTGACGATTTAAAGAAGCGACAAAAACGGGTAGTTGGCTAGAAGTTCAGGTCTATTTTATATTCTTAGCTCTGTATTATAGACGCCGACATACTTTATATTTTAGAATCTGCATCAACTTTCGCCGCTTTCAAAATCAACTGGCGGATAGATTGAAGTTGGAAATTCTTTAACGATGCCTTTGTTGCCTTCCTACCCTGAACTGAACATTCACTACAAACGCTTCCAACTTTATCAGACTGCTATGGACCCCGTCAACATGTCTGTTATTATTATAGCTCCTTAGGCTATTAAGGCTTAGGCTTCCTTAGACTTAGCTTAATATTAGCCTTATATAAAAAATGTATGAAATTTACTGTGTACTATTGGTATTGATATAATCCGACCAATTGACGTAGGTGTGTCATCTACCTATGAATCAATTTCTTCCATGACACCACAGGGGACATGATGACTGAACTACTGACAAATATTTCTACTCAACTAACGTTCCAACTTTAAACTAGCATCTATGAGAGAGATACTGGCTCGTGTTGTCGTTACCGCAAACAAAGCGAACTACGCTAATTCGTGGATTTGTATACAAGTCGTTAGTGTTTCGGCTACAAAATGTATGAATAAACGCTATCGCTAAACGCTACCGCTTTCTGCTGCCGCTGCCGCTTTCCGCTGTCGCTTGTCCTTATGCCGCGCCGGTTCCTATTAATGCACCGTTCGAATTGATTATTATATTGGATTTGGTTTGGATTGAATTATGTCAACACTTGCATTAGCTGGTTTGTTCATTAGCTTTTACCTCGCTAATTCTTATATTGTAATAATGGCATGTGATTAAAAAATTAGATCAATACTAGACAAAGTCAAAACATAAATATCTTCAATCATAAATTCCCTTTATACAAAAATATTAAATACAATTTGGTGGAATTGTTGTATAACAAAACAAAGTGATAATACTTTAGGGTGTGTATGAGTCCGCTGTATAGAGTTGACTGTGAAAGTATCAGCGCTGAAAGAGTATTTTTTTTTTTGTATGGGGAAATTCATAACTTTCGGGTGCTTGCTCATACAAATAACAAAAAGATACTCTTTACGCGCTGCAGCTACTTTTACGGTGTACTTTTTATAAGGGACGCATACACACCCTAAAGTGTTATCACTTTTATTTGTAACAGCCTGTAGATAGGCTGTAAAAATCATTACCGTTATATTTCCCGTAGAGTCAACTAATCTACGCGTAGACCAATTGCCTACGGCGTAGACCCAACCCATCTACGGTCTACGGCGTAGACCCAATCCATCTACGGTCTACGGCGTAGACCCAATCCATCTACGGTCAACGACGTAGACGGCGCGTAAATATGAGTAGACTCAGACTCGATTTATATGAAAGGGGTGACAGACAGGGTTTTATGTTCGCGAACTTACTCGGCTGGCGTCGGTGGCACACGAGAATCGCTCACACTGGATTACCATGCCCCCAAGCTCGCGGCTCGCGGCTATTTGCTGACACACAGGCGATTAAGATCGTCGAACCATAAGTCCGCGTACTTACTCGCGTGTCTGTCACCCCCTTTATGCTTAGCACAAACCTACGCGACCACGCGACTGCGAAGCGGCAGCGTCAATACAAAACACACATTTGACAACTTGTCAAAAGTTAGCTTCGCAGTCGCGTGGTCGCGTAGGTTTGTGCTAAGCATTATGCGTCCGCGTGACAGAGCGGCTTGGCCGCTACACGCTATCACAAGCGATTATTGTGTTTAACGATTTATTTAAATGTAGGCAGTCTTCCACCGTGCGTTTCCACTTTCCCGCGTAACTTTCTGTCCGCGCACTGTAAAACTCTGGAACGAACCATCACCAGCAGATTTCCGGACCTATACGACCTGCAAACCTTCAAGAAGAGAGCTTATCCCTCTTAAAAAACCGGCAACGTACCTGCAGCTCTTCTGATGTTGCGAGTGTCCATGGGCAACGGTAGTTGCTTTCCGTCAGGTGACCCGTTTGCTCGTTTGCCCCCTTATGTCATATAAAAAATAGCATGTTCACATACATTTGCTCGTGATCTCGTGGTTTAGCGGTCGAGCCGTTCGGTCGCGCGGACGCATATTAGGTATATAATATCGGGCCTCAACCAGACTTTTTTTACCTCTTTTGTGGTATGTGCCAGGGCTTCAAATAACGTTATTTTTTCATAACGTTATTGCTTCAAGGGCATAGATAACGTTATGAAAATTTAACCGATACTAGAAATAACGTTATAAATGTATTTAATAACGGTAAATGTTATAACGTTATATAGGATTTATAACGGTAAATATATGTTCTTTGATAACGTTATAGTCCGTCAAGAAAGTCATGACAGGCGGGAAAATTTTCCAAACGTAATCACGCTTTTAAGGTGTATTTTTTTCTTTGTATTTTCACAGAGAACGCTTATTACATTTTAAATATGAGTGAGATTTGGTACACCGTGCACGATTGCATACCTGATACCAGAAAATAACGTTATATTTACCGGCATAACAAAAAAATAACGTTATACGTTATTTTTTTGTTATGCATTAACGAAAAAATAACGTTATAATAATAACGGTAAATATAACGTTATTTTACTAGATATCGTTAAAAAATAACGTTATCTGGCCTACCATTATGAAAATAACGGTACGTAATGATATTTTTTCTGTTATTCGATAACATTATGAAGCCCTGGTATGTGCTTGTGTCTGTGCTTGCGTGCATGTGTGTGTATGTCATTTACCTGCAGTTATGTACAACACGTTAAGGCCACTAAAGTTAACAAGGGAACAACTCGCTAACTGTCGCTTAGCGAACAAGGTAACCACACCCATTAGACTGGAAACAAATAGTTAGCGCCAACCTTTGTACGATATTAACGTGTATACTGTATAGACACGTATATACACATATGGATAATTCATAATTTCATTAAACATTATGTTGTAAAATATTTTAAAATAATATGTTTAGTTAAATCGATGAAACGAGCAGAAAGATCACCTGATGAAGGTGAAACGGCGCCCGTGGACATGAGAAGAGCATCGTAATTTTTCACATTGTCTATAACATCAAATGCCAAAGTTACTCGATATAATAACCTGAAATGTTCGGTATAATAACCTGCAATGCTGTTGGAATTAATGACGATACATAATAACGAAAATATAACGTAGCGTTATTTTGGTAGCTTAATTTCGGTCTGGCGTAGGTATGTTCAGCGGTTGCATTTTTAAGCGTATTCACTTTTTTTTTCTTTTTTATTTATAAGGACCTTTATCTCACAGAATAATTTGAACAAACAATCAGCCGCAGAACTTCCGTCTCGTAACTTTGAACACAAGGTTTAAAGTTTTAAGTGTCTTCTGCTAGATGATTTGCAAACTAATGGTTTGGAAAAATTCCTTGCAATAGTTGTTGAGTTTTATTGCGCGCAGATCATTAAAAAAAATTGTGCAGAGCCACACTGCACCCACGTTTTACCCAAAGAGGAACATACCCTTCTTTGGGTACGGAAATTAATTAGTAAATACCTCGACTTCTAAGCCGTTATTAACATAAGCCGCTAATGAGTGAGTCCGCGCGGAGCCAAACAAAGCCCGCCCCAGTTCGAGCGTCACTACTTCCATGGGCGCCGGTAGGAGGGTGCCAGGGGGTGCACTTGCACCCCCTGGGAATCTCGGGATCAACAGGAATTATTGAAATAAAAAGCATTTTGTAACCCTTTTACCATGCCGTACAAGGATAGTTCGTAATGTTTCGGCACTAAATGTTTTATGTTGACGTAAATAGACAGTCACTGTTGTTCGTAAAAAGTGAAAAGAAAAGAACAGAAAGAAAACTAAAATCTGCACCCCTTGGAAATTATTTCTGCCGGCGCCCATGACTACTTCTACGGCTTAATTATATCTACTATATTATATAAAATTATTTCGCTTCCAATGTCCTTTGCAAATCAGAATTACTGGAGTAGTATTTTCTTTGGCGTTTTAAATCTAGATTTTGTTATGACTATTGGTTTAGATAATAATATACCACACCGGTTTGTATGACAGTAGCCGGTTTCATTGAAACTAGGCCAGTAACGAAGGAGTAATTTTATAGTGCCCAAGTATGTGCGCAGTACACAGGAGCACTCTCTATTCCTTTCCGTTTCCAACGCGGAAATCGAATCCACGACTTCTGGACTTCACGACTCTGGGCCACGGCGGCGTAAGGTTTAGATGGTTTTTAAATAGTTAATTCTTGGGTTAGAACAACTAGTAATGTTGTTTTAGACGTTGGAATAACGAATTTATTCGAACAGAGATAAGTTACCTTTTAGATTGGTAACAAAAGTAATTTGGGGCTCCAAAACTGGGGGTACAACATTATAGAAAAATAAAGTACTTATGTAGAAAAAAAATCTTACACGCATATTTTTTTGTGTTTTTGACTTCAATATTTGGAAAACAAATAGGTTTTGAATGTTTTTGTACTTATTACTTTTAATTTTTTTACTTTCCGTGAATCTAGTACTATATTACTTAGCTACACACGCCGCATATCAAAAAAGGATTGCTAACGCGCGTACGTGCTGACCTAATCTGAAAGGCAGTTAGGGCCGTAATTAGTCCAAAAACACTTGGCCGACGAAAAAACCGCTAACGACCTCCGTAATGGACGTATTAAATGTGTCTTTAGAGGCTCGTGTGCACTTACATGGTATAAACAGCGAAATTGGCACTCGACCATCCATTATCTCTTAACAGCTACGTTGAATGACTCTCATACACACATACTCATAATTATTATGTTGTATCAGAAAAGTTGATTCATAAGGGTTCATATTCTATAAAGTATGACTATCTAGTCATCTGACGCCCGCAATTCCGTTGCGTCAAAATTAATTTATGGCGCAAGGACGTACATTTTACCAGGGTAAAAAGTATCCTATATCTTTCCCGGGACTCAAAGTATCTCCATACCAAATTTCAACAAAATCGATTCAGCGGTTTGGGCAGGAAGAGGTAAGAGACAGACACGGTTTTATAGTATGGATGAATAGGGCAAAAGTAACCAAAGGCAAATCTTCTTAGGGAGCATGCCCATACTACGTGACCTACTTTTTAAGATTTTTTGACCCCCTCCCTCCCCCTGGTGACCACGCGTAGTATATGCCAAGACCCCCCCCCCCTTCAATTCACTTCAGTTCACGTGGTATTGACAAGAATAATTTTTAATCATTTTGTAAGTGGAAAGAGTAGATAGCAAATGAAAAAATGAAAAAACGATCACCAAAAAATACTTTGATACCCAATAGTTTACCAAAAAGAAATACTTGACACCAATATTTAAGATATACTATACAATGTGTAACAAAACTAAGTGATAATACTTTAGGATGTGTACGTGTTTCTTATAGTGAATTCACAGTGAAAGTAGCAGCGCTGAATAAGCAAAAATATTTCTTTTTTGTATGGGCAAGCGCCCCAGTGTAACGAGTTTCTCCATACAAAAGTGAAAAAAAATTGGTCTTTCAGCGCTGCTACTTTCATAGTGAACTCCATGCAAGGAACACATACACACCCTAAAGTATTATCACTTAGATTTATGTATAATATAATAATACCTAATAGTCTAAAAATAAAATTACAATAGAACAATCAGAGAAATTAATTTCTAGGCAGATGACAGACCTAAGTAATTTGGTCGCGTTTAAAGTTAAACCCAACCCATAGATCACAATTAACATTGAATTTACATGATCCGACTACATGACGTTGGTCTGTCAACTACCTAGGATTCAATTTCCTCGAGCTAGCTAATACTAGCTATTTTAGTCACGACTGTAGTTCAAATTGTAATCGAACACCAAGCTTGACAGCCTCACCAAACTTCAAATGCCTATTAAGTGACAACAGTGCCTGTTTTAAACAACTAGGCTGAATTACGCCGGCGTAATTCCCGTGGCCGAAATTACATTCCGCCGCATCCGTATGATACGACACACTATAAATTACGCAAAGAGCCGAAATTACGCGGCGGAATTTCTCAGATTCAGAAATTCTCAGATGTAATGTGTGCGTTAACGCTTTGGAGTTAAGGTTGGATTTGCTATGTTCGGTTTTGATACTTCGCTTCTGCGCTAATATAAATTGATACGTAATCGTTGAACATAAAAAAACGAACATAACACCTCCCCCATTTTGAAAGTTGGTTAAAATTGTAGCCTATGTGTTATTCTGATGTATAACATATAATCTATATTATTGTATTGTTTTATTAAAATCCGTTCAGTAGTTTTTGCGTGAAAGAGTAACAAACATCTATACATACATATATCCAAACTTTAATAAAACATTACCGCCGACTCGTTGCCGAACTTTACGCTCGACTCGGCTCGACGGAAGTTCGGCTCGCGACGGAATTTCGGCATAGTGTATCGTCCATCACGTTCCGTCCGTATTTTGTATGTGTTTGAAACGCGGTGGAATTTACGCCGGCGTAGTGTGTTTAGACACTAACATTAAATACCAGTGTCAAGTATTTAATGGCGAGAAAAATAAATCGTATGACGTTTCTCCCGGGGAAACTCTAGACCCCTTCCCCCCCTCTTGTGACCGAAAGTAGTATTTTGAAGACGTAGTATGGGTATGTTTCCTTAGTGTCACAGGTTTTTTTTACTCTTCACCTGTCTACTTTAAAGTTATTTGAAAAATCGAATGCAGATTGCTTGGCGTTTAAAATATAAATATTATTAAGAGTCTGGAAATTTCCTAACATGATTTAATGAATTAAAATACTTCCCATCACTTTAAACTGGAGATAAAATTTAATTTTGCTATTAGAATACACAGCTATATTCTATAAATATAATAATTTTAAATAATAAATTGCACAAATCTACGTCAGCGTAATATTTACTTCATCAAACGTAATATTTACTTAATCGTTGGACATAAATAAAATTCATTAAAATTAATTTAATTTTTCGTTTTCTTGCAATTATTATGTTTATAAATAAGTACATTATACTTTAAAACTTACCTAGGTAATTACTAATTAGTAACTATAATTTAATAATTATTATAAGAACCATAATTTTTGATAAGTAAGATATTATTAACATGACTGTATTTTTATCTCTACTTATATAAAATTACATGTCCTGACTGACTGACTGACTGATTCATCATCGCTGAGCAAAAACTGTTAAAGTTTTAGTAGTAAAACAGCCAGGAAATTTGGTGAGTAGGGTTGTTTTATTAAGTAGACACCCACTAAGGAAGGAATTTTGAAAATTTTACCCCGAAGGGGTTAAATAGGGGTTGAAAGTCTGAATGAAAGTCCGTCATTTCATAAGTTAGTTACATGAAACTTTTTTTTTGAGTTACGGATCAAAAACGAATAAATACATATTTGAGCGTTTTTTGAAATTCTACCCCCAAGGGGGTGAAATTGAGGTTGAGCGTGTGAATGAAAGTCCGTTATTTTTTGGGTTAGAGACATGAAACTTTATTTTTGGGCTAATAATTAAAAATATCGGATTCATGTTAAAGCGATTCTGAAAACTCTACCCCCAAGGGGGTAAAATCGGGGTTGAAAGTTTAAATGAATGTCCGTCATTTTTAAAGTTAGAAACATGAAAGTTTATTTTTGGATTGCTGATTAAAAATGAATGGATAGGTATTTAAGCGTTTTTGGAAATTCAACCCCCAAGGGGGTGAAATTGGGGTTGAAAGTTTCAATGAAAGTCCATCATTTCTTAAGTTAGAAACATGAAACTTTAGTATTGGGTAACTGGTTAAAATTTAAAAGATATATTATATTTACGCGTTTTTGGAAATTTTACCCCCAAGGGGGTAAATTTGGGGTTGAAGGTTTGTATGAAACTTTGTCAATTTTAAACCGATCGGTCTGAAACTTTGCATGCATAAAGCTGTAACGTAGGCATCTCCCAATAAAGGATGTAAAATAATTCTACCCCTAAGGGCGTAAAATAGGGGATAAAATTTAGCATTAAACTTTGTCAATTTTAAACCGATCGGGCTGAGACTGTGTATGCATAAAGTAACTATGACGTAGACATCCCCTCAGAAAGGAATTTAATAAATTTCACCCCTAAGGGGCTGAAATAGGGTCTGAAAATTTTTAGAAATTTTCTTAAACTTTTTTTTGACTGATTGAACTGAAATTATTAAAGAATTGAGCTTCTATGATGAAGACATTCGCTTTAATAGGATTTTGCTAAATTCAACCCCCATGGGTATAAAATAAGGGATGATGGAGGATGTAATTGTATTAGTTTGAACCTATTGGAAAGAATAGATTAAGACGAATTCGCCCCCGGCCCGCCCCACAACGCGCTTCATCATCGCGGGGGTCAAGTATGCGCATATCGGCATATATTATACCTATGCGCATACTTGACCCTTGTAAATGTTGCGTCGGAGCGCGGTTCTTGAGGTTACAGCCTGGATATGGACAGACGCACAGGCTGATATTTTATATACGTGATCCGGTCCCGTTTTTACCCTTTGAGTAAGTTATAAATATCCATCTCCGTTATTATACTATGCTAACGCGGACGAAGTCGCGGGCAACAGCTAGTCTTATTATATTATGTTTGTAAATTTGTGTAGTTCATTTGAATATTTTTACATAATATATTTTTAATTTTAAGGTTTTTAGGGTTCCGTAGTCAACAAGGAACCCTTATAGTTTCGGTCTGTCCGTCCGTCTGTCTGTCCACTGTTTTGCTCAGAGACTATAGGACCTACAAATCTGTAATTTGGCATGAATACACATATTAATGATGCCGACAAAATAATACATAAAATATTAAAAAATATATTTTTTTAATGGTACCTCCCCTACACATCAAGCGGGGTTAAATTTTTTTTCGCGCCCACCCCATCGTGTGGGGTGTCGTTGGATAGGTTTTTTTAAAAATATTATGAGTATTTTTAGATCATTTTCCGATTTAGGGATCCATCTGTGAAATATTAAGTTTCAAAGTGGAAAAAATCGTTAGAATCCAGTGTCCCCCCTTCTTACTTCTACCAGCTAAACGGTTGGTTCTGGAAATGTGAAAAAAATTCACGAGAGTAGAAAATATGCTGAATTTAAAAGGAAAACTATCACAGCTACGAAGACTTTAAAAATTATTGAGTAATAGTCGATCAATTAAAAAATGTATTCGGCGAAGTATAAAGGAACTTTTTGTTAAAATTCCTTTGAAAGTAACTGAGATGATGTTGTTAGTAGTGTAAAATATGACTGTTATAAATATACATTCATTGACCATACAAAAAATTTCAAAAACTAGCCGCGGTACTACGGAACCCTATATTGCGCGTGACCCGACACGCACTTCGCCGGTTTTTTTGTTAAAGTTTAGCACTTTAACTTTGTTTTTTGTTATTATTAAATTACATTTGTATCATATAATAAAATGTTTAATTATATGTATAGTATAAAAGTGTTAAATATATTTCCGTTGTCTGGTACCCGTAACACAAGTCCATCAGGTAGCTGTTGTATTCTGGCAAGTAAGTTTTGACCTACGCATAGTTCAACTTAGATAGTACATTGTGTCTCACAGAGTCTGGTGACTGGTCCGCATGTCCTCACTGAGATATGGCCAAAAATTGTAGAGATCTTTGAGACGGAAGAAACAGGTACTGACAACCTCTACTATCAGTTGTTCGAACTTCAGATGCGAATCCATTACAACCAGTAGATTACGAGCAACATTTACGCGTTCAATATTTTCTTCAAATATCGACATAGCCGGTTGTTTGTCCATAATGTCAGCAACCTGTTTCCTAGAGCCTAAAATCATAAATTTAGTCTTAGTTGAATTAAGGACCAATCCGAAAGACTTGACCATTCCGATATACGCTCCAAATTAGCATTCAGCTTTTTAACAGCTGCCTCTGTATCCTGTGGGTCAAAACTGATGGCAATCCCAATCTCGAGGGATCCCGATCTCGCGAGATCTCGTGTAATTTTTCGGGATCAATCCCGACGCATCATAATAATATGACGAGAGCCCGTTCGAGATTGACGGGATTGGGCGGCAGTGATCGGCGATGCTACACACGTCCACTCGGGGTGCAAGTAGCGGCGCGCTGCGCTGACTGACGGCCGCGAGCGGCAAGAACGCCAAACAGAGTTAGAAAACTATTCCGTCTATTTCCGAATATTAGCAACAGGTGACGAGTAGGAAAGATAATATAGAACTGTGTCGAGTAAGTGAGAAAGAAGTATATGGCAAATTGATTTCTTTGAGTGTAGAGCAACAAGGGGGCGATTTTTGCAGTTTGCATAATAATAATTGCTTTGCCACGCTGTAACCAACAAGTGCTGAGTCGGAGAGGGCATTCTCAGCAGCGGGATACATTGCAACGGACATTAGATGACGTTTAGCAGATGACACTATTAATACCCTTTGTTTTTTAAGGAGTAATTTTCAAAATCACTCGTAGGTAACTACTTAACTACTTCCTAATTCCCTTGAAATATGCTTATTGTTGATTGTTTTGATTAAGTACCTAATTTACCTATGTTCATTTCCTTGAAACCTGATAATTATTTAGTTGGTAAGATTAAAGAATAAAACAAGCAGTTATTAGCTTTTTCAGTCATCCGAATTTAGCTTTTTTTTTAAACTAGACGGGATCCCGAAAATTCCGGGATTAGAAATATCAATCCTGCGGGATCTCGAATTTGCAATCTCGAGTCGGGATTGCATTTCCTAGTAAATGGCAATTAACCGATTCATTGCGGCGCACATTTTTGAAAACTTTTAGTAGTGGCGGCATACGATTTTCTTGCGATTCATTTGCCGTGTCAAACGCCATAGAAGTAGATGACACGGCTACCGCGTCACCAGCCATGTTTAAAAGGTTTATTATTTTTCTTGGTTTTTACACGTGTATTAATTTTATTCAGATATTGCAAAACTTTTGTAGGTTTCGAAGTTAGAAAAATGAGTATACATATTAAATAGATCTGGGTTTCCAATGTAAATTACGTTCGTAGATAAATTTAAAGAAGTTCGTTGTTAAGTTTTTTAGTAATACGTATAATGTTAGTAATATTATTCTTACAAAATATATATACAATGGAAAACATAGGTATATATAAATCCATTAAAATTCCTATGCATTATATTTCATACTTGGCCTTATTTATGTTTATAATGGTGGTGGAACGCAGCCTATGTTAAGTATTTTTGTAAATATTTCAAATTATTTTCAAATTTTAAAATTTTAATTAATTATTCCAGAGAATTATTATTTTTATAACAAATTAGTATTAGTTCGTCGCATTCTTGGGTTAATAATATGTTATTTATAACGCAGGTAAGGAAGCACTGGCACAGAATAACAAATATAATTCTACGTAAAGTGTACTTCGAAGCAGTTTATTAGGTAAGTTCTACTTCCAAAACAGAATCTAACTTCCACAGTCCACTCTTTACTAATACGATGATAGTACGGGAGCCCTAGAACATTTTTTTTTTGTAATTACTAACAAGCTAATTTTTTTGTGAGTAGCTTCATTTTGATTTTAGTTATACACATAATTTGAGAATAACATTGTCCTACAAATAAAACAATCTATATTTTAGGACCATCAAATCAAAGTATGAAATCCTTTCTATCTCTGTTAGCTACCACTTTCAAGATTTTTCACAGATAAAAAATTTGTTTGCCTTATCAAAATGAAGCTACTCACAAAAAATTTGCTTGTTAGGCATCCATTAGACTGTAGGTTTTGCTGTCAGTTTTACCACAGTCATGACTGTGACTGATGGGTAACCTACCGTGTGAGCGTGACTGACGGTGATTGACGAAAATCTGGATACATTCGTCAGTCCATCAGTCACCATCAGTCAAACATAATTCATGATTGATGGAATTGACTGACGAGGAACCTACAGTGTAATGGATGCCTTAGTGATCACAAAAAAAATTGTTCTAGGACTCCCTCACTATGACTAGCTATGTTTTAATCCTTTAGGCCCCGCGCGAGCACCGGTGATCGCGACAACAATAGAATACAATAGCAATTCCTGGAAATTCCGACTGAAGTATTAAATAGATGAAATATCAAATATGTAATGTTGTACTCGGAACAAGTGCGATGTCAAATCTAGAGCATACCGTTGAGTTAAGTCATTATAACAATCTTTTATCATGATCATGAGCCTAGGTTAGTATCGGGTACGTAGAGCTAGGGTTATCAGGGTTAAAGGGTTCAACAATATTTATGTTAATAATACGCGAATTAATGTGCCGTCGAAGAAATTGATTCATAGGCAGATGACATACTCATATCACTTGGTCGAGTAATGTCAGTTAAATAAAACCGGCCAAGTGCGTGTCGGGCCACGCGCAATATAGGGTTCCGTAGTACCGCTAGTTTTTGATAATTTGTATGGTCATATATGTTATGATAATAGTATAACGTATTTTAAACTACTAACCACATCATCTCAGTTCCGTTCAAAGAAGTTTGAATGAAAAGTTACTTTATGCTTCGCCGAATACATTTTTTTTAGTTGATCGACTATTACTCAATAACTTTTAAAGTCTTCGTAGCTGTGATAGTTTTCCTTTTAAATTCAGCATATTTCTTACTCCCGTGAATTTTTTCACATTTCCAGAATCAACTGTTTAGCTGGTAGAAGGACTTGGACACTTTGGACTTTAACGATTTTTTTCCACTTTAGAACTTCATATTTCACAAATGGATCCTTAAATCGGAAAACGATCTTTGAATACTCATGATATTTAAAAAAACCTATCCAACGACACCCTACACGATGGGGTGGACGCGAAAAAAAATCATCCCCGCTTGATGTGTAGGGGAGGTACTTTAAAAAAAATTATGTGCATTGTGCATTCATGCCAAATTACAGGATTGTAGGTCCTATAGTCTCTGAGCAAAATCGCGGACAGATAGACGGACAGACGGATAGACCGAAACTATAAGGGTTCCTTGCTGACTACGGAACCCTAAAAAGTATAGTAATCTGTCGGCTGGGTTAACATAACGCGGTCTGCCAACACTTCATCCACCTTTTCAACGCTTCTTTTCACTCCACTTTTCAGAGACTACAATGAAGATCCTCCTGCTCCTACCTCTACTGGGCGTGGCCCTGGCCTACACGGACTTGAACGACAACTTCATCGTGGACACCATGATGCAGGACCCGGCCAAGGCTCGGAAGGAGACGCAGGAGCTCACCGCGTGTCTGTTGGACGAGGGCCCGTGCAATGGATTTAATGCGGCCGCTAAGAGTGAGTAGATGTTTGTGTGAATTACATTTATAAATAGAACTACTTTCATGAAACCCCTACTGAGCGTCTCGTAAATTAAAAGCGGTAACCAGAAGATACCTATACAGGGTGTAACAAAAACTAGTGATAATACTTTAGGATGTGTACGTGTTCCCTGTAGAGAGTTCACTGTGAAAGTAGCAGCGCTGAAAGACCAAAAAAATTTTTCACTTTTGTATGAGGAAACTCGTGATGCTCGGGCCCTTGCCCATACAAAAGTGAAAAAAATTTTTGGTCTTTCAGCGCTGCTACTTTCACAGTGAACTCTCTACAGGGAACACGTACACACCCTAAAGTATTATCTCTTGTTTTTGTTACACCCTGTATTATAAGAAACCGCAAAGGAAGATCTTCCGACCGAGCGTGGTGGTATGATCGGTCAGATAGAAGACTATGATAATATTGATCCCACCAAAAACATACCTGTTAAAATGGGACCAAGTTCCTATCGGCTAATTTTTGGCTTAAAAAAGGAGTTGAAATCCAATCCAATGCCAAGTTTAGATGCACTTCATCGATTGTAATCATCTTCATTAACAGCCTGATCTTCTATACTTCTAATTTGATTGATACTTCTAATTTGAACTTACAGGGACATATTTCAAGATCTACCGAAGCTATACCTATGAAATTAGGTATACTGCTTAAGTGCTAGTATATAATTACGTAGGTTTATTTTATGTTTGCACTCGCAATAGACACTGAGCTACAGGTCAAAAGTGCATCGAAACGGTTCGTGTAGGCCGTGCTCACACCAAACCTTACAGTGAGCCGCCGAATGTGAGCAGGCTCACTGTGAGCCCTAATGTGAACGTGAAAATAATAATTATACGGTATCGAATGTCCGCGCCTACGCCTAGCGTAATAGCGTTTTTAATGTGAACGTAAAAGTGAATAGGTATGTATGGAAATACAATAAACTGCGTAACGTTCGCTCACATTCGGCGGCTCACAGTCGGTTTGGTGTGAACACGGCTTATGCTGTGCACAGCATGCGCGCGGCCTGCTGGAACTCGGACTGCGCACTTCCGTGCGCTTTGATATTGGCTGTTGTATTTATACCGCCGCTCTTAGAAAACTTCGATAGCGCGATGAACAATTGTGGCGCTAGTTAGTTCGCCACGAGAGTCTACAGAACAGATCAGCAATAGCAATTATGATATGATAAGCTTATTTACTATCAAGTATCAAGCAATTTCATAAACTACGCGAATGGCATAAGATGGAACAATTACGCAGGCGATATCTAAAGTTACTTTTGAACGTTGTTGGGTTATCCTACTAGAGCGGTATTACAATGGAAATCGTGAAATCATATGACATTTTTTTGGTCATGGTCCATGGCTATATTTGCATCCGTACGCTCAACAATGGCTCCTCTCAAATGATATTCTGACGCATTCGGTAACATTTCTAAAGGTCTATTGGTGGCATGATATACCCTCTCAGCGAAATATAGACTTGTCGAATGTCGATAGATTATTATGAACTTGGATTTTTTGTGACGTAGCTGAGCGACCATAGTTCAGACAGGGCGCAAAAAAACAAAGTAATAATACTTTAGGGTGTGTATGACTTTATTTCAGACAGACAAAGATTTGCAATTAAGCAAAGAAGCATCGGCCATTAAAGAATTACCAACGTGCTCAGCTCGATTTTGTAACAAAATACTAAGTACATAATCAACAGTCCTTACAGCGTATGTCTCTGAAATTGCGTGTGACAAAGGCGGCGACGATTTCCATACAAAATGAGGCTAATTGACAAACCCAGCGCTCCAGCCGCAGCTGCAAGGTCTAAACCAGATGTTTAGATAGGAAAGATGCCAATATCGGAATTTGAAGTCGTGGATTACGGGTTTTTGCAGTCAATAAAACTATTTAAATATCGTAACTGGGTATTGAACGTTTTATGTAATGTACCAAAAAGAAAAAGCCACCGGAGTAGGTATGTGGGACTCCCTTGGGGCGGTGAAGGCCGCGCCCACCACCGTTACCCACTAAAACCCCAACAGTGTTCCTGCTCTTCCGCTTTTGTCAGAGCCACGGATACGCGGAATTCACAACCGCGACCCTGCCAGCGAATGCTTTTAAAGGCTTCAGTGCATAGCTGTTAGGGCCACACTGACACTACGACGCAATACGCGGAACACTTTATTTAATGTACCAACAAGAAGGACATCTTAGTGTCATGTGACTATTAAAAAAAATGTAGCACTCGGGGACTGGCGCGGGCGTGGTAAAGCTATTGCGTAGCATTTTATTTCAACTTATGCAAATATAATTCGCATACATATTCTAGTCGTAGTCGCACGCACACAAACACAGTGCCGAAGTCTTGCAACGTCGCACCGACCGGCACAGCGGTACGGCAACGCCTCACCTCTGTGCCGGTCCACCCCGAGCCACACCGAGCCGAGGTCTGCCGAACTGAAACGACGTTAGACGAATGTTAGGTGTTTTTCGTTACGTAATTTCTTGATTCTGTCGCCGCGCTCAAAGCCCGCGATAAAACCTAAGCAATAGCTTAAAAATATTTTAAGAATCTAACCTTACAATTTTGATTTTCTTCACAGTTCACGTCGTATCGGCCATGTCGGATGCCTGTGCCGAATGCGATGACATGCAGAAGCGCGGAGCCTTAAAGTGCCTGACCATGATGAAGAAGGAGTTCCCCGAACAGTGGGAGAAGTTCGAGAAGAGATACGACCCCACCAGGACCAACTTTGACAAGTTTGTGCAGAAACTGAGCGCTTATAAAGATTAAAGACCAATAGTTATGTAACATTCTAATATATTTTATTTTAACACGTGTTTTTTTGTTGTGCTGGTTTTATTTAAAAGCTTTAAAATTAATTCCTACTTACTAAGTATAGTTACTACCTACTTATCATAAAATTAAGGCTTTAGTCTTAGGCGCTTTCCAATGTATAGATTTACACGCGGCGGTGTGGCGAGTGGCACGCGGCGAGTGGCGTGCTGCGTACGTGGATAATTCCGTCGCTTATCCTTAGCCTACTAGTCCTACTGGCTACTAATATTATAAAGGCGAAAGTTTGTGAGGATGTATGGATGTATGTATGAATATACTTTGTTTCTCTTTCACGCAAAAACTACTGAACGGATTTTAATGAAACTTTACAATAATATAGCTTATACATCAGAATAATACATAGGCTACAATTTTAACCAACTTTCAAAATGGAGGATGTGTTACGTTCGTAATTATCAAAAATTTTTTTGGCGTATACCGTATAATACACTAAAATCATAATATAGGGTATCATCCCAATTTAGTACCACGTTCACATAAGTGGTGACCTGGTGAAGGGATTAGTAATCGAGGGAACTTCTCATTTATTATGGAAACATAATAATTGTGGTGACTTCGGTTTCGTAAGAAGTATTCGAATGCTACCAACGAGTAAGATTTTGCATCAATCATAACGACCTCTGTGGCTCAATTGGTTGAGTGAGTGGCAGCTCAAGCCGGATCGAATCCCGCCGATGGAACAAAAGTTTTTAACGTTCCCGGGTCTGGATGTATATTAAATATGTGTATGATATAACAAAAATCTTAAATATAATTATGTATAGTATAAGAAGTATTAAATATATTTCCGTTGTCTGGTACCTGTAACACAAGCCTTCAAGAACTTAGCACGGGGCCAGACTGACGTGGTGTGATTTGTGAAGCGTCCATAGATATTATTATTATTATACCGAAGGTGCTGAGAGAACTCCAGACTTCTTATAGATACGAGTTCGGAGGTCTGTTGTTTTAAAAACGGAAACGAAATCTAAGAATAATAAGAAAAATAAAAAAAAAATAATAAAAATAATTTTGCTCTTATTAAAATTAGACAGTGGCTGAAACAATTTGGCTGATTTTAAACTCTATAAATAATTATGCGTGGAAGTCCAGGGAAGATTCATATTATTTGGGGAAGTGATACGAAGCTCACCGGGTCATCTAGTAAATTATAAATCGAACGCGCCGCTCCCGATTTATTCCATTCTAATACCAAAAACTAATACCACTGGTATTTGTTTCAACTCATATATTTTTTCTATTCCGAACCGATACCATTGTTTAAACTAATACCAAAACAAGTTCAAAGATATAAGGTACAGTCAGTAAAAATGCTTTGTATGTAAATATAAGACCTTTAATTGAAAAAAAAAAACAGATAACTCCAAAAAAATCAAATTTTGTTAGCAAACGTCTTGTTCAATGATAAAATATCACTTAAATAATCAACTTTAATATAATTTTAGTTCCTCTCTATACCTGTATAATATTTTTTTTGCAAAAACATCAAACAGGAAGAATTTACTTACAATCTAAAAATTACAAAATATCTCAAAAAATTAACTCTTAATTTATATTGAAATTTATCTGACATAGTTATTATTAGACAGGTACGTAATTATTCACGTCTACCTATCTCATAACAACTATGTCAGGTAAATTTTTAACAAAAATAAATCACTTTTTATCTAACAATTGTAAAATATCACAGAAAATCAACTTTTTGTTTAATCAAATCAGTCATTCTTCACCTATATAGCAATGAATCAGCAATTTTTTTTTTGCAAAAACGTCATATATGAATAATTCACTTATAATCTAAGAATTATAAAATATCACAGAAAATCAACTATTAGTATAATCAGCTAAATGACGTGTAAATAATTTCTTATATTTCAACAATTAGTAGCTAAACCCTTAATTTTTCTAAGCAGTGACCTACGGAGATTTTGTTTTTGAGGAGTTGGTCAGTTACGTATGTGATCCACGAATTTTTCATAATAGTTGTCTGTGCACATCGTTTTGCGGGGGGTGCGTTTGATTTATATTGAGTAATAACCACTGTTTGTAAATCTGCGTCCTCTTTCAGCACGTTCAGAAGCTGATATAAATTAGCATTCTTTGGCACAGCCGAGTTTAATTTCTTATGCCAAGATTCTACGGCATTTGTGGTTCGATGGCGTTCACCATGAACGCACCAAATGTCTACAAAACTCTCGTTCTCTAGCCATTGTGACACCATGTAGTCATTAAATGTTTGAATGGCGTCAGTATCAGGACAGTCTTCCATTATGTAGCACCATCCTTCTGATATGAATTTACGAGGAAGTAAAGGCAGTAAAGCTGAAAGTCTTACATGTCTTTGGGTGATAGCATCTTTTGTCAGATCCAACTGTTTTGCTTTTTTCCATACATTTTTGGAATAATGAAAGTAGCATCCTTTAATCACAACTGACGGAAAAACAATTGTAATGGCGTTCATTGCGGCTAGTTCAAAATCTGTTAAAAATTTTACGGGTTCCCACCCAGGAATGTTTTGTTTCAAAATTTCAAATAATTTTTTGTATGTTTCTTCTGTTTTTTTGTTAAGTAAAACATAAATAAGAGGAACTATACGAGTGTGATCTTCGTCACTTCCCAGATCTCCGTGGATAGTATATAACTGCACAAAAGGCTCAGGGGTGCAATCGAATGTTCCGTCGCTTTCAAAAAATTTAATGCTCGGAATTTTCTCTAGTTGATTTGGACTGACCAAGATTATTATTCGGGTATTGGAAGACTCATCTTTATAATCGTAAAACAAAAAATCTCTAAATTGTAATGGAACTTCTACTTCATCAATTGATTTACATTTAATTTTTTTTACACCAGCTGCGTTGTTTCTTGCATAATACAATTTTGATTTGATGTTTGCAAACGATGGGATATTTCTCACCAAATCTGATTCAGTAGCGCAGAATTGTGATTTGAATTTGTTATATATGTTTGGTATTGGGGCGAAATCAGACTTCATCACTTTATCTCTTAAATCATCCAGCTTTTTTGCCATTACATTTTTGAATTCATCGGGCTCGCAGCTATGATTTTTCTCATTGGAAATATTGCCATCCTGTGAGGACAACAAAATAGCTTTAGCAAAATAGTTTTCGGATAAAAATACATATTGAAAGATGGAACACTAACTGTCTTTTTCATAATATAACGCTTACCGAAGGTATAAAGGTAAAGGAGGGAATAGTTTGAACTACCTAGTCTTTTGAACAATTTGTTGAATTTGTTATCATGCAATCTGGGAAAAAGCGGCAAAGGCCGTTGCCGTTAATACTTGTAATTCTGGTGAAGTACCACACCACCGACTAAATTAATTATAAAAGCAGCCGTTTCTTTGGAAAAACTGTACACCATACACAATTTAAACTCTATGTAAGAAGTTGGTAACATACCTTTATCTGTAAAGATCCACTGCACTCTTTAACATTCACACATCTCCAATGGGTCCATCCATTTTTATTTTCCCTTTTTTTTGTGTACTGGTAACCAGCTCTCATTAAAACCAAGCCACCATTTCTTGTTATGAAAGTCAAGCTTCCTGTTTTTCCCGAAGATGTTGAGGGCTGATTATCAGCTTCCTCAGACATATCTAAAAAAAATTATATATTGTATGTAACTTTTACATTTGCTTGGATTATGATAAAAAAATCAAATAATAGGTATTTTAAATAACACTAATTTTAATAAAGAGAAGTAAATTATACAAAAGAACAAATTAATATACTCACTTAATAAATAAAAATCACTGTCACTCTGATACCAATACGCCACCGCCACCGCACGGAAATGTACTGAGGAATTTATGTAGATAAAATTTCTCTCCGAGTCAAAGCACAACATTCCAGTCACACTTGACTCTGATTGGTTGTTTCGAATTTTGGAACAATAGAGCAAACTCACCCTTTCTCGCAGGTAAAAAAAATAGCAAGATGATTCACTAAAACTACTCTTACCTATGCTAACCTTTGTAAAAATATTGGAGTGAAGTGAATTTGGAAAGTTTTAAGCATTATATTACGATTACATAAAAATATTGAAAAACAAATTTACTTTGATTAGGTTTGACTGCGCTGACTGTACCAAATTCAAGTTGTTGGTATTCGTTCGTACATTAAATTAAATTATTTAAAAAGTGGTATCGGTTCGGAATAGAAAAAAAATATGAGTTGAAACAAATACCAGTGGTATTAGTTTTTGGTATTAGAATGGAAAAAATCCCGCTCCCGCCCCGCTGCCCGCTGATGTCGAGCCTGAAGCCTAGGCCGTGTTTCCACCTGCAAGACAACTGTCGCGAGAAGTGTCTGACAGTCTGTCTGACAGCAACTTGCAAGTGTAAACCCCGTAGCAAGTGCTGTCGCGACAATTTGTTAAGGGGCCGGGTTACCCTCGAAATTCTCATACAAACGTAATACTTACCAAAATCATTTTGTCATACGAAAATATTTAACATGTTTGAGTTATTTTTCAGCTTAAAATAGTAATTACCTAGGCTCCTGTACAAAAATTTACAACAAAATATTTACACAAAAAAAATATTATAAGCGATTACATTTCATAAATTATTCCGGACGGCGGAGTGGGGTAATCGGTACACGTGACAATAATTCATTCAAGGCATTCATTATTCAAGTACAATATTCCCTCAAGCTCCAAGCGGTCGCATGCGACCGCGCGCGCGATAACAGTAGATTTCCAAGAATCCGCGATCGAGAGAATGTTATTGTTGTTGAATGTTGATTTTGATAGTTTTTTGTGATACTTGAAGACAATTGCTTGAACAAAATAAAATTATTTTGATTTGTGGTGCTTAAACTTTTGATAATAATTAATAATGGATACCGAAAGGTGGGATGTATGATGTATCACACAGTAGTTTAAAATAAATAATAATTATGAATATCATAAATCATAATATTATTATTTTCTTATATACCTACTGTATTTTGTAAATAACGTTTAGGAATATTAGCGATAGTCATAATATTATAATATGATTATACAATATACATTGATATTATGTATAATTAATTTCGTTAGTCTCGCTAAAACTCGAGAACTCCTGAACAGACTTGCTAATTTCTGTCTTGAAATAAAGTAAAATATAAAACTGAACTTGTATTCTAAGTTTGTATACCTATGTTTGTATATTTTATTTTAGTTTGTATTTTTAGTAATTATTTCCTGATGTCAGTTTTATTCAATTAAATAATATAAATACTTTAATAATTAAATAATATTATTATAAAGCGGAAGAGTTTGTTTGTTTGTTTGAACGCGCTAATCTCAGGAACTACTGGTCCGATTTGAAAAATTATTTCAGTGTTAGTCCATTTATCAAGAAAGGCTACAGGCTATATTTTATCACGCTACGATTAATAGAAGCGAAGAAATAGAGGAAAATGTGAAAAAAACGGGGGAAATTATTTGAAAGGGCTTATCTCACGAACTACTAAAGCAATTTTTCTGTTATTTGGGTCAGATAAAAAGTAGACCACGTGAAGGGTTATAGGCAATTTTTTTGGACTAATTTGTCTGTGAAATGTCTAATTTACGTGGGCGAATCCGCGCGGAACGTCTAGTATAGCATATTTTCGACAACGATTATTCCATACTAGCTGTTGCCCGCGACTTCGTCCGCGTTAGCATAGTAGTTCACATCCCAAGTAGGTATTAATATTTATTGTACATAAATATTCAATGTACAGAATTGACTTTCCTATGACTTTATTATAATATAGCTGTTGCCCGCGACTTCGTTCGCATTATCATAGTAGATCACATCCCAAGTATTATTTTTTGTACAAAAATATTCAATGTACAGAATTGACTTTCCTACGATTTTATTATTATATATATATATATATATATATATATATATATATATATATATATATATATATATATATATATATATATATATATATATATATAGATATTCCGCGCGGCTTCGCTTGCGTAATTTAGGAATTTCACGCAACCGTACATCTTTCCGCAAAAAATAGCCTATGTCCCTTCAAGTGGTATATTCTTTATGTTTGCCAATTAATAACATAAAAATTGCTCCAGTAGATCTTAAGATAATAAGCAATTTCATATAATTTCCCCGTTTTATTCCACATTTTTCTCTACTTCTTCACTCCAATTAGTTTTAGCGTTATAAAATATAGCCTATAGCCTTCCTCGATAAATGGGCTATCTAACACTGAACAGCAACAGCTAGTAATTAATAATGCTCTTTTGATTTTTAGGCTTCCGTAGCCAAATGGCAAAAAACAGAACCCTAATAGATTCGTCATGTCTGTGTGTCTGTCTGTCCGTATGTCACAGCCACTTGTCTCCGAAACTATAAAAAAAAACCTTATAATTTCATAAAAATAAACCTTATTGTTGCTGCGGATTGCGGAACCCTTGCGGGCGAGTCCAACTCGCACTTGGCCGATTTTATTATTTTGAATGATAACCATGAAGCTATTATAGAGCTCTATATATTTAGCTCCATGATGATAACAATGTGAGGAATATTTGGAGTAACTTTTTTTTCTGTTTTTGAAACTTTATTGTTACGTACTGTCTTTTAATAATATTTAATTAAAAGCGTCGACCTCTGTAGCGCAGTGGTTCAGCGCATGGTAGCTCAAGCCGGGGGTCGCTGGTTCGAAATTCGAATCCCACCGACGGAACAAAACGTTTTCCTCGGTCATGACTCATAAGTACTCATGACTCATGGATGTGTATTAAATATGTGTATAATAATTATAATAATATTGTAAAAACTAGATGACGCTCGCAACTCTGTTGAGCCAAAACTAGTTTATCGTGCGGAAACGGGAAACCGTGCATTTTTTCGGGATAAAAAGTATTATATGTCAAAGGACAAAGACTCGGGACCGCCTCGAAGTATCTCCATGCCAAATTTCATTAAGGTGACGCCGCGTTAAAGTAAGAAACCGTGTTGGATATGTTTTAGATTGCTTGTTTTCTATGAGAGGCCGGGCCGGCCTCTCGTAGAAAACAAGCAATGGAACAGCAAAAAATGGAAAGGGCGTAAGCGACAAAATGGTTTTTGTCGCGTAATTTAAAAACCATAAATACATTTCATATAAGCTATGCACATATTAAAGTGTATGCTTCAACCAATTTATGTACAAATTTTGGAACCTTAAATCACTCTCCTCTGTTGGAAAAATAGGAATCCCTTTTTTTACAGAGGTCTTTTCGATTGATAATTCTGTGTTATAAAAGTTGTCCAATCGTGTTATGCTATGGGCAATTCAAAGACAAAGACATGATGAATACTGACAATGAACTTTAGTTTCTTAGCTTTAGTCATTGCTGAGAAAAATCGGCATCGCCACAGCCAAATTATCAAGGCGTCGCCTTAAAATCGGTTCAGCGGTTTGGGCGTGAAAAGGTAATAAGCTAGGTAATAACAGACAGACAAACAGATACACTTTTAAATTTATAATATTAATTTTTTTCAATTAGTATGGAAGTATGGATCTTAAATAAGTTGAGTATAATAAAAAGGAAATCTATGATATCTAAATAATATACTTACTTATTATAAAACAAAGTCCCTTTTTTCCCTCATGTCCCTTTGTTCCCTTTAATCTTTAAAACTACGCAACGGATTTTGATGATTCTTTAAGTGTTAGATAGCCCATTTATCGAGGAAGGCTATAGGCTATATTTTATCACGCTAAGACTAATAGGAGCGAAGAAATAGAGGAAAATGTGGAAAAAACGGGGGAAATTATTTGAAAGGGCTAACTTGAACGCGCTAATCTCAGGAACACTGGTCTGATTTGAAAAATTCTTTCAGTGCTAGATAGCCTATTTATTGAGGAAGGCTATAGAGTATAGGCTATATTTTATCACGCTAAGACTAATAGGAGTATGTGGATAAAACGTTGGAAATTATTTGAAACGGGGGAAAATTATCTCGCGAATTACTGAGAAATTTTTATGTTATTTGGCACAGATAAGAAGTAGATCATAGGCTATTGATTTTAATCATTTTTTCAGTGGCTATATATTTTATACCCGTGCGACGTCGGGGCGGGTCGCTAGTATAAATTATAATATATCCGGTATTATAAGTCTGGTACTTGTAAGTTGTAACACAAGTCCTTGCTGTACTTAGCACAGGGCCAGGCTGACGTGGTGTGATTTGTGAAGAGTCCAATGTAGATATTATAGTAAGTAAGTATATTATTTTAATATATTATGTAGAATCTGTATTCTGTTCAGTTCAGTGACAAGATCGACGACACTACGCCCGCGCCCGTATTCCTACTATTCCAATATATAAAACAACCACAAAAACAATATTGTTAATGATTCATGAAACAGTAAAATATAATACTTCGCAAGTTCGCAACAAACGCACGGCTTGAATAACTTGATCAGAGTAAAATTATGAATGACGACGCACGCACACATATAATACGCTGCCGTGGAGGGCGTCTGGGGCGCGCGGGGCACGGGGTACCTCGCAATAGCGAGACAGCAACATATAAAACTTGTACTGGCGCGGTATCGAATTTGATTTGATCGAGCGCGTAACCCGAGCTCTTAAGCGCTTCCTGCGATTAGTTGCGACAGCATGTCTAAACATGTCTGCGAGGACTCGCGACAGATCTCGCTGCAGGTCACCGCAGATATACGGTCTAGTTTCGTATGGAATTTATCCGCGAGCTTCTCGCACGACATTTATTGCAGCAATAAATTGTAGGAATTAGTATGAAATGTAAACAATATTGCAAGAAACTCACGCAAGACTTCCGCGAGTAACACGGTGGAAACACGGCCTTAGGCTTGAATCTCG
This sequence comes from Lysandra bellargus, assembly GCA_905333045.1. Taxonomy (NCBI): domain Eukaryota; kingdom Metazoa; phylum Arthropoda; class Insecta; order Lepidoptera; family Lycaenidae; genus Lysandra; species Lysandra bellargus. Next base: position 9,026,597 of record HG995327.1, on the reverse strand, counting down.
AAATCCGTCAACAAGCCGTCATAGTACGCCCTTGCGCCATACGGCTTTTAAGGCGACGCCTTGATAATTTGGCTGTAGCGATGCCGATTTTTCTCAGCAATGACTAAAGCTAAGAAACTAAAGTTCATTGTCAGTATTCATCATGTCTTTGTCTTTGAATTGCCCATAGCATAACACGATTGGACAACTTTTATAACACAGAAGTATCAATCGAAAAGACCTCTGTAAAAAAAGGGATTCCTATTTTTCCAACAGAGGAGAGTGATTTAAGGTTCCAAAATTTGTACATAAATTGGTTGAAGCATACTCTTTAATATGTGCATAGCTTATATGAAATGTATTTATGGTTTTTAAATTACGCGACAAAAACCATTTTGTCGCTTACGCCCTTTCCATTTTTTGCTGTTCCATTGCTTGTTTTCTATGAGAGACCGGCCCGGTCTCTCATAGAAAACAAGCAATCTAGAACATATCCAACACGGTTTCTTACTTTAACGCGGCGTCACCTTAAGAGCCCGGGTTACCCTCGAAATTCTCATACATACTGTTAGTGTTTAAATATTTTGTAGTTAATTTTTGTTCAGGAAGTTACTACAGTTTACTATTTTAAGCTGAAAAATAACTCAAACATGTTAAATATTTTCGTGTGACAAAATGATTTTGGTATTATGTATGTATGAGAATTTCGAGGGTAGCCCGGCCCCTTAACCCCCGACAAAAAAGGGGTGTTATAAGTTTGACGTGTCTGTCTGTATGTTTGTCTGTGTGTGTGTCCACCGGTGGCATCGTACGCATTTTTTGTGATGGCCGACATGATCGAGAGTGTTCTTAGCTATAATTCATCATCATCAACCTGATCAGTGCTGGAAAATCAAGGTTTATCTGGTTCATGAAAGGCCCTTAGCAACTCGCAGTCGTTTGATGGGTTTAATATTGTATTCTAGTTCGTGACATCTATATCGGTCCTAAAATATGGACTGTTTTATTTGTATGACAATGTTACTCTTAAATTATATAACTAATAACCTATCAATATACAAAAAAATCAGCTCGTTAGGGTTCCGTTATAGGGTTCTGTAATCAACAAAACTTGGTTGACCACTGAACCCTAAAACGGAACTCTAACCAGTAGATTTTTTGTATATTGGTAGGTTAATCTTTCTTAATATATATAAATCTCGTGTCACAATGTTTGTCCTCAATGGACTCCTAAACCACTTAACCGATTATAATAAAATTCGCACACCATGTGCAGTTCGATCCAACTTGAGAGATAGGATAGTTTAAATCTCAAATTATAGTCGCAATTTTAATTTATTGCTAATTATTTGTCTGTTATTATTTGACAGTCACAATTATCTGTTAACTCCAAATGATTCTAAGAGATGTCGATACCTTTCGACTGGGTTGAGTGAGTAATCAATAGATGGCGCTGCTATGGTAAATCTACGAACGTGTCATATAAGCTACATTTTAACAGCATAATTACCACGTGTTGTTGACGCTATAAAATTAATTAAATTTATTTTGTAGTGAACGAAATACCGTATAATTCAATTATTTCCACTTTTTAAATTTTTGGTGTTAGCATAGCCGGCCACGTGTTATTTAGACTGAAGTCTAAATTGAATTCATATTATAATGAAGATAATACAGTGAAATTAATCCTGTTTTTTAATTATTTGTGCTTCATTGATCAAAACTTTATAATTTAATTTGAATATATGTATGTAAGTATTATCACATACTTAATTATAAAATTTAATTAAAATGTCAATGCAAAAATGATACACAATTTCCTACACTTTTTCAATAAGTATAATAAAACTGTAGAAATGAAAATTCTGTACATTAAAGATATTAAAAAAATAATAAGCGGGTGGTGTTACTACATCGCTATAGAAGCCAAAAATGTGGTTAGTTTTTTTGTCTGTCTGTCTGTATGTTTGTTCCACTATCACACGAAAACTACCGATCCGATTTGAATGCGGTTTGCGCAGATATATTTGTCTTCTTCCAACTTAACATCTGGTGCATAAATTTTTTTATTTTTTTCCCCCCACCCCTCTAAGGCGACGAAAGAGGGGGTCAGATTCAATCTTTTTCAAGATCAAACTTTTTTCTTTAACAAAAAAACTGCTGATCCGATTTGCATGCAGTTTTCGCAGATATATTTGTCTACTTCCAACTCAAAATCTGGTGTATAAAAATCTCCCCCCCCCCCCCCCAACTCCTCTAAGAGGGCCAAAGAGGGGGTCAGATTTTGTATTAAACTTTTTTCTTTAATGGACTTACTTCATATTATTTACTATGTTTTCCAACTTAACATCTGGTGTATAAAATTTTTCCCTCAACCCCTCTTAGGGGACAAAAGAGGGGTAAGATTTTGTATTCAACTGATGAAGTAGAAATACTTTAAATGGCAAAACAACGTTTGCCTGGACAGCTAGTAATTATATAATTTAAGAGTAACATTGTCCTACAAATAGAACAATCCATATTTTAGGACCATCAAATCAAAATATGAAATCCTTTCTATCTCTGTTAGCTACCACTTTCAAAATTTTTCGCGATTAAAAAATATGTTGTTCGTCCTATCATATCAGAATGAAGAGCTTACTTACAAAAAAATAGCTTGATAGTAACAAAAAAAAAAATTGTTCTAGGTCTCCCTCACTATAATGCCTACTTTCCATACAAGCCTCGCGGCGTACTATTTGAATGCTTTGCGCGCAACGATTTATAGTAGTTTTAAAATATTTGTAGAAAAAAAAAATACAAAAGATTTGTTGATATTTAAAAACTATTTTTGAAATTAAAGTGTTCTTCTATGTTAAGAAGCTATTATATTGAATTAAGTTAAATAAATAGGTAACTATTTGCTTAAGGATCTTGTCAATAGGTAATTATTTTTTCTAGTTAGATCTGTCGCTGGTTTCGTAAATTTTAAACTTCGAAACTGTAGGCGGTAGGCCTACTACGAAGGCAGTGTGGGGACAGAGCAGTGATGAGCATGGTGCTCCTGCACCTGCTGTGGGCTTAACTAGGCTACCTCGCGAGGCGACCTAGAAAAGCCTGCATGTTTTGATGAGTCTGGCACAGACAACCGCTGGTAAAGTTGCGGTGGGTTGATCGTGCCCGTAACTTCCCTGGACTTGTACGAATATTTTAAGACTAAAATCAGCCCAATCCGTTCAGCCGTTTTCGAGTTTTAGCGCGACTAACACATTTGAAAATCCATTTTTATATATTATAAGATAAGATTGTTGTTTATATTTACTTAAGTATTTTTTGTAATTTTTGTGCACAATAAAGTACCTATATTTGTTTGTTCTTTGAAATATGAAGCAATATGTTGAAATACATACAACACTTTCCTTGAGTTTATGACCGTAATATTATGATTACTTTCCAGAAATGATTCCTTATCAGCAACACTATAAATTGATGCAACATTAAAGGGTGTTTTTTGTGATTTTTTCTTTCCTTCCGTTTACTTTTTTTAACTTTTTTCTCCCATGGCTTAGAGATTTTACGTCATACAATAAAATGTTCAGCTTTTCAAGCCCTTTCATTTGATATAATATGTGTGGACGTGCTACAGCTTTTTAATGAAATAAGGGGGCAAATGAACATACGGGTCACCTGATGGTAAGCAACTTCCGTCACCCATGGACACTCGCAGCATCAGAAGAGCTGCAGGTGCGTTGCCGGCCTTTTAAGAGGGAATAGGGTAATAGGGGAGGGTAGGGAAAGAAATAGGGGAGAGTAGGGAAGGGAAAAGGGTAGGGGATTGGGCCTCCCGGAGCTTGGGTATAGTTCACTGGTTCCATTCAAAAATGTCCCTTGTTCTTTCAAAACCACTTATAAGTTCGACTACTGGTTAGTTCTGTATGGTTGAAAGCAGCCTATGTTAAATCCTTTAGGCCCCGCGCGAGCACCGGTGATCGCGACAACAATAGAATACAATAGCAATTCCTGGAAATTCCGACTGAAGTATTTAGTATTTCAAATTCTTTCGAAATTAAAAAATTTTACATTTGCAAAATGAACTTAAATTAATTATATAAGTAATTATTTTTCTGACAAATTAGTAAGTTCGTCGAATTCTTGGGTTAATAATTTGTTATTTATAACGCAGGTAAGGAGGCACTGGCACAGTACTTATATAATTTTGCGTAAAGTGTACTACTGACGTATTTTATTGGTAAGTTCTAGTTCCGAACCACCACCTAACATCCAATCTCTACTAACGTTTTAGGTAATTTAAATTTAAAATAGATAAAATATGTGATGTTATTCGAACAAGTGCGATGTCAAAGCTAGAGGTTATATTACTGTATTTTATCACGAGCCTAGGTTAGTATCGGGTAGGTAGAGCTAGGTATTCAGGGTTCGCCATGATCTCATGGCGTTGCTTGGGCCTCTCGCTCTCGAGCATGGTTCGCTGCACGCTCGAGAGCGAAGAGGCATGGCAGGCGGTGGTCTCTTTCTACGAAACCGTCCTTTCGCAGAAAGAGGCCGCGGAGCGGAACAGAGAGGATGACCCATCCTCCGTTCCGCTCCGCCGGCGTAGGACGGGAGTTTGGAGGCGAACCTCCAAACTTCCGTCTAATCCGGGGCTCCGGGCAAGGATGGGAACCTGCCCGGCTTAGCTAGTCCCGGCGCCGAGGACAACGTTTCAGTTTGCCGGAGCGTCCCGGAGGCAAACCGCAAGTGGTTTTAGTGGATGAGAGTGCCACATACCCCCGAGGTGCTTCAGGTTTTAACTGAAGCACATCCCCAACCCGGGGCACCCATGATGAGCTTCCCCTGCGAATAAAAAAACCGGCCAAGTGCGTGTGGGGCACGCGCGATATAGGGTTCGGTAATACTTACCGCTAGTTTTTGAAAAATTGTGTATGGTCAATGAATGTACATATTTTATAACGTGTTTTACACTAGTAACAACATCATCTCAGTTACTTCCAAAGATATTTGAATGAAAAGTTCCTTTATACTTCGCCGAATTCAGTTTTTTAGTTGGTCGACTATTACTCAATAACTTATGAAGCCTTCTTAACTGTGATAGTTTTCCTTTTAAATTCAGCATATTTCCTACTCCCGTGAATTTTTTCACATTTCTAGAAGCAACCGTTTAGCTGGTAGAAGGGGGAGACACTGGACTCTAACGATATTTTCCACTTTAAAACTTAATCTTTCACAAATGGATCCCTAAATCGGAAAATAATCTATGAATACTCATAATGTATTTTTGTATAAATAATATTTTGAGTAACTACATAACAACTAGTATGTTAAGGATAAAATAATAATAAAAAATTAGAATAAGTATATTATGTATGAGTAATGTTTTGTGCACACTGTGAGGTTGCAAACTTGTATGTCATGTTATTTATCTAATCGTGAAAACCTGTCATTGGCTTTCTTTTTATATAATATCGATTCTATTGTATTGTGAATTATAAGCTATTGGTTTTCCAAAATAAATAAATAAATATTTTTAAAAAACCTATCCAACGACACCCCACACGATGGGGTGGACGCGAAAAAAAATCATCCCCGCTTGATGTGTAGGGGAGGTACCATAAATTTTTTTTATATTTTAAATGTACTATTTTGTCGGCATCATTAATATGTGTATTCATGCCAAATTACAGCTTTGTAGGTACTATAGTCTCTGAGCAAAACTGCGGACTGACAGACAGACGGACGGACAGACCGAAACTATAAGGATTCCTTGTTGACTACGGAACCCTAAAAAGGGTATTCAGGGTTAAAGAGTTCAACAATATTCATGTTAATAATACGCGTGTAACATTTATGTTTATTAGAGAATTAATGTACCGTCGAAGAAATTGATTCATAGGCAGTTGACGGACGAAACGTCAAAGTCGCGTAATGTCAGTTGAATAAAAGTAGTGATCTATCGGCTGCCGGCTGGGTTTACATAACTCGATCAAATTACTTAGGTCTGCCATCTACTTATAAATCAACTTCTCTAATTTGTAAAAATTAATCTACATTTTGAATATTCCATGACGGTTTTAACCCCCAAAACCCTTTTTAAACGGTAACACTCCATCCACCTTTTCAATGCTTCTTTTTACTCCACTTTTCAGAGACTACAATGAAGATCCTCCTGCTCCTACCTCTACTGGGCGTGGCCCTGGCCTACACGGACATGAACGACAACTTCATCGTGGACACCATGATGCATGACCCGGCCAAGGCTCGGAAGGAGACGCAGGAGCTCACCGCGTGTCTGTTGGACGAGGGCCCGTGCAATGAATTCAATACCGTCGTTAAGAGTGAGTAGATGTTTGTTTGAATTACATTTATAAATATAACTACTTTCATGAAACTCCTGCTGAGCGTCTCGTTAATGAAATGCGGTAATTATTAGATACCTGCTTTATAAGAAACCATTACAGTGTGGGAAATTGCGTGGAGGCCGCAAAGGAAGATCTTTCGACCGAGCGAGGTGGTATGCTCGGTCAGACAGGAGACATTGGCTGTCGTATTTATACCGCCGCTATTAGAAAACTTCGATGGCGCGATGAAGAATTGTAGCACTAGTTAGTTCGCCACGAGAGTCTACAGAACAGATCAGCAATAGCAATTATGACATGATAAGATACTATCAAGCAATTTCACCAAATTATGCAAGTGGCATAAAATGGAACAACGTAGGCGATTTCTAGTTACTTTTTAACGTTTTTGGTTTATCCTACTAGAGCGGTATTACAATGGAAATCGTGGAATCATATGACATTTCTATTGGTCGTGAACTACATTTGCAATCGTTCGCTCATCAATAGCTCCTCTCAAATGAAATTAGGATGCATTTTCGGTAACATTTCTAAAGGTGACATGACATGCTCTCTCAGCAAAATATACTCGTAGACTTGTCGATAGACTAGAACTTGGAACTTTTGCGACGTAGCTGAGCGACCATTGTTTGTACAGGGCGCAACAAAACAAAGTAATAATACTTTACGGCATTGATTCCAAAAGTGGTAAAGGGGTTAGCTGTCGGGGGTCCATCGGATCCAACAAAATGTTTAAAGTGGTCTATGAGAAAAAAAAGTTTGGGAACCTCTGCTTTACGGTGTGTTAGTGCACCTATGCGTCCCTTATAATAATATAGAGTTCACTGTGAAAGTAACAGCGCTGAAAAGTTACTTTTGACTTAAATTTTTTAATGAGAATTAATTTGTCCAAATATAAAATAAATCAAATTCAAAAAACTTTTTGAAAAAAAGCTTTTATTTAAATGGTCTAAAAAGAAGAAAATAAATTTCTCCTCAAAAATTTTAACCATAAATAATAAACCTAATAATCCTCAATATATTATACAAATTACTTGGTAATAAAAGCTTGTCGCACGATTTGTAAATAAACTAGTACGAATTTAACTGAGTAAATTGATATTGTATTCTAGTCGTAATCGCACGCATACAAACACAGTGCCGAAGTCTGGCAACGTCGCACCACGCCTCGAGCTACACCGAGCCGAAGTCTGCCGAACTGAAACGACGTTAGACGAATGTGAGGTGTTTCTCGTTACGGAATTTCTTGATTCTGTCGCTGCGCTCAAAGCCCGTGATAAAACCTATGCAATAGCTTAAAAATATTTTAAGAATCTAGCCTTACAATTTTAATCTTCTTCACAGCTCACATGATATTGACCATGTCGGATGCCTGCGCCGAATGCGACATGATGCAGAAGCGCGGAGCCGTGAAGTTCCTGACCATGATGAAGAAGGAGTTCCCCCAGCAGTGGGAGAAGTTTGAGAAGAGATACGACCCCACCAGAACTAACTTCGACAAGTTTGTACAGAAACTGAGTGTTTATAAAGACGACTAGTAATGAAGCATTCAAATACCCAATAGGTACAATTTATTTTTGTTTAATACATGTTTTTTAATAATGCTGGTTTTATTTGAAAGCTTTAAAATTAATTGCCTGCCTACTAAGTATAGTTACTACCTACTTATCATAAAATGAAGGCTTTCGTCCAATGTATAGATTTATACATAAATGCATGGACGTACCCAGGATTTCAGCATGAGCTGCCCCCCTCCCCCTAGTACAGGTACCTATATGAGCCAACAAGATGGTCGGTCTGGTAGGTATATTGAAACAAAAAATAAAAAATCATCAAAATTTACTTAAATGTGTTTATTAACCTTGAAGAAATATTAATATATTAGAGGTACATGTTTATCAATGACAATAATTTACACGTTTCTTAAATATTTAGGTTTTTAATAATAATAATAAGTAAATATTTATTTTCTCACCACAAAATTACAAAATGTAATGCAAATTCTACATATAACACAGGTTTTGTGGGAGACTGGTGCCTAAGCTAAGCGTTGCCTGTATTTCAGGACACCAGAGACTCTGAACCAAGCTGCAATACAGTAGAACATTATTGGACAAATTACATTTTATAGTGAAGTCCGTTTAGTTGTTGTCCGTCCGAATTGCGATTTCGTAATGACGTCTTTAAGTACCCAACCAAAAAGTTGAAAAAAAAAGATATTCTTATTAAATTAAGATCCCTTTAAATCCATAAGTCACGCAATGAAAAAATAAGACATCTTTTCCACACTAATAGAATTATAGACATAAAATCTCAACTTAAAATAAAAAGGTGTTATAAATATTATTACAAGTGGACATTTCAAAAGTAAATATAATATACTTACTACATAATAATATTATGTCTTTAGTTACTTATTGACTTCTTTATACTGTATAAGTGAGCATAAATAAGCCATGTTAACTCAAGAGCCAGCAACCGCCAGACTTTCGTCTTTTTATACAAGCTCTAAATATAGAATTAGAACGTTAGAAAAGGCATTCCATACAATCGTCAGTGCGAAAATGTGTCACCCTCGAAATGAGTGAGCTCACTCATCTGAGAGCAGTGTGCCTTAGGACGCGGTGACAGCCGGACGTGTTTAATTCATTGATTACCGCGTTGTTTTTCTATACATTTCGCTCTAAAATGCCGTCGTGTGCCTTCCGACAGTGCAGTAACAACACGAGGAATACAAATAAAGCCAAAGGTGTAATATTTCACACGTAATTACTAAAATTTTATTAATATTTATTAATATTAGTATATGCTACTACTGTAAGACAAAAAAAGACGACAATATTTTCTCGATACACATTTTGAATGCAAAACATTGCTACAGTTTTGACGGCATACGTCGTATCTAAGTATTTTGATATCGTTGGCTCTAAAAGTTTGCCAGTATATTATGACTATTATAGAGGTAGGAACGACCAGCAACTATGGAGTTTCGGTCGCGGTTATTCTGAGTCTGTAGTCTAGAATCTAGGAGGTATCGAGTTCTGAAGGTGTACCTAACCTTCGATAAAACATAAAGCTCAATTTTTTTATTCTAATTTTCTTAGGTTAAAAATCTAAAAAGGTATCTCCCACTGGCCCCTGCCTGTTACTTATGTCAGTCACTTCCCACTGCCAGACTAACTCAAAGACTTTAGTCTTTATAGGTGTCTGGCAGTGGGAAGGAACTGTTAAAAATGTCCGGCACTGGAAGACGAGATTCTAACCGTTATTCTGGAGAAAATAGTTGAGGAGTTTTTAGACAATCTTGTTTCACATAGACGAGTCAGCTTTACGATTAAAGAGAAACTGTTGTGTCTACTACGCGGCGCATACCAAGACGAAACTGTTTTGTCTACGACGACGCAACACATACAATTTTATATTCATCAGTAGAGAACGCTCGGATCAGACTAGTCTAGTAATAATAAACTTTATTCTTAGTTTAAAACATTACACAACCATACTAAAACAACATAAAATTTCAGCTTATTAAAATACAAAAAAAAAAAAACAGATAATACACAGAAAAGAAACATACACAAACAAAGGAAACTTATGAACTAAAACTAATAGTTAAATAATATTTTTGAATGTATGGCAGTGCAATGCCAAAAATGAAGAAAAGGGGACCACTCAGGTTATGACAGCGACATGCGCCTGCACTATATAGTATACATATAGTAGTAGTAGTGTAATCTAGCGGTGTACCTAGGTACACAGCTGGACAGTTTTGTCGTTGATGTGCGCGCTCGCATAGACTTCAAAGGAAAGCCGACAATCGTTAGTCAGACTTGTCGCCGTGCAGTTCTTGTACCCATTAGACAACTTTGTCTATGAGACGTTTTGTTTCAAATGTGCGCGTCTGGTCCTTTTTGTTATGCGATAGTCTGTCGTGTCTCAAATGTGCGGTCGCCTTAAAGTAACCGCGACCGAAACTCCATAGTCGCTGGTCGTTCTTTTCTATGTAGGGGTCATATACAGGCAAACTTTCAGCTTTTATAAAATGACGTAAGTCGCGGCTCATACTATGTGTGGATAATGTACCTAAATATTGTATGACGTATTCGTTACCCAAACATAGAGAGTATTTTAAATGAGTTGAACTTTAATTGGAGTGTTAATTATTAAAATCGTAAGTACCTCCGTTCGATTGTAAGACATACGTGATTCGTGGTATAAGAATTAGGGTAGGTAAAGATAAAAATTCTAGGTAGGTAAAGATACCGAAACCGGTGTGTCCCGATACTCTTACAGTATACGTGCCAGTGCGAATAGAAGAGATTCGATTGGCTACCCGGACGTCAAATCGCCCGGCCAGTATACTGGGACCAATAAGGGAATTATCTAGTTAAAACCGCTCAGTACTTTCAGCATATTGTTATACTTCGTTCTGTCAGGGTCAAACCGCTTCTCGAACTTCGTCCACAGGTCAGGGTAGTCGTTCTTCAGGCTCTTCAGAAACTTGACGGCGCCGCGTTTCTGAACCATGTCGCACTCAGCGCAGCCATCCGCCAAAGATTGAACCACGTGTGCTGCAAAAAAAGAAGGATATTTTCACTCCCATAGGTTAAAGAAGGAATAGCATGCCTTAAAAATATCTTCTCATGCTGACCATGGTTTATTACAAGAGACTACGAACATGTAGAGTGTTCAATGATTGTATTCATGGACGTACCCAGGACACGTTTTTATTTCCCACTTGCCAGGAAAATTGACGTTTATTTTATCTTCTAGGGGGGAGGGGGGGCTGCCCCTACCTGGGTACACCCATGACTGTGTTATAGACTACTTAGAATGGCGGCGATCGTGTTTATCCATCGTGGCTCAACGTATAGAAAGGCCTTAGAAGTCAGCGTTCAAACTCTTGCACAATATACTGGAGTCTGCTCTCTTTGTCTGTCAAATTTTCCCCTTTTTTTGACAAACACTTTGGCATTCTACGTGTGTCGTGTAAAATGTTGCGAGTGTCCATGGGCGACGGTAGTTGCTTTCCAACAGGTGACCCGTTTGCTCGTTCGTCCTCTTATTTGATAATTTAAAAAACTGAAATCCTATTGAAATATCTGGTTTAGACCCCGCAGCTGCGGCTGGAGCGCTGGGTTTGTCAATTAAGGCTGTCACAGACAGAGCAGGTAATGTAAAGATGTATATTATAGCACGATACATCTTTCTATAGAAATCGTACACAACAACTATAATGTAAAAATATACATTATAGCTGTTGTGTGTGGTCTCCTGATGATTTCTATAGAAAGATATATCGAGATGTATCGTGCTATAATATACATCTTTACATTACCTGCTCTGTCTGTGACAGCCTTAAGCCTCATTTTGTATGGAAATCGTCGCCGTCTTCGTCACACGCAATTTCAGAGACATACGCTGTAAGGACTGTTGATTATGTAGTATTTTGTAACAAAATCGAGATAAGCACGCTGGTAATTTTTTAATGACCGATGCTTAGAAAATTTTTATCTGTCTTAATTGAAGTTCTTAGTCATGAAAATACTAGAAGTGTACAGTAGGAATGAATATAATATTTTATATTATACAATAAGAATACGGTACAAAAGAAATATATATGATGCTCAAAGGTTCTTCTTCTTCATGTGTTTTTGTATGTTTAGACAAATTAGTGACATTGGACATTTCTCATAAAAAAAAGTTAAGTAAAAGTAACTTTTCAGCGCTGCTACTTTCACAGTGAACTCTATATAAGGGTCACATACACACCCTAAAGTATGATTACTTCGTTTTGTTGCACAATGTATAAACAGTTATCGCTCAGCTACGTCGCAAAAGTTCCAAGTTCATACATGAACGTAGAAAAAAAGGCGGACGGAGTCTTGTTATATACAAAACTGTGTCTTCACTTTTCTTCGGAGTCGGCCACGCACACATTCTGACGCCTGTCAAATGGTATGGACTAGCGCAAGAATGTGTGCGTGCGGACCATACAGCCAGCTGGCCGACTCTGAACGACACAGTTTTGTGTATGGTGGGACTCGGTCCGCCTTTTTTTATACGTCCATGAGTTTATAATAATTTATCGACAAGTCTATATTTCGCTAAGAGGGCATATCATGCCACCAATAAGCCTTTAGAAATGTTACCGAATGCGTCCCAATATCATTTGAGAGGAGCTATTGTTGAGCGAACGCTTGCAAATGTAGTTCACGACCAATAGAAATGTCATATGATTCCACGATTTCCATTGTAATACCGCTCTAGTAGGATAACCCACAAACGTTAAAAAGTAACTTTAGAAATCGCCTACGTTGTTCCATTTTATGCCATTCGCATAGTTTGTGAAATTGCTTGATAGTAAATAAGCTTATCATCATGTCAGAATGGCTATTGCTGAGCTGTTCTGTAGACTCATGCGGCGGACTAACTAACGCCACAATTCGCTAGTAGAGTTTTTTTTCTTATTGGTGATTAAAAGAACTCTCAAAAATATAAACATCAATGAAAGAATGACTCTGATATCTTAAAATATCTCCAAGATATTTTAAGATATGATATATCTCCAAGATAATACACCAATTCAAAAATCACATAAAATAAACCTTCCCAAAATGCTCCATACAAAATGACAGTGGGCTATGAGTTATGACGTCACGGACCGATAGCTGACGTGTGTCGCAGTCATCTGGTTCAATCTGCGATTCGATTGAAATGACTAGCGCATTTATTGAATCATGAATGACACCATTCAATTGAATGACTCGGCCGAACGTCGATTGAACGATCGTCCCTCAACGTTCAACTAGTTAGCGATTTGTAGCATAGCGTTTTGAAGATAGCGGACATGAAATCAGTCAGGTAATTGAACGTACTTCATTTTCTTCCTACTGAGGCGCTACTATAGTCACTAAAACAAATATGGCGTCAAACAGCTCGCACTGCTGATAGCACTGTGTTGATATTTTATCGATTACATAAATTACATTAAAGTGCTTTATTTGTAATAACTAATAAAATAATATGAAAGCGTGGATTTACCCATAACTACCCCGTCAACGGCTACTTGAAAAAAATAATAGCATCCCATTTAACGACTTCGCTATATGACTTTTAGTCAAGATGTTAAACGTTACAGTCAACGTCTTGACGAGTTATCCTTTAGTCATTCAATTGAATGGTGTCATTCAATGAATGCGCTAGTCATTCGATCGAATCGCAGATTAAACCAGATGACTGCGACATATGCATCGCGGGAGAAGTGCGAAAATTGCTCGATAGCGTCTACTATCCTACTAATATTATAAAGGCGAAAGTTTGTGAATTGTGAGGATGTATGGATGTATGTATGGATGTTTGTTACTCTTTCATGCAAAAACTACTAAACGGATTTTAATGAAACTATACATTCTCATACGTAATACCAAAATCATTTTGTCATACGAAAATATTTAACATGTTTGAGTTATTTTTCAGCTTAAAATAGTAATTACCTAAGTTCCTGAACAAAAATTAACTTCAAAATATTTAAACACTAAAAAAAATTTTTTTGTGTATAAATTTTTTTTACTAAATTTACTACTAAATATTTAAACACTAAAAAATAGAGAAAAAAAATAATAAATATATGCATAAATATTAAATTTACTACAAAATATTTTAACTCTAAAAAATATTTTTTAGTATTTAAATATTTTGTAGTAAATTTACTATTTATTTATATATTTTTTGTGTTTTACTCTATTTTTTAGTGTTTAAATATTTAGTAGTAAATTTAGTAAAAAAAAAATTATACACAAAAAAATTTTTTTTAGTGTTTAAATATTTTGAAGTTAATTTTTGTTCAGGAACCTATGTAATTACTATTTTAAGCTGAAAAATAACTCAAACATGTTAAATATTTTCGAATGACAAAATGATTTTGGTATTACGTATATATGAGAATTTCGAGGGTAACCCGGGCTCTTAATACATCACATCAGAATAACACATACTTAGGCTACAATTTTAACCGACTTTCAAAAAGGTGTTATGTTCGTTTTTTATGTTTAACGATTACTCCGCCGTTTGTGAACCGATTTTCGAATTTTTTTCTTTTGGTGTATAGGGTATCATCGCAATTTAGTAGGTACCACGTTCGCAAAAGTGGTGACCTGATGAAGGGATCCATTAGTAATCGAGGGAACATCCTTAAAATTTATATGGAAACATGTGGTGACTTCGGTTTCGTGAGAAGTATTCGAAGCATTATGATACCAACAAGTAAGATTTTGCACCGAAGTATAATATCATGGTTCAGAAGGTGCTGAGGGAACTCCTGAAAATATACAGATAGATACAAATGTGGGAGTTTCGGTGTTGTTTTAATAACGGAAAGCAGATGCTAATACTATGCAAATTACATTCATCATCATCATCATCATCATCACTACCATATTAGGTATAACATGCATCGTCCCATGATTATGAGCCTATTATGATCCTATTATTGGTACGTTTCATAGTCTTTTAGATCGAGACTCGAGTTTGTCAAGCGATTTAAAAAATATATACTAATATTATAAAACAGTTTGTTTAATTGTTTGCTCAAACGCGCTAATCTCAGGAAGTACTGGTCCGATTTAAAAAATATTTCAGTGTTAGATAGCTCATTTATCGAGATAGTTCATTTATCGAGGAAGGCTATTTGTTATTACGCTAAGGGCCTGTTGCACCACTTCCTGATAAGGCTATCCACCACTTAACTTGACAGACGGAGTATGGAGAATCTGTCAAATAAGCCTATCCGGCACCTTATCAGGAAGCGGTGAAACAAGCCATAAGACTAATAGGACTATAACGTTGTTAGTGGCGGCCGAAAAGGAAGATCTTCCGACCGAGCGAGGTAGCATGCTCGGTCAGGCCGAAGCCCACTGACGTCATTTCAGACGTTGTATATAATATCTTGCCGTTCTCCGAAACTTCGATAGCGCGATGCAGGATTGTTAGGCGAATTGTGGGCAGGGTCGCCACAGGACCGAAGAAACAGAGGAAAATGTGGGAAAAACCGGGAAAATTATTAGAAAGGGAAGAAATTCTTATGAATCTCACGAAATATTGGAGCATTTTCGATATTACATATTTGGCACAGATATAGAGTAGACCCGCGTGAAGGGACATAAGGTATTTTTTGTTGTAAAATTCATAATTTACGCAGGCGAAGCCGCACGGGCATCTAGTCTTTGACCTTGTCAACATCCCGATTGTCCATCGCGCATCAAAGTTTTCTAATAGCGGCGGTATAAATACGACAGCCAATGTCTCCTGTCTGACCGAGCATACCACCTCGCTCGGTCGGAAGATCTTCCTTTACGGCCTCCACGCATATTCCCACACTGTAATTGTTTCTTAATAGTTACCGCATTTCATTGACGAGTCGTTCAGTAGGGGTTTCATGAAAGTAGTTCTATTTATAAATGTAATTCACACAAACATCTACTCACTCTTAGCGACCGCATTGAATCCATCGCATGGGCCCTCGTCCAACAGACACGCGGTGAGCTCCTGCGTCTCCTTCCGAGCCTTGGCCTGGTCCTGCAGCATGGTGTCCGCGATAAAGTTGTCGTTCATGTCCGTGTAGGCCAGGGCCACGCCCAGTAGAGGTAAAAGCAGGAGGATCTTCATTATAGTCTCTGGAAAGTGAAAAGTGGAGTAAAAAGGAGCATTCAAAAGGAGGATGAAGTGTTATCATATTTTAAAAGGGGGTTCGAGGATTGAAATAGTTATGGAATATTCAAAATATAGTAAATTAATTCTCAAATGATCACAAATATTATTTATTTATAGCCATTATTAGAGAGCATATCAAAAGAGCTCCGGCCCAAGAGGCCGTGAGCTCAGAATTTTTATACATTTTTTTTTTTTACTGATAAGGCCCTAACAATTTGCCACGGGCCCCGGATGTTATAGTTACGCCACTGACTTTTCTATATCTAAAAGACCATACATGTTATACACGCGTATTATTAACATAAAATATATTGTTGGACTCTTTAACCCTGAACTACCTGCCCGATACTACCCAACTAGCACATCTATACTAATATTATAAAGCGGAAGAGTTTGTTAGTTTGTTTGTTTGAACGCGCTAATCTCAGGAACTACTGGTCCGATTTGAAAAATTCTTTCAGTGTTAGATAGCCCATTTATTGAGGAAGGCTATAGGCTATATTTTATCACGCTAAGACTAATAGAAGCGAAGAAATAGAGGAAAATGTGGAAAAAACAGGGGAAAATTATTTGAAAGAGCTTATTTAAACAAGCTAATCTCAGGAACTACTGGTTGGATTTGAAAAATTCTTTCAGTAATAGATAGCCCATTTATCAAGGAAAGTTATAGGCTACATTTTATTACGCTACGACTAATAGAAGGGTAGAAATAGAGGAAAATGTGGAAAAACAGGGGAAATCATATGAAAGGGCTTATTTGAACGCGCTTATCTCAGGAACTAATGGTCCGATTTAAAAAAATCTATCAGTGATAGATAGCCCATTTATCGAAAAAGGCTATAGGCTATATTTTAATACGCTACAACTAATAGGAGCGAATAAATAGAGGGAAATGTGGAGAAAACGGGGAAATTATATGAAAGGGGTTATTTGACCGCGCTAATCTCAGGAACTACTGGTCCGATTTGAAAAATTATATCAGTATTAAATAGCCTATTTACCGAGAAAGGCTAAAGGCTATATTTTATCACGCTAAAACTAATAGGAGCGAAGAAATAGAGTAAAATGTGGAAAAAACGGGGGAAATTATATGAAATTGCTTATTATCTTGAGAACTACTCGAGCAATTTTTTTTATGTTATTAAGTAAACATGAAGAATAGACTACGTGAAGGGACATAGGCTATTTTTTGCGGAAAAATGTACGGTTGCGTGAAATTCCTAAATTACGCAAGCGAAGCCGCGCGGAACATCTATATAATATAAGTAATAAAATCGTAGGAAAGTCAATTCTGCATTGTGTACATTGAATATTTTTGTACAATAAATAATTCTTGGGATGTGATCTACTATGGCATAGTCCGTCGTCCGTCGTCCGCGTTAGCATAGTAACTATGCTAACGCGGACAAAGTCGCGGGCAACAGTGATAAAAACAGCATCATGCATCTTTTAGCTGTACTATGGCGCTTTAGGGATTCTGGAAGCAGTTTTAAGTTCTACTAATGCATCCGTTACTCTTTATGGCTGAAAATACCACTAGGGGTAGCAAAACCTGAACCTAATGCTACTCTAGGTTGAATACGAATTTGTTGCAACCAATGATTATTATATAAAATTATTATATAAAAATTGGATGGCCAATTTCAAGATGTCCCTAAGTCCGTTTTTAAAGTTTTGAAATATAAAGCCTCAAACATTTCGTTTGCTTCTCAAAACAACACGTTATATCCTAGAATCATGAATTATGGAAAAAATATAATTGTAGTGCTCATTTTAATTTTTGAACGTTTTGTATCGCAAATCAAATTAAGTATAAAGAAAATTGAAAAAAATGATCTGGACTTAGATACAAAATTATTGGACTTAGGGACTTTTAAATTGGACTTAGGGACTTTATGCCGGACTTAGGGATTTTAATAAGTACAAAATATTTTAAACTCAGGGTACATTATGAAAACAAACATTAAAAATAAAAAAAAACTGTATCCGGACAAATATCTTGGACTTAGGGTACATTATGAAAACAAACATTTAAAAAAAATTAAAAATCTGTATTTAGCTTCAATTAATAATAATTTAATGAAATAATAATTATTCTGTCCTGCAATAAACTTATGATATTTTTGAAAAACGACGGTTGCTGTCAAAATATAGATAGAATTTTGACATCTAAATATTATTTAAATTAAAAGACGTGGACTTAGGGCCTTTTTGGGCTTAGGAACTTTTTGAACTCCAATAAATGGACTTAGGTTTTTAAATGCTTAGCAAAAAACATACTCAGGAACGGTTTAGAAATATTTTTGTAACACAGAACCATAGACAATGACTTGCTGATTCAGCAGTGTTAATAGTGCATAAAGTCCCTAAGTTGACTTAGGGACATCTTGAAATTGGCCATTCATTTGCAGTTTAATTAGCTTTAACATAGGTATAACCTAGACTCGTGATAAAACCTTTTTTTATTAATGACTGAACTCGCCAGCACCTCTAGCTTTGACATCGTACTTGTTCATATTTAACATAATAATAGTTTATCTATTTAAAGCATAATTAGCTTAAGTACATGTTAGCAAAGATTGGATATTAGATGGTGTTTTGGAAATAGAACTTACCTGATAAACTGCTTCGTAGTTTACGTAGAATTATATTTGTTATTCTGTGCCAGTGCTTCCTTACCTGCGTTATATATAACAAATTATTAACCCAAGAATGCGACGAACTTACTAATTTAAGGTTATATTTAATTAATAAATTTTAACGTTATTAAAACAATTCTCTAGAACAATTGCAGTCTTTATGCAAATTATTATACCTAACTTCTAAATATATAACTGACTGGGAGCAAAAAAGTTTAGTAATTTACCTTTTCTAGCTAAAAACCTCCTCTATTGTTTAACATAAAAAAGAACCAGTTTAATACGCAAGATTTTTGACAAAAAGACAAGAGCCAAAAAAAAAAACAAAAAAACCCTAACTTTTCTCCTTTTGTTTTTCTATATTTTATTCCACGAAAATTAAAACATAATTTATACGATTGTATTTATTGTTATGTATATTAGTCAGGGGGCCCTAGAACATTTTTTTAAATTACTGACTATCAAGCAAATTTTTTGTGAGTAGCTTCATTTTGATAAGACAAACCTAGGAGATAAACAACATTTTTATCTGCGAAAAATCTTGAAAGTGGTAGCTAACAGAAATAGAAAGGATTTCATACTTTGATTTGATGGTCCTAAAATATGGATTGTTCTATTTTGTAGGACAACGTTACTCTTAAATTATATAACTGTTAACCTACCAATATACAAAAAACCTGCTGGTTAGGGTTCAGTTTTAGGGTTCTATAAATCAACAAATCTTGGTTGACTACGGTACCCTAAAACTCTTATCAAAATGAAGCTACTTACAAAAAATTTGCTTGATAGTAATAAAAAAAATTGTTCTAGGGCTCCCTAATATGTTTAGCATATTTTACATTATTGGTCAAATGTCAATTTTTTACTCGGGTTCATAAATGAGCCCGAATATAAAAATAAAATGGCTGCCATTTTCCATCCGTGAGACAGAGAAAAAAAAAGAGCCATTTCGTCAGTAAAAATGCCATATTTCATACATTAAAGGATCGGACGTCACTGGTATTGCGACACATTGTAGGTATGTGATGTCTGTCCCGTCCTCCCCAACAGGTAGGCACTTGAAATAAATCCTAATTGCACTTTAATAATCAATAATAAAATTAAAGTAAAATAAATATTTAACAGGGCTCATAAACAAAAACCAATATTTTTGGCTACTTTCGCTCTATAGCGGTACGGAACTGCGAGTCTGACTCGCACTTAGCCGATTTTTTAAAAAAAATAGTGATTGGGAACTATATAAATATACTATATAGGCAAAGATTTGCCTTCAATAGAGTTCAGAAAAAAATATAAAAATGTGGCCATCCCTGAACGCTGGTATTTTGACGCCCCTGCCCAGGAACAGTATTCAATGTGAGGCCGAACCTGCGCCTTGAAGAGTTGTAGGCATTGGTCCGGACTGAAATATTGCCTCGCTTTGTTAAGGGGAAGACAGCTGCCAATTCGACATCTTTGTGCAGTTTTCTAGACGTGTGTATTTCATTGATTGGCACAAAAATTATTTTTAACAAAAAATTAAAACCGACTTCCAAGGTAAAACAATACTAACATCCTTATAATATGCACTAAAAAGTATTAAATAATTATTCCTATCTAATAGTGCCTTTTTCCGAATTCGGCTAAAACTCAACTATTTCTGTACTCAATCTTCATCATTTTGAAGTTGGTACCAGATGAATCTTCTGTTCTCTGACAGAATATTTGAAACTTTTGGAACTGGCACCGACTTCAAAATTATGAAGATTGAGTACAGAAATAGTTGAGTTTTAGCCGAATTCGGAAGAAGGCACTATTAGGTAGATAGGAATAATTATTTAATATTTTTTAGTTCATATTATAAGGATGTTATTATTGTTTTACCTTGGAAGTCGGTTTGAATTTTTTGTTAAAAATAATAATTTCACTCTTTTTAGTTACCTAGTAAGCAAACGCGTACTATACGTAGAATAATACACCTGTATATTATTCTACGTATCTTATTACAGTCACACTTACAAAATATTATAATATCAGCTGCAGCCTGCAGATCATTTTAAACAATAAATTTAAAAAAATCGAAGTGAACACGTGTGACATGCTAAGTAGCCGGTCACCGGACTAGTTTCAATAGGCTGGTACTCGCTCGACTTGTCGCACACGCAGCGCACATAGTACCTCCGAGAGTAATTTGTATTCTGTGCATAGTACCCGGCCCGCGCACGCGCCGCCGCGCGCCGCGCCGCTTGCTTGACAGCCCTGGCAGATATGCGATGCGATGCGTTATTATACTATGAACGCTAAACGCAATGCAAAAGGTTGAAATTAGGTTGTTTTCCAGAATATCTCGGCGAAGTGAAACAAAATGTTACATTATCGAAGCAACTTTAACTTCTCAGGAGTAATGTCAAATGTGTGCCTTATGCTCTGGAGATAAGGTTGAATTTGGTGACATTGGTGACCCTGACGTGGTAATGATGATGATGATGATGATGATGATGAATGTAATTTGCATAGTAGCATATGCTTTCAGTTCTTAAAACAACGCCTAAACTCCCAAACTTGTATCTATAAGGAATCCGGAGTTCTCTTAGTAGCTTCGGAACCATAGTATACCTCTGTGCAAAATCTTACGTTTTGGTAGCTTATGCTTAGGATGCTTCTCATAAAACCAAAATCACCATATGTTTCCTATAAATTTCGAGGAGTTCCCTCGATTACTCATGGATCCCATCATCAGGTCACCACTTTTGTGAACATGGTACCAAATTGGAGTGGAACCTAATACAACAAAACAAAAATTTCGAAAATCGGTTCACAAACGGCGGAGTAATCGTCGAACATACAAAAAAAATATATATCCACAGCCGAACATATTATAACCTCCTCGTTTTTTGGAAGTTGGTTAAATATGTGATTTTTGATTATATTTGGAAAATCTTGTCGAATTGAAATAATATAACCTCCTCGTTTTTTGGAAATCGGTTAAAAATAATGTTCTCCTACTGGATGAAAAAAATACCAAAGTCACATCTTTCAGGAACTTTAAACAGTTCTAACTAAAGTAATAGTACAATCTATGCTTTAAAATTTTGTTTATTTGATACCTTTACAAAAATCCAAAGATTGCCGGATTTAATTTTCGGTTCTGACATCTAAATTTCCCATAATATTTATTTTTTCCTCTAACAAACGAAAAATGTATCCACGCTACCGAGTGAACACTTCACATCTCTGTCTCTCTCTGGCATGAAAATCGACACAGGTGCGAGAGTGATGCGAGATCAAGGTCATTGGCAGTTGTCAGCGTCTTAAGAACACCGAGTTTCTTCGAGGCTAACTTGACCTTACCCTCTAGATGACATCGAAACTGGACTTCGCTCGATATATTTATGCCAAGTACCTATTTTCTAGGGGAGTCTGTTAAAGAGGTGCCCTCAAATCGTGAGTCGTGATCATTGGTGACTTTTTTGTGGTGAACGCGCAGACTTGTATCTTGGCGGGGCTGAATTGGACTAAGTTACGTCTACCCCATTCAGAGACTTTTTTTATGAAATAAGGGGGCAAACGAGCAAACGGTCGCCTGATGGAAAGCAACTACCGTCGCCCATGGACACTCGCAACATCAGAAGAGCTGCAGGCGCGTTGCCGGCCTTTTAAGAGGGAAAACGTTCTTTTCTTGAAGATTTGCAGACTTTCTGCAACGAATTATCTATTTCAGACACAAGTTCGTTTCGGCTCTCAATGACATTTAGCCGAGAAATACGCGGGGAGTCGATATATAGGGCTTCACCTGTACTATCATCCTCATAGCAATTAATGCCGTTGGTCTGTAACATGTCATTGATATTATGCAGTATGAATAGGGTAGGCGATAGCACACAGCCCTGAGGGACGCCAGCATCAACAGACTGAGTGTCAGAGCATTCACTGTTAATTGCTTCTATCTGCTAAGAAACTTGTGACCCACTTGCATACCACTTCTGGAGGTCTACCTTACCTTCGATAAAGTATGAAACTCAATTAGTTATCCTATTTTCTTCAGGATAACTGCAAGAATCACCCACTGGCCCCTGCCGGACACTTATATCAGTTGCTTCCCACTGCCAGACTACCTCAAAGACTTTATGGGTGTCTGGCAGTGGGGAGGAACTGTCAAAAATATCCGGCATGGGAAGACGAGATTCCTACAGTTATCCTGAAGAAAATAGGATAAATGAGTTTCATACTTTATCGAAGGTTAGGTAGACCTTTAGAACTCGATACCTCCTTTTTTTTTTTTTGATACGCAGGGGAAACCCTTTATGGGTGCCCCGGGTTGGGGATGTGCCTTAGCTAAGCTGAAGCACCCCGGGGGTATGTGGGACTCCCGACTTTGGGTTTACCCACTAAAACCACCTGCGGTTTGCCTTCAGCCGTATACGGAGGGATATCCTGGATCTGTCTAACACAGGACTCCCTCCACGACCAGCCGGTCTACCTCACAAGGGACCGGACTTCCACCAAGTTAGGGAACGCTTAGGCAAACTAAAGCGTTCCCCTCGGCGCCGGGACTAGCTAAGCCGGGCAGGTTCCCATCCTGACCCGGAGCCCCGTGGGACGGAAGTTATTGGAGGTTCGCATAAACTCGATACCTCCTGGAGCAGCTATCCCCAACCCCAACCGGGTTGGTTTAAAGGTTCAGGAGTTCTGTTCAGTGCCTTTGGACCAAGAGACACCTTCGTATGAAATTTATCTTATTCGTAACATATGCATACATATGTTTAAGTTACTAGAGTCTAGAAACAACATTTTAACCACTATGTTTTGATAAATTTCAAGGATTTCTCTCGTTTGCTCATAGATCACATCATCAGCTCACCACTTTCGTAATTGTTATACAAAATTAAGATTAAGTATATATTGTTACGGATACGGGCAGTTGTTTACCTGCGCGCGACAGTTGCGCATACTTTCTAGAAAAGTCCAACCCTTGTTTATGTGAATTGCGTGTTTACGTAAACAATCCAGAATGGAACGTTCCAGAAAGTATGGCGGGCCATATAAAAGGTAAACAAGCCGGCAATCAGTGCAGTTTGATACAAGCGATCATCAAGGCGATTTGGAAGTGAGAACAAGTGATCAATAGTGAGTGATTGTGACAGTGACCTACGACTCGGCTACGACCTAGAACAGTGATAGTGCTCAGTGATTTGGACCTAGTGCTTAGTGTTTTTACTTAGTGATTTGTGTGAACTAGTGTTTGTGAATAAAGTCTTCAAGAGAGTCACCAGGTCTTTCTCTCCGAATCCTACGAACCCTAGCACGTAACAATATAATATACAACAACACAAAAAAAATTAAAATCGGTCCACAAACAGCGAAATAATCATCAAAACATCTGCTTCGATGCAAAAATCACGAAAAGTAAGTACCAATAATTGGGTCATAATGACGTAATGACCCATGGTATAATAATTATTATGGTTGTGATGATGATGATCAATCAAATTGATGTGTTATTGCTTTCAGTTGTTTAAACAACTCAGAAATCCCCGAATCTGTATCTACATACTATACCATCGCGAAGTTTTCTGCAGACCTTTTCATTGCGTACAATACTTACTTACTAGGTAGTTAGTACATTATTTTAATAAATCTAGGGTTCAGCCTGCGTTTGCAAATTAAGCGGAAAAAATGTAATTAGCTATTTACGACATCACATTAGAAACCTCAAAAAGAATAGAACTTATTTCTCCACTACAGTGGCGAAGCGTCCATATAACCCGATTCCCATCGGCTTCCCTTAGGGCTTAGAAAAATCGAATATACGGGCCAACGACATATTTATCTAATAAATATTTTACATACCTACTTAAAAAACTTTGAATTCACAATGTTATATGCAATAAATTTTTCTCTCACTTGAAATACATAGTTTGAATTAATAACTATCGCCTACAAATTTTAAAAGGCAATGCAATGTGCGGGCGCAGAGAATCAAATAAGCCGCAGGATTAGCGGCTTATTTCTCCATACAACGACAGTTCATAGTAAGTATCTGTCCTTTTCATTCCTGTGAACTGGTCGTCATGTTCTGTCTCGTTCTAGCACGCGCGATATATACTTGGAAATAACTCGATGCCCGACGAGTTATTACGGAGAAAGGTTAATTAGCAACGCACAAGTGCAAGCGAGATAGATGAGTCATGAAGTAAAATTGTTATGATTCGAATTTAAGAATGAATGTAGCGACATTATACTTTTGCTGGCGCGTAATACATTTTATTTTGGTAGGATTTTTTGTAATACGACTTTATTAAGAATGCCTTTAGCGGTACTAAATATGACAGGCGCGTAATACATTTTTATTTTGCTGGTTTTTAGATTGACATATTAATATGGCGGATAGTGTGTTTGTAAACAACATGTCGTTTGTTTTGTTTTGTCGAATTTAAATTTTGTTTTAGCGTTAGAACTTAGAAGAGTGTCGTGAATTAAATTAATTTATATTGTGACTTGTGAATTGTGAGTCGTATGACGTAATCGTGTAGTTCGGAAAATATGGCATTAATTCAGAAAGACTGTTGTCTGACAGATTATATTTTGTTGTCGAAGGAAACTTTGTTTTCCAAACTTAGTTTTGAAAATTAAAAGCATGTCATTCAATTATAAATTACCAAAATTGGTAAGTAGATTTTTTACTCCGGCTTCCCTTCTCAAAATATTCACCCCTCGCCACTGCTCCACTATTAAACTATACCAGGGGTCACCAAATGGCGGACCGCGGTCCGCATCCGGACCGCCGACCCATTATGTGCGGACCAAGCATGTTCGAACTTTGAAGATAATCTTCGTTCTTCTTAGGACTTCAACATTACATCTCTATTATAGGTTTTAATGCCAATATCTATAGCTTGCACCAATATTTCACTCCAAACTTCAGAGGTAATTAGCTACAAAAATGGTTACTTTTCTCATTGATATCTAAATAAATACCTTTGTAATTGCCGTAATTACCTTAGTTTATTATTTTTTTATATACAATATATAAAATGTATGGACCGCGAAGGTCATTTCATGTCTTAAAACGGATGATAAGCAACTACCGTCGCCCATGGACACTCGCAACATCAGAAGAGCTGCAGGTGCGTTGCCGGCCTTATAAGGTGCCAAACAAAATAAAGACTGTTGTTTAGTTAGTCACCTTGTAGGTCAGGGGCAGGGTGTTTCCTTTCTTTTCTTCGCGTAATTCATAACAATATAATATTTTACTATTCATAAATAGAACTGGGGGAGGGAGGAGGGGGGAGTGACTTTGCCCCACCCTGAGCGCAAGGCTGGCTACGCCCATGGGACATATGGACAGAGAAAGCGACTTTGTCTTATACTATAAGTACATTGTAGTGATTATAGAACTATACTTACTTAAAGTAAGACGCAATTTCGAAACCGTAATTATAAACATAAATATTTAATTGAAGAAACGTGTTACAAGTTATTGTCCTTGACAAATTTCATGTAAAACGTCAAATGTCTCATTTGTTCAAGGTTAATTAACATAACTTATTCTAGGATATAATTACACCCGTTTTAGAAAAACGGGTGTAATTATATGTACGGGTGTACTGTAACCATATAAATAATACTTTAAAATACATATATTTACATGTTTGTGTACAACAATTTTATTTTGCCTAATCTATACCTACTTATCTAATTACATAAAATATTATAACTTATTAGCAATTATAACGACCCTATGCTGAGTGTTGGGTAGTTATTTATTATACTATTTTTTTTAATTATCTGCTCTGACATAGTGTAGTGCTATGGGTCATACGCGAGGCACAACAGGTTTAAAAAAAACCGGCCAAGTGCGTGTCGGGCCACGCGCAATAAAGGGTTCCGTAGTACCGCTATTTTTTTTTTAATTTTTGTATGGTCAATGAATCTACATTTATAACGTGTTTTATACTACTAACAACATCATCTTAGTTACTTTCAAAGGAATTTGAACGAAAAGTTCCTTTATACTTCGCCGAATACATTTTTTTTTAGTTGATCGACTATTACTCAATAACTTATGAAGTCTTCTTAGCCGTGATAGTTTTCCTTTTAAATTCAGCATATTTCCTACTCCCTTGAATTTTTTCACATTTCCTGAACCCACCGTTTAGCTGGTAGAAGGAGGGACACTGGACTCTAACGATTTTTTCCACTTTAAAACTTAATATTCCACAAACGGATCCCTAAACAGGAAAATGATTTATGAATATTCATAATATTTTTAAAAAACCTATCCAACGACACCCCACACGATGGGTTGAACGCGAAGAAAATAATTCATCCCCGCTTGATGTGTAGGGAAGGTACCATAAAAAATATATTTTTTTAAGATTTCATGTACCATTTTGTCGTCATAATTAATATGCGTATTCATGTCAAATTACAGCTTTGTAGGTCCTATAGTCTCTGAGCAAAACCGCGGACAGACAGACAGACGGACAGACAGACGGACGGACAGACCGAAACTATAAGGGTTCCTTGTTGACTACGGAACCCTAAAAACTTGCAACTTTAGACATAAAGGAAATTTAAAAAAGTTCAATAAAAAAGATTTAATTTTCTATTTACATTTTAAACTCATTTTCACAAAATATTAGGAACAAATTGATAAAATTTAAAGAAAAATACAGCAACACAAAAATACTTTAAAAACAGTCTCAATAGGTATTAGAATATGTATTACTAATTAGTAATTAGAGTAAACACATGTTCAGGTCGCAGGACGGAATGAAACTCTTTCATTGACCTATCGCTACTTGTCTCTACCACTCGCACACTAATATATTGCTTCTCGTTAAGGGTCTTCCCTACAGATACCGTATTTAAAGCCTTATAAAAGAAAGCTACAAAGTTATAATAAAAATACAGCAATAATCTTCAGTATATCAACATTGCTTTCCCCGTTTTAAATTTTCTATTTTTGTTTATTGTACTCATGATATCAGCTTCCAAAATAAAACTAATTTATTCAAGTTCAAGCATACATTCAGCATCACCTTAGTATTTACAAATTACTTTTATTTTAAACACACGCGAATAGATCGACAATATCATAAACTACATATTCCCGGTTTTAATTTTTTTAGGATAATTTTGAACTAATATATCTAAAAAAATAGGGTTTTGGTGCGATCTCGGCAACGCGGCAAATGTGTGGTCAAGGTCGTTTGCACGGGGGCGGCCTTAAACGCTATGCGTGCGGGTATGAAAGAAACCAGCGCCTATATGGTCTAGTTTCGTCCTATCCGGCGACCAGACTTTTTACGCACGCTATATTATACTATACAGTAACAAAACAAAGTGATAATACTTTAATTGTGTATGTGTCCTTTATATAGAGTTCACTGTGAAAGTAGCAGCGCTGAAGGAGCAAAATTTGATTTGTATGGGCAAGCTCCCCAGCGTCATGGCTTTACCCTTACAAAAATAATATAGTTACTCTTTCTGCGCTGCCACTTTCACAGTGAACACAAGGGACTCATATCTGTATGAGTCCCTAAAGTCACTTTTTTGTTATACCCGAAATAATTCTTGCCATCCCAAAACCACCGCTCCTCTCTTTTACTGTTTCTTTTACATTGGTACAAATTAGAGCCATACCTCGCCGGGAAGCTATGGCGACGTGGCCAGTGACGTTAGCATGGCAACGTCTGACGTCTCTACGTCGCCGCAAAGCGGTGTTTTTCTTACTTGTTCTATGAAGATTTTAAATACCTTGAAAAATGTTCAATTATTAACTGAGTATATCACTAAAATCAGCGACAGAAAATGAACGTCAACAGTCGCCACATGCGGAGCGGTCGACTCTGGCTACGCTGGCTACTTGGCAACGTCGCCAGTCGCCAGGTAAGTTAAGTTAAGGTAAGTTACCCGTCATACATTTCAATATAACTAGTTGGTGACGCCGCTGGCCACGTCGCCATGGCGTCCCGTTGAGGTATGGCCCTTAGGTATATTATTATGTCATAATATTTTGTTTAATGTGGTACCATAAGGGTCAATTCAGACCGCAACGCGACGAGTCGAGGCGCGGCGCGGCATAAATATTGGATTTGACAGATTTCAATTTCGTGAGGCGACATGCCAATCTGTCAATTCAGGATAAATAGAAATGCATCTACACGTCGCGTTGCGGTCTAAATTAACCCTAAGCTCCATACGTGAAATTGATTAGGCAGTTGACAGACCTAGACGTAATTTGGTTACGTTATGGTCAAGCCAATGTTTACCGTCATCTGTCAGCTCGGCTTGAGATATCCTGACCCACTAGAGGCCAGTGTCCTGACCAAATAACGTTGGTCCGCCACCTGCTTTTTAATATTTGATGTTACATTAAACAGTCTACTTTTCTATTGCTTTCCGATTCTTACATCTTCTAAATATATAAAACTCAAAGGCGACTGACTGACATGGTGATCTATCAACGCACAGCCCAAACCACTGGACGGATCGGGCTGAAATTTGGCGTGCAGGTAGATGTTATGACGTAGGTATCCGCTAAGAAAGGATTTTGATAAATTCCAACCCCAAAGGGTTAAAATAGGGGATGAAAGTTTGTATATAATAATACTTCTTAACGCGAGCAAAGCCGCGGGCAAAAACTCGTACAATATAAATGCATTTTTCAAGTCTTGTAAATAAAATATAATTTTAAAAAAGCTCTTAATAATTCGCTATCACTTATATTTATAATGATATTATTTACAATATATTATGTACTATCTACTTTTCGTTATTTACATTATTTTATCGAAATTATTATTTTAAAACTTTTGTATGGAATTGAAGCAGCGCCCCTAGTGGCAAAATATGGAAACTAATTAGATGCCATACACTTTGTTACCTCCGATGAGAAGTGATAAAAACTCACTCTTAGCTTCTTAGTTCTTATCTTCTTAGCAATCGCATCATGTTCATAAGATGCAAACTTTTTAAGTGATTAAAAAGTGAGAAAAAGATTATGAATATTGGAATAGATCTTTTACTTGATGCTAAATCGAATGTTAGACATTTTGACTTATTTCATAGTGTATGAAGTAGATCCAATTTTATTATGTAAGTAGGTAACTAAAGGTAACTAAATATAATAATCCAGCTGCAGTGACGCTGCTTATGTAAAAAGCATGCATAGTGTTTGGCCTAAATATTGGCCACAATTTCAGATACTATGATTAGGTTTGGGCAACTATTTCATCCATACTTAATATTATTATGCGAAAGTGTGTCTGTCTGTCTGTTACCTCTTCACGCCCAAACCGCTGAACCGATTTTGCTGAAATTTGGTGTGGCGATACAAAAGAAGAAAGGTCATGTAGGATATTTTTGGTATGGAGATAAAAAGAAGAGGACATACAGTATGATGTTTATCCCGAAAAAATGTACGGTTCCCGCGCGAGAAACGAATTCTCGCGCAACGGAGTTGCGGGCGTCATCTAGTAGAAATACATTCTCGTTCGTTCATAACTTTTACTTTACTATAAGATATCGTGGGTCCTACTATTGCTGCGACGAACGAAAATCCTGGAGCTGGGCCATGCTCGGTAGTCGGTGATCAGAATAACTCGCTATACTTTTTAATCCTTCAAGCCCCATAAGAGCACCGGTGATCGCGACAACAATATAATACAATATAGCATTTCCAAGAATCCCCGACCGAAGGATTAAAAAACCGCTTAACTCTCACTCAGTGACATTTAATGATTACTTAACTTTAATAATGATGACCACCCCATAAATATCTGTCAGACCCTTCATTAATCCATACTTAATATTGTAAATGCGACAGTGTGTCTGTCGGTCTGTCTGTTACCTCTTAAAGCCCAAACAACTGAACCGATTTTGCTGAAATTTGGTATGGATTTACTTTGAGACCCGAGAAAGGACATAGGATACTTTTTATCCCGGAAAAATGTACGGTTTCCGCGTGATAAACGAATTGTGTCGCAACGGAGTTGCGGGCGTCATCTATTTTAATTAGTGTGTAGAGTGTGGATGTAAGGGTCAGCGCAGACAGAACGGAGCGCAGGAAAGAGGATTTTTAAATTAACGCACTCGAAAATAAGCTTTAAAATTAAACTAAAGTGCGATATGGGACTCCTGCGTGTCCTCGAGGACGTGCGAGCATTTTTCGTAAGATTCAAGCATTTATTCACTTTAGTTTAATAATTTTAAAGTTGATTTTCAAGTGCATTAATAAAATCCTCTCCGTTGCGCTCCGTTGTCTGCGCAGAAGCTGAGCAATAGCGCAACTAGCGGCGGTCGCGCCTCGCGGCGGCCATCGAGATAGAGATAAGCTACGATAACATGGCGCGCTCCTCCAAAATTCAAAACGTTTGAAGTGCGTTGTCAAAACGTTTGAAGTGCGTTGTCTTGCGCGGTAGGCTAGTTATGATTAGTTGACCAACATATCTTAGTAATAAGTGACATTAAGTGAAATATCACGAGTACTGGTTGATTGGTTGAATACTTACTACATACAAACTCTTTCATAAGGATGTAACTACACACATTGAAACAGTCATTTGGAGGGGCGCGCCAAGTTATCGTAGTTTATATTCTCTACCTTAGTATGAAACCGCCATAGACCACGCGCGCACTTGGCCACCACGCAGCCAGCGGCCAGCGGCCACACCAAGCTCTCGAAGGCCACCGCTCTGTGTCATAAACGTAGGCACATAATGTCGGATAGCAGCTGAGTAGACAGAATTTCTTATTTTTCACGACTTTTAATTTTTCAATTCATATAAATTGCGACACGCCCGTTTCGGCCTAATGTGTTATAAAGTTAAATTATAGGTATTCTTTTTTTAAAAGCAAAAAGTCCGAAAATTATGATTAGACGGAATTTGCCGTCCAAAAGTTTTGTCGGTTACTTGCGTGTAAATTTGTATTTACTATTTAGTCTTCTTTTTTTACGTAAAATATAATTCGTATTTATATGTTACGGGAATCTTTCTTTGTTACTATGTGTAAGTAAGCCACTGAACCGATTTTAATGAAATTTGGTAACGCGATGCTTGGGCTCCCGGAACAGGGTGTAGGATGTTTTACTGTATCACGATGAAATAAAATTCTGTAAATACGAACGTGGCTTTGCTGACTACATTAAACCTACTTTTTAGTAACGCAAGTTCCTTGATAATCCTTATAATTCAATTTTATTAGAAATTTCATAGTGACTAATTATATTAAACTAGATTATATTTGCTACAATCTGGGTCCAAAATTTTTGTGAAATTAATGGGAAAGGGGAATTTTAAATGTGTAATGCCTTAGCTTTTTATTGGCTTTTGTCAAAACATGAACCAATCAATAATGTTGTTGAATTAATATACTCCTGTCAAAAACCCTCACAAACCAGTCACTGGTAAGTTATTACCTACGAATAACAATTATTACTAAGTTAGTAAGGTTATTTTGCTCGCTTACCAGACAAAAACTAGACTTTAAAATGTAGTTCCAGGTGTATTTAAACTATTGACAACACAACTACAATACTATAGATGAAGCAGTGGCCCACAAACTTCATTTACTCACAAATAAAAACAATATCATTCCACTTAGTATTTAATTCTACAATGTGCAGTAACACTATGAAACAAGTCAAAATGTTATAGGGCATATAACGCTGTATTACATAACGCAACTAAGTATAGCTCAACACTATAGATCTTACATTTAAAATACATTTCAGTGCGATATAATAAAATAATCTGAGAAACACTTCAACGATACTCAATATAATCTTTGCTCGGCTTACACAACTCAAACAAAAAAAAAACATAATTTTATCTGTTAATATAGCGAACTTATACACTGGGTAAAACATCCGAGTACACTTGCTCGGTCCATACACACTGTATCACTAACACTATCACCAGAACGGCCTGGGGCCCCGAGGCCCGTTCCAGCGGTTGGGAGCCCGGGGGCCACCACGGGGCCTGAACTGAGGGCTGAAGTTCGGCCTGAAGTTGTTGCGGGGGCTCCAGTTGCGAGGGAACCGGGGGTTCATGGACCGACCCTGCGGCCACTCCTCGTCGTACTCCGGGTACTCGGGGGACTCTCTCTCCCTCCTCTCCCCGCGACGTTCGTCGTATTCGTCGTAACCTTCGCTCTCGTCGAACTCGTCGTAGTTCGGCATGTTGAACTTGAGGTTGGGCGGCATGTTATCGAAGGGGTTGGCGAGCGGGGGCACGACGGGGGCCGACCGCGGCCCCTGCCCGCGGGCCATGGGGCCGCCTGTGGGCATCGATGGAGGGGGAAGACGAGTGTCAGGCGGTCCGCGCTGGGGACCGTCCTCGTGTGGGCCGCGGGGCGGGGCATCGTGCATATCACGCATATCATGTGACGCATGCATGTCACGTGCGTTACGCGCATTGTGCATGTCACGAGCGTTATGCATATCACGTGGCGGATGCATGTCACGCGGGTGGTCGCGTTGGAAGGGCGGATTTTGCGTGCCCGGGGGCGGCCCAGGCGTCATGCGTGGGGCCGTGGAGGCCATGCGGGGGACCGTGGGCGGCATGAGGGGCGGGGCCATACTCAGGGGCGTGGCCGGGGGGAACCGCGGCCCGGGGGCGTTGAGCTGAGCAGGGGCGGATTGTGACCCGTCGTGCCTCTTGTTCATATTGTTGATCTCGTCCCCGCCCACTAACACCTTGTTGTTGTTGAAACTGTTGCGACGGTTGCTCTCCTGATACATACCTTCTGAAAAAGGTTAAACAAAATCTTAGTTAAGTGTAGTCAGTTACTTTGCTTAGTTAATAAAGCTGTTAATTTTTCATAATTCATATGTAACAAAAAAATATTTAGTCACCAAGTCATTGTAAGTACACATAAAACTATAACTACTATATTACTATCGTAACTTTCTTGTTCTAATTGGGCACAGTTTCTTTCTAAAACGGCGTGGCTGGAGCGGACTTTAAAGGTGAACGCACATTTATCAGCACGCACGCGCCCAACGCACTGCATTTTAGAGTTAGTTGTATGAAACGATGTGAAACCTCGCAAAATCGTCCGCACCGTACGCGCCGCATTTCGTGTACTATGCGGTGCGTTCGACAAGTACGGCGCGTACCGAGCTGACAAATGTGCGATCAGCTTTATACTATTACTAAAATTTGGTCATAAGTGCCTGTTTCACCACTTCCTAATAAGTGCCGGATAGGCTATCCACAGCTTAACTTGACATATAAAGTATGGAGAATCTATCAAAAAAGCTGAGAATAGCCTATTCGGCACTTTATCAGAAAGTGGTGAAACAGGCCCTAAGTGATCAAATTCATATATTATTTTTAGTTACAAAATAATACTATTATATACTTACGTTCGTCGTCGTCTGACAGGTCCATGTCGACGCTTTCCACTATGTCCGTCGGCGCCAGCGGCGGCACGCGGTAATCCTGAAACGCACAGAAAATATGTTGCATGAAAATCTATACTAATATTATAAAGCGAAAGTTTGTTTGAACGCGCTAATCTCAGAAACTACTGGTCCGATTTGAAAAATTCTTTCAGTGTTAGATAGCCCATTTATCGAGGAAGGCTATAGGCTATATTTTATCACGCTAAGACTAAAAGGAGCTAATAAATAGAGGAAAATGTGGAAAAAACGGGGGAAATTATTTGAAGGGCTGATCTCACGAACTACTGGAGCAATTTTTCTGTTATTTGGCACAGATAAGAAGTAGACCACGTGAAATATCTAATTTACGCGGGCGAAGCCGCGCGGAACGTCAAATATATTATAATGTAAGTAGCAATTTCTATCGTTATGTGTGTGGAAAAACTAAAATATGTAATAATGTTTTTTAAGAATCTAGATGACGCGCGCAACTCCGTTGCGCCAAAATTCTATACTGCGCGAGAACCGTAAATTTTTCCGGGATAAAAAGTATCCGATGTCCTTTCCCGGGACTTGAAGTATCTCCATAACCAGCAAAATAGGTTCAGCGGTTTGGGCGTGAAGAGGTATCAGGTAACAGACAGACAGACTTTATAATATTATTATGGATTTACTGACCTGATCGAGAGACACGTTATTGTGAGGTTGTTGAACCGGCGGCTGATGCGTGAGAGATATCAGATTCCTGTGGTCTATGTCTGCAATTAAAGTTTTATTTGACACAAATATTTCATTGTCATGTAGGTTCAAACATCCCAACAAAAACATGATTTTTCCTATCGGCTGATTTTTGGCCTAAAAGAGTTGAAATCCAATAAAATGCCAAGTTCAGATGCACTTCATCGATCATAATCATCTTCATCAACAGCCTGATCCATAATACTTCTAATTTGAACTTGGCAGGTTAATTAAATTCTGTAAATCTAATTTAATTATAGAATTAATCAAGTATTACGTGTAGCTCAAAAACCTGCCAAGTTCTTAAGAAGTATTATGGATACTTTGCACGGTATGCGCGCGGCCTGCTGGAAATTACTCGTTACTCTGATGCGTTACAATTTGACATTTCAATTTTGATTTTTAAGTAAGTAATCTAAAATATATTTTAAATACAATAATTTAAATTATTTCAGATCAGATCGAAACGATCCATCGAAAAAGTGCTATCAACACATTTCTTAGCAATCAAAATAAGAAATCCTTAGTTAAAATCAATTCATAGCATTTTATTTACTGCATAGCAGTTCGTGGAAAAGATTGATCGCAAATGACTGTCCACAATAAGAGTTGTACGGTTCGGAATGTATCATCGAAGAAATTGATTCATAGACAGATTGCTGACCTGTGTCATTTGGTCGGGTAATGTCAATTCAATGTCAGTTGTGATCTGGGTAGGTTTGACATAGTACAACCGAATTACGTAGGTCAGCCTATGAATCAATTTCTCTGATAGTACCTACTATTACGTCACTTGCTACGCATAAGGTAATAAAAACTATAAGGAAACGTAACTCCCATACTTCAACCGCTTTGAATTTGATTCCTTTTCGCACACTAAAATATGGCAATAGCAACGCAACACTAACACTCAAAACCACTGACCTCCGTTATACAAGTACGCTGGACCTATGATACCCTTTGAAATGACAGCTGTTTTTTGTGCCTATTTGAAGCGGAATCAGCGCCCCAATGCGGGGGAAGAGAACTAAATCTGACGTAAGCATGACGTTTAAAAGTCGCGATATTGGCGCTGATAGCAGTAGTGGGAGTACTTGGAACTAATACTAGTTTCTAACACCGTAGTGATTATATTCTCTTTGGTTTCTACAACCAATAGCCATTGAGCGGCCATTTGCAAGTTACGTCAGATTTAGTTCTCTTCCCCCGCATTGGGGGCGCTGATTCCGCTTCAAATAGGCACAAAAACAGCTGGGTATCTTATGTCCAGCGTACTTGTATAATGGAGGTCAGTGCTCAAAACGAAATAAAGCCGTTGACATTGTCACTTCTATATTTACACAAAATTGTGGACCCGCATACACGCATAAAGTATGCATGTATTCGGGTCACATTTTGTAGACTCGTGGACAAATATGACACAATTAATCTTCCTTAGTTTTATTATTCGTAGGTCACGTGTAATAAATCGCACGCACCTTGCTGACCAGTATGCCTGCCCGGTGGCGGCACGTTGGTCGGCGGCAGCAACCTATGATCTACATCCTCGGTTTCTGAAAATGTAAAATGTTTAACAGTGGCTGCTCTCACTGGACTAATTTTATGGTCCCAAGTGTGTGCGCAGTACCGAACTTCCTTTATTTTCGTAGATAATTTAGATTTAATGGGCGGGGATAATTCACCAGCAACATATGCGTCATACAATATGTTTCTTATACGACAGTAAAGTGATTATCTTGCATTATTCTATCCAAACTTGGAACATTTCGTTCAGTGCGAGACTCGAACCCACGACCTCAACGCTTTTACATTGACCCACGAAGCAAATCACTACTTCCTTTTAAACAAAGTCGCTCCCCGCTATTTATCACTATACATGCTTAGATTGTTTAAACACGATTCAGGAGGAAGGTATTAAGTGCAGTATAAGGTATACGGCAAAACAATGTTTGGCGGGTAATTTAGATATCATGGAGCTACTCACGACCAAGCAGCGGTAGTATCGGGGGCGGGGGCGGTGGCGGCGGCAGCAGCCCTCGCTGGTCCACGTCAGCCGGCGGCGCCTCCTGTAACAGTAGTTTCGGGTACGAATAACAAAAACTAAGGAAACTAACTCCTATAATACTTCAACCGTTTTAAATTTACTTTCTTTTCGAACGCTAGCTACGAATAGCTATCAATAGCAATAGCTACGAAACACCATTGAACTATTATTATAGTCCGCGCGGAACTAGTTGGCCGCGCCTTAGGTATGTGAGCGGTGGGGCGGAGAGGCGTGACGCTTGATTTTGACAGTTCCGGCTAGTTTAGACAAAACGCACAAGAGATTGCAACAGCAAGATGAGTGCGCCGATAAAATGTCAATCTAAGGAAATAATAATAATATTTAAAGTGCATACGTTTTAAAAAAAAGGAAAGCCGATGTCAATAGTTTAGAATATAAAACTGATCAATTGTCTTTAATTTATTCTTTTCAATAATTAAATAATATTATTGTTCACGATATCTCGAGATTGATGGTCACTGTCTAATCTCATGTGCGTTGCGAGCAGCAAGCAACCCGCCCCTTGTCTGCCTGTCCCTACCTAAGGCGCGGCCAACTAGTTTCGCGCGCACTATACTACGTATAGAAACGACACAGCGAACTTGTTTTTTTGCGCTGTGAGTTGAAACTGGCTGGCATCAAAACAAAATGTCACTTCATGTAAAAGTGTCGCCTCTGTCACGGTGGTATGAGGTATCGTATTCTATAACTAGCAGTTGGGAAATAGATTTTGTTCGCGCCGTCTTTTCCATACGTAGTAATGCGAAACACTAACAGTTAACACTCACGAAATAAAGCCGTTGACAATAATTGTCACTTCTATAATTACACAAAATTCTTGCATGTATTCGGATCTCTTTTTTAGCTCTCGGAACAAATTTTTTGACACAGTTACTCTTCCTTAGTTCTTATTATTCGTGGGGTTCAGGTGACATTTACACCAAGACGAGACACAACCATCCATATTATCAATAATAATATAGAGGTGTGTCTGTCTGTCTGTTACCTCTTCACGCCCAAACCGCTGAACCGATATAGCTGAAATTTGGTGTGGAGATACTTTGGGTCCCGGAAAAGGACATCGGATACTTTTTATCCCGGAAAAAGTACCTTACTATGTAGTTTCAATTTCACTATGTAATAAGTTACGTTTATTATTTCACTATATAAATTTCCAGTGTGCTAGCCAAAAAAATCAGAGCTTACATTGTTTATTTACACGCAAAATATTTTAATAAGTAAAGGCAGCACTCTGAGATATTTAACAATAGGTTTCAAAATCAAAATATTTCTAAGTAGGTCAACAAAGTTAACACTTTTAGAACGTCGAGTCTACATGAGGCCTACCATGAGGTTTGGCAAAAATGTACGGAGTTTATGTAAGTCTTAAAATTAAAGTTAAGTGATCATCGTGTTTCTTAGTGGCCGTAATAAAAGTTAGCGTTAATTATTTAATAACACAATACCTTAGCTCTGTCGGGCCTGAGCGGGGGCGGGGCCAGTGGCGCGCGCTGCCCGGGCGGCGGCGACGCGGGCGGCTCCGCGAACACGTTGCGTGCGCTCGACTGCAACATGAATGATACATTATTTATAACCCTGTTTAGATTGCAATTAATATAAAAACACATAAAAAACTCGATAACATCCGAAAGTATATATCTTCTACTCCTACCTTTCTTCAGATTAATTTCGTTGCGGTTCCCAAAACAGATTTAAATGTCCCTCTGAGATACTGAGATCATATCAAAGGGCTTTCAAATTTCGTGGTTGGTTATAGTAGAGGAGGGGAAGAGGGGATTTTGGGAGTAGCTCGAGCGTGTCAGACTAAGCTTGTATAGGCTTCCGACATGTGTCTAGTTATCATGGTATAGAAATCAGATTTCTCACGTGGTGGGTTAAATTTTTTTTTTTTTTTTTTAATATTAAAATGTCATCCGATCTGTCAGATTAATAAAAAAAAGATAGATAGGGGATGCTTAGTATACCCCAAAGAAGCTTCCATAAAAAGCACTGACGATTCAAAGATAAGGTAAGCCTGTAGGAACATTTTAAAATATAAAAAAATTAACCTTCATATTTTCCTAACTAAACTTCGCAGATATTTTATTTTGCACTAAACCAAATGATTTAGTCTTTGTTGTCAAAAATATAATAATAACTGACCGAAATAAGCAATTTTCTGAATATATTCTCTTTTTCAAAACTTTAAAATGGCCGCAGTTTCTGAACCCACCGCTAAAATAAAAAACGCTCTTATTTTTTTATCAGTTTTACCTAATGTAAAAAAAAAACCCTACTAGGTCTTCATGACGCTCGAGTGACTACAAAATTAGCACCTTCTCCTCCCTTACTATTTACCACTGTTGATCCTGGTCACACGAGTAATTGTAGTGGTAGGCACTCAGAATTTATGGTATAGATCAGTTAACTAAAGCTGGCACGTTCACAGTACTCACACTTATGCAATTTCACTATACAGTATGTTTAAAAATATAATATGTTTGCATCATGATAAAAATTATTGTATAATCTGCGTACGATAGTAATATGCTATCGTACATCGTACGTACGCACAAAATTATCGTATGTGTACGATAATTATCGTACGGTTCCGGACGCTGGCCGCTCGCCGATCACACGTTACCGACTTGTAACATCACGCTGTATTGATAAACAGTAGCATATGAAAAACAATAACTGTCCCCTTCACGCTCATAAGATAGACCGCGCGCGAGAGAGACGGGCAGACTTTTTATGAGTATTAATAATAGTATAGAGCACGCATAACGAAGTGGAAACTGTATGCACAAGTGGGAACAACATGGAGTTCCCGCCGCGAGCGCTTGTAGTCGTCGTTGAGAGCTTGCGAAGAGCGTGTCACCAAAGTTTTTTCATATTTACAAGTCAAAATGGTCAAATGTCTAGTTCGATATTGTAAAAACGACACTAGGAAGCAAACGAAAGTGAAATCCAATATTACTTTTCATTGTTAAGTCGATTTTTACACTTATTTTAATAAAAATAAATTACGGGTCACGATCATTTGCGGAGGTGAAGAAGACGCGGGGGGCGGGAACGCCCCCGCACACCGCTCTCCCCGGCTGAGTAATTAGTGATGTGAAACAAATCACAATCAACGCTCGAGTCGATATTATAAAATGTTTACTTGTAGTTGCGTGTGTACGGTAAATTATACGGCTATTGCTGAACCAAAAATTTCCTTTGGTAAGATTGGTCCTTATGGCCCAAGGATGGATTTAAGATGTAGAGCCACCGCGATTTTTGATGTATTTTTTTTTAATTTCAGCAGTTTCTGCTCTGGAGGAAAATAGAGTCTCAATCTGTATATAGGCATTAATTATGGTAATATTCCAAGTTCGGTACCATATTCGGATGACTTAAGAATGCTTAATTCATTTTAGGACTCATATTTGCACGATAAAGATGTTAAAGAGCGTAAAAAGAAGAAGAAGAAGCATTATTTAAACGCGCTAATCTTAGTATGAGTCAGTAATTACTGGTCCGATTTGAAAAATTCTTTTAGTGTTAGATAGCCCATTTATCAAGGAAGGCTATAGGCTATATTTTATTACGCTAAGACTATAATATAAGCGAAGAAATAAAGGAAAATGTGGAAAAAACGGCGTAAATTATTTAAAAGGGCTTATTTCACGAACTACTGGAGTAATTGTTCTGTTATTTGGCACAGATAAAAAGTAGGAACGTGAAGGATTATAGGCTATTTATTGTGGACTAATATGTCTGTGAAATATATAATTTACGCGGGCGAAGCAGCGCGGAACGTCTAGTAATATTATAAAGCTGAAGAGTTGTTTGTTTGAACGCGCTAATTTCAGGAGCTACTCATCCGATTTGAAAGAATCTTTCAGTGTTTGATAGCCTATTTATCGTGAAAGGCTATAACCTATATTTTATCACGCTAAGACCAATAGGAGCAAAGTTACAGAGGAAAATGTGAAAATAAAGCTGAAGAGTTTGTTGGTTAGTTTGTTTGTTTGAACGCACTAATCTCAAGAACTACTGGCCCGATTTGAAAAAATATTTCAGTGTTTGATAACCTATTTATCGAGGAAGCCTATGAGCTATATTTTATCACAAAATCACAAAATGTAAAAAAACGGAGAAAATTATTTGAAATGGCTAATATCTCACAGACTACTAGAGCAATTTTTATGTTATTTGACACGAATATATAGTAGACTACGTGAGACATGGGTTATTAATTTGTGAAAAATATACGGTTTCCATGAACTTTCAGATTTACGCGGACGAAGTCGCGCGGAACGTCTAGTATTAATAATATGTTTATTGCTCCATTCATCACCATGTCTTTGGCATGCTGAATAATGCTGCTATCAGCCTCCTTATATTAATTAAGCCCTGTCAACAGCGTTTTCGTTGGTTGAAAATAATATATTCTAAATTTTTTATTTTATTTATTTTTACTGTCTTTTATCTAAATATTATTCCAAAATTGGCATTTAAACATTCGATTCAATCGAAAATGATACCAAACTAGACTATATACCTAAATCCCACGCAGTTATTGACCTCATACCTTGTTAAATCTAAAACCCCCCCCCCTCCCCCACCTGCATGAAATATTCAGGTGGCTCCACATCGTAAACTCATCTTAGGGATATAAAGATCAATCCTACCAAAGGAAATCTTTGGTTCAGCAAAAGCCGTATTCCTCGTTTTTTTGTCTTGTACGCACACGACTATTGGTGTATAATATTATAATTTAAAATTTTAATGTTCTTTCTTAAAATCTTGTAATAATTTTTAATATAAAGTATCTATGTGTGTATATCCAATATACTTTCTAACGCGAATGCATCGTAAGATTCATGTATTTTTTTTTTCAAAACAGATATCTAAGAACAAAGTAAATTCACGGATGCACGGATGCATTGCTAGGTGCATGACAGAATATTAATATTTCATATTTTTTTCAGACGAAAATTAATGAAAAAGTGGATTATAAAGTGGATTATATTTAGAACAAATGGATTTTGAACCAAACATTTGGAATAAAGTTTGTTCAGCACAGTTTCCTGATTCTAGTTTCTTCGAAATAAAAAAAACAACTCGTCGCCCGTCTGCGCCGTGCGATAGGCGACGAGTTGTCGATGAGTGCAAACTACACGTAGCTACATCCCTAATTGGCATAGAGTATAGACTCAATGTGCTTACGATGCGCACTTAGCAATAGGCTACTTGACCTACTTTTTTTCTTCATGCTAATCGCTTCATAATCATTCATTTTCCCAAAAAAAAACTAATATTTTAATATTTTACACAGTAGAAACCCATAAAAATGTTTATTGAAAAATATGCCTCTTAAATGGCGCCGAAAACGCTGTCCGCCATAGTGTGACGTCATACGTTTTGTATTTTAAACTCTCTTTATTGAACATATTTTATGTGCTAAATGTACGAGTCTAAAAGTTCTCAAAAAAAAATTAAATAAGAAATTAGAAATCATTTGTAATATTGAAAACTTTTAGAGAAAAGTTTTGGCCATTTCATTTCCCGTCTACAATAAATGGAGAGGGGTTATTTTCGTTACGGAATTTCTTGATTAGGTCGCTGCAATCGCTACGATAAAAGCTAATGCAATAGTTTAAAAATTGAAGACATACCGGTGGCGGTATCCACGTTGCGTGCGGGTCGACCGGTGCGAGGGGCGGGGCCGGCGGTACGGTCGTAAG
The DNA here is from genome assembly GCA_905333045.1 of Lysandra bellargus. NCBI lineage: Eukaryota > Metazoa > Arthropoda > Insecta > Lepidoptera > Lycaenidae > Lysandra > Lysandra bellargus. The sequence continues at coordinate 8,984,025 of HG995327.1, read as the reverse complement.
AGGCGCCGCCCACGGGCTCGGTACGGGCGCGGGCGCGGGCACGGGCACCGGTGGCACGTACACTTCTGGTTCATCTGAAAATACCATGTAGAGGGTAAATTTAGAAAAAGGCCATGGTATGCGCTTAAACTTCCTATAAATTTAAATAGCGACAAAATGTTGAAGGTGTGACCTCTGCCTCATCTGCAAAAGCCGATAAAAAGATTTTTATACAGTTTTGTCACGTTAGTATAGTAACCTTCAATTTAATCAAGAGTTTGACAGATAATATATGGGGCTTATGTCAAAATTTTCATTTAATTTCAATACTAGCGACCCGCCCCGGCGTCGCACGGGTATAAAATATAAAGGGAACAAAGGGACATGAGGGAAAAAAAGCGACTTTGTTTTATAATATGTATAGATATTTTAAGTATAATTAATACAGTACGTCTCTGAGTGCGGCTGTTAGATTAGTAAGGGGTTTTCCAAAAAGGAAGGAAGTTCGATTTTAAGTAAAAGGGTGCATCCACAAACTAAATTCAAAATTGTCATGTCGCTATTGGAAAACCCTTTATAACTACTTTTTACGAAGTCAAAGTAACTAAAATTTTACCATTTAACGAATTCATAGTTCCGTAGAAGGATATCGGCGGCGGCGGAATTCCCGTACTGTCGGGCGTGAGCAGGTCCAGCCCGGGCAGCGCGTCTTGAGACTTCTGCGACAGGCTCGCCGACGCCACGCTGCCCACTGCAAGTATGAAGGTGGTACAATCCGCTAAAGTGATTGAATCGCAAGCAGAGACTTTACCTGCGCACGAATTTTATATTGATGTCTCGTTTCTACCGGTATGAGTAACATATTATAACACAAGATGACGCCCGCAACTCTTTTGCGTCAAAATTCGTGGGAACCGTACATTTTTTCCGAGATAAAAAGTACCCTATGTCCTTTCTCGGGACTCGAAGTATCCCAGTATACTCGGTCCAGCGGTTTTGACATGAAGAGGTAACAGACAGACAGACAGACCGGTACATTTTCGCATTTATGATATTAGTATGGATGTGGACGAGTAAGGGAGACAAATAGCAATGCGACAGGACAATTTATAGCTGTGTTATACCTATATGGGTGTTACAATAATTATACATGCAATAATAAAGTGCCATCTGGCGGAATAAACAGTAGCAAATAATATAGTGCATTAAAGTGTTATGTTATAAAAAAGGAAATATTGTCACAATATGGCCTAAAATAAATCAATACCATAACAAGCTTAGAAAATATATGTTCTTATGTTTTATTAGATATCTTTTGGGCATTAGAACATACTTTTTTCGATCGTTTTTATGTTACGCTCAAAGACCGAAATCGCTTAGTGAGCGAAAAAATAGCTCACAACTAAATCACACATTATAATTAATAATAATGATAAACATGTTATGCAGTGATTTAGTAAAAGAAAAAATATGTTGTAGTACACGTGGTAGTTCAAATATAAGCTTCCATACCTATGGATGATTAATCAATCAAGAACAAATCAATAAAAACGAATAGCATATCAGCCACGACACGAATTTCGCGTTATGGCCTTTTTGTGATTGCCAGAATGCGTCGTGGCTGTTTTCATTAGAGCCACGACGCGAAATTCTCGTCGTGGCTGTTTCACTGTGACCACAACGCGTTGTGAGCTATTTTTTCGCTCACTGAGCGATTTCGGTCTTTGAGCGTAATATTTATAACTCAGCTGAAAACTAACAACAGAAAACTTAGTTACAAAAACAAACAGCAAATTAAAAGTTCTAGATAGCACATAAATAAGAGCTGGTTAAATTCTTTGGTTATTGTGGTTGCAAAAAATAATGGTTCCATCTACAGGCGCTAGGAGCATTCCCGTACCTGAAGTGTTACCGGGTGATGTGCTATCTATCGTCACAACCTCTTTCAACATACAATCTATTATGTCTTGGTTCTCCCGCGTGCTTATCACCTCTATATTGCTCTCTGAAAAGTTACAAGTGTTGTAACACACCGACGACCTAATAGTCGATACCAGGAAAGGTTTACACGAATTTTCTAATTGAAAACATTACCATATTTTGAAGATAGATACCGCATGTCCCTCCATTTGTATGAAAACGAGCGTGCCACTATTTTCCTACCTACTGTGACGTACCGATGATAAAAAACGTGTCCATTATCAAGGCCAACGTTTCTATTTGAATTTCTACAGCTCAATACGGCACAATTAGGCATTTAGGTATTTTTAAAATTCCGATTGACGTCCGATTCCAATAGCAGACTAAAGAACAGACTTTCGAAAGACGAGCATTGCTCGTTTGGGAACGCGATATGGCACGCGAAGTACGTACACATGCGGTATCTATCTTGAGCAGGTTCTGTGATATTTGGCTAGTTTTTTTTTTACTATGCCACTTTAACAAATTGTGTCAGTAAAGCAGGCCATAAACGCAAGGGTGTGCCTGACAGGTTTGCCTGTGTAGTTATGGATGTCAGGCAAAGTTGAGGGAAAACCTACACAGTTATGTAACATACATGCTCTGGTTTACCTGAACAGTTGACTTGTTCAGAGAAACCTGTCAGGTACACCTTTGCGCGTATGGCCTGCTTTAGACAACTATCACTGTCACTGTCTTGAATTGTGTTGTGGCATCATTGCAACAATGCCTTGTTCCGTTCCAACGACGCAAGGTACTAAGGCAGTATCGCCTAGATCAGAATCATGCAAGCCAGTTTAAGTGAAATAGTAACTCTTTAACTTTTATAGCGAAAGAAACTTACCATTAGTAGGATCCAGGTCTATTGTGTCATTGAACATCGCTAGAGGATTGTCTGACGTGAGGAAAGACGATAGACCCAGGTTATAAAGAGATCCATCGGTTGATATTGATGTGCTGAATGTCTGGTCTATGTCGTATGATACTGAAAATACACATAAAAAATGTTGATTAATATATACTCTTCAGTTAAGTGCTTTATTTAATATTCAAAGATACTTACTTATGGCAGTTCAAACTAAGAATATGAAAGAATATTAAAAGTAAGTTGAAAGTGAATATCAAATTATAAGGACTGTAGCTGATTAAAATTAAAGAAAGGTAAAATCCGATTACAATGAGATTGATTGGTATTACATATTATATGTATATTTTGTCACCAGGTGCCGCTATGTAGCCTTAAGATGGTTCGTTTACCATACAAAAAAACAATCAACATTAATTAGCTAATTTCATACTATTACTACATAAATTTATATGCACATCTATTTATTTTGCAATACCATTGTCGCGAAATATATTTAAAATACTTTATTTCACACAGAAGTCACATTTTTATTGATTTTTTTATAAAAAGTGACATTTATGGCTTATGTCACTTTTTATAAAAAAATCAATAAAAATGTGACTTCTGTGTGAAATAAAGTATTTTATTTCGCGACAATGGTATTGCAAAATTAATAGATGTGCATATAAATTTATGTAGTAATAGTAGGAAATTAGCTAATTAATGTCGATTGTTTTTTTGTATGGGAAACAAACCACCTTAAGGTCTATCACAGGGGTCACCAATTAGTTTCGCTCGGGGTCCCTTTTAAGAAATAAAATGACCGTCGCGGTCCGCACAAAAAAAAAATTCAACAAAAATGTAATTACGGAAATTACAAAGGTATTTGTATCAATGAGAAAAGTGTCAGTTTTTGTTGACTACATGTTCAATCTTGATCAGTATGTCGTGACTCGTGACGGACAATTTTTTTTCATTTTCGAACATGCTTGGTCCGCACACAATGGTTCGGCGGTCCGGATGCGGACCGCGGTCCGCCGTTTGGTGACCCCTGGTCTATCATGTCAAATAGGCATATTATCGTGACACATGACAGCTATAACGTAACATATGACAGCAGTTTGACACGATAGACCCTAAGGACTAGCGTCACCTGTGGCAAATATAATTTCAAACACCCTCATTACGAGTAACTCAAGAATAAATAATCAAAAGAATACCATCTGTATTGTCATTCTCAGTGCCCGGTAGCTCCAAATCCTCATCAGGCCCAGGGGATGGAACATCCTCGTCTCTCGGAGGGGGTGATGGTGCTGCTGAAGGTAATGTTGGTAGCATTTCATCCAGTTTCCTCTTCAATGCTCGCACTCTTGATCCAAAGTTCTTGTAGGCCTATCAATACAGAATAAAACTTCAATAACTAGGAGTCCTTCAAATGAAAAAGTGTTAAAAACTGGCGAATTTTAAGTTTAATTTTTATTATATTTTACACTGTTAACTCTTTCCTCATAAAAATACTGAGTTTAGACAATGGCTAACTTCAATACAAGAAAACTGTATTTGTTTCATCTTATGTTAAAAAATTTGCATGACAACCATAACCTTGTATAAAGCTGGATTTATGTGCTACCGGCTACCGCCCGAACGCGCGATTTGACAGCTACACCACAAGATGACAAGCATAATAATGTATTAAGGCCTGCTCTGTCTGTGACAGAGCAGGTAATGTAAAGATGTATTATAGCATGATACATCTTTCTATAGAAATCATACACAACAGCTATAATGTAAAAATATACATTATAGCTGTTGTATGTGGTCTCCTAACGATTTCTATAGAAAGATGTATAGAGATGTATCGTGCTATAATGTACATCTTTACATTACCTGCTCTGTCTGTGACAGCCTTTATAATAGCAACACATTCACACTGCTATTATAATATTAATACGCGAGCAAAACTTTGTATCCTTTTTTACGAAAAATGCGGAAACGTAGGAGCATGTGCATTGTGCACAGTTATAGTTTATATGGTGAAGGAGTGCACTGTGCATTGAGATAATATTATTTAGAAATTATGCTTTTATCATACCGACGCTTAAGAACCAAGACCATCTATCTATAATGAATAACCATTGTAGATGGCCTTGGTTTTTAAGCGTCGATAATTTTTTTTAACAAATAAAACATTATACACACTATGTGCACACTACCATCTTTTTGAATGACTATTGACTAGCCTACACACACGAATTATACTCTTTGTTTATGGTTGAAGTCTATTGTCAAATTAAAAATGGATGGTCGTTTTTTTTTATTAAATCTGAAATAATACTTACAGGGAGCCAAAGGAAGAAGATAATTAAATTTAAAGTGAATTTTGACCATTGGGCAATCTCTAGTTTAAATAAATGCAGTGCAGCGGCCAAACCGCGCGTTCGCGATGCCGCATAATATAAATCCAGCCTAAGTTATCTGCCGTATGTTTTGATCAGTAAGGATTAAAATATAAAATTAATACATACATAAGCTACAACTTTGACTTCCCCACGCTGTGTTGAATAGTACTGATTGGCTGAATTTAATAACGCTAACAGAGTTTCACGGGCCACAATCTCCCTCTGTAGTGCTTGTGTATACTTCTCAACATATGATATCCCTTCATTTAACTCTTTTATTACATCATGCTTAATACTCCTATCTGTAAAAGAAAAGAAAAATAATTAGAAAATAAAATCATACTTTAATTAAGTTATTAACAGAAGTATCAACTGTTTGGTGTTTAAATAAAAAGTAAATAGCAGATAAGTTATTAATAATTATTATTAAGTATAAGTACATAAAGATCTGAGGTTATTGATTTGAAAATACATACTTAATATCATTTTACAAGTTTTTACACCATGACTATTACTTTATATTTAATAAATCTTATTACCTCTTATAGAGATCAACTACAATAACATGGCGCGCCCCTCCAATTGACTGTTTCAATGTGTGTAGTCACATCCTTATGAAAGAGCTTGTATGTAGTAAGTATTCAACCAATCACAGTACACGTAATATTTCAGTTAATGTCACTTATTGCCAAGATTTGTTGGTCAACTAATCATAACTAGCCTACCGCGCAAGACAACGCACTTCAAACGTTTTGATAACGCACTTCAAAAGTTTTGAATTTTGGAGGGGCGCGCCATGCTATTGTAGTTGATCTCTACCTAGTAGCAGTATGAATTTTAATTGTTACCTTTCAAATGTGAACACAGTTCATCAGCATCAGACATCTCCAGGTCGTGTTCCAGCAAAGTTTTTAGTTTTGCTCCAGTATCCCCTTCCAACACTTTGCATTGTTTAATTTTATTCACTAGCTGTTGCGGCTGTAACAAAAACATTAAACTTGGGTCATCTCACGACAAAAATCTACAGCATTTCACTTTTAAGATTCTAATTCAAAAGTGGCTTGCTTAATGTTAATTGGTTTGCGACTAGCAATAATCGCACCTCAGATTAACCTCATTGGTTACAATATTTGCCTCTGTGTAAAGTTTAATTGGTGCTTACGAAAATTTTGTTCTGTCAGGTTATTAATTATTATTTATTTATTCATCAATGGACTCCTAAAACTGAATATTTTAAAAATAAAAATGAGTACCTGAAAATCCAAAGGATCATCATCAGTCTTTTTAGTGGCTCCAGCACTGAGTAATCCAGTGAGATCTGACAGGAACTCTTCATCATAAACCATCCTCTGCTCCCATATTTTGAAGATGCGCAAAATCTTCGGCCGAACCTTCTCATCTCTATGAAATAATAATTTTAAAGACAGGGAATGTAATTAATTGCACTGCATTAGACATAGATATGTTATTATTTACTATCCACATTTAGCTATCAAACATCCATATGAGTCTAATAACATAACCTAAAAACTTAACGCTCACCTGACTAAAGGAGTTGCTTTTTGCAAATAAAGACCCCAGCTATCAACAAACTCGTAACCTTTCCTTTTACTGTACTGTATCACATCATTAGCTAAATAAAATAACGTAAGTCTCTGTTCCACCTTCACTCTCTTCAACACATTCAACCAACTAGAAACTATCTTCTTGTGGTGACTTTTCTGCTTCAAACACCAGGACGATAGCCCCTGTATGCTTTCTTGAGTATCTTTGAGCTGCAGAAGCTTCTTTTCAAACGCTAGGGTGTTGAATTCTTCAGTTTCTCCCATTGTTGTGGTGTCTATTTACACGAGCATCATTTACAACACTTAAAATTCTTCACTGCGCATTTTTGATGTGCAATAACTATAACTTCGATAGCACCTCATATTTTATTATTTACAAAAGCTGCTACTTGTTAAATTATCTAATTAGTAATAGTGTTATCCAATATATTTTAAAACCGCGTCTTCTGTAGTCAAACATATAATATATTTTTCTCTACATTTACAGGTACTATAAAAGTACAACACATTGGTTTATATTATAGTATTTTTGAACTACAAAACAATAGTAAATTTTGTGTTAATTTTGGAGATTTAAACCAACAATTAATGACTTAGAAATTTGTGTATATCTTGCTAGTTGCTGGCCTAGCACCCCGCCATTTTATGCAAGCTGTCAAATGCACAGGTCAAATGTCAATCTGACGACTGACTTAACTCACCAGCAGGTTACAGATTATAAATTAACTTTTTTTTTTGTTTTTTTTTCAATAAAGTGCAAAAAACAACTTTTGAGTTTTGAGTAACGAAAAGAATACTTTTGAATTTATTAAAAAATAAAAATAAGTTAGAATACCACATAGTTTTATATAAAATACTACAAAGGTGTAAAATCATCACAGTAAATACATTTTCAAAAACTTTATTATCACCTAGCTACTCTAAAAATAAAAAACAATTTCATATTGCAAACATAATTATTTTATTCTACTCAAAATGCAACATTTATCAATACTTCGTATAAAAATAATTACACAACAAATGTCCGATTTGCTAAGCCGCATAGCTACAACAAAGCCTTCAACTAATATCACTATACGGAATTTGATCGAGTAATAATAAATCTATTCTGTCTGTAAAGCTTTGAGAAAACCTAACTCACGACATGATCATATATTTAACGCTAAAGGTTTTACACATAATACAGGCCACAATCAATATGTGTGTTGAATACCATCAAAAGCGCAGAAGAAAAAAAGGAAAAATAATAAAAAGGACAAAGTTGATACATTTAAAGCTCAGCTGAATGGAATACATATTTTGCAAATGACACAGTATACTGCATACAGTGTACCTCAGTACAGTCAGTAATGATCTTACTTTTCTAGCACACATAAGGCTATGTCCACATTTGAATCATTTTCGCGTATCAGATCTCCGTCGCGTAGTATCGAAGCGTATCATGATCGCTAGTGTGGACGCAAAATGATCGCGATGATAGCGAAAATGATACAAATGTGGACAAAGCCTAACACGAATTTTGTACTTTCAAAAGTATTGCTTACTTTAATTTTTAAAGATAATCAGCAGTAAAAAAGAAAAAAAAATACTTATAACATTGACAAAATAATATTCTGGAACTTTATTCATCATGTGTTACTTGTAAGTAATAATTACAATCATTTATTACTCGATCGCGCAAATGAATATACTTTTGTTATAACAAATATAAAGTGGTCTTTATTTCTTATATAAACAGTACTGGTGCAAAATGCATCTAATATTATATCTATAACAGTATTGCAAACTTAAAATTATTATTAGGTATTAGAAATAGGGTGCAGTGTTACCGTTATTCAAAAAGCTAAGAAATTTATAGTACCTAAGTAACAGAAACAAAGGATCGTGATAATTATTGTATCAGAATGATAGGTACCTATAATATTATTAAAAAATACAAAATATTTGAGAACTTACAATTAAGAAATTGTGTGAAATTGGAGTACAAAATTCGTAGACCGAAACTGAATTATATATATAACTTAAGGAATAAGGGCCCTTGCTGCTTGCACACGACGTTTTTTTACGCTCGTTTGTATCGATACAAACGCAAGTCGAACGCTTAGCAAACGGAAGGAAGCCGACACGGTTTAAAATTTATATCAGACAAAACGCGATGAAAACACAGAAGACGAGCGCTACAGAAACGCGCGTCGTCAGTGCGCAAAAAATACGTCGTGTGGCCCTAATAAGAGATCATAAATTTAATGACGAATGTCTGACTAATATTTACGTTTAAGTACATAATATTTATCATGATACTATAACACAGCGTTTTAAAAACACACCAGTACGACTTAAAAGACCTACATTTTTTCGGCATCTAAATTAAACGCTATGATTAATGTTATAACAAGCAAATATATCTATGTAATACTGTTTATATACGCACTAAAGATTCTTAAAATATATCTCTGCTCTATTGGACGTCAAATTTCGATAGACCGAAAAAGATACATAGCTACTTTATGGAAGATTTGTGTGGTCTGTGAGCAGAGAAATCTTGGCAGTTATCAGAGAGAGACGTCAGACAACTATAGAGATAAACTACGATAACATGGCGCGCCCCTCCAAAATTCAAAACGTTTGAAGTGCGTTGTCAAAACGTTTGAAGTGCGTTGTCTTGCGCGGTCGGCTAGTTATGATTAGTTGACCGACAAATCTTGGTAATAGCTAATAAGTGACATTAAGTGAAATATTACGAGTACTGGTTGATTGGTTGAATACTTACTACACACAAACTCGTTCATAAGGATGTGACTACACACATTGAAACAGTAATTTGAAGGGGCGCGCCATGTTATCGTATTTTATCTCTACAAGCTGTAACAAAACAAAGCGATAATACTTTATACTTCAGGGTGTGTATGGTGTTCCTTACATAGAGTTCACTGTGAAAGTAGCAGCACTGAAAGATATATTGTTTTTATTATTTGTATGGACTAGCGCCCCAGCGTCATGAATTTTCCCATACAAAAGTAAAAAAAATATTACTCTTTCAGCGCAGCTACTTTCATAGCGAAGTCGATATTGAGGACCGTATTAACTTAGTATTACGAAACAAGAGCGAAGGGGACAAAACCTGCCGGCAATAGCAAGAGAGACAGCGATATACAATATTCTTGAGAGTAACAGAGATAGAAAGACCAAGTTCACTTCTGATCAGAGACCGCACCGCTACGGTTAAATAAGGCATATAAAGCTCAAAACAAGGTTACATAACCCACGCTAAGCTAGTTTCGAGACTATCTAATGTAAATGCACTGTCAACATTTTCTTGAACAGGTATTTAAAGCGGCGATTCATCAACTAATGTTAAACGTAGTTGTTTCTCAAAATAAGAAAGTGGCTATCCAATTCTTTTTCAAAAAATATTTCTTTTATTTTTAAAATAACGTCAAGTATAAGATATTATTTCTTACACAAATATGAAATAATAATTTTCATTTTTATTTAAATCATATATTTTTCTTTACCAAGAAAATGTTTACAGTGCGAAGAGTTATTAAAGACATAACCACTAGAAGATACACTAGGTAATACATAAACTAAGTCTAAACGATTACAATAATAATAATAATTAATGAATTCGCTACTTTGCTGAAAATACATAACTTTTGTTTAAAAACTGTACTTAAAGCTGTATTTACGATGTCATGTTGAACTGGCGCAAAGAATTATATATCCAGTATTTTTTAAACTTTATTCGCAGATCTTGACTCACCTAATTTGGTCTAATTATGTCAAGACAGATCACGATTCACGGCTAACTTGATTAGATATTATAATGCGACTACATAACGTAGGTCCGCCGTTTTTCTGAGCATCAATTATTGCTCCAATAGTATTTTTATCTAAAACAAAATATCGGTCTCTGAAAAAATACAAGGGAGCGAGAAGGCGCATAAGCCGAGATTTAGGTTATTTACGTCTATTCTGCACCAGTTCGTCATGACCTTAAAGTATTTTATTAAAATAACAGACAATAAATAAGTAGTAGGTACAAGAAAACGTCACAATATGTTATTGCAATTTTAGAATATCAGTTATGAGATCGCTAAACTATATCAATGACTATAGTCCGGCCGCAAAACACAGAGCTTTTCGAACTTTGACCTATCGTTGCTTGTCTTTTTGACTCGCGGATGAATTTAGAGCTACATATATTGTTTCCACGAGTCGACATAAAGGCTGCCTTCACACTAGCGTTTGTCCAGCGCGGCGTAGGCGTTCGATGAACGTATAAGCAGCGCAGACGCCGCGACAACGCGGCGCGTGCAGCGTTGTCGTAACGTTTCCTCTGCAGAATTAATTAAACGCTACATAAAATACGTTACGTTACGTAAATCAGACGTTACATAATTTCTTCAGGAACAATCAGTACGCGGCGTTAGCGCGGCGTTAGCACAGCGAACTGATTGTTCCAGCAGAGAAGCGGCGACAACGCGACGCACGCGTCGCGTTGTCGCGGCGTCTGCGCTGCGCATACATTCATCGAACGCCTACGCTGGACAAACGCTAGTGTGAAGGCAGCCAAAGGCTGCGGTAACAACTAATGTTCCAGAGTGCGTGTGAAAGAGACACGCGACTAAAGATCAATGGCCGAATTTCTCTCTATTTGACGGCCGAACTTTACATCTAAATTCACTGTCACAAAAATATGAACGTCGAAAAATAACATGAAAACTTTATAATTGACCATTTTCGTGTGAGCTTAATATAAAACCTTTTGTTTAAATAGCATACAGAAAACGTGAAAATGTCTGCTCTATACTCGTACTTTCAGTTTTTCTTGTGATGATCTTGTTTAGGTTCACGTGGTATCTCATTCGCACGCATGACTTGTCGCGTACGAGTAAATGAGACACCGCGAGGACCACAACTGACAACGAAATGTTGCAAATAGTTATTCTAATTGAATAACTTGCTGAAGTACGAGTGTTCGACTATGAAGCAGGGAATTTCAGAGATACATTTTGAAAGCGTTTCAAGCATTGATAGTGGTTAGGAATGTAAATTGAAGAATGATTATAAAGTTATTGAAAGACAAAGAGAATATGAAAAATTTCATGATTAGTTCGTTTCATATTAGACAGAAATCATACATTTTAACGTATCTATCTGATGAGCCCATCTACATAGTTGCAAAATGCTTCTTTAACCGACTTCCGACAAAAAAGGAGTGGGTTATTAACATCAATTAGCAAAATGCTGTTACGTCAAAGACCCCACCGAGACGATTATATTTTCTGTCTAATATGAACAGACCCTTACATGCAACTCGACTAGGCCGTACGATTTTTTATAATTTTATACGAGCATGTTTTAGCCATTATATACGGCCTAAACTCGAGAACTTTTCGACACAAATTATTGTCAGTCGATTGCTTACAACGAAAGCCAATATTGCGATAGGTACAACAATTGCATAAGAAACAAATATTTAACAACATTCAAATATTCGTACAAAATTTTTAAAAATGTTCAAAACTACATTTAAACAACATTTATATGACAAAAGTTTCAACATGGGCTCCTACGTCTTTGTACTAAATAATAGGCTTGACTGATTTCTGCCCAGAACTTACAATAATGAAATAGGAATACATTATGCTGCACAATTATCACTATGACATGGTAGCATGGTTCATTTTATCGCCAAGAATTGAGACTCTGGTGCACATTTTTCAACACGTCAAGGACAGAACACAACATGGATTGATTCGGCCTTGTAATTTAAAGCTAATTTATTTCTATTTCATTACCTTTAATACTGATTTCTGGCGCTTTAACTGCGACACAATTCTAATATTTTCTTTAGTGGCACATAACTGCTTATTTCTTTAACCAAGCCAACTCCAACTTAATAAATATTCTTTTTTTTTAAGTTGAAAACTTCGTCATTGCATTTCCTGTCTTCCTTGCAATTTTCCGTCACTCTTAACATGTTTTTTGTAATTTAAAAAAGAAGGGATGATTATTTATTAACCTTTCTTTAACGGAAGCTCAAATGACATAATGTAAAACGGGTGTGAAATTATTATAATAATAAATTTTAAGGTGTGTCCAGATTAAGTCTGCGTTTCGTTTTTCGTTCGTTCGTTCGTTCGTTCGTTTGCGCGAGGAATGTGTTTTTGAGAACCAATAGAATCGCGAATCACGTCAATGAGCTATTCTATTGGTTCTCAAAAACACATTCCTCGCAATCGGAACACACCTCTGGTGACTATACTTTGATATTTTTGACATGTAAATACTGTAGATGTGCATAGATGTCATAGTCATGACATGTCATACAATAGGGAATTTTACGCAAGAAACGTTGTCAAACGTCGAACAAAACCTTTTGTTTACTGTCTATGCTGGTGCTGCCTCTAGCGTGAAAAATTTCAGTGAGATAATATCATCCTATTTCCGAGCGTTTCATTCTAAGTGTCTAAACACACTATGCCGAATTTCCGCGGCAGAAGTTCGGCTTGATTCCGCCTACAATGTATTTAAAATTACCGATGACACACCATGCCGAAATTCCGTCGCGTTATATTGTATGTGTTTGACATTGCAGGCGTAATCATGCGGAATTTCCGCCGCAGAACTTCAGCATGGTGTGTTTAGACACTAAAACAGTGTGTCTGGTCACAGTTACGTTACGCTAATATGGACACACCCTTACAGTTTAAATTGAACCTCAATATGCTCATCGCTCAAAAAATGGAAGCTCTATGCTATGTGATTTTGCAATAAACTTTAAATTGTGTATTGTGTTTAATAAAATTCTATACTTATTTAAAATTAAGTGTTCTGTTTTTAAATTACGATCGGTATAACCATTTTTTTTAAAATATCAATCGGCATACGGCATACTGATATTGTTTAAGGTGGTTGGTATCACACAAATTCTGTATTGCTCTTACTTATCACAACAAGCCTAAGGAACGCTAAAGAATAAGGCTGCGTTATAAAGCTTTTGTCCTTAACAAAAACGTAATTATAAAGGTCCGTTTATACAAAATATGAAATCAATCTATCATTCCACGCAAGTTTGTGCGTATTACAATTTACATCTACGTTAAAAAAGCATTACGTTGTAGATCCTATCCATTGGGCCTTAAAATTTCTACGCCATTCTTTGACAATACATGGTCTTTAAACGTAAACAAAAGTATTCTAACAACAGAAACATCGTATTTCAATATTGAAATATTTTAATGTATTATTCAAAATTCAAATAAATTGTTCTACTCCATCGCCATGAAACCACGACTAACAACCACGTTAAAGGTAACGCGTAAAGATTTCGTAAACGCCTTCACTCCCGTTCGCGGGGTTTCACGGTGTAGGTGTAAAACCTTAGTCACGGCCTTATCATACAAGCGGGTAGTAAGCACTAAGCACCCAATCATCTAAGCGGGCGCCTAGACCTACAACACTTAATATTGAACAATATCACGTCTTGCGTAATATTATTGACCGTCTAGGGTTGATATTGAACATCGCGCGCCTTCAATCTAATTTTCAAATAAGCTGTTCAATAAAATTTAAGCGTGATATTGACAATAAAATTGCTGGTCTAGGCGGCCGGTAACGAGCGTCGCGAATTCATTTCGATCAAGATGGATCATCCAGTGATCGCCTGCATACCACCCGCGGCAGTGTGATAAGACCGAAGTAAAGTTAATAAAAAAGTGACCACTAGAGGAATGTAAACGCTTAAGTCGGTCTGAGCTTGACGTCGTCCACCTGTATCAGTTGCTCTATCGGTATGAGGGACAGTTCGCCTCCAAGCATCGGTGCTGGAGGACCCTGAAATAAATAGAATGGAAATATTTATTAACTCACAAAATAAATTGTTTTGGCAGTTCTACTCCATCGCCATGAAACCACGACTAACAACCACGTTAAAGGAGTACTTAACGCGCTGTCTCGTACATGCCTTCACGCCTGTTCGCGGGGTTTCACGGTGTAAGTGTAAACCCTTAGTCATGGTCATAAGATTTAATATTTTAAGAGAGATGTCATTAAAGTTATTTATACGCACATACTTAACACGAAAATAAGCACGCACAAAAATTTACGTCCTGCAGTCAGCAACAATACACTGAATAGCGCTAAATGCACACTATATAGTTTATAGTTAGGTCACAGTATACATAATACACCTTCATTTTTTTTCTAAAATCTAGATTGTCCAAGCCTTACATTGCTTTTTATATTAAACTCTCTTCAGTACACTCACTGGCTCGCACGCAATGATGTCTCACATATTATTATACGCACGCTTACGTTTTTATGTCAGAGACGACGTGACTATTGAGCGTGGGTGCCGGCATGATGAGTCGCTCGCGGCTCGGCATCCGCAAACGCACGCACACAGGCGTCTTTTATGTTTATACAACTCTTCCGTCTTCTTATTTTATCTATATACTTATAACACACACTCATACACGCACTCATGTCTCTAATGCTGGCTTCTCACGGCGCGTACAGGTCAGTTAACAAGAGCTGGCACGATCAACACATTCAAACATTGCGCCTGTGTAGTGTCTGTGAATAAGCGCGTGGCATGACGTCGTACTGCATACGCATCATAAAAAGGCTGCCCGTCTCTCTCGCGCGCGGTCTATCTTATGAGCGTGAAGGGGAGAGCTACTGTTTTTCTTATGCTACTGTTTATAAATACAGCGTGATGTTACAAGTCGGTAGCATGTGATCGGCGCGCGGCCAGCGTTCGGAACCGTACGATAATTATCGTACACATACGATAATTTTGTGCGTACGTACGACGTACGATAGCATATTATAATTATCGTACGCAGATTATACGATAATTTTTATCATGATGCAAACATATTACTATATTTTTAAACATACTGTATAGTGAAATTGCATAAGTGTGAGCACTGTGAACGTGCCAGCTTTGGTTAACTGATCTATAATATCACGAGCCAGCCACGCCGAGACGATTTGTACGAGCAAGCACGAGCCAACAGGCGAGTCCACGCTACCCGTTCTCACAGCGCGTAATATCACGAGCCGCTCGAGCCGCGCCTTTGAAGTTACGGAATTCAATCGGATCGGACGTGCCTGGTCGTGCCAGCCCGCGCCACCCCGAGCCACTGCCTACACACGGCGCGTGGCTCGAGCTGGCGCGGCGCGGCTCGTGATATTACGTGCCGTCAGAAGCCAGCATAACACGCACGCAACTTACGGGCGAGACATGTCTATCGGGCGTGGGTACAGGCATGGTACGTTCGGCGGCCGCCTCCCGCGCGCGCTTCAGCCCCAGCGAGAACACCGCCACAGACCGCACACGTTTCACTAGCGCCGCACGCGCTCGCGACCTTCCTGCTCACACACACATTATACAGGAGTTGAAAAGAGACGCTATATAAAAAATTGTAGATAAAAATGCTTTTTGTTTGTTCTTAAGATAATAAACAAGAAGGGAGCATTGCTTATACTTTTGTCGGTAATTTACGTTATTTACATCACAAGTAACACCTGTTATGTTAGAATATAATATCTGTCCCTCTCTGTGTCAAGTAACTTTTTCATCTAATAAAAAGGCAGCAAAATTAAACAACCAATAAAAATCTAAGTAATTTCTCGCGGGTAGAGACAAAACTTATATTCAGTATTCACTCATCAGTATTTCTTTTCTTTCATTCTTTCATTTTCATTCATAAGGTTTATTACCGCTCTTATCCTTGGGCTTATCGTCCTCGCTGGAGGTGGCGCTGGCGTCTATAGACGGCGCGGCCGACGGCACCGCGTTCAGGTCCGGCTCCGACCCGCCCGCGCTCACGCTGCCTGATAGCTCCTGTAGGAATTTGTTGATCGTGTTAATAGAATCATTATTCGATTTTCAACCCTCTATTATTTCTATATTTTACGGTGGTGTTCTTACACAAGTAACGGATTGTTAATTTGTTTATCATATAAACCCATCAAGCCCCATAAGCTCACCGGTAAGCGAGACATAATAGAATAAAATAGATTTCCAAGAATCCACGATCGAATTATTAACACGATTAAGTTCGATTCGAATAGGCGGAACGCTTTCTAACCCTTCTATGATGCATCGAAGTTGATAATAGATGCGGGATTGACAGCCCAATCTGGCGTGGCAAGATATACTACGATGCAAGTGCATTTGTCACAGTTAATGCTCTGACAGCCGCACTCATACATGAAATTAAAGCGGTCATTACTCGTAAGTTTACTTACAGAATTATTTTATGAAAGTTAAATACAAGTGACAAATTGTATCAACACTTCAAGATATTGCTTTGGTAACAAAATACCTGCAAGGTCGGATTCAACGCTATGCGAGCCGGGTGCGGGTTGGGTATGCAGTGGGCGGAGCGATGTAGCGGTTCGTCGCGTAGCCCGCGCACGCCGAGTAGCGATAGCGCGCCAGCGGGCGCCACCTCCTGGCAAATATGTGAGCTGTGTATATGTGAGTGGACTTGCTTTTAAGAGAGGTTGAGGTGGCCTTGCTTAGTTTAAAATAATATGCATTTTTTTTTTTAAATATAATATACAAAACATAAGTGTGATAATATTTATAGATGATTTCCTTTACAAACAGAATAAAGGCCTGTAGTTATACCTCAATGCAGTTATTTAAAATGTTTATAGACCATTTGAGATTGTTTGAATAAAAAAATTAAATACAACAGGGAAAAGTTTTGTATTAGCTAGAATAATTTTCAATGTATTATAGTATTAAAATTATTTCTTTTATCAGAACTTAAGACATAAAATCTATTCTACTTCGATCATACCTTTCTACGCAAAGGTTTTGTCGGGCTGACATCCGGCAGAATTTGGAGAGACCCAGTAGACACAGCCGTCTCAGTGATCGACGCAGCTTTCGGTCTGAAATGTTAGAATATTATTCATCTCTGTCACACCTACGTGAAAGCGTAGAGGAGTGATAAATACAGGTAACGCGTCAAAGGATGTGTTACGTGTTTTGTAAGCACTAGATAAAGTGAGATGTCCGCAAAGGAAAGAGATAGTTGGCATCGTAGATCAGAGTTTAAAAATGCATTCAAAGAGTTCAATAGAATTAATAATAGTTTATACAGGGGCAAAAATAGGCAAGCATTATCATAGTACTATACAGTAGGTCGAAAAATAAAAGGCGGTATTTGAAAAGCGTTTACACTCTTACTTGTCTTACCTCAAACTTACGGACGTGCAAAAAACTCTTTGGAATGTCAGAAATACTCGCTATTTTAGTCTTAGATATCCAGTTTTAGACTGTCCCGCGCACTCAAGCACTGTGTTGCCCAAGCAAAATTAGTTATCGTGTAGACAGCCGAGATTATGTGGAAAATAGAGAAATGCTGCCTCAATTCTCGGTATTTTTTACTTTGTCTAAAAAAATACGCTAAATATTCTTTACAGATTCCTTATTGCATTAATCTTATCAACAAGCACTTTGATGTAACTCGTTGTTAGAAATTTTGAATACATATTACAATTTAAGAAACAGCGTGTTATGCACCCTCTATGAAAACCGGACTTAGCACAGATTTGCCGAACACCAGTATCACATCATCATCATCAGTCAGCTGCAGTCAATCACATCATCATCATCAGCCAGCCGCAGTCAAACATCAGCTCTTGGACTATAATAAACTTGAAGCATACATAAAGTGTTGCCGTCTCCCAGACTATACAGATAAGACCACTCAAGAAGTTTCTTACTAAAATTGCGAAAGAACACGGAATACCGAAAACGCTGTCGCCGCATCATCGTGGTGGTTCCAACTCCGTGGGACCTGATTTTGGTAGTTAGTTAGCTCACTTTAGATCTTACATCGATCGGGGTCGGTACTTGTAGTTTAGGATATAGTCTTTTTATACAGAATAGCTCTGTTAGAAAAAGTGTTTAAGTTATAAAAATTATTGTAATCTTATTTCAATAAATGTATTAAATTAAATCGGTTTTTTTTTGGCACTCCCGTTCGAGAACACTATAATTGGCGCAGTCTTGGGGATTTTTCCAAAATTACGGAAAATCCAGAACCTACGAAAGTGTTCCGGGAGTAGTGAAATTCGGGTGTGTGTGAGATCCAGAAATTGATCCAGCAGATACCAGAATGTACATGTAAGTGCTTTAGTTTCTATCTAGAGTTGCTTCCTTTTATCCTATAAGTTTCGTATAATTTTCCAAGATTTTCCATCCAAGGCAATCAAGGAATCCTAGAGTTAGTAATAGCAGTAGAAATAATTTATTAGACGCAAATAGAAATTTAGGAATTTTAGACGAGTCGCAGGAAAATTTAATTTTTCGTGAGGACTTTTCAGTAGATTATAATTTATTAAATATGTCAAATTTAGATGATATTTTTAAAGCTTTACGGTTAGTGCCGGAATTTGACGGAAATCCTAATGTTTTAACTAGATTTATTAAACTATGTGACCAGTTAGTGCAGCAATTTGTTCGGAATGAGAATGAGGCTATGAACTTAGTAATTGTGCTTTAATTAACGGAATTTTAAATAAGGTGGTAGGCTCAGCTTCTCGTTTGATTAACTCTAACGGTATACCTGAAAACTGGAATGGCATTCGATCTGCCTTAATTAATAATTTTGCCGATCAGCGAGATGAAACATCGCTCTATAACGATCTAGCATTATTGAACCAGGGTTCCCTTAGCCCGCAAGAATTTTACGAAAAGTGTCAGAATTTATTTAGTACTATTATTACATATGTCAGTCTGCATGAAACGGTGCCGAGCACTATAGAATCTAAGCGAGCGTTATATAAAAAATTAACGCTACAGTCATATTTACGTGGACTCCGCGATCCACTAGGATCTCGTATCCGTTGCATGCGCCCTGACACAATAGAAAAAGCGTTAGAATATGTTCATGGGGAGATGAACACCCTCTACATGCAGCAGCGCAGCGAGCGTCCGTCGGAGAAGAAATTGCAGGTAAGTGATAGTATATTTAAGCACGGTACGCAACCTTCTATGCCCTTATTTTCAGCGCGACCATTTAATTTTATGTCAGGTACACCAAACCGCCCTCAATTAGGTACACACCTCCCACGCCCAGATCAGGGTTGGAGAGCACAACTGCAGCCGTTCCACAGACCGTCAAGGACGCAGCAAATGTTTGCCGCGCCCCCACCGAACTATAGACCACAAAGTCATTTATTTAGACTACCTAGACGTCCCTCACAAAATGAACCACAGCCTATGAGTGGTGTAAGCCATTTCGTAACTAAACCATTTGGACATACGAACAGACAACCTCATGACTGGCGAAAATTCGGTAACCCTCCACCAAATAATTATTTTAAGACTCGGGAAATGAATTTAAATGAATGTTACGACTCATACTATGACTCAGACTTTGACGAAAATTACTATGACTATACTGACAGATATTATGATAATTTTAATTACAAATACCCAGTAGATTCGGAACCCCAATTTTCTCAAAATTGTATTGTAGAAGAGGTACAGACAGAGGCCGTATCCTCTACATCAAATAATGAGCAGGATTTTCAGAAAATAGCCAAGTCAGACAAGTTAAAATAGAATTAAATTTACAAACCCAAAGACAGTTGCCCTATGTTCAAATTAGTAATCCCCCTTTAAAACTTTTAATCGACACCGGGGCAAACCAATCTTTTATTAGCCCTGACGCCGTAAGAAAATTTTATTCCCATATTGAGTGTAATTATGATCCTTTTGAGGTAACCAATATTCATGCGACCACTAGAAATAACTATTCTATAACAGTGCCTAGTTTCCATGAAGTAAATGACAGAGATAATATTACATTATATATTTATAAATTTCATAATTTTTTCGATGGGTTAATCGGGTTAGACTTATTGGAAAAATGGGAATCTAATATTGATATTAAAAATAAATTATTAGTAACAAAATTTTCCAAGATCCCCTTACATATGTATGATTCGCGTAATTGCAATTTATATGAGGAAATAATTCCAGCAAATTCTTCAAAATTAGTTAAAGTACCTATCAATTTTCAGGAAGGTGAAGCATTTATACCTGAACAAATAATTTGTAACTGTGTAATTTCTGACTGTGTGACCACAGTAAAAAATAGTCGTGGCATTATAGAAATAAAAAACCCTTCTCGTCATGACTTAGTTTTTTCAATGGACCGTCCAGTTAATGCCGAAATTTTTAATTTAAATTTTCATAAAAATACCAAACCAGACCGTGTTTCCGAGGATCTGTCCCGTTTGCGAACCGATCATTTAAACCCAGAAGAGCGTGCTAATTTAGAAGCTCTTTGTTCTAGATATTCCGATATATTTTACATAGATGGTGAACCGCTCACTTTTACAAATCAAATAAAACATAACATACGTACAACTGATGAAATACCGGTATATACTAGAAGCTATAGATATCCTTTCATACATAAGCAGGAAGTTCAGGAACAAATTTCAAAAATGTTAGAACAGGGTATAATTCGCCCCTCTCAGTCAGCTTGGAACTCCCCCATCTGGGTGGTTCCCAAAAAATCAGATGCCTCTGGAAAAACCAAATGGCGTTTGGTCGTAGATTTCAGAAAGTTAAACGATAAAACCATAGACGATAAGTATCCAATTCCAAATATTTCAGATGCCCTTAATAAATTAGGAAATTGCCAATATTTTACCACCCTAAATCTAGAATGTGGACTCTACCAACTAGAAATTAATCCTAGTGATATACCGAAAACAGCATTCAATGTAGACCATGGACACTTCGAATTTTTGCGAATGCCCATAGGCCTAAAGAATTCACCAACCACGTTTCAACGTGTGATGGATAATGTATTAAAAGGACTCCAAAATGAAATTTGCCTAATTTATCTCGATAGTATAGTAGTATTTAGCACATCATTACAGGAACATATGGTTAATTTAGAGAAGGTATACCAAAGACTTAGACAGTCAAATTTCAAAATTCAGATACACAAGTCCGAGTTCCTCAAGTTAGAAACCGCATATTTAGGACATATTGTAGACAAAGACGGAATTAAACCGAACCCAGATAAAATTGCAGCTATTCAGAAATTCCCAATTCCGAAAACCGCGACAGAAATAAAACGATTTCTTGGTCTATTAGGCTATTATCGAAAATTTATACCAGATTTCGCTCGTATCACAAAACCAATGACAAAATGTTTAAAAAAAGGCTCTAAAATAATTATAAATGACCCTGACTACATAGACTGTTTTGAAAAATGTAAAACCCTACTAACCAATGACCCTATCCTACAATATCCAGACTTTAGTAAGGAATTTATCCTGACTACAGACGCCTCAAACTACGCAATAGGAGCAGTTCTCTCTCAAGGACCTATCGGTAGTGATAGACCAATAGCTTACGCATCTAGGACCTTGAATACTAGTGAAATTAATTACAGTACAATTGAAAAGGAGCTTTTAGCTATAGTTTTTGGCACAAAATATTTCCGCCCCTATTTATTCGGTAGAAAATTTAAAGTAATAACAGATCATAAGCCACTTCAGTGGATTATGAACCTTAAAGAGCCCGGCTCAAGACTCACTAGATGGCGTTTAAAATTAAGCGAATACAATTTTACACCTATCTATAAGCAAGGCAAATGCAATACAAATGCCGACGCCTTATCAAGAATAGAAATTAATAATTTGGACCTTAGTTCTGTCGTAGTAAATGTGTCTGAAGCCGACAGAATTCAATCCCCATCTGACTCCTTAATACCTACCGCTTACAGCTCCTCTACAATCACCGTCCACTCCAGCGCAGAAAATCCTATCCTAGAAATTCCTACTAGACATTTTGACCCTAGAGACCCTACTGACATAAATTTAATCGAGTATAGAAATAGAGACCGACAGCCTGAACGTGAATATGCCCCAGATCAGCAAGTTTATATACGGAACCCTAAGACATGCAATCAGAAACTCGCTCCGCGCTATACGCAAGATGTAGTTTTAACTGACCTTCCCATACATATTTATACTAAAAGAAAGAAAGCGAGGTTCCGTAGGAAAACACGCCTTAAACGACGTACTAAGGACACTAACTTGTTACAGAATAATTCTGTTATACCCACTTACGCAACTGACTCGAGAACAGGACATGACAATCGACAGACAAGACGAGTCAGGAGTACTTCTGTTTAAATTAGGAAACGCTAAAATCATATCTCATTACCACTCTTTTCTTAGTAAAATAGACTTATCCCAAATACACTCACAAATTAAATTAGTGAAAATGCAACTTCATCAAGCACATATCGATCTAAGTAATCAGACAATTTCTTTATATGAACCACATATAGAATATCTTACATCAAAATTGGATAGAGTTTTAAATCAGTTATATACATTTGAAGCCGACCGCAAAAAACGAGGTCTCATTGACGGACTTGGTTCAATAATTAAAAGCATTTCGGGTAATTTGGATTACACAGACGCAATTAAATATAATAATGCCATTGAAGTTTTAAGTAAAAACCAGCATAAGTTAGAGTTAGAAATTAATAATCATGTAAGCCTAAATAAGGAATTTACTTTAAGGAATTCAGAAATTTTAGAAAATCTTATATCTAATCAAAATAGAATAGCTGAAACTCTGGAATTAATAATGAATAGTGACAGTAATAGAGAAAATGAATATATTAAATACTCTCATTTTGCGCAACATCTAATTATTCTTAGTGACAATATAGATATGCTATCAGAAGAAATATATAGACTCGAAAATACTTTAGCTTTTATTAGAATAGCCAGTGCACCTCACTTTGCATTAAATATTAAGGAATTAAAATTAATGGTACATAAATTAAGAATATTATATTCTAAGGTTCAACTTATTAACGTAGATACTAGATATTTTTATGATTTTATTAGGTTAGCATATTTCTATGCAGATAATTATATAGTTATAGTATACAAGATTCCGATTGTCTTTCCTTTAACATATGACTTGTACAAGCTATCCCTCGTACCTAACAAATATAATCAAATTATCCTACCTATATCTCCCTACCTAGCAATCTCTGGAGACGATTCTAAGTACATGGAGGCTGAATGCCCGAAGGTAAAAGAATGGTACATCTGCCCAAAATCACACTATAAAGTAACAGAATACCCCGAATGCATCCATCACCTGATCACCAAGCAAGAACTTCACGCATCGTGCAAGATAACTACAGTCACCCTCACCCAAGGAGCAGTCGAACAACTTGACGACAGGCATTTTACTATGAATTTTCCGAACATCACGAAAGTTAGAATATCATGTGGACAAGAACAATACAGAAGCCTTCAGGGAAGCTACTTGACTACAATTCCAGTAAACTGCTACTTCAAGACGTCTACATTCACGATCTTCAACTCCGATGATCACATAAAAGGTCACCCCCTGAAAATAATAGAACTACCGAAGTATCAAGAACGTAATGGAAGCACATATCACACCCATGCAACCTTAAACTCAATCGATCTCCAAAATCTTCATTCTATTAATGAGAAAATTATATTCCAAAACCCCATACAACTAGACAAAAATTTACAACTTAGTTTGTACCATACAACCATTCCATTTTATATAATAACGATTGCAGTTATACTATGTGCATCATATATCCTATACAAATATATGCACCGAAGAAGCCTCCGCAGAAGTCGTCACGACGTAGAAGAAAACTCCCATATACCTCTAGAAGAAAGAAGACCGCACCTTGCTGAAATAGCAATAGATCACAGCGATATTTCGGCAACTTTATCAAAACTTTCGAAATAGTCGCCGAACTGTGGGGGGAGGTGTTATGCACCCTCTATGAAAACCGGACTTAGCACAGATTTGCCGAACACCAGTATCACATCATCATCATCAGTCAGCTGCAGTCAATCACATCATCATCATCAGCCAGCCGCAGTCAAACATCAGCTCTTGGACTATAATAAACTTGAAGCATACATAAAGTGTTGCCGTCTCCCAGACTATACAGATAAGACCACTCAAGAAGTTTCTTACTAAAATTGCGAAAGAACACGGAATACCGAAAACGCTGTCGCCGCATCATCGTGGTGGTCCCAACTCCGTGGGACCTGATTTTGGTAGTTAGTTAGCTCACTTTAGATCTTACATCGATCGGGGTCGGTACTTGTAGTTTAGGATATAGTCTTTTTATACAGAATAGCTCTGTTAGAAAAAGTGTTTAAGTTATAAAAATTATTGTAATCTTATTTCAATAAATGTATTAAATTAAATCGGTTTTTTTTTGGCACTCCCGTTCGAGAACACTATAATTAGCGTTTATTAAGGTTTAAAAAAAACACAAATAGTATAAATAATTTTATTATTAAACAAAACAAAATATTAAAAACAAAAATTTAAGCATCACAGTTAGCGGGTAGTAACAAATTAAAAATTATCAATAATATTAAGTGCAGCAAAGTAAAAGTGTCTATATTTATAACTACACACCCATCCACGTATACTTGTGCCAAATTAACTGAAAACAAAAAAAAACATGTCATTTAAAACTACATTTCGATATCAAACTTTCTGCTTATAAACTTGTCAAATTCGAAGTAGATAGTTGGTTTAAAAGTTTTAACATAAGCAGAAGATTATATCGAATAATTATATGTTTTGTAATTAATATTTTCTAAATGACTTTAAACATATGATTCTAATAACATATACATGATAATATAGTATACATAATTAATAATTATAAATAAACTACACTGATCATAGAACTAAGAAATTTTTAAATTTAATCCTTAAATGATTTGACATGGCAATACTAAATGACACAACCTACTAAGCTGCTCAAATAAACTTTCGGACTATTAAGCGTTAAAAATACAGGAATCGTCCACAAATCATCAATCAAAATAACAGCTCTTCATGACTTTTTTGACATTTCACCGTAGCCTTAACGCAGATAGACAAAATATCCATGCCCTTTACTCATGCAGTTTGCTCTACGTATGTGATTTGATATTGAGTATAAAGAGTGTGTGCATCCCAATATCATCCTTAAATTGTCAAAGGTTCCAAATTCGTATTTGTTACACACCGCACCGCTTTGTAAACATTTGAAAATATATTGCGTGATAACGTCGGCTTAATTATCGAAATGCATAACCCCATTGGAATGAACTTTACAAAAGCAAATAAAAAGTGCTTATTTTTTATCCAAATTCGTGTTATTTTAAATAGTTTCCAAAACTAAAAATAATATTGTATTAATTTAAATTCCTTGATCATTTTTACAATTAGATTCATAAAATAATTCACCTGCATTGTAAAAATGGACACTTTTTATTTGCTCCTCTAATGTTCATTGCAATGGAGTTACGCATTTTGATAAAATTAAGCCGACGGCGACGATAAGATTTCTAAAATTAAATACTTACCGGAATGGCGGTATCTCAGGTATCTTCATGGTAATCTTCTTGCGGTCTACACCGGGCGGAGACTGCGGCTTGGGCGTAGTGGGCGTACCGCGGCCCGCCCCCGCATCCGTGCCCGCTCCGCTTGTCGCCCCGCTGCCCGCCCCGCTCGCGATACCGCTACCGGGAACCACGTCGTCCCCGCTTGTACAGGAAGACTTGGGGAGGAATGAAAATACTAATAAATTCTTACCGTTTAAAATTTTTAACCAACGTTGACTTTTAGACTTTTTTTTCTGTAAATTAAAGCCAACAAGTTCATATCCATACACGGCATTGGACAATAATTATTACCGTGTCTATATGTCACATTTTCACGCTCTAACTATTTGAATAATTTGGATAAAATTTTGTACGAGTGATGCTTTGGGTCCTCGGAAAAAACAAAATATAGATTTCAATCAATTTCGAAACAAGAAAACAGTTTATAGATGATGAATGATGAAGAAAACAGTTTATGGAAATGTTTAAAGGATAGCCGTGGTCGTATGTATGCCCCTTTAATTTTATTATTATCTAAAATGAATTTATTTTGCTTGAGGTTTTGCTAAAGTAGGTGGCATACGACCACGGCTATCCTTTAAACATTTCCATAATATCACTATAAACTGTTTTCTTGTTTCGTACTTTTTAGAGCGTGTTTTAGTAGTCGGGTTTTGGTTTTTTAAACTTTATTTTTATTTTAATTATTTTGGGGCTAAGATTCACTCGATACTCAAAAGGTATAATTATTATGTTTAGTTTAGGGTATAATAATTTCACTTTCAATTGTTGATAACTTTGTTCATAAAACAGGAGAACTAAAACTCAACACTAGCGACGAGACTAGATTTTCAGGAGGGGGGGGGGGGGGGGGGGGGGGGGGTTCGGACCAAGGGTGAAGGTATCACATGGTTATTAAATGATACTCAAAAAGTATATGTTTAGGGTACAATAATTTCACTTTCAATTTATAACTTTGTTCCTAAAACAGGAGAATTAAAACTCAACATTAACGACGCAACTTCGGGTTAGGGGGGGCGCAGTCCCCCCAAGATTCGACCGTGGGTGAAGGTACCACGTGGTTATAAATTATGTTTAGGGTACAATAATTTCACTTTCAATTCGATAACTTTGTTCATTAAACAGGAGAATTGAAACTCAACACTAACGACGCGACTACATTTTCTGGAGGTGGGGTTTTGGGGGGGTTTGGGTTACAATATGTTTTATGTGTAAATTGCATTGAAGCGAGTTTTATGAATTCTTGCAATTATAAGGTGATTGCTCGCAAACCCGTGTGAAATAGCTAATAATGTTTACATATTTGGTATGTGCTAATAAAGCTCTTTCAAATGATACCAAACACGGCATATTTATCTTAACTTTATTTTTTTACTCTGTATGTTTTGTCCGCTTAGAGGGATAATGTGGCGCTATTATGGAAATTTTGTGAAACCCCATATAGCCTATAACCAGCGGACAATTAAGACGCTTATAATGATATGTTATTTGTCGAATTCTGATAAGTAGTTTAAGAGTTACGAGGGAACCGATGAATACATACATACATACATACATATCCTGTCAAAATCATAACCCTCCTTTTGCTTTGTCGTAGTCGGGTAAAAATATGTTATTATTAGAAAGTTTATCTATCTCTATAGTACGATATGTTTATATTTTACAGGACAAGATAGTATTCGTTTGTGATTTTTATTTACCAGTAGCGGCGCATGCGCATTCTTGATTGCCTCTCGTCGCTGGAACTCTACCTTGGCCATTTCAGTGGCCAGCCACGCGGGGATCTCGGGGATCGCCAGACGTAGCGCCAACACTATCACCAGTACTACGTGCTGTGGACGAGGTAAAGTATACTTTAATCATAAATATGATATTGCTGGACACAAATATTTCGTGCAATACAGTATTTGCAATTTTTCAATGAAATAGACAACAAAAATTGATAGTCCACAAACTACAGAAACGTTTTCAAAGCTAAAAACTAAATCATCATGAAAACTTCTTACTTTACGTTGATTGATGTTTGCACGAAACGTTTGCTTATGTGGCAAAATCAGAACTAGCATGGCTTCTTTTAGTGTGTCACCTGAGAGAGGTGCACAACACCAATCTTTCTGTCGATTCACAGCTTCAATATAATTATTTTCACATTACCTCTAGCGCGACGATAATAAGCACGGTCTGCGCGGGTGTGGCGTCCGGCAGGAGGCGGTGCACGGGTCCAGAGAGACCAATCAGCGCGCAGTTCACCAGTACCGCCACAGCCACCATCGCCTCCATCGCGTGCTGCCGACAGATACATGACGTCACATGTGCACGCACGCGTGAACGTATATGCACGTACACGCGTACGCAAGCGTAACGCGTAAAGCGTAACGGCAAGATCAATCCAATTCAAAACACTATATTGCATTAAATCGTTATAAAATACCTAAAGTAGGTAAAAAGCGAATGCATAGACATGAGCACTTATAAGCGATATTAATCAACGTCAAGCGCTGACTTTTTCGATAGAATATCAAGGACAAGTGACCATTAAAAATATTCAGATAATATTGAATTCAAAAGCACATAAGTTTACCTGCCAGCTACCAACGCTGGCTACGCGCTGGCCGAACGGCCGCTGCGCCACGTGGCACAGCTTGAACGCGTCCGCGCGCACTTCGGCCGCGTTGTTGAGCAGCGCGCACAGTGCCGCCAGCGGGAACGCCGCCGAGAACAGCAGCACGTGACCCAGCTGAGTCAGCATTTCCAGGTATTCCGCGAACGTGCCGTCGTACTGTGAAACATAAAAGGCTGTAACCGGCTGACAGATCTACTGTTTCATACGTTAAACTTAATTTGTTGTTTCATCTTGCTCTATTGCATTTTCGGGGTGGTTTTAACAGGTTCATATCTGTACTTACTGTAAGTGACAGAAATAAATATAGAATTTCGATGCGAGTGGCAGCGTAGACACAAATTATTCTTCACAAATCACAACTATAGTGGCGCTCGAAATTACATAAAACATACTAACAGCTTATAACAAACTTCAAGAAGTGAATGGAAATATTTTTGCAACGTTCAAACTGCGGCTCGCCGGGACTTTATCAGTGGCCCGCGTGAAGCTGAACCATTTTGAAATTCACGCACACCGGCAAAAGTGTTTGTAGCTTATATAAAAAAAAATTGTTACCACTGGTGTAAACTAGAATTAAAAGACTAAAATATAATTGTTGACATTTAAACTTTTGAAATTGTTTTTAAAACTTCAAATGATATTGCAGCCTATTCGTCTATATCTATATCACTTAAAGTTCACAATAGGACCAGCTTTACCTTGAACAGCTGGGACTCAAGCTCAGCCTGGTGTATAACCTTCTGTCCCACAGCGGGCTCCGAGTCCCGCCTCTCATCCTTGTCGAGCTCCGGCGCGTCCCCGGACGACGACGTCCTCTTATCGAACAACTCCGTCAGTTGTGTGGATGTTGGAACTATTGGAAAAAATCTTTGTATGAGTGTTTCGAATTTGAGTGTCACAAGACTTGCCGGAGCGTATTTCATTGTATGTATGTTTAGATTTTGTATACTCTATAGCTATGTCCACACTATGCGCTTTCGTCTTCAATTTTCATCATCTTCTTTCATTCAACTTTCGTTTTGGTGCATTCAATAATTGAATACGTCAACGAACGCAACGCCAACATTCGTCATTTTTGTTTTTTAGATAGGGTCAGAGGCCATGCGTCGCGGGCATGCTTTACGTTCGCTGTTAATAGCGCTATAACGCATGCCCTTGACGAACAGAAAAAGGCACAGTGTGGACAAAGCTTATCATATTTACAAACATCACTAATCACACGGGAGTAAGTGAGAAAGCGCAAAAAAACAAGATTATATTATAGGGCTTTTAGCTTCAAGCTTATCCATACTAATATCCATACTTCCATACTTTCATACTAATATTATAAATGCGAAAGTGTGTCTGTCTGTCTGTCAGTTACCTCTTCACGCTCAAACCGCTGAACCGATTTTGGGGGTTATTCCACTTTTCCCAGTTGATAATCCCCGTTAACGACAATTTTTGCTTATAATGGGGATTTATGAACTAAAAAAGTTCACTAATCCCCATTACTTTAAAAATAAAATACTAATGTAAGAATCAGGTACCTTTTATTTATTATTGGATAAGAACTCACTTATGGGTTATTTTTATAATCAAATTGAAACTATGATTTTATTATGTTAGAAATGCTAATTTTAATTTTTCCTTTTTAATTAATAATTGTAACAATCTGTGATTTTATTATGTTAGGAATGCTATATTTTAATGTTTTCTTTTTAATTAATAATTGTAACAATCTGTGATTTTATTATGTTAGGAATGCTATATTTTAATGTTTTCTTTTTAATTAATAATTGTAACAAACTGTGATTTTATTATGTTAGGAATGCCTTATTTCAATGTTTTCTTTTTAATTAATAATTGTAACAAACTGTGATTTTGTTAGTGTATTAATAATTTAATTTTTAAGTATTGTAATCAGGCTTAAATTTAATTTAATTTGATAATAAAAATAACCAATAAGTGAGTTCTTATCCAATAATAAATAAAAGGTACCTGATTCTTGCATTAGTATTTTATTTTTAAAGTAATGGAGATTAGTGAACTTTTTTAGTTCATAAATCCCCATTACAAGCAAAAATTGTCGTTAACGGGGATTATCAACAGGGAAAAGTGGAATTACCCCGATTTTGCTGAAATTTGGCATGGAGGTACTTTGAGTCCCGGGAAAGGACTTAGGATACTTTTTGTTCCGGAAAAATGTACGGTTCCCGCGCGATGCTAATACATCAAATTTTTCTTACTTTTACTTGGACTGATGGCTCCGAATACGTCAACACAGATCTTCGCCAGTCGCAGGTTTTCAATGAGGTAGGGCAGGGCTGACTCCTTCAGGTTGCCGATTATCTGTCTCGTGATCAACAGAACGGCCAGTTGCTAGAAATCGAGAAAAAGATATAATATCTATGGACGCTTCACACCACTTCAGTCTGACCCCGTGCTAAATACCTGAAGGACTTGTGTTACAGGTACCACGGAAATATATTTAATACTTTTATACTATACATATATTGAAGACTTTTATTATATTATACACATTTAATACACATCCAGACCCGGGAACATTGAAAACTTTTTGTTCCGTCGGCGGGATTCGAACCCGCGATCCCCGGCTTGAGCCACACACTCAACCAATTGAGCCACAGAGGTCGTCAAAAATATGACTATTGTATAAGAAGGAAAGAGATAGATGACGCCTTTCAATACTTGCAATATTTTTTTGTCAAAGCTACAGAAGCTTCGTTAAATGCTTGTTTTACTATTGATGGGTTCGCATTTGAAAAAAGGTGGGGCAAGAGGGGACCTAAAATTCAGAGTATATTTTATACTTAGTATCTTGTCAAAAAGGGCAGACCTCTAAAAAGATGGGAAGATGAAATAGTACAAATGTACAAAATGTGGACAAGAGTGACATGTCAGAGAAGTGAGTGGATGCTGTTGGGCGAGGATTTTGCCAAGAGGCACACAGAAACAGAGACCGCGCTACCGAATAATAATTAATTAGAATATTTTACAATGTATGTAAAATAAAATATGTACTCTTCAGAATAAAGGCTAATAATAAATCTTGTCAAAAAAAAGGAAATTTTTAAGCTCTGGATATTATAGTGTGCGCGGAACTAGTTGGCCGCGCCTTAGGTATGTGAGCGGTGGGACGGAGAGGCGGGGGCGCTTGATTTTGACAGTTCCGGCTAGTTTAGACAAAACGCACAAGAGATTGCAATAGCAAGATGAGTCCGCCGATAAAAAGATAATCTAAGGAAATAATATTCAAAGTGCATACGTTTTTTTTAAACGGAAAGCCGATGTCAATAGTTTAGAATATAAAACTGATCAATTGTCTTTAATTTATTATTTTCAATGCTTGAATAATTATTATTCACGATATCTCGAGATTGGTGATCACTGTCTAATCTCATGTGCGTTGCGAGCAGCAAGCAACCCGCCTACCCCTGTTCCTACCTAAGGCGCGGCCAACTAGTTCCGCGCGGACTATAGATATTCAATCTTGCCCTATCATCCCATAATAATTTTACTTACCTCTTTTAATTTATCCATATCCTGCAGATAGAACGCTATGTAGAACAAACTCATGAAAGAGTTTACGAACTGAAACTGAAAACCAAAATAATAATTATATTGTGGGTAAAAAAATGTACTAGATCAGAAAGGTTATTCTGTGTTTGATGTAATATAAATTAAATAGTTTATATTACTTTTCTGGTCAGAAAAAAAAATTTGTAAAGTACCTAGACCCAAACAATAATCTGTAGCCATATTGTTTTACCAAACACGTGAGTTTCATTTTATCCAAATACAGAATTTGACTATGTCTGTTATTATTTGGCCCTAAGTTATTTTTTGTTGAGTGTACATGGAGCAACAAAAACTGTAATGTTGAAGTATGTAAGACTATTGAGTTAAAAATTACAGTGACAAATGAAAGTAATGTTTAATGCACCCAGAGGTAAATTCATTATTAGCGTATTTAAAAGTGATGTCCGTCTATGAAGTGACAATGAAGACAATAAATAATAATTTTTGACATAATATTCTGTTAATTTTATGTCCAACAATAACTTCCTCTAGGAAGTTAATAATTTAGCTATTTTTAAAATTATTCCATACGACTTTTATTACAATTATTGTTGTAAGGTGAGAAAAGAACGGAAACAAAGCATTGATATTAACACAACACTTATTAAATACGGTGTAGAGATCGACTACGATAACATGGCGCGCCCCTCCAAAATTCAAAAAGTTTGAAATGCGTTGTCAACACGTTTGAAGTGCGTTGTCTTGCGCGGTAGGCTAGTTATGATTAGTTGACCAACAAATCTTGGTAAAAAGTGACATTAACTGAAATATTACGTGTACTGTGATTGGTTGAATACTTACTACATACAAACTCTTTCATAAGGATATGACTACACACATTGAAACAGTCATTTGGAGGGGCGCGCCATGTTATCGTAGTTGATTTCTATATAATTTTGACATGCAGAGACGTCATGCAAGCAGCGTAGAGCGGGAGTATGTGGCAAGTTTCACCTAACGTTCCAAACATAATACTGTCTTGTTGACAATAATTGCTATTATGCTCCGAACCTAAGGTACCATCTTACCACGCTGTTCCCTATCATTATTAGTTCTTTGTTCGATGCTCAGCTGTGGTGCTTATTAAAATCTTATTATTGTGCTATTAAGATTGCCCAGTTAAGCTAATAGCCAAGCGATATAGCATGTAATACAAACCAATGCTATTTTCACAATCAGATGATTTTCATACTTTGTCTCGAGTCGGTAGTTTTCTACTTTGCGGACATGGATTGACGATTTTACCATTTAAAGTAGATCCATTCCCATTTGGTAAGCGGTAAAGAGAAAAATAATAGCACTATAGTATTTGGTCTACTTATCAACTAAAATTACCCTCTTTATTCAACTGTTTGTATACAAGTAGTTAGGGATTCGCCGGTTCTGGCTCACTGCCTCAATGTAGAAAAAAATGGGTTATTCGACGAACTTTCGCCTAAAAAAAAAAAAATGCCCCATCGATATATGCGATCCGTTTCTGCGTATTTGTACTAGTTCCAAAGTTAGCTTTTGTGTTTAACCCTCATTAGGTGTCTACTATCTCCACGCTCCATTGTTCCTTAATATTTACAATGGCTACTTATTGCATTGTTATGCTCGCCTCGGTGTCCTATTGTTCTGACTATCGGCTTATCGCTTACGTCACCTCACTTTCTTATAGGAGATTTATACTCGCATCTCGTGGATCGGCTCGCGGCTCGCGTCGAAGCGCGAGTGTAAACACAAAGCTCGCGTCCCCCTCGAGCTCCTTTGAATACCGCTCCCGATGGGAGCCCTGCAAGCCGCGAACCACGCCGCGAGACGAGTCGCAAGCTCGAGCTTACACACGGCTCGTGGGGAGTCTCGCGGCGGCTCAATCATGTACTTATTACAAGATTTTAAATAAATAAAACTTGGTAAATTTTTCATTAAGTACGTATATTTTATTTCATTAATACATGTATTGCGCGCGCGAGTATAAATCATGTACTTATTACAAGATTTTAAATAAATATAAATGATAATTAACTAACTAATAAATTATTGCAAATTAAAATTCATAATTAATTATGTAGGTCACCCGATCATTCGATGGACTTCTTAAACACACGACGACGCGGTGCGCAAACTGAGTCTTTTAGATTTTAAATAAATATAAATGATAATTAACTAATGAATTATTGCTAATTAAAAGTACCTACCTAATAATTTTGTAGGTCACCCGATCATTCGATGGACTTCGTAAACACACGACGACGCGGTGCGCAAACTGAGTCTTTTAGATTTTAAATAAATATGAATGATAATTAACTAATGAATTATTGCAAATTAAAAGTACCTACATGACAATTAATTATGTAGGTCACCCGATCATTCGATGGACTTCGTAAACACACGACGACGCGGTGCGCAAACTGAGTCTTTTAGATTTTAAATAAATATGAATGATAATTAACTAATGACTTATTGCAAATTAAAAGTACCAACCTAATAATTAATTATGTAGGTCACCCGATCATTCGATGGACTTCTTAAACACACGACGACGCGGTGCGCAAACTGAGTCTTTTAGATTTTAAATAAATATGAAAAAATCCATAATTTTTGTTTCTATTTTGAGTCGATTGATGAAATACCATGCTTAAGATGGAAAATGCTAAAAAATGTTATCAATTCAACTAAGTCTTATTGAAAAGTTGAAACAACCTAGTAGTGTGGAAAATCCTTTATCTCGGGGTAAAAATACGCCCCCCTTTTATATATATATATATATATATTTAATTTACTTGTCTCTTTTTGCATTAATTTTCGAAGAATATCTTTATATTTGTATAAATTTTTTTGTCCTTTTCTTTGAGTACTATAAATTGTATAACGTTATGAAAAGTTGAAAACACTCACATATGCAATTTATTTCTCCGTCATCACAAAATTTCAAAAGACCTTTAATATATTTTGGTTTCTACAAATTGATTTTATGTGACTTACAAAGTTTGATATATTTAGAGATTGTGATAAACATGTTGTATTTATTTTTGAGTGAAAATTCTATGTTCGATTGATTTGAATTTCAACATTAAGCATAATTGAATATTTTTATAAAAATAAAAAACACATTTTATAATTTTCTAAGAGGTTTTTGAAAATAATGAAACAAACTTTAATAAATTTGGAATATTTTTAATTTAAAAAAAACTTTTTATAATTTTCTAAAAAGTTTATAAGGATAATGAAATAAGGTTTAATAAATTTGAAATATATTAAATAAATAAAAAAACACGTTTTATAATTTTCTAAAAGGTTTTTGAAAATAATGAAACAAGCTTTAATAAATTTGAAATATTTTAAATAAAAAAAAAAACTTTTTATATTTTTTTATGAAAATAATGAAACAAGCTTTAATAAATTTGAAATATATTACTCAAATTTTAATTTGAACCTCATATAAGAAACATAATTTAAAACTTTATGTTTTTAAGAAAATCTTGATTAAATATTATTATATTTTACAATGTTGTAATACAATGAATCTTTAGAAATTTAACATTCAGTACAATATCATTATTGACGACACGACAACTCAGCAGGGCCTATGTCGTCAATTTGGAGTAGAGCTGAGTGGACTGTAACTTTTTGAGGATGTAGTCCCGAGGAAGTAGGGTACGAGGAGAAGAGAAACACCAGGTGAATTTTGATACTGCAGCCGCGGTCGAGAATCGGTCCACCAGGGATTCGACTTGCTTCTGTGGTGTTCGAGTTGCGAGTGTTTTTGCACTGAGAAAGCGCGTGGTTTTATGTAAATTTTGTACTGTTAGAACTTGTGAGGTTCTATCAGTTGTTGTCGGGTATATGCAGTTCGTTTATTGAAAAATTACAGATGTTCTTATAAGCTAGTACAATAGTAAATAGGCATTCTTATAAGACTAATTAATAACAAAAACGTAAATAAATGTGTAAAACGAAAGAGACAACAACAATATTAGAGTGAGACACACTATACTTATGCTAGAAAGGGACAACAATATCAATTGTGTGAAACACACTACATTTCTGTGCGAAAGGGACAGCAATTATACAAAAATGAGACAACAATATAACTTATTCTAATAGGAAATTATTCAAATGTAAAAATGTATAATAAAAGGGAATAAAACCTAAGCTATTATTTACAGTCTCCCCCTCGTGCGCAAGCACCGAAACGTTTTATTCCCGGCTGAGGAGGATCAGACGAGAGGCTGGTCGACGAATCAGTCCGGCGGCTGTTCGGACTTCCGCTACTCTAACTCGTCCGTCTGGGCCTGGGAAAGTTTTCACTATTTTTCCTCTGGGCCATACTCCTCGGGGCATCGTTCCGTCGCATATTAATACGATGTCTCCGGGGTTCAGGTTGCTGTGCTGCTGGTTGCCGAGCCGAGGCATCAATTGGGGTTTGTACTCATGTACCCATCGAGCCCAGAACGCTTCGGCCAACTTCTGTGCAGCTTTCCACGAGCGACTGTCTGCTGTATAGTCTTTGTACGAGCCGAAAGGTATCATCCCGCTTGACCTCCCAATCAGAAAGTGGTTTGGGGTCAGCGATTCATCGTTTAGGTCGGGATTTACTGGGGTTAACGGTCTCGTATTTATGACGTGCTTGGTTTTCAGCAGTGTATGCAGCACCTCATCGGGGGGCTTCTTGTCTCTAGGAGGGATTCTTACCTCTCGTAAAGGCCTCGTATTCTGCCTCTGGTTATAACGTTCACAACGCTTGTCGGGAGGTGACCTTGGTGGGCGCGTGAACGCAGCAACTAACATGCTTGGAGTTCTGGGGAGCGTCTTTCTCCTGATCGTCGATCGTCTTTCAGGAGTGAATGTTTTCCGCGAGTTCTCATCGTCTCGAGCAGCTGCTGCTGTCTTCCCTTGGTATGAAGCGGGTTCTGTTTTCACTTTCTCTATGAGCTTCATGGCTTTGAATTCCTCAGCTGAGGACCGATCGGAGGCAGCAACGCGCACTAAATAATTGTGATTAGAAAACCGTTTTTCCCGTACGCGATTTCTGGCTTCGGAGCCATGGACGCGGGTATGACGCCTTGCAATTTTTGTTTCAATCCCTGAGGGGGGCATATTAGCGACTCGTTTTTTGCGTGATCTCATCGCGTGAACGTCTATTACGAGATCTGGTTCCGGGAACCATTTATTTTTACGTTTAACGGCGTTGTCGATAGCTCTGGGTACGTCTGACGCCCGGTTGCATAACTTTATTGATGCACCTAAATTAAACTTGTGCGCGGCGTCGAATGTTAGCTTGTTCTTAACTATGTCGTCGAACGACTTCCGACAATTGTTCGTGTTGTTATCCGAGTCGTAAAGACGGCCGAGAGCCTGTTTATTATCATCCGACTTCAATAAGTCGGACTTATGCCGATCGCAACCGTACATCTTTTCGCGAGCTTTTTCTGAAGAAGCTAGCGTGCGCTCGTCCGGGTCCGATTTGGGTTCACGCGGCTCTAATCTATAATAATTTCTAATGTGGTTAACAACCGGAATGTTGTTACGCGAGCGTGCGTCGTGACCGTGCAGGACCCACCCTAGCTTAGTTAGCGACGCCACTGGCTGGCCCTTATTTCCGACGCGTAATTGTCGAGACGTAATTAAATGCCAGTTATCTTGGCCGATAAGAATTGTCGGTTTAGCCTGCTCGTAACAAAGTTCGTCCTCTAACTCCGCTAGGTGGCTGCACTGGCGAACGAGGTCTTTACTCACGGATTGTGGCGTTAGATTTAAATTACCGATTGTGCTAGCGCTCATTTTTTCTATGTTTCGGCTACACGCGCCGCGGATTGACAATGATATGTTGCACGATTCGGGGTCGTCAATATGATTACCCCCTACCCCTTCCAACTTAAGTAGCTGGCTACGACCCCTGGGTGCTACACTGTCCGCTACCGTACGCTCAACGAGGGTCAATGTAGAGCCCTCGTCCAGCAAGGCGTATGTAGCGGTGGTGCCCACTGGGCCACTTATCTCAACCGGCACTACTTTGAGGTAGGTGTTAGACGCGCGAACGTGATTGATTGTACTTATGTTGCCGTTTGCGGGCGGTGTTGTACTGCCGCTGCCGTGCAATAACTTATTGTGAGACGCTTCGCAACCATTTACGCCACACGGAATGTATTTACATTTAAACGGTCGCCCGTGCGAGCTATTTAGGCATCTAAAACAAAGCTTATTGTTCTTAGCTGCGTCCCATCTTTCCGGAACGCTAAGTTTATTAAAGTCTGCACAATTAATCGTCGTGTGGGAGCCTGAACACACGGGACAACTATTATTTCGATTTGATGAGTTTGACGGCGCTTCCGTCGCGGAGCGTGGCGCCTCTGTCGCGGGGCGCGGCGTGCGTTGTTTCGGCTTGTATTCTTTTTTCGCCGGAGGAGGTCTATTTGCGGCTGTTACGATTTTACGCGGCTCGTACGCTAACTCACAATCCGACCTATCGCACGAACTGTCGCTATCATAGCGCGTCGATCTAGGAGCTCGCGTGCGAGCCGTGTTTACCGCGCGCGGCTTTACTCTGCCTCGTTTCTCCTCTCGTGCCGTTTCGTACGCGAACATCGCACCGCACTGATCCGCCATTATATTGAGGAATCTAGCCATTAATTCGAGTTCCGGCGCTCCGGAGCGCTCCGACTTGAATTCGTACCATTTATATTTTAAAATAATGTTCAATTTGTCGACTATTCGACTTACTAACTCGGGAGAATACAAATATTGTGGCTGGTTAAGTGACTTTATGGCCGCTACCGTGTTCGAAACTTTACTCGCGAAACTACTCACGTTGCGCCCGTCTTCCGGCATATGGGGCAAACGTTTAATGTTTTCGATTTCCGAGAGAATAAGCAACTCAGGCCTGCCGTATCGCCGTTCTAACGTGTCTATTATTTCGTACGGATCCGATACCGTGAATAGCAAGGTCCTAACGGTTTCGCGGGCCGCGCCTCTTAACGCCTTTCTCAGCCGAGCTACATTTTGTATGTCTGAAAACATTTCCGCAGTGTCATTAAATACGGATTTAAATGCCATCCATTCCGTAATGGTTCCGTCGAAATGGGGCAACTCATGGATGAATTTAGGCGTTGCTTCCGACCTATTCGAATTGACCGCTTGCACTATCGCGTTGGCTAACAACGTCATGTCGCTAAGCGACGTGTTACCGGCGCGTGGCTCATTTCTTTCGGTCGGACGCGTTTCTCGTCCCGGGTTTTGAGCGCTTATCGACGGCCTAGCATATTGCTCCGAAATCCAGCCTTCCACTCGGGTATTCGATCTGGGTGGCTGTTCCGCGTCGGTGGACTCTCCTAGCTCTATTCTAGCTATTTCCAGCCGACTCATGGCAGCTGCGGACGCCGCCCTAGCCCGTGCTAGCTCGGAGTTATGATACTCTAGTTCGGCCTGCAACATCGATATCTTACTGCTCGCTCTGTCCCCGGGGACGTTAACTACTGTGCCCGGCGCACTTCCTACGTTTTCGACTGCGTTGTCGATTTGCGCGGGTGCTACGTCCTGAGTATTGGCCCTATTGCTGGTACGCGTGCTGCTTTCCGTCGTGTCTTCAACGCCGGTGCCTCTGCTCCATGTGTTGGTCTCCTGGGACGTGGTCTGCCCTGAAGATGGCGTCTCCTCCCGGGAGGGCGTGGTCTTGCCCGAGCGCAACACACGCGCGTTCTCCATTGCGCACGAGGGGCCCTAACTTAAAACTAATTTTACTTAAAATTAACACTTCACTTTTCACTTATTGTTTTTACGCGTATCGCGACCTACAATGCCTACTACTAACAGCCCGGTCAGCTTGCTACCGCGGTGACGTCGAACCGGGAATAGGAATGCAGGGGGATAGGAAGGTAGGAACCTCCCGGTAGAGGGCGCGGGCGCTCACGGGTGCATCAGAGTGCGGGAGGAATGTCCGCACCCGTCGTTGCGTGCCAACCTGTGGCCCCAGAGCGGTACCGTGCCTTGCCGGCGGGGTCTGACTGGTCACCTGGGTAGGTGCGTGAAAGCGTCAGGTCAATTCACCGTGCTTCCGTGTGTTCTGCAGGGGCCGTTTAACACCGCTAGGTGGCCACACACGACACTGATGATTGCTTCCAAGTAATTGGTGGAGGTAAGCAAAGCCAACCACCAACACTCGCGCGTACTTGTTTCTATTTTCTTTCTTGACCGATGGAGACGCTGGCCGTGGCTGCAGGGGCTTCGTCTCTTCACCTGGGTTTCTCTCTTGAAGGCTTCTCTCTTGACCCTGGACAGGCTGCAATCTTCAGGCGAGCTTCCTCGGAGCTGGCGCAGTGATCCGGCTTCTGAAGGACCAATTATTGACGACACGACAACTCAGCAGGGCCTATGTCGTCAATTTGGAGTAGAGCTGAGTGGACTGTAACTTTTTGAGGATGTAGTCCCGAGGAAGTAGGGTACGAGGAGAAGAGAAACACCAGGTGAATTTTGATACTGCAGCCGCGGTCGAGAATCGGTCCACCAGGGATTCGACTTGCTTCTGTGGTGTTCGAGTTGCGAGTGTTTTTGCACTGAGAAAGCGCGTGGTTTTATGTAAATTTTGTACTGTTAGAACTTGTGAGGTTCTATCAGTTGTTGTCGGGTATATGCAGTTCGTTTATTGAAAAATTACAGATGTTCTTATAAGCTAGTACAATAGTAAATAGGCATTCTTATAAGACTAATTAATAACAAAAACGTAAATAAATGTGTAAAACGAAAGAGACAACAACAATATTAGAGTGAGACACACTATACTTATGCTAGAAAGGGACAACAATATCAATTGTGTGAAACACACTACATTTCTGTGCGAAAGGGACAGCAATTATACAAAAATGAGACAACAATATAACTTATTCTAATAGGAAATTATTCAAATGTAAAAATGTATAATAAAAGGGAATAAAACCTAAGCTATTATTTACAATCATACATATAAAAGTATAATATTAAAGTATGGCTACTCGAAACAAAGTATCACAATCTAGTTTACAAAAGAAAAAAAATCATTAGTATAAAATTATGTCATAACAAAGTACGTTTTACAGTAATTAATAACAAGAATGTTGTGTATTGAAACGCCGGCTCGTTGACAACTTATTTAATATACTTTTTAATACAATAAGAACTTCTTATTACGACATCTTCCCATACATAAAAGGAACAAAAATGATTATTCTAAACTAAATAAGTATATGTAATATGTATACTCGTATATAAATAAAAATTAAATTAAATTAAATTAAACAAATTGTTAATCTATCTCTGCTTACAACCTCGCGTCAATAATCAAATTCAACCGTTGATTCTAAATCAGATGGTTCGTAGATTGAACCATGGTCCCTATTCTCCTCTTCGGATTCTATCTCCTCCTCACACGAGTTGTCAAAAAACTAATTACAATACTCATACAAACAACATAATAATTTTCCCAAAATATAAACTAAATAAATTATAAAATAAACCACTGATAAACTTCTAAGGATTACGCGGCTTCGCGTATGAGATGGCGAATACCCTGATGCCATTGTTGTTCATCAATCAGATCACATCACCTTTATCGTGTTATTAATTATATTTACTTTCCACCGCCACATATTATTATCATACAATCAACCGCCAAGTTTACGATATGAACTAGGTTATCTCGAACATGATTTTTTAATAACCTCCTTAACGGCTTTTACAGCTTTCTAGACTTTTCTATTACATTGAACATAGTATAGAGACAAAGGTTTATGCTCAAAACCCCACTCTTTTGAGAAAATTTTAAAGTTGTGACCTAAAAATTGTGAACTATTGTCACTTATTACACATTCTGGTGAACCGTACGCACAAAATTCTCCTTTATAGCATTTATAATCGTATAAGACGTACTATCTCCTATAGGACACACATTAACGAAACCTAAATAATAATCTACAAAAATCAAATAACTTTTCTTCCCGTACTTAAACATTTTTATACTAATTTTATCCCAACTCCTATGTGATTTATTATTGGTTTTTTACTGCATCTACTTAGATATTTTAATGGAAACTTTCTGGGCGTTTGTCGTTTGTTGTCTGACGATACCTCCTTGTCTACAAACATATTATTATTACGTCGTGGTAAACGCTCAACCCTATTTATTATATTATCTTTGTTAGAAATGCCTAAATCATGAATCCGCGACCAATCATCCGATACAGAACAAACTTGATTAATATTATGTACAGCCGATACAGTAAATGTCTTTGCTTCAGCCTCCCCATCCAAATTTTGTGGTAGCTGCAATTGCTCTTTTACTTCTACATCATGTACTTTCCGCACTTTACACATTCTAGCGTAATGGTCTATATTATTACATATATAACATTGTTTATCTAAGGCGGGGCACTCCTCAATGTTTTCGCACCCGCCTCCACATCGACGACACGTAGCCGTTTTCCCGAAGCTTCGTCGCGGCACACCGCGCCGCAGTCCTTCCGCTGTGGCTAGCTCCGCTGTCCACGTGCATTGACGCCGTCTACACGAGATGGCCCTAGCATACGGCTGCTCTCCTGTGACACTACTTCGACCTGACAGACATCGATAGCTCTGTCAAGTGTCAGGTCATCACACCGCAGCAGGCGATCGCGGAGCGTCGTGCTCTGAATACCGCACACGATACGATCCCGTAGTAGTTCGTCTTCCAGATCTCTGAACTCACAGTCTACAATCTCACCGACTTCCTGGCATCTTGTGAAGAAACGATATCTTGTTAACGTGATATTATTTTTAACTCCAAAATGTTCGTTGAATTTTTTCTCTAAAATCTTTATGTCATGTCTGTCGGACTCATTTTCAAATTTAAAAGTTTCGTATATATCGAACCCGTCCGGGCCGATGAGATTTAATAGCAGACTAGCCTGTACCTCGCTGTCTTCTTTATGCATCCCC
Source organism: Lysandra bellargus (assembly GCA_905333045.1). Classification (NCBI taxonomy): domain Eukaryota; kingdom Metazoa; phylum Arthropoda; class Insecta; order Lepidoptera; family Lycaenidae; genus Lysandra; species Lysandra bellargus. The sequence goes on along the minus strand of HG995327.1, from coordinate 8,940,654 downwards.
GATGCCTTGATGAAAACATGGAACTGAGTTTTCCATCTTTTCCAAGCATCAGCGCGGCTGACGAAGTTGCCCCCCAAACAGAGCTCTGGCGGCGGGCGAGCGTATTCCATGCTTTTATTATATTAGTAATACGTTTGGCAACACTTTCCACGTACTTACAATACAGAATTTATGCGTTTTATTTAGTTTTTAAAATATTTTTTTTTCCGCTGTCACCATGTTGTGTATTGAAACGCCGGCTCGTTGACAACTGATTTAATATACTTTTTAATACAATAAGAACTTATTACGACACAAATTAATCTTATTGACTAAGCTCAAAAATACAGTTTCACGTTACAATGACAAATCACATACGAACACAACATTTTTAGAAGGTTTTATTCCACTTAATTCTTCTCAATTTATAATGACCCCGAGCTAAAGTGAAGATCATTGGACAAAATAAATATTTTAGTATCATTGTATGATAAACATGATGTATTTATTTTTGAGTAAAAATTCTATGTTTGATTGATCATATGAGAACATTGAGAACATTGGCCATAGTGAATATTTTTATCAATAAAAAAACACGTTTTATAATTTTCTAAATTCGTTGTTTTTGTGACACATTTATTGACTCCTTGTCTTTGCAGTTAAATTATTGTCTGAATCAAACACATAAATTTTTTATCTCAACCTTACAATTTTTTTCATTATTTTTCGTTGTTTTCATCTTTGGAAAAACTTATTTTTTCTTATTTATTTAAGGATAACCATACCTATTATCAGAAGGATAATCAGATGTACTTATCAAAAAATTTATGAAGATCTTGCTTAATATCATTATATAAATTTTGTGTGTATATTTGATATATTAAACCAGCGGTTCTCAAACTTTTTTGGTGGCGGAACCCTTTTGGAAAGCAAAATACTTGACGGAACCCTACAATAAAATTACTTATAGTTTTTAAAAGTGTATTCTTTACATTCAGTACATTAATACAAAATATTAAAAAAGAAAAAATCTAACTAATGGGAGGTATGAAACTGTTTTTTTATTTTTCATTAATTGGTTGATGTCAGGTTTGATAGAATACAGTTGCAGTCACATATCAGGTTCGGCGTCCAGTCTATTGCGATATTTTGTTTTCGTGGCTGCATACGTTGAGAATCCTGTTTCGCACAAATATGTTGTTGGGAACGGGAGAAGAATATTCAGAGCCATTTTGCCAAGCATTGGATATTCATTACGAATTCTGCACCAAAAATCGTCGAGAGGCATCGTTTTGAACAGTGACTCCATACTTGTGTCTGATGACATTTCTAAAAGAGATTCATATATCTCGTTTGACACACTTTCGGGCTTTTGCAAGTTGGGTAAAAAAGGATTATGAATCCATGAATTCAGTTTTATTTTTGTATTCTGTTCTTCGGGAAAATACTTTTCAAAAGATGCGCGCATCGAAGTGAGATATTGGACCAATTCTTCAAACATATCATCTTGAAACATTTCTGAGTCGTTATCGCTAACAAACTCACTGAGTGACGTAAAGCTTTCTATTTCTCTCTTATCAACGCAAACAATCCAAAAATCTAATTTTCTTTTGAAGGCAGTTATTTTGTTATAGGCCTGGAACACTGTTGTCTGTTTACCTTGCAATAATAAATTCAATTCGTTTAGTTTTTGAAAGATATCCGCCATAAAAGACAATCGGAACAACCAAGTTTTATCATACAAACGGTCTTTCAAATTAAAAGAAGTATCAGCTGAAAGAAACATTTTTAACTCAGCTCTAAGTTCAAATAGCCTTGTTAAAGTTTTACCCCGAGACAGCCATCGCACTTCTGTATGGAGCAGCAGTGTTTTATGTTTGCTGCCATAATCTTCACACAATAATGAGAACAATCGGGATTGTAGTGGTCGTGATTTGATAAAATTAATTATTTTTACCGCTTCATCCATAACTAATTTTAGATTTGACGGCATTTGCTTCATCGCAAGTGCTTGTCTATGCAGAATACAATGGCTGGAACTACAATACTGCCCTGATACCAGAAAAGACCGCTACGTGAAAAATACGTTTTTTTTTTATTTTTTATGTGTAAACTAAGCAGATTGTCAGCTTTCTGGTTCTATTTGACTTATATTTTTAAGTTTATTAGTTTCTGAGATAAGTTACCGCTATGAGACCCCTATTAGAGATGGCCATAAGATAAAAAGCCGTTAAACTAAATTGCTAAGCTATAAACATGTTATCATATCTTAACTGATGTATATGTTAGTACAAATTGAAAACATGGTTGGTGAACTACTACACAAGAATGCCGTGAAATGGTTATGATAAATATAAAAACCGTTATTTAACAATAACGACTTTAATACGTAGCAAATTTTTGCCCAGAATCATTTCCATTATAAGCAATAAAACGGCTAAATTATCGTCATACACTAGAACCACGTTATGGTATGTAAACTGTCTTTTAGCGTAGTAGCATAATAATAAATCAAACTAAAAAACTACACAACAAAACTATGACCGTCATTTAACTTAGGATATTATTAAAATATTTGCATGATAGCATTTTATAAACGCGGTTTAATTAGAATACTAAACAAGAAGACCGCTATTTATGTTGATCGAGAGGAGTGAAGGGGGGAATACGAACGAAATTTTATTCGAATTCTAATCGAAGAATTCAAACTTCAACACCAAGAGTGTACATGAAAAATATCGTTCAAGTTAGTTTTGAACGAAAAAGCTACAACATGTTTTACAAATCGGATTTTGACAGCGATTATATTGAAGTTTGTATTTTAAAAGACACTTACCTTAAACCAAAAAATGGATCTGTTCCCGAAGTGCTGACGCCTAGAGAAAGTGCGAGAGGAATATCAGAAACAAGAAAACTGAATATTTTAACCAAGTTAGCCAAACTTATGCCTTCTCATAAACTTACATTCTGGAAAAGAATACCAACTACTAATATAAATAACGAAGAGACTGATTAATGATTAGTTTTTAATATAAGTGTCTACTTTTTGATCTCTCATAGAAGTAATGTTTTTGATCTCATTACAATTAAGTTTTTGATAAATATTTTATTTTGAATGTGTAATTTTAAGTTACTTTTTATGAGCCTGAACTTAGCAGACAGCAGACAAAAAAAATATTTGGATAGGGATATCTGCGAGCCCACGTAAGTTTTTAGAATTAACTAAAGTGATAATTTTGTGTTGTCAAATTATCTAAACATGATAATAAATATATTTTTTTACAACATACGAAAAAAAATTTAAACAAACAAAAATTTTTTGGTAAGCTCTCACGCAATTTCCTATTGTTGAAAATTTATAAAAATTTGTAAATATGCTCAATTTTAGGTTCTTTAAAGATGATATCGATTATTTTTTTGATTTTTTATTTTGATCATTCTGGGGCTCATAACTCTGTAAATAATCAGTAAAAAAAGAAAAAAACATTAATCATGTATTTCCCTGTCAACATTCTAAACATGATATTTTTTTGTTTTTTTTTTATTTTGTCACTGAGTTGATAGATATTCGTATTTTTGTTTTTTATTTTTTTTGAAAAAAAAATATATTCTCATATCTTCATTTTCAAAAGATCTAAACATGATATTTTTCAGAATTTTGATTTTTTCATTTGTTCATTCATTATCTTTATTTTATGTTTTTCTTTTTAATTTTGTCCCAAAGATCGTCAAAAACTAAAAAAAAATCATTGTTTTGTATTTGTTTGTACTCCATACTCCATAAAAACAATTTTTTTTTAGTTTTTAACGATTTTTGGGACAAAAAAAAAACAAACTAAAAAATCAAAATTCTGAAAAATGTCATGTTTAGATCTTTTGAAAATGAAGATATGAGAATATTTTTTTTTTCATTTGGTTTTTTTTTAACCTTGATATCCGTCGCCAAAAAAAATAAAAAAACAAAAATACGGATATCCATCAACTCAGTGACAAAATAAAAAAACAAAAAAATATCATGTTTAGAATGTTGACAGGGAAATACATGATAAATGTTTTTTTCTTTTTTTACTGATTATTTACAGAGTTATGAGCCCCAGAATGATCAAAATAAGAAATCAAAAAAATAATCGATATCATCTTTAAAGAACCTAAAATTGAGCATATTTACAAATTTTTATAAATTTTCAACAATAGGAAATTGCGTGAGAGCTTCCCAAAAAAAAAAAAATTTCATGTAAAAAATAGGTATATCAAAATTTTAAGACAGAAATCATACGCTAAATGGCGGCTACCGTCGAGGTAACTGCGTTTTACCCTAGCAGCATGAATGAAAGAGTTATTTATGTGCTAAGCTAAACCAGAAATTTGTATTTTAAATTACCTTACAAACATATTATATAGAAAAGGAGAACACGAAAATATTCCACGTAAGGTCACTTATTTTAATCAATAATTAAATCTTAACTAATCATAATGCGTTTCAAGAAATCTCTTTTCCCGCTATTTTTGTCAATTACCAAAAGTTGCGTTTTGCACGTAGCGGTCTTTTCTGGTATCAGGGCAGAATAAGGCGCTTTATGTTTTATGCGTGACACTGCTCCTGCTGTTTTACCTGTCATCGCCTTGGCCCCATCTGTACAAATGTCAATGCAATCGTTCCAACTGAGATTATTTTCTTCAAAAAATATGTTTATTTTATTAAAAATTTCTTCCCCGGTAGTGTTTGTGGGCAGCGGTGAACACATAATCATATCTTCTTCAAAAGAACTTTCATATGGATATCTCACGATAACCAGCAAGATAGCCAGACCAGCGACATCAGTTGAATCATCCATTTGCAAGGCGAATCGTGTTTTTTGTAGACGTGTAACTAGTTCTTGTTTGATGTAGCTTGCCAGATCATGGATTCGCCGTGACACAGTATCGTTTGATAGCGGCACAGTAGAAAGATGCTTTGCAGATTTTTCATCGAGCATACATTTTGTTATGTCTAACACACATGGCTTTATTAAATTTTCAGCAATAGTGTGCGCTTCACCTGCTTGTGCAATGCGATAGCTAACTAAATATGATGCCTCCGTGGCCTTTTCATTGATAGTTTGTGTAAAATGCATCATTTTTTTTTTTGACTTTCCAATAACTGTTCTTTTCTGCGATCAAAAAATTATTTATTCTTGTCTTTAGACTCGGGGTGTACAGTTTCTAAATGTCGGCGCAATTTGGCAGGTGCCATGGAACTATTAGGAAGCAGTTTACTACATAGCATGCAGAGAGGTGAGCCGTTGGAATCAACAAATCCGAAACTGATATATGATTCATCATACTTCCTTTTTTTCGTCTTTGAAACCGTGGAGCTTGACGTCGTGGCATCATCGTCTGGATCGGTAATTGCTGCATTCTCCGCGCGTACTGCTTTTGAACATTCAGCGTCATTAGAAGATGATGTTGCAACACGTTTAACGCCTTTAAGCCAACGTTCCATTCTTCTTTATTAATAATGTTACACGTCAGGATGGTGGGATCAAAATAATTCACAATCGTTACTGCTTATAAGAGATTAAGTTTAGTCCAAAGAAGAAATGTACAAATCTGATACAATCAGATTTGTACATTTCTTCTTTGGACAGGCAGCAGACAGCAGGCAGTAGAACAATAAACACTAGTTACATAATATCACGTTTAAACTCCGCAATTCGCTAGCTAGCTTGTAAGTAGATAGGTAGGAACTTATCGCTCCGAACGCTTCAACTGACTGACGAGGCGCGACGCGCGATCGCCGCTTTTATACTTAGTCCTAGACTCAATCTCGAACATTCTCAAAAATACTCGAGTCGGCGCCTTTGATAAACAAAAAGCAGAAATAAAAATACAAAAATGCGTTGTAAACAATCTCGACTTTATGTTTTGAAGTTAGAGCCGAAAGTCGCTTGTTCACAACTATAATGTCTAATTCAGAGGCGGCTTTTATCAAAGGACGCGCGCTCACAAGTAGTAGGTAGGTATGCGCGCGGCGGCGGCGCGGCGAGCGGAGTCAAAACGTTCGACCAGAGAGAGGTGTTTTGATATTTTTTTCTAAATTCTTACGGAACCCCTACAGGAGTATCGCGGAACCCTAGGGTTCCGCGGAACACACTTAGAGTATAGCTGTATTAAACTAACAGTACCTATATGTAATCTGTATACAACAATTTTATATTATTTTGAAATTTATTTATCATTTAATTGTAGTGGAAATCATACATTAAAGTTTTTGAAATATCTAAAATACAAAATCGTGAATAAATTGTTTTTTATGAAACATTTTGATTTTATGTAACTGAACAGTCACTAAATTTTCAGAAAAATCAATAAACTATGAAATTCCGGTTTCATCGTTAAATCTTGTGCACCTAGTAGAACTTTTAACGTTGTTGCAGCTGTGGATGTGACCTATTCCATTACGTAAATTGCGTGAAGACTTACATATTATACTGCTCACTAGTGTGTACGAAAGGAGCGGACTGAGTGGTGATAGCATTCACACACTGATTCGGGATGATATCGCAGAGGATCTCGAGGATACAGCGGGAGTGTGTAAACGCCGATCACGAAGAGTGGTTACGGTTGAAGTGTCGGCAGAATATTTCACTCACACCATAGCTGATATCACATACGGACAAGTTGACAAGTGAACGGAGTTATAGGAAAACTTAATAAGTATTATTGAGTGTACTTTTTTAAATTTAAAAACGATATGAGGTTTTACAATCTTATCTAATGTTATCCTGTTCTTTTAACGACTCACAGGAATAATCAGTAAAGAATGTGAAAGTGTATCTATTGTATGCTTTACCATTAAATGGATATTTAGGATGACTCAATAATTGTGAATAACGTTTATGATATTACGACTTTCCACTGATGAGAAAAAAAAACGCTTGATAATATTCTTGGGGCAAGTACTCAAAAGATTTATCATAGGATTAGTAAATAACGCAGCATTTAATCATTAGTAAGAATCCTTTCAATTTTGAAATTATGGTAGGTATGAATTATTCATATTGTTTATACATAGATGGACAACACGTGCCTTCAAAAACTCTACAACCATCCTTCAATGGTATCTAATATGTTCACTTCAGTCTCTCATACATTATTTTCCGGCACTGGTATACATTTCCTTAATGAAGGAAATGGGATATCAATTGATTCTAGTCTCTCTCAAACGAATAACTGTATTATATTTGCAGAGTTTGATAATGTTATAGAAAACTAGATAAAAACCGTAATGTAACTGTAGACTATAGAAGCTAAGAAAAGTCACAATATGTATGATAATAATATATTTGAGTTATAATGTGTAACGTGTGTATGTGTGAGTGTTTATCTAATAGTGTGTAGATATTATGAAATAAAATATTGTACCAAAGTTGTGTTTTAATTTGCAATAATTCATTAGTTGATTATCATTCATATTTATTTACTCTTTTTGCTCACCGCGTCGTCGTGTGTTTACGAAGTCCATCGAATGATCGGGTGACCTACATAAATTAATTATTAGGTAGGTACTTTTAATTTGCAATAATTCATTAGTTAATTATCATTAATATTTATTTAAAATCTAAAAGACTCAGTTTGCGCACCGCGTCGTCGTGTGTTTACGAAGTCCATCGAATGATCGGGTGACCTACATAATTATTATGACTTTTAATTTGCAATAATTCATTAGTTAGTTAATTATCATTCATATTTATTTAAAATCTTGTAATAAGTACATGATTTATACTCGCACGCGCAATACATGTTTTAATGAAATAAAATATACGTAATGAAAAATTTGCCAAGTTTTATTTATTTAAGATCTTGTAATACATGATTGAGCCGTGTGTAAACTCGAGCTTGCGTCTCGTCTCGCGGCGTGGTTCGCGGCTTGTAGGGCTCCCATCGGGAGCGGTATTCAAAGGAGCTCGAGGGGGACGCGAGCCGCGAGACGCGCCGCGAGCCGATCCACGAGACGCGAGTATAAATCTCCTATAAGAAAGTGAGGTGACGTAAGCGATAAGCCGATAGAACAATAGGACACCGAGGCGAGCATAACAATGCAATAAGTAGCCATTGTAATTATTAAGGAACAATGGAGCGTGGAGATAGTAGATAATGAGGGTTAAACACAAAAGCTAACTTTGGAACTAGTGCAAATACGCAGAAACGGATCGCATATATCGATCGGGCATAGTTGAAAACCCCTATTTTGACACCAAACTTTTTTTTTAGGCGAAAGTTCATCGAAAAACCCATTTTTCCCTACACTGAGGCAGTGAGCCAGAACCGGCGAATCCCTAACTACTTATACAATAATTTGGACAGTGTTGATTAAACTAGTCTCTAGGATTTAAGGGTCCATGCGATTTAAAAATTACAAAATATGTGGTAGCCATTAAAAAAATTAGAATCTTGTACGAAGAGTTTTAACTGTTTATTGTTATATTATCATCTTTTAGCATATTTTTATAAAATTATATTAGTGTTTTTATAAAAGGTTCTTTATTAAAAACACTCCAATCTCCATGCATTTTGTTAGTTCTGTCTGTATATTGTATTATGCTTTGTACTTGAACATAAATGTATCAACTGTAGTCTATATACGATAAAAAATGTGTAGATTTTCTAAGACAAGAAAATATAAGAATAAAATGTATTTAGAAACTAATAGATAGCTACTTTCCAAAGTATACTCAAGCTACTTTGGTGCTTTAGTTTTGATACTAGTACTTTTCCACCGAGCAATACAACCATGTATATTTCTACCCGGTAGATTTCTTAAAATTTATTTCTAGTTACAGCAACTTCTACATAATAAAATACTAGAAGAATTCGTGATCTGAATTTCAATAGAGCAAGTTCCGAAATACAACCCAGTACACTGGCCAGTTCGACATATGACGTCAAAAATCGACATCACATTGTTGATTAGTTCATGTCGGGATGTCATTATTGCAAGTGTGACATAGACTACTAATATGTGACGCTTGCCTCACCTGTCACCAGTACAAGATGGTGTAGAATACATGACGACACGAGCAAAGGCAAATACAGGGTTAAATTTCGAAACCTACGCATAATATCTAATTTAAAAGAGAACCTTACTATTTACTATTCAACAATTAATACAAAAGCAACTCACCCTTGTCGTTCAACCATCTAGCTATCCGTGCATACACTTCCTCCTCGACCGCTATAACAATAGCCAGCATCGCCCGCGGGACCCAAGCGAAATATACCAGCGTGGTTTCCCACCAGTCCTGTGAAGTAAAAAATATATGAAATTTATTAATAGTATGTAATTGTATTTGACGACCTCCGTGGCGCAGTGGTGAGCGCGTTGAGTTCAAGCCGGAGGTCGCGGGTTCGAGTCCCGCCGACGGAACAAAAAGTTTATAAAGTTCCTGGGTCATGGATGTATATTAAATATGTGTATCATATAATAAAAATCTTAAATATATGTATAGTATAAAAGTATTAAATATATTTACGTTGTCTGGTACCCGTAACAGAAGTCCTTCGGGTACTTAGCACGGGGCCAGACTGACGTGGTGTGAAGCGTCCATAGATATTATTATTATTATATATTCATTTAAAAGAGCATTTTGATAAGTTTACAGAAAAAATGTAAAACTATTCTGTGTCTATTCGAGCGAATGAAGTACCTTAATTTTACTGTTTAGGCATAAAGTAAGTAACAGACTTACACACTCGCATTTCTAAATATGTGAGGGTCTGTATAGCCCTTGTAGGATAAGTTTTAATGTTTGCATGTCGAGAAAATCGACCAAAATATGTGAGACCAATGATATTCTACTAAATACAGATATGTTACGTTCATACTATTTTCCGGCTTAAATTGCTTCCGAACAATTTTCAAATTCAATTGTCAAATTTGACAGATAAGTGAAACAAAAGATACGAAATGCCATTTACATAAAAGAGACAGACTAAATAAAAGACGGGCCAATTGGCCCGTATTTATGGCTTCACAACGCGCGCGGTAGTAACATATTATCTGCTTTAAGTTTTTTTAACCGACTTCCAAAAAACGAGGAGGTTATATGTTCGGCTGTGGTTTTTTTTTTTGTATGTTCAACGATTACTCCGCCGTTTGTGAACCGATTTTCGAAATTTTTGTTTTGTTGTATTAGGTTTCACTTCAATTTGGTACCATGTTCACAAAAGTGGTGACCTGATGATGGCATCCATGAGTAATCGAGGGAACTCCTCGAAATTTATATGGAAACATATGGTGATTTTGGTTTTATGAGAAGCATCCTAAGCATATGCTACCAAAATGCAAGATTCTGCACCAAGGTATACTATGGTTCCGAAGATACTAAGAGAACTCCGGATTCCTTATAGATACAAGTTTGGGGGTTTAGGCGCTGTTTTAAGAACTGAAAGCATATGCTACTATATAAATTACATTCATCGTCATCATCATCATTACCACGTCAGGGTCACCAATGTCACCAAAATTGAACATAACAAAATATTCAACCTTATTTCCAGAGCGTAAGGCACACATTTGACATTACTTCTGAGAAGTAAGTTGCTTCGATAATACAAGTAACATGCTAGAGTGCACAGCTGTCACACTTACCAATCGCGGCCACGGGCGGCCGTAGACTTCTCAAGCGATACTATGTATTATAGTAATAAAGTTTAAAATCATATGACATTGAAAGCCTCGCCGCTGCTAAAATTCCGGTTTGGCGCGGCCGTATAGCACGTGTCCGATTCGATTTTTTTTAAATGTATTGTTTAAAATTATCTGCAGCTGATATAATATTTAATTTGTAAGTGTGAACTGTTAACAAATTATAATAAGATACGTAGAATAATATACAGGTGTATTAGGGCCGATTCACACCGGAATGGCGGAGGCGAGGCGAGCAGTTTCAGTGTCATATGATTTTAAACTTTATCTTTATTATTGTAATAGATAGTATCGCTTGAGAAATCTACGGCCGCCCGTGGACGCTCCGGCCGATCGACGCCGCGCCGGCGGCCAGTTACAAATGTTTCAAATATTATGGCATCTGGATTCAGCTACATCTGGTACCGATTTTAAAATTATGAAGATTGAGTACAGAAATAGTTGAGTTTTAGCCGAATTCGGAAAAAGGCACCATGAGATAGGAAAAACTATTTAATACTTTTTAGTTCATATTATAAGGATGTTATTATTGTTTTTACCTTGGAAGTCGGTTTTAATTTTTTGTTAAAAATAATATATAATATCATTGTGTGAGACACTGTAAAATTGTACCATCTTATATGACCATATTTATTACTATTATTATTATTATTATTATTACTATTATTATTACTATTATTATTACTATTATTACTATTATTATTATTACTATTATTATTACTATTATTACTATTATTATTACTATTATTATTATTACTATTATTATTATTATTATTATTATTATTATTATTATTATTATTATTATTATTATTATTATTATTATTATTATTATTATTATTATTATTATTATTATTACTATTACTATTACTATTATTACTATTACTATTACTACTATTACTATTACTATTACTATTACTATTACTATTACTATTACCATTACTATTATTATTATTATTATTATTATTACTATTACTATTATTATTACTATTACTATTACTATTATTATTATTATTACTATTACTATTAATATTATTACTATTACTATTACTATTATTATTACTATTACTATTATTATTATTACTATTATTATTACTATTACGATTACTATTACTATTACTATTATTATTATTATTATTATTATTATTATTATTATTATTATTATTATTATTATATTAAGTCAATAATAGCATGGGTATATGGGCGTTATTCATCAATATAAATGGGAAAATACGGGGAAGTTCAGGCATTTTAGACATTTTTTGACATTCAGCCGTCCTCTCGTCGACATTCTGAAAGGTATATTCTGAAAGGTCTGTAGGTACCTGAGCCCGCAGTAACGCGAAGGTGGCGAGCGCGGCCACACACAGACACAGCAGCATCAGCGGCACAGAGACGCAGTGCCGCCACACGCGACGCCGCCACGCCGCGTACTGCGGCTCCGGACGACCCGTCACCGCTGACGTGCCCATCTCGCCCTACAATAGCGAGCGATTTACAGGCACATTTAAAATAAATAATATTTATTAGATGTTAAAAAAACATACTATAGAATAGGCTATTCGACAGTAGAGATCAACTACGATAACATGGCGCGCCCCTCCAAAATTCAAAACGTATGAAGTGCGTTGTCTTGCGCGGTAGGCTAGTTATGGTTAGTTGGCCAACAAATCTTGGTAATAAGTGACATTAACTGAAATATTACGTGAACTGTGATCGGTTAAATACTTACTACATACAAACTCTTTCTTAAGGATGTGACTACACACATTGAAACAGTCATTTGGAGGGGCGCGCCATGTTATCGTAGTTGATCTCTACTTATAAGAATTTTTTGTGATTATTTGCTTTAAATGCATAATTTTTACATAAGTTTTAATAAAAATAATAACAGGAAATATATCCAAAAACACAAAAATATGTTTGGCTTTTTGTTTCTCGCGCCACTTATTCTAAAACGATCCGGATTGGCTAATGTCCTGATGACGTCATAGGCGAGTAATGTCGTTAATACAACAGATTGAAATATACATTGGTTTACACGCTAGTGACGTCACTTACAAAGAGCGACGCCATATTGCTGAATAAAGCGTTTCGGCGGCTTATTCGAATTTTGAATTTTTATTTACATGTTTCTTACGAAATACGTATTATAATATTATGGATGGAGCTCAAGAAGTTTTACTTCAGTTGTGCGGTCTAAAGCCCATATACATACAGCCCAAGCTTATAAAAGGGTGTTAAAAGGCGACCCTTTGGTCTTACAAGGAATGCAGCGCGGCAGCTGATGCAGCAGCTCGATCGCTGATTATACAGGTAACAAAGTGTCGATGAAAGAGTTACTTTTTGTTAATTGGAATGTTGCTTTAAGAAATGCCCCAATTCATTAAATTAAAAGCAACATTAAAGTACTGAGTAACTCTTTCAGCGCTGCTACTTTTACAATAAACTCTATACTATGGACACATACACAAACTAAAGTATAATTACTTTGTTTTGTAACACCTTGTATAACTAAAACACATCGATAGATTCGACGTTAGAAATAAAAAATTTACGGCATTTAAAGTAAGGGATCGCTAAGTGACATATCACTTCGCAGTTTGTTGTCGAATTATTGAACACAATTCTTCTAAATACCCAGTTCTGTCAAGAATCTTACAGCCACACAATATAATAGAAGGCGTATGAATATTTTGACCTCTATAATATTTGGCCTTAGGCCCGTATAAATAGTCAGTACTCAAGATGCATCTCGGTCTCAAGACGGTTCAGGCACTGTGATTGGTTGGCTGTCAAAATTTGGATCAATCACAAAGCCGAACCGCGTCTTGACACCGGGTCGCATCTTAAGTACTGACTATTTTATACGAGCCTTAGGGCCTGTTTCACCGCTTCCTGATAAGGCTATCCACGACTTAACTTGACACATAGAGTATGGAGAATCTGTCAAATAAGCCTATCGGGCACCTTATCAGGTATCATATTATGCCCGTTTTCACCAACCGCTCTCTAACTTTAAGTGTCTCCTAAGTTTTCACTAATCTGGGGGCACGGCAGTGCCCCAGCCAAGCTTTTTAGCAAAGGCACGGCCGTACCATACTTTTCTCGAAGCGGTTCGCGGCTATTTCACAGGCAGTTAACAAAGCTAGAGATTTAGAATTTCGATGACTAGGAGCAAGTATTAAAACTAGCTTAACCTCTAAATTACATTATATTCTGATTAATAGTTTACTAGTTACGGATGGTCAAAGTTGTAGTAACTTTGACCATCCGTAACTAGTAAATTATTAACTATTATATAGTAAACTATTAACTATTATATATTATATTAACTATTAACTATAGCTTGGCAATGAGCACTAGAGAAATAATCAGCGACTAATTGGATTTATATGGGTACCTGCATCGACCAGATGCGTCGTTACGATAAACTAAAAAAAACACTTTACGCTTGCCGTCTGTGTAAGTATGAACTCCTCCAAATATGCAGTTTTATATTTGTTTCTTATTATAAATATGTGCTCATTGCCGAGCCACTATAATAATTTTAAAATAAAGAAAACTATTGATACATTCACTGAATGTTGATTTCAATTACAAAATAAGTTGAAGGCTTGGCTTCAATGTGATCTGAAAACTTTTTACGACAGAAGTATTGCATAGCTATGCAATATTTTGCTTGGCTCCTTTTACATTTAATGTTTTGGTGGGATACATATTTATATGTTGTTGGTGAAAACGGGCATCTTCAGCTCCCAAAGACTTAGGTGACACATAAACATTAGTGAAAAAATTTTGTCTTAAGAGACACGCGTGACCCTAAATAGCGTGGGATACTTAGCGTTGAGGGCGGTTAGTTAAAACGGGCGTTAGTCGCGCGACTGCATATATCTGCGGAGTGCGGAATTTCAAAACTTGTATTTTCAGATTACACATCCATGCTAATATTATAAATGCGAAAGTATGTCTGTCTGTCTGTTATCTCTTCTCGCCCAAATTTAAAAAAAAATCGTCAAAAAATTATACGTGGGAGAGCCATGCTTCGGCACGAATGGGCCGGCTCGACCGGATAAATACCACGTTCTCACAGAAAACCGGCGTGAAACAGCGCTTGCGCTGTGTTTCGCCGATTGAGTGAGTTTACCGGAGGCCCAATCCCCTACCCTATTCCCTTCCCTTCCCTCCCCTATTCCCTTCCCTTCCCATCCCTACCCTCCGCTATTACCCTATTCCCTCTTAAAAGGCCGGCAACGCACCTGCAGCTCTTCTGATGCTGCGAGTGTCCATGGGCGACGGAAGTTGCTTTCCATCAGGTGACACGTTTGCTCGTTTGCTCCCTTATTTCATAAAAAAAACCGCTGAACCGATTTTGCAGATAGTTGGTATGGGTAATTGGGTATACTTTGAGTTCCGGAAAAGGACATAGGATACTTCATATCCCGGAAAAATGTACGGTTTCCCTGCGCGAAAAATTTCAGCGCAACGGAATTGCGGGCGTCGTTTTAATTTATAATCTGTAAGTTTAATGTTTTGTAGCTAGAACTACAAAGTATGTTAATATATTGTGACCCAAAACCTATAAGGTCCTAGTCTTATTTGTAAAGATTTTGTACAGTTGTTTCATAACATTCAAGAAGTTATTCACCTCATGAATATAGGTCACTAGCTGTTGCCCGCGACTTCGTCCGCGTTAGCATAGTAGATCACATCCCAAGTATTATTTATTGAACAAAAATATTCAATGTACAGAATTGACTTTCCTACGATTTTATTATTTAAAAGATGTTCCGCGCGGCTTCGATTTCGTAATTTAGGAATTGCACGCAAAGGTACATTTTTCCGCAAAAAATAGCCTATGTCCCTTCACGTGGTCTATTCTTTACGTTTGCCAAATAAGATAAAAATTGCTCCAGTAGTTCTTATGATAATAAGTAATTTCATATAATTTCCCCCGTTTTTTCCACATTTTCCTCTATTTCTTCGCTCCTATTAGTCTTAGCGTGATAAAATAAAGGCAATAGCCTTTCTTGATAAATGGGCTATCTAATACTGAAAGAATTTTTCAAATCGGACCAGTAGTTCCTGAGATTAGCGCGTTCAAATAAGCCTTTTCATATAATTTCCCCCGTTTTTTCCAATTTTCCTCTATTTCTTCGCTCCTATTAGTCTTAGCGTGATAAAATAAAGCCAATAGCCTTTTTTGATAAATGGGCTATCTAATACTGAAAGAATTTTTCAAATCGGGCCAGTAGTTCCTGAGATTAGCGCGTTCAAATAAGCCTTTTCATATAATTTCCCCCGTTTTTTCCTCTATTTCTTCGCTTCCATTATTTTTAGCGTGATAAAATATTGCTTATAGCCTTTCTCGATAAATGGGCTATCTAACACTGAAAGAATTTTTCAAATCGGACCAGTAGTTCCTGAGATTAGCGCGTTCAAATAAGCCCTTTCATATAATTTCCCCCGTTTTTTCCACATTTTCCTTTATTTCTTTGCTCCTATTAGTCTTAGCGTAATAAAATATAGCTTATAGCCTTCCTCGATAAATGGGCTATCCAACAGTAAAATAATTTTTCAAATCGGACCAGTAGTTCCTGAGATTAGCGCGTTCAAACAAACAAACAAACTCTGCAGAATTATAATATTAGTATAGATTTTAGGCCACAATAAAGTTTAAGGCCTACTAAAACATGCGTGTGTACTAAAGTCGATATAGAAATGATTACATTTAAGCACGCTACAGTAGGCATATAAAATGTTTATTGAGCTCATATCACCCCATAACGTTCGTAAAAGTCATAACAATATATCTGATAACATTATTTGAATAGAAAAATGTATTAAATTGGAAATAGTTCTGTGAAGAAAATAGCTTGTGTTCTTGATAAGAACCGTTATGCTCTGAGTTAAGGGGAAGACAGCTGCCAATTCGACATCTTTGTGCAGTTTTCTAGGCGTATGTATTTCATTGATTGGCACCAAAAAAAAGACGGGTTTTCCGGGAGTGCCGGCAGAAGTGAAAACTTGATTATTAACGTTGTGCATTTTTTTAACCCATATTTTATGAAAATCAATTTTTAAAAATCGATTTTTTTAACTAATCGAAAACCTTACGATTCGAGTTCGAGTTTTCGATTTTTCGAGTTTTCGAGTTGTCGAGTTGTAGAGTTTTCGTGTTTTCGAGTTTTCGAGTTTTTGAGTTCGAGTTCGAGTTCGACACAAAACACTACTCTCCAACCGTCTTACGCTTTTTCTATGGTTTTTTATCAGCATGAGAATCTGGCGCGAGTTTCACGGTTTTTACCCATCCCACAAAAGTGCTCAACGCCGCTAAAGAAGTTTTCAATTCAATATATATGTGATTTTTGATTATATTTGGAAAAGCTTGTCGAATTTAAATAATAAAATAATGTACTGCTACTGGGTGAAAAAAAAATACCAAAGTCACATCTTTCAGGAACTTTAAACAGTTCTAACTAAAGTAATAATACAATCTATGCTTTAAAAATTTGTTTATTTGATACCTTTTACAACAATCCAAAGATTGCCGGATTTAATTTTCGATTCTGACATCTAAATTTCCCATAATATTTATTTTTATCTCTAACAAACGAAAAATGTATCCACGCTACCGAGTGAACGCTTAACATCTCTGTCTCTCTGGCATGAAAATCGACACAGGTGCGAGAGTGACGCGAGATCAAGGTCATTGGCAGTTGCCAGCGTCTTAAGTGTCTCATTTTGTTTAACTGCGTTCTTATTTTTTCCTTGTATATTTAAAAATCGGCCAATTGCGAGTCGGTCTCGCGAACGTAGGGTTCTGTACCGTTAAAGAGCAAAAATAGGCCAAAATTTGTGGTTCTTTTTATGGGAGCTCCCTTAAAGCTATGCCTAGCTATAGCGGTTCTTGAGATACAGCCTGGAGATAGACAAACAGACGGACGGACAGACAACGAAGTCTTAGTAATAGGGTACTGTTTTTACTTTTTGGGTACGGAACCCTCAAAAGGCAAATACATACTAGGAACATACCTGAAATAATGGACGCGGTTCCACTAGCAATTCATCTCTTTGGTCCAAAGTACCCCATCTGTACGCCAACACATTGGAATATCTAAAAAATGTTACATTTTAAATACAATTTACGCTCAATTAAATCCATTACTCTAATATTATATATGCGAAAGTGTATCTGTCTGTCTGTCTGTCTGTATTACTGTCTGTTACCTCTTCACGCTCAAACCGCTGAAGCCTGAACCGATTTTGCTGAAATTTAGCACGGAGATACTTTGAGTCCCGAAAAAGTATATAGGATAGTTTTAATCCCGGAAAATATACGGTTCCGGCGCGATAAACGACTTTGACGCAACGGCTTTGCATGCGTCATCTGCGTTGCGAAAAACAACAAATCACGCTCTTGCTGAAACATAACGCACCAATGGCCGTACGGCGGCAACAGTATCGGCCAATCAAATGACAATCAGCAGTGCAAAGATTAGGCGGAATTACTTTTCACATCAAAATAACAGTCTAATGAGTATGTTCTATTGTGAATTCATACCTTTTCCATGTCTCCAAATAAACGCAAGCCCATAAAACGTTAAAAAGTGAGAACAAAACATATGCTATGTCCTTCCAATAGTCATTCGCAGTGCCCAGCCACACCTAAAAATAAAAATGTATTAATATTTTTTCCGATCCGGCTCAAAGGACCAAGTCTTAACTTACCCAAAATATGAATCCAACGATAGCTGGCACTGTCAGAGATTGAGTATAGTGACCGAGCCATGCAAAATACATGGCTATTTTGACACCAAAATATTCACTTATTTCATCTGAAACAATTTAAATGTTTTATAAGAACCACTTATAGTTTAAGAAAATTAGTTCCAAAATCGTCGATCAACCGAATAATTCGTGTAGTTTTGAAAGTTGGTATAGTTGAAGTCCCCGAGGGTGGGCCACGAGCCGGCGCGCGGCGGTGGGGGAGGGGGGGAAAGGTCTCTTTTTCAAGGTTTTTGCTTGTGACTCGAAAAGTATTTATTATATTACTTTAGTGACTTTTACATTAACATTAAATTTCCTATAAATTACGTCTACACATTTTTAACTGTACGATCATTACCTTAGGAAATACCGAGTATTAATAGGGTACGCTAGCACTGTTTTGCCATACAAACGTATTTACTCACCCAATTTACTCCCTGGACAATGCATCTAGACAAATGATTTTTTTACACAATATTGGAATCTGTTAAAGCATGCCTCTACGTTAGATTTTTTTCTAAAATTATAAATATGACCCTAAAAAAATTGCAAAAAATGAATGCCCCGTACTCCCGCCAATCGACCGACCATAAACAAATTTGAAAGATCTTTAAGATAAAATAAAAACATAAAATATAGAGGCAATATACTTACTCTTCCTGAAGAAATTTAAAAAGGAAAAAATTAGATAGGATCAACTTTGAAGGAGGAATCACGGGAATACGCTACCTCGATTTACTGTAACTAGAGACAGATACAGTAAATCGAGGTAACGTAGTCCTCTGATTCCTCCTTCAAAATAGAGTCTATCTAATTTTATTTATTTTTTAATATTTTCAGGAAGAGTGAGTCTATACCTATACGTTTTTATTTTATCTTAAAGATCTTTCAAATTTGTTTTATGGTCGGTCGACTGGCGGGAGGATGGGGCATTCATTTTTCGAAATTTTTTTAGGGTCATATTTTTAATTTTAGGACAAAATCTAATGTAGAGGCATGCTTTAACAGATCCCAATATTACATAAAAAAATTATTTGTCTAGACGCATTGCCCAGGGAGTAAATTGGGGAATACGTTTGTATGGCATAACAGTGCTAGCGTACCCTATTAATACTCTGTATTTCCTAAAATAATGATCGTACAGTAAAAATGTGCGACGTAATTTATGTGAAATTTAATGTAGATAATTAATGTACAAGTCACTAAAGGGATACAATAAATACTTTTCGAGTCACAAGAAAAAACCTTGAAAAAGAGACCTTTCCCCCCTCCTCCACCGCCGGCTCTTGTCCCACCCTCGGGGACTTTTAGTATATTCATCTGGACACCTTTAGGAATAACTGTACCAACTTTCAAAACTACACGAATTATTCGGTCTGAATTCCTTAATTTTCTCAGGCTATTAGCAATAAAAAAGAATCGATGTAAGAATGACGTACTAAACCTCTTCACTACTTAAAATATTGACACACAACTTAACAATAAACTTTTCTAACATATTAGACAAAGATATCAACACACTGTAAATAAGTAAAGAGGGTAGTCAAATGAAAACTTGAATAATTCTCACCTAGAGGTTGAGGTGAAAAGAATGTTTTGACCCATTTTTTACGCAGACTCTCCAATTTTGCTCTATCGTGTAGTGGGAACATACTCGCCACTACTCCACGACTTACACACGCCGGCACTGCAATTATTAACTGTATGTTACTGTAACCGTAACTAAACTGTATATAAACTTAATTACATACAGTGTTTTTCACAGTATGTTATTAATTTAAAAGTGTATTACAACAAGTATCAGTTAGCTTACTCTGAAATTTGCTACTGTGCTGGTAACAGTCACAAAACATGCAAATAAAAACAAGACCACATTTCTCAATAGGCTACTTGACATATATTTAATTTCATTGAAAAAATGCATATTTCTAGTAGAACTTGGCCTACGAAACTGTATTTCACCCTTATCGTGAAATAAAAGCTTATGATTGATAAATAAAGTCGATTTGAAAATATGATTTTATGAAAATAGGAATTGTACTGACGAAAACGCTTTTGCGGTACTTCCGATCTGGATGTGATGTCATCCCATTTGTAATTTAATATCTTTTATTTATCGCGCGCGTTATATGTAAGTTTATTTGTACATAAATAATATGAATAAGCCTAGAAAGATTTATAAATATATTTTCTTGAATAATTCAAATAAAACATCAGTTTTCCATTTATTGTAGTTAGGAAATGAAATGGCCAAAACTTTTCTACAAAAGTGTTCAACATTACAAATGATTTCTAAATTCTTTTTTAATTTTTTAAGCACTGTTAGACTCGTACGTTTAGCAAATAAAACTTTTTTCAATAAAGAAAGTATAAAATACAAAAAAACATGACGTCACACTATGGCGGCACATGGCGGACAGTGTTTTCGGCGCCATATATAGGGCATATTTTTCAATCAACATTTTTATGGGTTTCTACTGTTTAAAATATTAAAATATTAGTTTTTTTTTTGTGAAAATGAATGATTAAGAAGCGATTATAATGAAGAAAAAAAAAAATAGGTCAAGTAGCCTATTGCATTGCAGTCCGTTGTAGCAGACTGTTTTTGTATGGGAGCCCCACTTAAATTTTTATTTTAATTTTATTATATTTCTTACACATAACACAGAATTAATTGCTTAGCTAATTATTTATTAAATTTCCCAAATTTAGTACCTTATAAATTCTATGATCTAGCTTTATTATAAGTATACATACAAAATATAATATAAGTACTAAGATTTATATGAGTAAATATTATTAAATAAATTTTCCTATCTAAAAGCGCCTAATACAATAAACACTAAACTACAATAAAAACTAGAATAATAATAAGTAAAAAAAACTGAAAACGAAGTAAAAAAAACTGTAGCAGACTGGATTTTAGTTAGGATTTTTTTTAAACTGTACAGAAAGCAATTTTACCTATACTCTGGCCGGGTCGTAGAGTCAGTGCCGGTTCTAATGCATGTTCATCACCAGCCTCGGCTCTAGCTGCTTCCAATATGTGCTTGACTAGAGCTCCTCTCTCTTGTGAATTCAAAAGCTCGGATGCTGATGTTCCCTTTGAAAAATAAAATTCTCTGTAATAGCTATGAGTGCCATACGCTACAATTGCATTCCAAAAAAACTACGATCGAACATAGGAATTTCAACCTTAACTCCAGGGCGTAACTCGCATTTTTAATTTATTGATAAGTCCATCAAACTTTAACCCTCCGTGTACGAGCTGGGGTATGACATACCCCAGCGCTAAAAAAATTGAAATGAAATGAAATTGAAAAATGAAAAAAGTATGCGAGTTGGTTTCCTCAATAGCTGCAAATAAGACGTTGCTGCTTTAATTACTACCAAATATTCAGTCCTATGTCCTATTTTGTTACATGTGCTTAAAGTGCGTCTGGGTATCACATACACCACCTAGTACAGCACGTAGCTAAAAAAGTAAGTATAACTTCTATTGTTTTTATTTATCTATGTTTAATTTGGTGTTTAACTTGATGAAATACTATTTACTGGAATAAGTTTCGCTAAAAATGTCTTGGTTATCGAAAAAAAAAATTTCACGAGCACTGACTGAACATTGTGACACTGAGCTAATGAATTCCGAACAATAATCGGCTGGTAATGAAGATCAAATCAGTGATACCGGATGTAGCTTTAAGATATAGGAATACTGTGCACATTTGTAAAAATATAATATGTCCATATTATGTATTTTACATACTAATTTTTGTGTCTATTTTAACTGTCAATATTACGGAAACTTCAGTGACCAAGATCATTTTCATATTGTTTATTTAAAATTGATATTATTTCCTCCCGGGCGAAACTTTGTAAAACGCATAAGGAACTTATTCTATTAATACTAGCGAGCGTCAGCTGCGACTCCGTGGGTGGGGTGGGCAGTGGCAGCCTCCCAAAGATAAAGAAATAAAAAAAAATCAGTCATTTCCTCTCATTTGAAAATTCATCAGAGTATAGTTTATTTATATTTTTACCCGACTACGGCGAAGCAAAAGGAGGGTTATGATTTTGACAGGCTATGTATGTATGTATGTATGTATGTATATATGTATGTATGTATGTATGTATGTATGTATGTATGTATGTTCATCGGTTCCCTCGTAACTTCTAAACTACTTATCAGAATTCGACAAATGACATATCATTAGGAGCGTCTTAGTTGTCCGCTGGTTATAGGCTATATGGGGTTTCACAAAATCTAATATAGCGCCTTCTAGCGGATAAAACATACAGAGTAAAAAAATAAAGTTAAGATAAATATGCCGCGTTTGGTATCATTTGAAAAAGCTTCATTAGCACATATCAAATATGGAAACATTATTAGCTATTTCTCATGGGTTTGCGAGCAATCACCTTATAATTGCAAGAATTCATAAATCGCTTTTTCGAATTTCTAAAATGGTGTGTCATTTAATTACCATGTGGTACCTTCACCCTAGGCTGGAACTAAGGGGGGGCTCGTCCCTGGACTCCGAGCCGCCGACGGGTCCGGACGACCCTCCTTTCATCATGGAAATTTATTATATTGCCATTCTTTTGAAGACATTCTGTAACTACACAATATAAGCTGAGGTCCCAGGAAAAATACATAACGATTCGATGAGTTTTTAATATAAAACAAGTGTGCGAAAAGTATGTCGTCAATGGCGTAAAAATTTATGAAATGTAATCGTTTATATTTTTTAGTGTGTAAATATTTTGTACTAAATTTTTGTACAGGAACCTAGGTAATTACTATTTTAAGCTGAAAAATAACTCAAACATGTTAAATATTTTCGTATGAGAAAATGATTTTGGTATTACGTTTGTATGAGAATTTTGAGGGTACCCGGCCCCTTAACTGCCTTTTATTGTTGGGGTATGTCACACCCCACCTACACACACACACAGTACAGCATGGTGAGATTAGTCACCTAGTACACGGAGGGTTAAATAAAACAGTTGTGTATTGTCTCCCCTGAAAAATTTACTAAATACACATACAGGTTTTGGCAAGTGCAACGATAATATGATTAGTGTCCTTACTATATCTACTTCTACATTATAAGGTAATATACACTCACCCCTTGAAAACAATGCATGTCTCGGACAGTAAACTCTTTGTATCCCCCACCAAATTCAGGTTTCAACAACTTTGGAAGATGAACTTCTTCTGCTGTTTGCAATAAACTGGAAAAAAATTTAAGAAAAAATTAACGGAAGAATTAATTAATCACCAAAAAAATATATTATTAATTTTTCAACTTTGTTAGTCTTGGTAAAACTCGAAATTGGCTGAACCAATTTGGCTAATTTTAGGCTTGAAATAGTTATATTATTAGTCAAAGTGATACAAAGTTCACCAGGATATCTAGTAACCAAAAGACAATTTCATTCAAAGAAACCATAGATAAATTATTGCTGTGACAATATGGGCCAAATAGAACTAGTAGAAAAGGTATTTTCATTATCATTAAAATATTATGTACAACTAGGGTTGGACCTCATCTGGCAGCACGGAATCGCCTTTTTCCGTCGCCTATTCTCTTTCTGTCTCTTAGAACTGCCATTTGCTAGACTGAGACATAGTGCGATAGCACGCAGCGGAATCCTCGAGGCTATCGCATTATGCTTTCTGTCTGGGTCTAGCAAATGGCAATTCTAAGCGACAGAAAGAGAAATGGCGACGGAAAAAGGCGATTCCGTGGTGCCAGATGAGGTCCCCCCTAGATGACGCCCGCAACTTCGTTGCACCAAAAATCGTTTATCGCGCCGGAACCGTACATTTTTTCGGGATAAAAAGTGTCTTATGTCCTTTCCCGGGACTCAAAGTATCTCCATGCCAAATTTCAGTAAAATCGGTTCAGCGGTTTGGGCGTGAAGAGGTAACAGATAGACAAACAGACATACAGACAGACGGACAGAAGGCAGACACACTTTGGCATTTATTATATTAGTATGGATGTGAATACATACACATCATCATCAGCTGTGATGTAAAACGCCGAACATTGTGATGAGGCATGTTGTCTCACACACACCCGCAGGCGAGGTCTACTCCCTCGGAGCTTTTGAAGCAACCACAATAGCATACTGTCAGGTAGACCTAGAAGAGGAAGAAATTTACTCTGCTAATCATTTCAAAAAATTCATAAAAAGAATTTTCATAAAAAGAACATAATATTATAAATGCTCATATTACTTACAAATAATGGGGTAGTTTTCCCTATACCATGTTTTTCTTAGAAGGCTGTACATTAAAGTATGATAAAAGCTAAGCTATTTCTAGTAAAATTCTTATTTAATATTTTTTAAACCATGTGTGAGTTAAAAACAATTACTAACCTTTAGGGAATATTAGCACAACATCAGTTTGTTGTGTGGGTGTTGAGTGGAGAAGCAGTCTCCTGGGATGCATGAGGTGAGCTCCGAGCTGCCCAGCCATCGGCAGACGCCTTCTCAACTCCCTCCCAGCTTTTGAAATATAGTTTTACTTTAGTACTCTAACCAATTTGTCAATAATTTGTGGTAAGCGAGTATGACTATATTTACTACTATACTATATCATTTGACTTTATCTATATTACTATGACTATAAGTATGCATTTTTCTTATATATAAAAATGGATTTACAAATGTGTTAGTCGCGCTAAAATTCGAAAACGGCTGAACGGGTTAGGCTGATTTTAGTCTTGAAATATTCATAGAAGTCCAGGGAAGGTTTTAAAGTGACACGGAGTTCACCGGGACCGCTAGTTTACTTATAAAAAGATCTTCACTGTATACTTATTTGACATCTATGTAACAATATGTTTTGTCAATATCTTTCTAACTACTTTTGTAACGTATTAGAACTTTAACATCTATAATACACAGTATCATTTAAGTCCTCGTTTGCATGAGCGCGATAAAAAAGTATATTTTACTCGAGGGCCGACCGCCGAGGGCCGCATTTTCTATTTTCAGCGCAGTGAAATTTAATTCTTTTCAAGACACAGTACTGCACTTTTTCGACTTCTTGTATTTTCGTCTTATTTCTTCTTCATGTTGAACGTTGAACTTGAACTTTTACTTGTTATTTAAACGTCAACAGATGTTGAAACAACAAGTAAAAGTTCTTGATACTAATTGATTATTATTAATATAATTATTAACTACTCAACCAGCGCTCATAATAAGTACCTACTAACATAATATTTTTATAACATTATCTGCTTCTTTTAATCTTTTATTATTTTACCTTAATATGTTATGAGAGGATCTGTATCAATATTAATTATTTCAGAAATTGGAGCATACTATAGGTTAATTGGTAAAGAGGTAAATATTAAAAGGACGAAATAATAAAAATTCGCTGTGACAAGAAATATTATTCGCACCTACCGCTGTCTAACTTATCTTTCGCGAACTCCGCAAAGGACCTATGTTCTTGAGGAGTAGAATGGGAACTACTCCCGTTCTCTTCTTTTTCATGATTACCAAAACTTCCGCCTTCTGGCTCCATGGTCAACTTTGGGATGGTCCCAGAAAAATCAAAACAATGAATCACCTTCGGCGATCTTACATCACCGATATTATTTGAAAGAAAAATGTTCAAAGTAATGAGCTACGCACGTTATTTTATAGTCATAAGAATCATAACATAACTTATTCACTTTAATTTATGTTTAAATTGAAACACAAATTGTTTTGACTATAAAAACAACAATTTACGCGAAATCGAAATATCTGTCACAATTCGAAATTGATTTTTTGACGCCATAATTCTTTTTTTTTTATTTTCAAACAAAAGTGTCGCTAGCATAATAAATGTGTCACAGCAAAACCCACGGAAATGAGTTATTTTCTTAACTTTTTAATTTGATTGTCAAATAGTTTCCATTTTAGTAACTAGATGGCGTATGGGTAGATGGCGTATCGGTAATACCATTTTAAAACGGGCTTTGGCCCACCACACATTCCCACCACTGTATCTCCTGTGTCGCCAGGATCGACAGCGGTATCCAACCACGAAAACCCTTTAATATGATCTCAGGGAGCCCGAGGGACATGCTAAAACTGTCTTAGGACCCGCAACGAAATTAATCAGAAGAAAATAGGAGGAGTAGGAAGATTCCAATTCCCCCCCCCCCCCATAAAAGCGGGAGACAGCACAAAGTTGCAATGACCGAAAGTCAAAGAACTTAAGGGGGAGCACCACGGAAATAAGGTTAATAATTGTGACTCCTAAGCTAAAGCGAAGTTAATATTAGAGTTTATTTTGTTTTACTGTTGCTAATAATAATTGTGACAAAAACGCGTGAAAGCACGGAAGTTCCTAGCGCTGTCCACGAGATCACCGTATTATGCGACTCCAGATGTACAGAATAGGTTGTTTAGCATAGTAGTTCTTTCGTCCTGCCAGAGATTGCACTCCCAGAGAACATGATGCGCGGTTTGTTCATACATGTTGCCTTCGGTCGAGCACTCGCACATGGGTGATGCTACTAACTTAAATCCGTAACGTAAAGTTTGGCCTTAAAATTTCCATGACCTGTCAGGAATTGGGAAACGCAGTGATCAATATCCATCCAATGTTTGGATAGCCGTTCACGAATATTAGGGAAAAAATTATAAAGGTGTCGCCCTTTGGTGGAACAGTCCCATCGTGACTGCCATTCGGAGATTAGGCTTTGCACAGAGTTTTCTAAAGGTTCGAATAATCTTGCTATTTTAATTTTATCGCGAGCGCTTAAAAAGAACGGATTGTCAATGTTTTTGTTATGATAGTACATTGTCGCACGACGCTGAATCTCAAGGTCAACGGGTAAAACTCCGGCTAACACATGTAAGGCTTCGGTGCTTGTGGTCCTGTAAGCTTTGCATAAGAATATAAGAGCAAGACGTTGGCTTTGTAGCAACTTGCGACGAGCCGCACCGATTGTTGCTCTGTCGGCCCACACGGGGGCCCCGTAGCAAATGCTGCCTAGGTAAATTAATTTTAGGGTTTTGAAAGAGAGGCCCCATGTCGACGTAGATATTTTGGTAAAGGAGTAAAAATTGCGCTTCGCTTTCTCACCGGCTTGAATTATATGTTCTAAAAATGTAAATTTATTTTCCAAGTAAAAACCTAGATAAGAGAGTGACTGTTTGCGTTTAACGTTAATATTATCAAGTTTAACGCTAGGGGAAGATATAAGAGACCCTTTTAGAAGAATTTGGTAAGTTTAATGCGCGGCGAATTTCAGGCGATTACGTTTACCCCAGCTCGATATTAAATTAAGACTATCATTGGCTTGAGATTCAATTCCGGAACGTGAATTTGCTTGAACGATGAGAAAACCGTCATCGGCGTAGCCAACTAGTATGCACAGCGGTGGTAGGGGAAGACTTAATAAATCATCAAATCCGAAATTCCATAGTTTTGGCGAGATAACAGAGCCCTGAGGGCAGCCGCATGTTAAATCTTTTTCACGTATTTAGATTCCGAAAGATTTACTATTTTTCTAACTTCCATAGCCGCGTCAACAGTCGATTTCCCGGCGGTGAAACCGAACTGATGACTATAAAATTTAGGGCCACCGGGTAGCAAGCGAGGTACGATGAGACGTTCTAGTAATGAGAGGTTTTCTTACTTTTAATCTACACCAGACGGCGCGACGATAGACACTTCTAGATTTTCTATTGGTTCCCTACCGATCTGAAATTATCTGCAGGTTGGCATCACGGATACATATTGGTTGCGTTTCTAAAAAATATCAGTGTACTGTCAAGTGTGGCATAAATCAAATTATTATAAGAATAAGAATAAGAATAAGAATGGATTTATTTTTAGCATCACACAATACATTATAATATAAGTCAGTAGTACAGTTTGCCTATAATATCAAAATTAATATACTATTTAATGCTGTGTGACGCCAAAAATTGGCCCCAGCTCAGCAAACGCAGCAAGCAAGCCCGCTGCACTGATATTCTGCGGAGGCCAATGAGTGGCTTCACAACGCTACTAAACTAAACACAAGATTTACGGGAAAAAAAAAACAATAATAAAAGTGACAGGAACTAATTAACTAACTAATTAAAACAACAATTAATTACAAATTATTACTATCTACAGACCGAGTACAGGTGTTGTTGTCTTTAACTGTGAAAAGAGAGAGAAAAAAAAAACAAATTTGACAGATAGTAAAAAAATAAAAAACTTAAAATGGTGGTTTGACGTCTGCGTTACTGAAACGTGGTTTCTGACGTGGCAATAATGGAAAATCTAAATAGCAATACATGAAATAAATAAACAAATTACGTGTAAATTTATATATGAAAGGTCTTGAGTAATTCCAAGTGAAGTGGTTATACGTACAGGACACCGGGAAAATTATCTTAAACCCATTGAGATAATATAGACTAGGAGAGAGCCTTATATCGGTGTACAAGCGTCAAAAGCGTGTAATGTTATGTCCTACTTACTAGGAAATAACAAACGAGTCGGTCTGCATATTTCATGTAATAAAAGTGTTAATAAAGGTTTTAAGTGAACATTTTATGCAGGGCCCCCGTAAGGGCTACTAGCGCCTGTGTGCAAAAAAAGGATTTTGGCGAATTTTTTGGGTCCTTGGTTTTGGCGCCCCTAAAGATGACGATTTGGCGCCCCTAGAGGATGGCGCCCGTGTGCATTGCACACATTGCACATATGGTAGCGGGGGCCCTGATTTTATGCTAGATAACGTTATTGCTTCAAGGGCATAGATAACGTTATGAAAATTTAACCGATACTAGAAATAACGTTATAAATGTATTTAATAACGGTAAATGTTATAACGTTATATAGGATTTATAACGGTAAAAACACGTTCTTTGATAACGTTATAGTCTGTCAAGAAAGTCATGACAGGCGGGAAAATTTTCTAAACGTAATCACGCTTTTAAGGTGTATTTTTTTCTTTGTATTTTCACAGATTGAGAACGCTTATTACATTTTAAATATGAGTGAGATTTGGTGCACCGTGCACGATCGCATACCTGATACCAGAAAATAACGTTATATTTACCGTTATTATTATAACGTTATTTTTTTGTTATGCCATAACGAAAAAATAACGTTATCTGGCTACCATTATGAAAATAACGGTACGTAACGATATTTTTTCTGTTATTCGATAACGTTATGAAGCCCTGGATTTAACATTATGTACGTAAGTATTGAACAACGTTTTTGGGCTTTTCAATCGGTATTTTTGTAAGCTAAAAAGAGTATTTATAAGTTTATTAATCCTTTATTCGTGCTATATAAGGCATTAGTGCTAAAAATGTCACATCAATTAATAATTATTTGTCTACAAAAATGGCATAGCTTTTTACGTGTGTTTACGGATTCTCATTACTTGATCTATAGTTTATCGATATCATGAACTAAAATAACTTTCTTTTCTGTATTATAATGTGCTTCGAAATAATCGATAAATAGATATATTCAAGAAAATAAACACCCACTACCATATAAAAATAAGCACAAAATGGCCACGCGATGACGGGTTAAGATTACATCTATACTTTATTACTTTATCTATGCTTAAACCTAAGCGATCATTGGCCTGAGCGATTAGGCCAGTATACTGGTAACAGTTTAGGAACACGCAAATTGTCAAACTGAAAACTGACAACTGAAAGAGTTTTCGCGGGTATGTCATGGGCATGTCACTTCAAACTTCTACTTTTTATTGTTGGTGTTTTCATTATTTTTTCCCAAATTGTGTTATTTGGGTCTTTGATGTTCATTATTGGTAAAATATTAGCCATGAAATACCCGTTATCTTGTACAAGGCAGGTAAGATGTTGTCAAAACCAAAATGTATAATTCCTGTGACATTTGGTGTGAATATCGATAAATAGGCTATTTCTTCCGTGAGTTTTAACTAAAACATCGTTGTAATAACTTTGTTATCCTAGTCATTGGAATATTATGGCGTCTTTTACAAATTGAAATGTATCAAGTTTTACATTCTTTTGCCCAGTTTTGTAGTAATTATTGATGGTATTCCCTGGTATTACCGATAGTTGTCTACCCATACGCCATCTAGTTACTAAAATGGAAACTGTTTGACAATCAAATTAAAAAGTTAAGAAAATACCTCATTGGAATTTGGAACTGTATTCCTGGCAACCCCAAATATAATCGAAACAAACATGTCGTTGTTATTACGTAGAGCTTTCAAGTTTCATTCGTTTATGAAAATTCGTTTTATTAGTAGGGTGATAGTACTAAACGATAACAGTGGTCTTGAATAAAATTAACGATTATTCAATTTCATCAAAGATATTTACCGAGAGCAGAGAGAGAAGGAATAAACATAATTGTACAAGGGTAAGTTTCGTCAATAATTGATATTTTCGATGACCTTCCTTTGTAGTTTGAAAAAATACCGAAAACACAATATATTAGCAATTGGGATGAAACATTATTGGTATTTTAGGTAGATATTGAATTAATTTTTTAGGTGTAGTTCTAAATGACAAGTTTCAAAGTTTACCCTACTTTCTCAAGAACAGCTGTTTTAGAAGTTACGTCGTCACACCCATTTAACAGCTGAGTTTTGTAATCATTAGGTTTTTTTGGTATTTCCTTTTAATCAGCTATTGATGTTATCCCAACTAACTTTCATTTTTAAATCCATTTACTTTTCTATACTAATATTATAAAGAGGTAAACTTTGTATAATTGTAATGAATAGGCTCAAAAACTACTGGACCGATTTTAAAAATTATTTCACCATTCGAAAGCTACATTATCCACGAGTAACATAGGCTAAATTTTATTTTGGAAAAAAAATAGGTTTTTGTAAGATATTTGAGTTTTTCAGACGCAATGTCGCAAAAATCAACCAGAAAAGTTACTTATTTTGCATACGCTGCCTAAACTATAAAAGATAGAACCATAAAATGTTCAAATTACAGTCGGGGCATTTTAATAGGCCACATTTGACATCTGTCAGATTAATCTCCATAGTGAGGTGAGCTGCATAAAAATATCGACCAACTACGAATAAATCGATACGGACTTGAAATTAATATTTGAATTTTATACGTTTGAAACAAACTCCTGTCCCATTATTACTTTTTCTTTTGCAAATTCAAGGAGCAAAATAAGACAAGTACATAATTTACAAAAAAAAAAATGCATTTATTCGCTTGAATTATAAAAACTGTTAAATGTAGTATTATCATTATTCATTTCACATAAATATGTGTTACTTTTCACAACGTGGTTATTAATTTATGGGGATATTTCGTTACAAGTAATCAATGCATCGATACTATTTATTCGCTTTCGATTTTTAGGACAACTTCCCTAGAGTTTAAAAAGAAAAAAGGTCAGCTGACGTAACCTGGTAACGACGTGCAATTATTAAGATCAGAATTTGTTTATTACGTTTAGAATTGTTTATCAGTAAAATCAAATCATTAAATAATTCGTATTGGTCATATTTACAATAAATATGTAATCGTAATTGAAAAAAGTTAATCAATTGTGCAGTTATAACAAAACGAAAATATTTATTTCTTATGTACGTCGCTATAAGGTTGCCTGGTACAATTTTGATTAACTGTCAAATGTGACCTATTAAAATGTCCCGACTATAGTTGTAGATCTTATAAATATCTACAAAAAAGTCCGCGACACACTATACCTATGTCGAGTAAGGCACAACAACCAATTTTTTTATTTAAAAATTCTTGAATTTTTTGGACTACATTTATTTTACTCATGCTATTAATCCTAATCAAAATAAATTATTTCACCACTAAGTACAGTTTATGTAGATAATATTTGGTCTTTGAATGACTAAAATTGGACATTTGTTTTTGAAGTTATGGCGAAATTAAAATATTACTATCTACTGCACGGCCCGTTGCGAAGTGGGCATCATCAAGGCGGGGATGCGCGTGCGAGAGGGAAGTTTAGATCTATAGCTATGTCCAAAGAGAATACAATCATAGCTGTGTTCACACTGTGTCACCTTCTTTCATTCAACCTCAACAAATGCCAATATGACATTGGCATTTGGCACATTCAATTATTTTCTTAAATATTTGAAAATGCCTAAGAGATTGCGGTCGGACAACCATGGAGCCATACTTATATTTTAGTCACTCCAATAAAATAATATGGGCAAAACAAAGTTTGTCGGTACAGCTAGTTTATTAATAAAAACGTCTAGATGTTACATTATGTTCTTATAACATTTTTTAAATCCTTTTAACTAAATTATTATTATAACTGGAGGACAGTGGCGAAGCGTCCATATAACCCGATTCCCATCGGCTTCCCTTAGGGCTTAGAAAAATCGAATATATGGGCCAACGACATATTTATCTAATAAATATTTTACATACCTACTTAAAAAACTTTGAATTCACAATGTTATATGCAATAAATTTTTCTCTCACTTGAAATACATAGTTTGAATTAATAACTATCGCCTACAAATTTTAAAAGGCAATGCAATGTGCGGGCGCAGAGAATCAAGCCGTGGATTAGCGGCTTATTTCTCCATACAACGACAGTTCATAGTAAGCATCTGTCCTTTTCATTCCTGTGAACTGGTCGTTATGTTCTGTCTCGTTCTAGCACGCGCGATATATACTTGGAAATAACTCGATGCCCGACGAGTTATTACGGAGAAAGGTTAATTAGCAACGCACAAGTGCAAGCGAGATAGATGAGTCATGAAGTAAAATTGTTATGATTCGAATTTAAGAATGAATGTAGCGACATTATACTTTTGCTGGCGCGTAATACATTTTATTTTGATAGGATTTTTTGTAATACGACTTTATTAAGAATGCCTTTAGCGGTACTAAATATGACAGGCGCGTAATACATTTTTATTTTGCTGGTTTTTAGATTGACATATTAATATGGCGGATAGTGTGTTTGTAAACAACATGTCGTTTGTTTTGTTTTGTCGAATTTAAATTTTGTTTTAGCGTTAGAACTTAGAAGAGTGTCGTGAATTAAATTAATTTATATTGTGACTTGTGAATTGTGAGTCGTACGACGTAATCGTGTAGTTCGGAAAATATGGCATTAATTCAGAAAGACTGTTGTCTGACAGATTATATTTTGCTGTCGAAGGAAACTTTGTTTTCCAAACTTAGTTTTGAAAATTAAAAGCATGTCATTCAATTATAAATTACCAAAATTGGTAAGTAGATTTTTTACTCCGGCTTCCCTTCTCAAAATATTCACCCCTCGCCACTGCTGGAGGACCATAATATCTGTGGGAATATATAGAGATAATGGGCAATAATGTGCCAGCAATAACACATTGTAAACACAGTTTGCCATAATTAATCCCTCGATTATGGAGAAACGAGACACAATAGCTTTCTATTGTTATCACGGTCGCCGGTGACCACTTGGGGCTTGAAGCATTATTCCTTCGTTCGTGGAAAAACGAGACACAATAGCCTTTCAATAATTATTATCGCGAGCACCGGTGCTTGCGCTAGGCTTGATGGGTTAATATCTGTATCTAGAACATATTAAATTTTATATATTTTTTTGTAGATGGATTCTGACTGGGGGAGCCTTCCCCTGCTTCCACTGAGATGTGTTCTAGAGAACTTAAACACACAAGATGCTCTGGCCGCTATGTCTACATGCCGGCACTGGAGGAGTGCCATGCATCTATATGAGGGGCACAAGTAAGTTACAATCGCTGTTAAACTATTTAAGAAAACTTTCTAAATATTTCTAAAGAAGTTGCGATTTGTCATTTAATTTTATTTTTGTTGGTGTCAGTGCAGTTATTAGCACTACTAGCGCTGTGGGCGAGATTTCTTTGGTGCTCCTTTTTATCCGGCGCCCTGGGAGTTGCATCGCCCCTCTCTAAAGCCGCAACTGGTTGGTGTATTTAAATTGACTTTTTTATAGGGATGCTCTGAAACTACGAGTGAAACAGATGGACAAGAACATTCTGCTGACGAGGCTGTTCAAGAGACACGTCAAGAAGCTCCACATATACGTCAATAGCAATAAGGAAGACCTGGATTACTTCATGAACCACATACTGCTGCAGTGAGTATACATATTATTGTGTGTCTGTTTGCTAACTCTGTATCAGTCAATCAGTCAGTAATGTAGCCGTGAGCCAACAGGGTTTATATTTTACATTTAATTTCGTCTTAGAGATATATCTCACATTGGTAAAAATGGTTAACTTCAAGCAGTACTCAACCTGCGGCTCGCCGAGACTTTACCAGTGGCCCTTGTGAAGTTAAAGCATTTTAGAATTTGAGCCCACCAGCAAAATAGTGCAAAGTCGTAGTGAAAGTTTTGAAAATTTTTCCAGATGAAAATCGTTAATTTTGAAGAATGTCATTTTTAGGGTTCCGTAGCCAAAATGGCAAAAAACGGAACCCTTATAGATTCGTCATGTCTGTCTGTCTGTCTGTCTGTCTGTCCGTCCGTATGTCACAGCCATTTTTTTCCGAAACTATAAGAGCTATACTATTGAAACTTGGTAAGTAGATGTAGTCTGTGAACCGCATTAAGATTTTGATATAAAAATGGAAAAAAATATTAAAAATTTTAGGGGTCCCCCATAGGTACAACTGAAACACAAAAATATTTGTTTTCGTCTAACCTTTGCGTGTAGGGTATCTATAGATAGGTCTTCAAAAATCATATTGAGGTTTCTAATATAATTTTTTTTTAATCTGAATAGTTTGCGAGACCCCCCCCTCTAACTTCTAAAGTAGGGGCATGACAATTCTAAAAAAAATATGTGATGTACATAATAATAATAATAATAATAATAATTGGTTTGAACGAGCTCTAGTAGTTTTTTTTATACGTCATAAATGGTAAACCTTAATTTAACTTTCATTAAATCAACTAAAATATAAAAATAAATCAAAAACCTTTTAATTTTATAGAAATAAACCTTATTTCTGCTGCGGAACCCTTCATGGGCGAGTCCAACTCGCACTTGGCCGGTTTTTATTTACCAAGACCAAAACGTGTTTGTGACCTGTATAAAAAAAATTTGAGTACCACTGTTTTCAAGTGTTAGGACATACAGACTGATTAAATGATTATCTGACAAGAAATATGATCCATGCCTCATGCTTCATGCCTCATGTCACTTGTGTCAATTCAGTCGTGTCGGATATTTGCGACGAAATTCGATCGCAATTCGCATTTATAATTTTAGTAGGGATGTGACGCTGATAGCATCCAATAGTTGGAGTTTAGACGCTGTTAAGCGTTTGTGTATCATCCCACAAAAAAATTACCTATTGAGTTATGAATGCAGTTATGTTCTGTAGATCATTTAGAACAAGACTGCATTCACGATTCAAAAAAATAAAATTCTTAGTACACAGCTATGCTTAACAGCGACAAGTAATACTTTTAACATTCACTAAGAAGTAGTTTCGCTTTGAATTCTTTACTTGAACTTTAATAAGCCTTGGAGTTTGTGAGGGCGTCCTTAAATTATGTTCCTCGTTTGAGACTTTCATTAAAGCTGTCTTTGCGAACTACAACTTACAAGGAGAGAATAAAGGCTCCCGCGCACAGGCGCGTTATCGATCGATAATAACGCATGCGTTATTGCGATATCTGTTTTCAGTACATTTTGTACTAGGATGGTCATGTAGTTACACACTGCTGCGATAATAACGCCGCAATGGAAGTATATCGCAATAATGCAATTTTCTTGCATACCTGAGAGAGATGGTATAATAGTGCCGTCGCGGCGCGGCGCGGCGCTCTCTCGTAAGAAATATCGGACGATAAAAACGCAGCTGTGTGCAGTGTGCAAGGAATCAGGCTTTGTACCATGAAAATGTTTTGAGACTTACCTAAACAACCGGACGAGAATGCCGCATCCTACTCTAACAAACGTGAAATGACGTTGTTAGAGCAGGACGCGGCATTCTCGTCCGGTTGTTTGAGTCTCAAAACAGTTTCGTAGTAGGCCTACAGGACGCATTATCGCAATACCGCATGCGTTATTATCGACCGATAATAACGCGCCTGTGTGGGGGAGCCTTAAAGCACTATTATAGAAATTGATTTATAGGTATATCTATCTAGTCTAGATGACGCCTGCAACTCGCTGTTGCAAGTTGCAACTGTTGCGCCGAAGTTCGTTTATCGCGCGGGAACTGTTCATTTTACCGGGATAAAAGTATCCTTTGTCCTTTCCCGGGACTCAAAGTATATCTATACCAAATTTTAGAAAAATCGGTTCAGCGATTGGGGCGTAACAGACAGACACACTTTCGTATTTATAATATTAAGTGTGCTGTGTGGATGCACAATTTTTTGCAATTTTTCGAGGTAAATGTTGGCGTAGTCATAGAACTAGAACGTTAGAAAAGGCATTACAATAATCAGCGCGAAAATGTGTCACTCTCGAGATGAGTGAGGCTCACTCATCTGTGACCAGTGCACCTTAGGACGCGGTGACAGTCAGACGTGCTCAATTAATTATTTACTGCGTTGTTTTTCATCACGTTTCGCTTCAGAATGCCGTCGTGTGCTTTCCGAAATTGCAATAACACCAGGAACACAAATAAAGCCAAAGGTGTAACATTTCACACGTAAGTATTATTATTTAATTAATTATTTAATTTATTGTCTTCCATTTTAAGAGAAAAATTAAAGCGAAGCGTAAAATGAGCGAAAGAGAAAGTAGTATATGCTATTACTGTAAGACAAAAAAGGACGACAATATTTTCTCGATTCGATTAAAGCGTAAAATGAGCGAAAGAGAAAGTAGTATATGCTACTACTGTAAGACAAAAAGGACGACAATATTTTCTCGATACACATTTTGCATGCAAAAACATTGCTAGTTTTGACGGCATACGTCGTAACTCGTATCTAAGTATTTTGATATCGTTGGGCGTAGTACCATTTGCGCTGCAGAAGGAGGTATGGTTTTAATAAATAAGTGGCTCAACCAAACTCTCCTCTCTCTTAACACAGCGAAATCAAAGGTTCTATTTTTCCACATCACTGAAGCTACCAAACCTATAGATAAACCCATTAGATTACACCGTGAAAATTGTCCAACCGTATTTTTCCCTCTCCTGCAAAAGTGCAGCTGTGAGTGCATTGCTAGTGCCACGTCAGTCAAATATCTAGGCGTCGAGGTGGACGAGAAACTCACGTTTAAATATATATATATATATATATATATATATATATATATTTATATCCGTAGCAAAGAAGACCCGCAAAATAATATTTATAATGAAATCCCTTAGACCAATTGCCAGCTTACACGTCAAGAAATTGGTTTACTCAGCGCTCTGCCAATCTCTCTTACAGTACTGCATCGGTATTTGAGGCGGTGCTGCCAATGCCAAGGTCTCACATGATTACGCTAGAAAGAGCCCAACGCGCTGTAATCAAAGTCGCTCTTGGTAAGCCACGTCGATATCCAACTGCTTTATTGCTCCAAGAGTTTAACGTCCTTAGCGTAAGACAACTCTTCGTCATCCGTACGATAACAAAATATGCAGGAATGGGCTCTGAAGCAATTTTGCCAAAATGTCGTACGGTCTTCGCATCAAGATCACCGCCCATATATCTACGATATCGTTCTTTCGTCGGTAGCATCAGACCGAAATATCCCGATCGAATCTTTAGTTAAGAATTCACCACACGCAAGTAAATTATGGCTTCTGTCCAAAAACTATCATGAAACTGAAAAAATTGTTGAAGTTCATAATTTGAAGAGATAAACACATACACACAGACACTCAAACCCATACACACACACACACACACACACACACACACACACACACACACACACACACACACACACTTATACACATATTATACATATTATTAATAAGTTCTTTCCATCCTACCTATCCATTGAATTAATCCTAATTACTGCTATGAAATATTAATGATTGTTTATTATTGTAATTTATTATCGTAATTTTGATTTGTTATTTGTAATTTATACGTAACTAATTGTAATTTTAAATACACTTTGACAATTTTCTATCCTATCCACTATTGTACTCATAAATAATAATAATAATAGTAATAATTGATAACTTCTCAAAATTGCATGTTAAATTGGTTGTATGTATTTAGTCTAAATGCTTTGTTTAATTGTAGATGAAACCTCGATTTCTGTCCTTTGTCCGAAAGCGCGTCTAATAGTTGTTTGTGAAATTGATTGTGTATAATACTAGGAAGTAGGACCACCAAGATACAGGCTTTGCCTAGTTTGGGGTCCACAGATAAATCCTGTACAATGTTTTATTTCGCAAATAATTGTCATGTTATTAAGATAAGTCTAGTGTGCAGTGCCGTAAATAGGGGGCAATGCCACCGATGCCCAGGCACAGGGCGTAGACTCTGGGGGGCGCAAGAATGACCAGACCAGGCAGAACTATTTTTTTTTTGTTTTCTCCCGAAAAGTTCCCGCTGCGCTCCTAGTGCTTTAATTATAATTGAGCACTAGGAGATTTTTTATCACCCTGGATGGACGAAAATAGGCCTAAACATAGCGTTGGTCTCGGTACCTATAATATTAAAAAAAAACCAAGGGCGTGTTATAGAAGATCGCACAGGGCGCAAAAACGGCTATTTAAGGCACTTCTAGTGTGCTATTAATTTTACACTGTAAACTTGTCTTTAAATGTATTGTTGTGGTGGGTAACAAATAAATAAATTTAAATTGAAATTGGATGTAAATTGATCAGGCTGTGTCAAATCCACCCTTATAGATCACGCCTTCTACCTATAAATCAACTGCCAATTTCTTTGATAATGCAATCGCTAACCATGGAGGAAATCGTATATTTACCTACATGACATTTATTCTTTTTAGGGTTCCGTACCCAAAGGGTGAAAACGGGACCCTATTACTAAGACTTCGATGTCTGTCTGTCCGTCTGTTTGTCTCCAGGGCCCAGGCTGTAACTCAAGAACCTAGCTAGCTAGCTAGACTTCTGAAATTTGGGCAGATTGTGTATTTCTGTTGCCCCTATAACAACAATTAATACTGAAAATAAAATAATATAAATATTTAAGGGGGGCTCCCATACAATAAACGTGTTTTTTTCGGCATAATTTGCTCTATATCAATAATGGCAACAGGTAGGTACTTGAATTCATTTATTTTTGAATTAATATATTATAAAGTCATTTATTATATGTGTACTTCAATATTTAATTATAATATTTAAATAAAATACAAAAAATTGGCCTAATTTTCCTCTATAAGTAACGGTACGGAACCATCCGTGCGCGAGTCCGACACGCACTTGGCCGATTTTATTTATTTTACTCGTGCACTATAATAGGACGTATTACTGCAACGTTTCACGCCAGGGGCAGCACCAGCATAGACAGTAAACAAAACTTTTGTTTACTGTCTATGTCGAATTTTGGTCGGATTGTTTACTGCAATATTCATTTGTGCTAGTACCGCGTCCTCTGCTCCGACATTTGCGTAATATTCTTTAGCAATCTCGTTTTCATGTGTATGCATAACACGATATAGCAGTTTTATTAATCGAAAAATCTGTTCTAAATAAACATGTTCTGGACTTTAAATGTATATTCTAGATCAGAGGTTCCCAAACTCCTTTGTTTCGTGGCCCACTTTTAAGGTGTTGGGTCATACTACGAACCCCCTAAGCACTCCCCCCCCCTTTTCAACAAATTATCCGCCTATGCCCGGGATGGCGAACCAATAAGGTACCTATATTGTTAAATAATAAATAGGTAATGCGCGTCAGGATTACAAAGAAAAATATTATTTGATGGCATGTAGCTATGACATATTAGTGATTATTCAGAGAAGTGACACTTTGATAAGGCAGGGTTCGCCATCCCTGGCCTATGTTTTCTAATAAGCGAAATCAAGCTTACACAAAAGTTCCTCAAACTTAACTGCTAACCAAATTAATTTACATGGACCCCCGCCTACAATAATTGTGGACCCCCATTTTTTGTCAGGGCCAACCCCCCTTCTAGCCTCGCGGGGACCCCTGGGGGTCCACCTAGACCACTTTGGGAATCACTGTTCTAGATCAATATTGTAAAACATCTTCGACTATTTTAAGTCCAAACTCCAATTATTATTATTCTGACTTCTGAGCTAGTTAATTTGAATATTACCTAATAGACTTATGTTAATATCTTGTGTAACGACTGTAGGAGAAAGCTGTGCAAATACAATTAATACAAATGGGATTAGGTTCTTGTTTGAATGCTACAATTACTTGTTAACTAGGTAACTGGCAGTGGCATAACTATAACATCCGGCCGTGGCAAATTGATGGGCCCTATCAGTAAAATTCGTCACGCTAACAATAAAACAATGTATAAAAAAATTCTAACCTCACGGCCTCTTGGGCCGGGGCCCTTTTGGATCGGGGGCTCGTGGCATTTTACCAGCTCTTCCACCCTATAGTTACGCCACAGGTAACTGGTAGGATTTATAAAAATATCTGTAGAGTCAGCTGATATGCAAAAGTGACGTCGTACTGTAAGTAGTCAAAAGACATGTAACTTGGAATCGGAAATCTGGAGACACGCCAGTGATTCCGCCAAGTCAATCCGCAATTTGATGAATTAGGTATTGTAAAATATCATTCGCTTAAAAAAGTAAGAGGTTCATTCATGGTTCATTAGATTATAGATCAGGTTTACAGAATCATGATATAGAGTTAATACTGACGGCAATATCTACATTCTACAGACTCGGCTGATATGCAGAAATGACGTCATAAAATCACGTCCACTGAGACCAACATAATATATTATGAACCGTGTTATACGTATTATATGAAATCTAAAGGCGCGGTAGAACTCAGTCGATCAAAAATATTTAAACAATTTTCTGTCATAAACATAAAACATTCAATAATAACGGTCATATTTTATCAAATACTTTCCAAAAATTAAAATGCCATACTGGTACAAATAGTTTGGCGAAAAAAAAAAATTACACCTTTGCAGTGGTATGGCGGCCATTGGGCGTTGTCGGAAAAGTATGGCAAGGTGATTGTCGTGAATGGCTACTCGACGATGATTAGCTATGCAAAAATTAGCCTGGTACAAATGGTTCAATTTTTGAAGTGAAAACTTCTTTTGCGGCGTTGAGCACTTTTGTGGGATGGGTAAAAACTGTGAAACTCGCGTCAGATTCTCGTGCTGATTGAAAAACCTTGGAAAAACCGTAAGACGGTTGGAGAGTAGTGTTTTGTGTCGAACTCGAACTCGAATTGATTGTAAGGGTTTCGATTAATTAAAAAAATCGATTTTTTAATAATCGATTTTCATAAAAAATGGGTAAAAAAATGCATAATGTTAATAATCAAGTTTTCACTTCTGCCGGCACTCCCGGAGTGCAACCTGTCTTTTTTTTAATTAAAATTAACGTATTCGCGTCGGTATGGCGGGCTGTAAGCCGCAACCGACAAGTATGGCCTATGGCATTACGCTTTCGCCTACTAATTTTTTTTCGACTATCTGAAAAAATTTTTTGTGGAACAAATCGTTCGACACTCGTTATTTATCCGACACGTTCGATTAACGCCCACGCGTTTGGGCTGCCAGTGCGAGCGCTATGACCATCATTTTCCTTTTTGCCTTTACGTAATTATACCCCTGTAGAACCGCCAGCCTGGTACAAATGACCAAGAATTTTGTGTCAGTATCTCCAGGCGTATATGTCCTTTCCTGGGATTAAAACTAGATCCATACCAAAATTTATCAAAGAAGAGGTAACAGACAGAAAAATGCACTTTCGCATTTATAATATTAGTATGGATAGTATGCATCTCCACCTCGAGAGCAAATATCATCTACATTGGCCAATGGATTAGGCGTAAAGATATTAGATGCCAAGACATTATGATGCTCTGGTATTGAGTACCTATGGACTATAATATTATTATTGGATTCAATTGTAACAATAACAGCTGTTACTTTAACTTATCAGACATAGACTAACTTTCGTGCTGCTGGTATTTTAACATTACATCTGCATACATAATAAATAGATCGAAATGTGTAATCAATGTATGTACATAATTAGCTTGAATACATTACAGTTTTCCTTTCGTAAGAGAAACTTTTAAATTTCGTCATACATGATCGATGGACTATCGTCACGTATGTATCGCCTCTGCGGATCAGTGGATAAAAGCATGACTATGAGGTCGTAGGTTCGATTATACAGTTAGAAAACTGTTGTTTCCGATTTTTTGTTAGCTCAATATAGGTTGATTAACGATCAAACGAACTTACCTGTACGTGAAGTTCGATCGTAATTATACGAGTGTTTCGTTCGAAGAGATTAGTATAATTAGAATATGAACACATAGTAGTTACGCCAGTGACTCCACTCCAGGCACTATGTTTAGAGATTATAACTCTAAAAAATGTAAATAAAAAACTTACGGTTGCTCTCTGGTATATACTTTATGGTCCGGTCCGCGGCTTCCTGTTCCGGTGTCACCTCGGCCAACCGCCATGATTCGACTTCATTCCTTGAGAGATATTTGTGATATTTTATCTATGGGTATACCTGTTAGGGAGGGTGGGTTATACTAATCTCTTCGGACGAAACACTCCTATAATTACGATCGAACTTCACGTACAGGTAAGTTTGTTTGATCGTTAATTATACTCGTGTTTCGTCCTCGAGATTAGTATAATTAGAATATGAACACATAGTAGATGTTTAGAGTAAGAAATATCACAAATGATGTC
Organism: Lysandra bellargus; assembly: GCA_905333045.1. NCBI lineage: Eukaryota > Metazoa > Arthropoda > Insecta > Lepidoptera > Lycaenidae > Lysandra > Lysandra bellargus. Next base: position 8,897,428 of record HG995327.1, on the reverse strand, counting down.
CCTTATTGGTTAAAATGTAATATAGTCCATACCTTATAACATTATTTTGAACAATACTTTGTTATACCTATTTAAATAAATACATTAAATAATGAACAATAAACAAATAATTTATTTATTTGTCATTATTTTTATAGAACCTCAATGTAAAAGACAGGTTACGTTGTTAACAATAGGTCTATCATAGACTTAGCAAAGGTAGAAGACTTGCCGCTTCACCCAGCAGATTGTCTGATACTATTAATAGTAACATTAATTAATATTAGTGTCTTTTTCTCGGTTATAAAAGTTGCTGTATGCCTTGTACTTTTAGACTTAAACATGAAAACGTCAATTTCACTATCCATTAATGTAATTTTAATCCCAAGAAAGAGGTTCTGAATGTCTAATTATGGTTTTCTAAACCTAAGAGATAGTTAATTATCAGGTCTTGTAATATGTTTAGACCTATTTGTGCTCCTAATGCGGTAGCATGAAAGATCTGAGAATGTTCCAATGAAATAAAAATATAGTTAGTACCTATGTGTAATATTAATGGTTTCGTACCTGATCTTGAAGTTTTAATTAAAGTACTGATTTTTATCATTATAGTAGCCTTTAATTTAATTTTAGATAATTTTTGCACTTATTATATGTGCAGTGACTAAAAACTAAGACACACTTCCCAACTTTAACTGTCCTTTGGAACTTTTCAACTTTTCCTTTGGAAAAATGTAGCTAAATAGTTAATTGTAACACCTGCGTCCCAAGTAAAGTTATAACATGATAATGATGGTCTTAATCAAAACACACCCTTACAAAACCTGGAAATCCTAACATTATCAGGTATAATTATGTTTATTAATAGATGAAAGAGCAGATCTATAAGAATTGATAGTCCCATATTATTAGTCACCATCTTTAAAAAGAAAGGTTTTGGTATTAAGTATAAGCAATAGAAACTGAAGGTCCATACAGTTATATTAAAAATATTAAAAACATACCATTTTCTGTAGCACACATCATATTGTTTTAAGGTACTTTTCAATATTGAAGCTAAAATTACATCTGTTGAAGCACATGGGTTTTCTCATTGTAATAATGCAGTCCTGATAAAATCCCTGCAACCATGGTACTGTTTTTGTGGATCGGTACAACCGCAATACCCTGTGCCTTGAATAAAATAATTATTTTATTGAATACTGGAGAATAATTATTACTGAAGGGAATGTAAAAAAATCATTTTGGACCAATCTGATATAAAAGCATCTATTGCAAAAGAATCTGGACCACTGAGCCATGAACACTTAAGTCAATGACAGTCATTGCTGATAAGTACCAAAAAATGGTAATAATATGTTATAGCCTTATAAGGACTATTTGACCTCTAGATGGGTCCTTCTTGAATATAATAGAGCAAAAACATTAAGAATAATTATTCTGAATACTTTACACCATTACCAAAAGTCCCTTGCTACCTTGGAAGATGAGGGTATTGTATATATTATATCTCCCAAACAATTGATGTAACTAGTAGCTGCTGTATTATCCATTGTCAATAAAATTTATCAGTTATAGTAATTTTTTGCAAATAAATTATCTTGAAGGCAGAATAGGCTGCAAAAAGTTTTAAATGATTTATATGAAAGTCAAATTCTATCTTGAGGTCAACTGCTGCTAGCCCTTTGATCTCCACAGCTGGAACCTTACCCCATAGCACCCCATAGTTGAGGCGTCAGAGATATTTCTGGACCTCAGCTGTTATTGTCACCTTTGATACTGTTATTTGAATAAATTATGTACCTAATTAAACCTTAATACAAATTCAGCAAAAGTGAACTTGTCATCACAGATTAAGTAATACATAGTAGACTTGTCATGAAAGTATTTGTCATAACATTCTGCTAAATTAATATAACTAACTACTTAGTTTATACATATTCTATGGCTGGAGATGCTAAAAGTAAGAAACTATTAATAAACACATATTAAGGTACTTATGTATTAACCACTTATTAACTTTGCAGTTTGCAAACTTGTTTTACATCTTTAAAGTTTAAACTGCATAACGGAATAGTTACTTATTGTTTGTTTTACTTAATATAAGAAGTATATCTTTATTTATTTAAAACAAACTTAAAATACAGTTGTGTGTGTCAATCACATATTATAAACATATACCTGAATCTGTGATTATAAATATTTTACTGTCTTTGATGGATATATTTAACCCTTTTATCTCTTTGTCTATAATAAACACCAGTAGGTTCACAAGTAACTTTCGTGTAATATCTATGTTTCTAATTATATACCGTCGTCTTAATTAGCCCCAATCAGCTAAATATCGAGATAAATCGAGGACAGTTACCATTAGATCCAAAGGCTTCATTTTTGTGAAAATAATACGGGGTATATTATTTAATACTTCAGTCGGAATTTCCAGGAATTGCTATTGTATTATATTGTTGTCGCGATCACCGGTGCTCGCGCGGGGCCTGAAGGATTAATAAACAATAAACCAAAATAATATGTCAAAACATTGAACTCATACATGTTGGCCAACATAGAGATAAGTTTAATATCTAGAAGAATGGTGAACAATTATGTATAAGTGATTAAAAAATATTAAACATGCATCTTTCAAGTGTAACATTGCTAGATAAGAGTCATTTTGTTACAATGAGATTAACACTGTGCGAATCTCCTTGTGATTATAGTATTCGTTGGTCTGAATATCCTTGAATTTAAATTGCTGATTATTAATATTATTATTCTATAAGCTTCAAAATGTGTTACTTATATCCAGATTGGTTTAGGAATTACCCGGGACCAATTAATTGACCAGCACAAGGATAATATACGACTATTATACAGCACTCATTGATGTTAACTATTTAATTATCCTGTTCTTCTAAAACTTTTACATCTAGCATGTATAAATTGAAGAAGTTTTAAAATATTTTTTGTCGAAAACACTGATGAAACATTTTTGTAGCTCTTTATATAAGATATTAAGTACTAAAGTACAAATAGAGAGGATTAAACTCCACTGCTTATAAATTTGAGTGAGTGTACCTGCATAAAGGGCCTTGACTGGTTGGATGTCCCCGAGTAAGGTTGACCAGTCCTTTGGCACGGGTCTGGCCCTGGCCCCAGCAGCTGGCTGTTGTTGGTGTGGCATTTTTGCTAGTATGCTGCTTACTAGCAATGGTCCTCGCCTTGAAGTTTAACATTACCTCATAAGAACTTGCTGAAACAAATTTGAGGAAGCCTCCATGCTTCTGGTTTCAAATTGGAGCTTGAATAAGACACTGCGTTTGCAGTTTTTATCGTTTCTTCAAAGTTTCAGTCAAGAGATTCTCCATATTTGTTGAAGAAAGATTGTGTCTTATACCTTTCTTACATGATTTAAAATAGGTAAGGTATTTTACATAATATTATGGACTGCTGTGTTGATTATCACACAATAGCCAACCTAGGTCCATCATATACTTTGTATAGGCTCTCATTATTGTTAGAAATAATAGTCCCCAGCAATGAGATATCTGTTGCTATTTCACATTGTCTAAATATAATTGACTTGTCAGATTTTACTGCCTTTTCGATTATGACCTTCAGCTTTGTGCGGCTATGATTTTGCTATTATTGGGCATTTGCAATTTTTCTACTTCATTTTTGAGCTTCTATATCTAGCCCTTTCGGGCTGTATAGGTAAATTTTTACTCTGAAGCAAATTTGCATCGAAATTTATTTACACCTCTAACTGAGGCGCTAAAGCAGGCGTAATACGTCTGAGGAAGCACGTTTTGGATAAGATCATAAGACATATTATCTGAAATAAGTTAAAGCCGTCGTAAACGGTAAAACAGCACGTCCTTATAAGTCCAAGCGACTTTTGTGCACAGAACAAATTTACTCCTGGCGGAGCTTTTGTGACGTGTGTATCGCTTATAGCCATATTATTATCTGAAACCCGTCGTTAACGGTAAAACACCACGTCTTTACAAGTCCAAGCGACTGCTGTGACGCGAGAACCGGTTGTAGCCATATTATTATCTGAAAACCGCGGTGAGCGGACACACGTCCATACAGCGAAAAACCACTGTTTCGACGCGAGAAACCGGTTATAGGCTATAGGTATAGGCTATTGCATGCTGTTGCTGTCGGGAAGACCGACCACGTGCTCCATTAAATTTCATGCGATTGAAAAGCGCTGTTTTGCAAGAATCCGTTATAAATCACCACGTCTATACAGCCCAAGCGACTATTGTGACGCGAGAAAACGGTTCTTTCGTAAAAATTTATCCAATTTATGTATGCTGAAAATATTTCCACCTGTCAAAGCAACACGTGGATGCTGGAAAAAATTATGCCCCGAAGGACGTTAGGCTTATTAATATTGTGTATAAATGCATACCATCCGATACTTCTGGTGGTTCATTTCATCCATCGTAGACTCAGAAAACTGGGCGAAGAGCTGTAACAGAAGCTAGAAGAATCTTGTTGCCCATAATGGCGATCCCGCTTTATATTTTGTTTTTCCAACTTACACAACTTTCTGATTATTAAAACCAATTTATCTTGATTTCGCCTTTTTGGCATTTTTTTAAATAGTTTTGTATACGGACGCGGAATTACTGGAGCGGACGGGCACTAAACGCTCAATGAAGTCGAATCATGGCGGTTGGCCGAGGTAAGACACCGGAACAGGAAGCCGCGGACCGGACCATAAAGTATATACCAGAGAGCAACCGCAAGTTTTTTATTTATATTTTTTAGAGTTATAATCTCTTAACATAGTGCCTGGAGTGGAGTCACTGGCGTAATTACTATGTGTTTATATTCTAATTATACTAATCTCGAGGACGAAACACGAGTATAATCACCTGATTGTCTGACAAGACAGATGGGACACGTAAAAAGTCAGTTCTGCGCCCGATCTTTCGCCAGTCGTGTCGGTCCTTTGCCCCACTGGGTTACGACAGTAATGGAAGAGAGTGCTCCTGTGTACTGCGCACACACTTGGACACTTTAAAATTAATCTCTGGTTTCTATAAACCGGCCACCGTCACCGAAACCGGTATGAACACATTATTCGATCACAATTCACAAATCGTAATAGATACTGTAATAAATAAAAAGTATATCATTTCATTTAATCGTTATTATGTCGAGGGCATTAACATTGCAGTTGTTTTTTGCGGTAACAATGCCAATTGCCAAGTTTAGCAAGTCACAATTCAGCAAAAAGTTGGTAACCGTTTTGGTTGACGTCACGAAAATGTTACTCAACTTAGGAACTGTTGGAACTACATTACAGTTAGAAAAAAATATCATTAACCTACTTCCAAAAAGGAGGAGGTTAAATGTTGGTCTGTATATTTTTTATTCCATCATATTAAAAATAAGTAAACCTCCCCAATCATCCTTGTATGACAACATTTGTATTATAGTAAAGTTTGTCTTCATTTCAGGTACCTGGACACACACAAGCTACACGAGCTGATATTCATCGGGCCGACGTATTTGTTGCAAAACAAACAGGCCCCCATCGTTAGACTCAACCGGTATGTGTTGTAATGAGTGATGTTAGATACTAGCTTACGAGACCTTTCCATCCATGTGGATGATTTATATTTTATACAGTATTTTCAGAGCGAAGTTACCACTCTTAAAATACTGTAGTGCCTGGGAGTTTAAATGTCCGTATGGTTGCCCAAATCCATACGGCATTCTCGCAACAAAGTCGGCCTACAGCCAGAGGAATGAGCAGGTCAATACGTCTGGGACCAACCATGTGCGGGATTCCTCAAGATCTTTTTCTTCACCGCGAGAGCGTCCGTACTATGTTACTTGAGATCTGAAAATGTCTCATTGGTACATACATTCCACCCGGGATCGAACCTGCACCCTCTCGAGTGCGAACCAACGGTCTCCCCACTAGGCCACGGAAATAGCTTATGTCAGCGGGTAACACTGTGACCCAGTGGCGGAGGGTCCCAATTCGACTTTTTCTACCTCTTACGACTCACATTATTGAAGACCGTCGCCTAAAACTGACATGCAGGCTAGGGCTTCCCTCAGAAAAGTCAGCTTTCTCTTCTACTAAAGCCTAGAGCTGTGTAGTAAACTTGTTAAACATCTGCATGTTGAACAAGTTCTAACGCTCCTTGTCATTTGACATCTCCTCTTGCATGAAAACGTTGCTATATATACGTCTATTGTCTATGTCTAAATGTAATTAACACGTACACGTTAAAACAAGGCAGGGTTAAAATACATTTTAACAAGAAAGTAAGTTGCTATAATTGTTACCTATCTGTTTCTCAGGGTCCTGACTGAAAGTCTAATGCTGAAGCACGCTGACTGTTTACACCGACTGATGCTGCTAGGATGTGAACTGTCGCCTTTGAGGAACGAGGTTGATACCTATTCGGTGAGTATCCGTACTTCATTACATAATATGTAGATTATGTAGTACAAGACGTTCCGCGCGGCTTCGCCCGCGTTAATTAGATATTTCACAGATAAATTAGTCCACAAAAAATAGCCTATGATCCTTTACGTGGTCTTCTTCTTATCTGTGCCAAATAACAGAAAAATTGCTTGTGCCATCGAGGAAATTGATTCCTAGGCAGTTGACGGCCCTACGTCATGTCACATATGGTCGGCTTATGTATGGCTTAATATTTCAATTCAATATTAGCTGTGATCCGTCGGATGGGTTTGACTTAACGCGACTAAATAAGTTAGGTCCGCTATCTGCGTAGGAATCAACTTCTCTAATAGTATATTATCATGTGTGCTCAATAATTCGAATTCGAATTTGTAATATATTAACACGCTGTCATCTTCTAGCAAAATCTAGTGGAGCAATACGCGAAGCCGCTGCACTTCACGCCCGCGGCGCCGCCCGCAGACGCGTACGCGTACCGCTCCAACATCGTCATATCCAATTTCACCGCGCTACATGTGAGTATTGTGCGACCTACTAATCCGTTCCAAGTTAGTTTGTCTCTGGAAGGACCTTAAAGCTGCGCGTCCACTGGATCAGAATCGGAGCGTATTGAGCGGACGGAGCGTCGTCATTTACGAAATGCCGATGGGGTGCGTACTGCGTCCACTGCATTCGGATTCAGCATCGGCAATTTAGGGTTTTGTAAAGCCATTATCATTACCTATCACACATCGAAAACACGTCGGAACTTGAGATTCGAAATTAGAATGAAGCGTTTACTGCGGATGACGTCACCAGCACAAATACCAGTATCAGGCGCAGAAATGCCGATCCAGTGCACGCAGTACCATACTCTATAGAAATCAATACAAAACAACAAAACTTTCCGCTCCATACGCTCCGACTCCGATCCGGTGGACGCACACCTTAAGATCCCTCTGATATAAACTGTGAGGTAAATAACTCTCAACAATCTATACAAGATGTTAGTGTAAACACCGTTGTCCTTGAAACCATCAAATGATCCCGTTAAAATGAACAACTTTTTCTATGAGAACAATGGGAACTCATAAAAATTTGTCTTCATACCCATACAAATTGCCGATCCGGGCATCCATATGGGTATGAAGACGGCATTTTTTTTTTGAATATATAATTAGAATACAAGTCGGAAAATTTGGTCGGCGGCATGTCGGCGGCTCGAGATGAGAAATTTATTTGGCAGTCAGTGATTGGTCAGTGATTGCTGCGTGTCTATAAAGGTTGTGTCGCCGGGCAACTGAGCGCTAGCGTACCCAAGCCGCCAACATGTCGGCGGGTAACACGCGCGGGCGCATGTTGCCGACATCATTCTTTTCATACAGGCCGCCGGGTTGTGTCACCGGGCTTTGTCGGCGGCCCGGCGGGCTCAGTGTGTATTGCGCTTTAAAACGCAGCGCAGCCTTGGTGAAAACGCACTCTGAACGCACGCGGTGAAAAAGTTAATCGCACATTTGTCCGCACCGTACGTGCCGTACGCGCCGCATATTTTCGTTTAGACGACCTCCGTGGCGCAGTGGTGAGCGCGTTGGTAGCTCAAGCCGAAGGTCGCGGGCTCGAGTCCCGCCGACGGAACAAAAAGTTTATGAAGTTCCTGGGTCATGGATGTGTATTAAATATGTGTATCTATACTTATTATAAAACAAAGTCGCTTTTTTTCCCTCATGTCCCTTTGTTCCCTTTAATCTTTAAAGTTACGCAACGGATTTTGATGATTCTTTCAATGTTAGAAAGCCCATTTATCGAGGAAGGTTATAGGCTATATTTTGTCACGCTAAGACTAATAGGAGCGAAGAAATAGAGGAAAACGGGGAAAAACGGGGAAATTATTTGAAAGGGCTAACTTGAACGCGCTAATCTCAGGAACTACCAGTCCGATTTGAAAGATTCTTTGAGTGTTAGATAGCCCATTTATTGAGGAAGTCTATAGGCAATATTTTATCACGCTAAGACTAATAGAAGAATGTGAAAAAAACGGGGGAAATTTGAAAGGGCTTATCTCGCGAACTACTGGAGCAATTTTTATGTTATTTGGCACAGATAAGAAGTAGACCACGTGAAGGATCATAGGCTATCCATTTTAATAATTTTTTCAGTGGCTATATATTTTATACCCGTGCGACGCCGGGGCGGGTCGCTAGTCATATAATAAAAATCTTAAATATATGTATGGTATAAAAGTATTAAATATATTTCCGTTGTCTGGTACCTGTAACACAAGTCCTTCAGGTACTTAGCACGGGGCCAGACTGACGTGGTGTGAAGCGTCCATAGATATTAAAATTTCGTGACGTCATTTCACACAACGAATTTTGGGATGCGGCGTGTGCCGTGCTACGGCGCGTACGGTGCGGACAAATGAGCGATCACCTTTAGTAACTTCAACCTAACAAGTGGTCTTATTTCAGTTCCTAACGGTGGACTACGAGTTGATAAACAACGTGAACGTGGCGACGCTGTCGGAGCTGCGGCTGTCGCAGCTGACGCTCAATGTGGGACTGCGGCGCGTGCACCGTCTGCCGCGCGTCTGCTGGCCGCGCGATTTACGTGTCGCCGTCAACGTGGTATGTACAATTAAAGCTGCGCGTCTACCGGATCTGTAGGCCTACTACGAAACCGTTTTGAGACTCAAACTATCTGCTGAGAATGCCGCGTCCTGCTCTAGCAACGTAACTTCTCGTTAGTTAGAGTAGGACGCGGCATTCTCGTACGATTGTTTGAGTATTAAAATAGTTTCGTGGTACGGCCCCAGAATCGGAGCTTACGGTGCGGATGAAGCGTCATCATTTTTAATGTGTCAGGCGCAGAAATAACGTTCCAGTGCACGCAGTACCATAGAAATCAATACAAAGCAACAAATCCGTCCGCTGCGTACGCTCCGATTCTGATCCGGTGACACCTTCATGGGCCAATTAGACTTGCAACGCGATCGTGGCGACACTGACGCGGCTGACGCTCAGCATTAATTAACCGACTTTCAAATGCACAGCGGGCCGCTCCGCCTACTGGGCTGCTGGCCGTGCATTTTAGGGTCGGTCAACATCTTGATAATTAAGGGTAATGCCCATACTGCGTTGCGGCCCCGCATCATAAAAATCTAAAATGCCGTGCAATAGGCCAAGCCACAACACCGCATTGCGGCGTCGTATTAAACTTTTAATGCGCAGAAATGTAATTTTTACGATGCGATGCCGCAACGAATCGTCGTGACTTGGCCGGAGCATAATTGCTCCGTTGCGTGTCGGTGCGTAGCCGCTGACGTTTTGACGTTTTACATGTTTAATGACGTTATTTTTTAACATTTTTTTCACATCTTTCAGATCAATGTTCCTCAACGCAAGATGCACGACGTGATGCACAGTATTCTCACGGAAGGGCTGTATCTGGTCTCGTTGAAAGTTATGTTTTGTAAAACGGTGAGTAATGAGTTCATAACTAATAACCTGTTGTTTTTTCTACGTATAATAACTTCGACCTGATTTCGATGGTAGTGACCGGTTCTGTAAATATCTGGCCAGATACAAAAAAATAAATACACAGTCGCTCCCTATTCATTTGCTTACATACGGCATATAAGTATACATCAACGCCTCCATTTTATGAGCACATAATATTATACCCTTTACAATTTGCAGCTGTACGCGCCGATGATAAACCACGTGGTGCGGCTGTTCAAGGCGACGCTGCAGGAGCTGGTGTGGGTGGACAGCCCGTACGAGGCTGACCCCTCCGGACACATCGACCCCGACGACCTGCCCGAGACGGAGGTCAGTGCTACATAGACAGTCATGTTTATAATTCTAGCTAAAAGCCGAGCTTTGTGAGGGCTCGCGTCGTTACACCTTGGCTGACTAATGATAACACATCTACATAATATAAATATAAATAATTACTATGTTAAAGCTCAAATCAATAGGTGTGATAATTTTTCCGTCATGTGTACCACAAAACGTAAAGGTTGTGGGATATACTAGGGCTTGGCTTCGCAGCGTAACGAGAGCAATGAACCCGCCAGTCGCCACAGATGCGCCGCAAATACAGGTCAGTTAACAAGAGCTGGCACGATCAACACATTTAAACGTTGCGCTTGTGTAGTGTCTGTGAATAATCGCGTGACGTGACGTCGTACTGCATACGCATCATAAAAAGTCTGCCCGTCTCTCTCGCGCGCGGTCTATCTTATGAGCGTGAAGGGGACAGTTATTGTTTTTCTTATGCTACTGTTTATAAATACAGCGTGATGTTACAAGTGGTAACGTGTGATCGGCGCGCGGCCAGCGGTCGGAACCGTACGATAATTATCGTACACATACGATAATTTTGTGCGTACGTACCGATGCATATTATTATCGTACACAGATTATACGATAATTTTTATCATGATGCAAACATAATTATTATATTTTTAAACATACTGTATAGTGAAATTGCATAAGTGTGAGCGCTGTGAACGTGCCAGCTTTAGTTAACTGATCTATACGTCGCAGGATAGAAGCGTTCTATGCTTTATAAACTAGCCACAAACACGATGTAAAATCTTTGCGTATCCGCCACGTGTCCTTGACGTCTTCGGTGCGAAGCTGCGGCGACGTGTTCATGACGTATTCGCGGCGTGCTAGCTCTGCCCTAAATCCGTTCGCAAACCGATAGTACTAAAATAACCTCTTTGTGTACCAACCACCTCTCAAAACTATAAACTATATTCTATTCTACATTTTCAGTTCGACACAACCAATGTGAATCCGTTGATACTTCTCTGCTGGCAGTGCATCCATTTGAGAAGACTAGTGCTCCACGGTACGTTAATATTTTTTCCTCTTTATAATGAAAATGGAGCGACTTGGCGTATGTTACATGTTTTTTCTATTTATTATTATCTAGACACGCGAAGCCATAATATATTCAAATTAGAAGACAGGTTATGAAAATATTTAATAGAAAATGTGTATCATTTAATATTTTTTGAAATATTCCTAATAGTATTTTAAATTATCCCGTGTGCAGGCTACTGGATCTGGCAGTACGAGCTGGTGGGCCTGGTGAGGCTGCGCAAGTCGCTCGAGGCGCTGGAGGTGTCCGCCGTGTACGAGCGCTCGGAGCGGTTTGGCGGCGCCATGATGCGTGTGCACGCGCACGACCGCCCGCGCCCGCTGCATGAGACACACCTGCAGGTGAGTGTCGTCACAAGCACGCCATGACGCAATGTGTTTTACTTTAATTAGTCTGAGGTTGTCTTATGATGGTGGGAAAGACCTAAAGGAAAAAAACATACTAAATGAGCTTTATTGGTAGGGCCGTGAGAATTATAAGGTTGTTGTCAATGAAATGCGGGGGGACTTAAAGGCCACATGCAAAGGAGGGATCGCACTCTACACCTTTTTTTAACGTCAACACTAACTCGACTTGGGGCAAATTTAATTTGAGTCAACTCAAACAGCACCTCGAGTTAACTCAAGATAAATCAATAAATTCGAACATTATTTCATAATAATTATTTTATTCTACGTTACAGCAAGTGAACGACTATACTGGTTTCCTGTGGCGTCCTTGCCCGTGGGACGAGTTGCACCCGGGCCTGCGTGCGGGCTCCACCCCCTCGCAGCGCGCCTGCTACGTGTTGCGAGAGTGCGCCGTACGCTAACCTCACACGCAGATATGTAACATCTTGTCGATTATCTAATCGAGTAACATCGATATCGTAATCGATTCTTGATTCTTTAATTAACATCGATATTGTAATCGAATAACATATTGATTCTTGATTACTCGATTAACATCGATATCGCAATCGAATAACATCTCGATTCTCGATTTATCGACTAACATCGATGACGTAATCGATTAACATCATATCAGAAGACCCGAAATCGAAGAGTATATCGGTAACCCACCAGAGAAGTCGACTATTCCCACCAAGTAACTTTTGTCGATTTTTGATATTGAAATGAATTTCACGTGTTTTGACAGTTCCAAGCTGTCTTTTACGACTGCCGATGATACAAAGCACAGCTACTTAACTAACTAAAGAAGTTTCCAAATATAACCCAGCTTCAAAAAAGTGTGAAAGTACTCGTGAAATTGATTACAATAAGAATTGCGTATTCATATAAACCAGTTAAACATGTTAGCTCAAGAAATCTCCTGGACAAAATATCTGAATTGAATTTTAAATGGGTGGTTGCCACGAAGAGTATAACAATTTTACAATTAAAGTAATTTCACGACCAATAACTAAAATAATGGGTGATATTATATTGTGGCAACCCTGAAACTAGTAGTGATCGTTATATGGTTATTGGTTGTATTGTTTTATTTCAATTATTTGACAATATTAATAGATATTAAAATCCCTTATAAAGGAATGTTATGATTAGTTTCAAGAGTATAAAAACGCGCCATTATTTAAACGCGCTACTCTAATATTTGACAGTGACGTATGTCACGTGACAATGTCTAAAATATTAAAAAAAACTAATAAAAATATTTGAAAACTTTGTAGGTAAGATTAATTTTAAGAATATTTGATCTACGGGGTAAAAATTCTATCATTAAAAATGCCAACATACCAAAACCAAGTTCCTATGTGACGAATACCTTAATAATTATAAATAAAAAAATATATATTTAAATAATGTTTAGTGTAAGTACCTGAAAACCTACGAATAATAAAACCTAAGGGATCGTAACTCCCATACTAATACAGTTTTAAATTTGGTTCCATTCGAACTGTCATGTAACGTCAGCCTTTATACCGCTCAAGGTCACCTAAATATTGCAAATGTATGAAAAGTGAAGTTAAGGTACACTTTTTTGACAAGTATTTTGGAGCATGTTTTTTGACGGAGTTACTCTTCCTTAGTTTTTATTATTCTTAGCTGAAAACATAATTAAAATCTTATGTATATTTTTCTGCCCTATAACATTCCAATTTGTGTACTTATTTTTTTCTTTTGGTTGTCCTTGATGTTGTTAATACATCGATGTTTTATTAAGAAATCAATAAAAATGTGTTCGTCACATAAGACCCCGTAGAGCTAGACGTTGAATAATATAATTTTTCTCGTTAAAAATTTAATCTTTTAGTTCATAGATATATTTTAAGATTTAGTTTTTAAGATATGTATGATATATAGTATATTTTGTTCTCTTTTAATTAAAAAATATATATTTTAATATTTGACGAAAGAATCGTTGGCCTAAGAGAACGCGTAAGCTAGTAATTCGAAGCGATCAGAAATCGCAAAAGAGTTCCTTTGTCTAACAACTTCATAGAAACTATATTATTTAAAAGTTCATATAATGCACGTTATACGAATATCGAATATTCACTATGCGGTACAACACTCCGCCTGTAAATAGCTTTGTATCCGTGCTGGAGCAGATTTAACACAGTACCTTAAAATATATCGCGTTTTAGTTGTAGTAAACGTCAATTGTTATAAAATCACTACGGGATTATTTAAACCTGTATTATAAACGGTTATTATCTGTATTCATTGCTTGTCTATGGTCCAAACTCGAAAATAGAACGGCTGCGTATTTTGACAATGATAGCTACGAAGTGTCAACTTTAGCTTCGTATTGACGCAAATTATGATTTTGAACTGTGATATTTAATTTGCACATGGACGTAAACAAATCTGTTGGCCAGTCACTGAATACAGATCATAAATGAGATCCAAATTTTCTAGTAATTTTTATGATATGTATAGGTAATATTGAGAAAAGCCGAATGATATGTTTAATGGCAACATCTCTAAACGAATTTATCGCGTAGTTATTGAAATATCTGTGGGAAGGGAGGTGATCGCATGCCAAAAGAGGCGAGGGTCGCGAGAGTAGCTAGGTTGAATAAAGTTGAGAAGCGGAATAGTCTTCTGTCGACAATCTACCTCATGTTTTTCTAATCACAAACGGCCACCAACTGCCTTAGTAAATACAATGCTAAAGACAATATTATCTGACGCGTAGCATAGACGACGACGTGAAGTACCTAGCTAGGATTTTCGATGCACATGCCTGTAGCCATCAAAGAGAAAAATTCCAAAACCATAGACAACGATAATAGAGGCATGTCATATCGATAGTATTTTATCTGTGATCCTCTTTTTTAATTTTCATCTAACGAGTAATGGCGAATCATCTTTTGGCGTGGCGACCGTTACGGGCTTTCTGAACATCTAGTCAAGCCGCGGACGTCTTGTATATAGACCGAACATCGTCCGGCGGTGTTTAATATCGAAATGCACAAAGAGTATTACATGATACATATTGTAATTTATATCAATTGTATAGCTTTAAGAGAGGAAAATCTCGTCACTGTATCAAATACAGTTATTTTATTATACGTGCCACAACACTAATGCAAATGTAACAAGTTTGTTCCGAACTCGCGAATAGGTTTAAGTAACAATTCTTTAGTGACCGAAAAAAATTGCCGTTTGCACACTAAAAAGGCAAAAAGCGATAACCGTTTGTCGCGTGAGACAGCAGATCTGTGAGTCGCGTTTTCGGTGTGTAAACAGTCTATATTTTATCTGTGGAATGATCTTGATGTATTGGAACGCTTTAGTGAATGAATAGGAGCCGTGCGCAGACTACGTCCGTCCCCACCATTAACGATCTAACGGCTATTAGTAACTTTTATCTAGCGCCTACCTGGGACAGTTCCTGACAAAGTTCCTACATAAGATATCAAAAATAGTCGATTTATAATATGAGGTACTAAATATCGTAACACTTAATATTTTGACAATCAAATTTCTGGCTATCAATTTATGTAAAACAAATATTATTGTGTCACAATGCTATGACAGATATTAACTTCATATGTGTGTTATATCCCCATATTAACATAAAAGTAAGTATTATTAAAAGTGAACTTTATGTTCGACTGCATCGACATTTTTCAAAATGGCATATGACATCCAGTGTTGCCAGAAAAATATATTTTATTGTTTTTTATATAGGAACCGTTTCAGTTACGCGCTCAGTCGTGGATAGTTGTAGTAAATTCGTTATCACGCACAAAACATTGTGATTGTATTTCCAAATAATCCGAGCATGCCTTCAAGATATTGTACAAAACTAAATAAAGTTTATTAGATAGTATATCTCTCCTTAATCGAGTCGTGCTGTGGAATAATATAATCAACTTATAGGCCAATTGTAATTGAGAATGCTTCAAATAGTTTATAGTACGAAGTACACTAGTGAAAGCGCAATATTAAATAATATGGAATGATTTCCTTTGAATATTTTTTAAATACATTTATAAAAGTTCGACGCGATGAACATATTCTGTAAGGCAACGAAGAGACTTACCAACATACATTCCCTGAGACTGAGAAATACAAGAGGCTTAGATCAAAATATAAGAATACAAACTAATATTGTAAGAAATACAATTGACAGGACAAAATAAGAAAGTCGGTAATATGAGGGACGAAGCTAGTTACACGGGAGCCATTTTTAAAATTAATAACTACTTGAATAACAATATTTCAATATTATACAACTTTAATAATGCAAAGTCCTCACATATTATTGACAGTCAATAATCAAAATGCATACTTAATATTTTGCCCTGGCAATCTTCATAACAACTGACATGTTTTAAAATGTGATAAAATACAAAATATGACAACGGTATTATAATAAGAACATTAACAAATGAACATCATTCCCGCCTCTTTATTTTATATTATCATTATCATTGTCTCTGCCCCGACTGCCATTTTAAAACCATTGAGGATACTAAAATACCTAATGCAAAAAGAAAAAAAATGTTTAAAACATTAAAATTGTTTATACATGATCAATGCAATGAAATATAAAAAGAAAATGACTCGCGTGATAGAAATTTTTAGATTCTTTAGATAAACTAAAGTGAACATATTTTCTTCTTGCAATAGGAATAATATTATTTGCTTAATCCTCTCAATATATCATAATTTTAACAACAGCATTATTTATCATCATAATATACGCGTAGTAAACATAATACATGGCAACACCAAAGACTTTGGGGCAGAGGTCTCTTTTTAACCACCAAGACTTCAATAAGGCTGTGAAACAACATTAATTCAGTTTGGCCTGATTTGTGTTTTTGGTAAAAAGTCATTTTTTCGAAAATGTTTCGTATGTTTTTATTATTAAAATAAATCTACTTAATTTATTTTATTACCCATAGCACTACCTTTATTAATTTTTTTACTTGTCCATAAAATATGTGTGATGTCGAAAAACCTAAAACACAAGAACCAAACTGAATTGCCTAGAATTAGACCAAAATTGTTGTACTTACATCTATTATGATAAAGGGAATGTGAAGGAGTGTTAGGAAACATACGTGTTTAACACCTGTTATTGTATGTTTAGCTCATTTCATCGTTTCGTTTCAACATGTACGAAGAAATTGAGGTTATAAAAGTATTTTTTTGAAAATATATTATGTTTGAAGATCTTTAAAAAATGTTGTATATTATCAACGTTAATGTAAGAACAGAGTGAAGTTAGCCGCTTGTGAAATGTCATTTTCGTAACGCGGCCAACTTCGCGCAGTTCACATATCTATATATTAGTAGGTAGTAATTGTTCTATATGTGAGTTCTTAAGGTGGGTCCAGATTCGACCGTGACTGGACATGGAACATTCCATGTAATGTATACAGCTCGACAAGGCTTTAAATGAACGTGGCGAGAAAAGGAACTAACGCTGTTTTCATACAAAAACGTCATTTTTGGCAGTTCTCCTTTACCAGCAGCGCCCATTGACATATTCATTTAAACTTTAAAGCCTTGGAGCACTTTAAATTGCAAATCGTAATTTACTAACCTACAAATAAATATAGTTTATTGACCATAATAATGTTTACAAAAAAAAAAAAAAACTAAAAATCCCCCAAACTAGGCATAGAATGCCATAAAGGAGAATATACATCTATTGTTATCTACACAGACATCAGCTATACTTACACACACTTCTATAGGTCAGACGGTCACGTGACACTCATCTGGACGCACCCTTATATAATATAATATATGTATTTTATTTTTGTGTGTAGTGTAGGTAATGCTTTATCATAGTGTTATGGATATCTAAATGTAATCAAAGTTTATGTAAATGTAACCCTTGCCTTCACCGCTTGTATGTTAAATTTTAAACTAAGGCAGACCTCCTTATTTTTGACACTTTAAGATAACTAAAACATCCTACTATTGCCATTTATTGTTCTTTCAAACTATGATTGGAGTGTCAAAGGAGTGGCTGCCCTATATATCCATCATAATGTGATTTAATGTTACTGATTTTATCATAATCTGGTGCGCATTTAACAGTTTGTGATGTCGAAATTTTATCAAAATTATTTTGAGGTTGTAAAGATTGGATAGTTTTAACTTCGGCGTTGTTCTTATATATATTCTCTCTTTCTATTTAATAAGAGCAAGAGAGACTGATGCTCATCTCGCACAAAATTATTAAATGACTATGCAATTAAACTTGTGCACACATGGTGCACTCTTAAATTGATTAAAATTATATATTTGACTTCATGTCTTTAGAAGTATCAAACTCTAAGGCTTCCATTACACGGGCATGTAAGCGTCAGTCAATTCCGTCAGTCATGAATTATGTTTGACTGATGGTGACTGATGGACTGACGAACGGTATTAGACGGTCACTCAATTCTCTTCAGTTTTATGTCAGTCAAAGCCATCATTTTCAAAGGACGTTTCTAATTTTTTTTCAATTTTGTCAGATGTGACAAAACTCACTCAAAACTCGTGACTGGTGGTTGCATCAAGCAAAAATCAAAATATCCGGATTTTCGTCAATCAACTTCGTGTAACCGTCAGTCACACTCTTACACGGTAGGTTATCCATCAGTTACAGTCATGACTGTGGTAAAACTGACAGCAAAACCTACCGTCTAATAGATGCCTAAAGTCGCACGTTCAGATTGATGGCTAAAAAGTACATAATAAAAAAAATTATCAGTCCGTCAATCAACTGGTTAGACATTCAGTTTCGCGTCAATCTTACCAGATTGATAGACTGAACGAATGAGAAACTGAGCGTGTAACAATGCCTTTATCAATAAAATAATATTATGCTGTCTTTGTCTATGAAATCAAATATGCGATTTATCCAATATGTCAGACGAATACAACATAGCAATAATAATAATTGTTCATTATGTTTTATTAGTGTGGCAAATTTTCTTCATATTGCAAATTTAAATACATTCAATTGTGTTAGATTCAGCAATGTTTGAAAATGTAATTTAGTTTTTACATTTTCTAATATCTAGTTTTAACAATACATGAAAACTTAATAATACTTCACTTTATTCTTATATACCTTACTCATACAATTAACAATATTTATTTAGCGATTATTCTTTTGTTTACAGTATAAACAGGGCCCTTAGCCGATCCTATTCATTTTTGATTTCATAGCAATGAAAATAACAAAAGTATGGCTAAGGGCCCAAAATGTTTGTGGTGTCTCACAAGGCACTGTTTTTGGTCAATTTCTTACTTCGTATACGTAATGCTGTGGTATAAATGATTTTCTTGTGACATTCGACAATACTGTAGTCGTACCAATGTGCAGTATTATTTTCTATTAGCAGACCAAAATAATCTTAATTATTGAGCTGTTAAAATCGTATCTTCTATTGAAATAATTTGCTGAAATAGGACAGGGGATAGTAATAATTAATTATGATGGTTAACATATTGTATAAAGACTTTGTCTCTTACCTCATACCTGTCCTTATTTGAAAGAGTTATATACACTATCATAGTCCTGTACTTATCCGTTTATAATGTTCTGTTATTAAATGTATTTTTCAAAATTATGTATTAGATTATTATGTATGTCACTAATAAATATGCTCATATATGTAGCAGAATTTCGTTTTATTTCTTGTAGTTTAAGAAACATCTTACATAGCTTTAAGTATAGCTTATACCGAAAGTGCAATCCATACTGTCCATAAGTGTGTCTGTCTGTCTGTCTGTCTGTTACCTCTTCACGTCTAAACCGCTGAACCGATATTGCTGAAATTTGGTATGGAGATACTTTGAGTCCCGAGAAAGGACATAGGATACTTTTTGTCCCGGAAAAATGTACGGTTTCCGCACAATAAACTTTTATGATTTGCGCGTAAACTATTCAATCGATTTTGTTGAAATTTGGTACGAAGATACTTTAAGTACCGAGAAAGGACATTTAATACTTTTTGTCCCGCAAAAATGTACGGTTTCCGCACAATAAACTTATGATTTGTGCGTAAACTATTCAATCGATTTTGATGAAATTTGGTATGAAGATACTTTAAGTACCGAGAAAGGACATAGGATACTTTTTGTCCCGGAAAAATGTACGGTTTCCGCACAATAAACTTATGATTTGTGCGTAAACTATTCAATCGATTTTGATGAAATTTGGTATGGAGATATTTCCAGTACCGAGAAAGGACATAGGATACTTTTTGTCCCGGAAAAATGTACGGTTTCCGCACAATAAACTTTTATGATTTGCGCGTAAACTATTAAATCGATTTTGATGAAATTTGGTAAGGAGATACTTTGAACCTTGAGAAAGGACAAGGGATATTTTTTGTCTCGGAAAAATGTACGGTTTCCGCACAATAAACTTTTATGATTTGTGCGTAAACTATTCAGTCGATTTTGATGAAATTTGGTAAGGAGATACTTTGAACCTTGAGAAAGGACAAGGGATATTTTTTGTCTCGGAAAAATGTACGGTTCCCGCACAATAAACTTTTATGATTTGCGCGTTACCTATTTAATCGATTTTGATGAAAGGAGAATGGGCACATTTGGGCTATCGGCGGCCACTGATGAAACAACATTTGCTTTGGATGTACCATTGTATTCTATTTAGTTACTAAAATAACTGAATGCGAAATAACGTGACCGCATAGAACAATATTGCTTAATAATTATTTATAATTTGTGTTTACCTAATACCAATGCATAATTCTAAGCTTCCAAATGAATCAAAACAATAAAACCAGTTTGTGCTGCTGCGCACACGTCTGTAGTCTGGTATCTCGGTTGGGTTAGGTTAGATATAGGTTAGGTTAGGTTAAGTTTAGGTTAGGTTAGGTTAAGGTTAGGTTAGGTTGGGTTAGGTTACCAGCAGCTGAATTAGGTGCTATTATTAAACCCGAACTGACTGGATTACTGAATGGATTTACTTCAAATTTTGAATATTACTAAGAGGTCGGATCGACACATAGGCTCTATATTATTAAAATTAAAACACTATTTATATTACATATATACTTTGATATAATATTATGATTGATGGGACATTGAAACTTGACTTGTCTTTTCGGCGATATAAAATTATAAAAAAATACTGCCCGAGGGTGGCGTCCAGCGCATGCTGCACTTTGGTCAGAAATTGCAATAGTGAAAATTGACAAAAACTTCCATTTTGATGTGGTGAAAAGTACCAACTACCAATAGCGTCAAACATTGCGATTTGCTCCTTCCCCTTCTATTTTCATATTTCTTGACACTACTTTAATTCACTATAATAAATTTTATACAATATAATATTATACATACCTAAATGTTGCAATAATGCAATCTTTATTATCTAACCGACTTTTAATCCTTCAGGCCCCGCGCGAGCACCGGTGATCGCGACAACAATAGAATACAATAGCAATTCCTGGAAATTCCGACTCAAGTATTAAAACTAGTTAGGTGAGTGTTAAAGCTAGATGAATTACCTAACATTTAAATATACATTAGTATTTAAATAAATGTATTTCATACTGCCCAACTAAATGTATTTTCAATTACTTATATTCGGAAGTGAAGACCTAATTGGACATATTTTGAGGTCAAAAGGAAGCGACAGGCCGTAAGCCCCCATAATGGTAGTCAGCTACGTGACGCTATACACTGATAACAATGTAGGTATAGACGGAAAATGTATGACAAGCACTCTGAACCTTATTTGCTAGTTTTATTATAACTAGAACTAGCTGTGTTACCTGCGGTTTTAAGTGATATAATATAAAAGAATAATAAAAGACTATGAAAAGTATCAATAATAGGGTCAAAACGAAACGATACATGGTTCTATAATGGTTTATGGTAGTGATGATGATGAATGTAATTTGCATAATAGCATATGCTTTCCGTTCTTAAAACAATGTCGAAACTCCCAAACTTGTATCTATAAAGAGTCAGGAGTTCTCTCAGCACCTTCCGAACCATGGTATACCTTGGTGCAAAATCTTACTTGTTTGTAGCATATGCTTAGAATACTGCTTACGAAACCGAAGTCACCACGTCATGTTTCCATATACATTTTGAGGAGTTCCCTCGATTTCTTATATGGATCCCTTCATCAGGTCACCACTTTTATGAATATGGTACAACATTGGAATGATTGGGTTGACCTATTGGAATGATTGGGTTGACCTATAATTTTTTTGTGATTACTAACAAGCTAATTTTTTGTGAGTAGCTTCATTTTGATAAGACAAACAACTTTTTTATCTGCGAAAAATCTTGAAAGTGGTAGCTAACAGAGATAGAAATGATTTCATACTTTGACTTGATGGTCTTAAAATATGGATTGTTTTATTTGTAGGACAAGGTTACTCTTAAATTATATAACTATTAACTTACTAATATACAAAAAAATCTGCTGGTTAGGGTTCCGTTTTAGGGTACAGTAGTCAACCAAGTTTTGCTGATTACAGAACCCTAAAACGGTTCACAGTTCACGACCAAGCCGCTGAACTGATTATGCTGGGTGTGACGAGAGTTCAAGGAAAGGACATAGGATACTTTTTATTTCGTAAAATGTACGGTTCCCGCGCGATAAACGAATTTTGGCGCAACGGAGTTGCGGGTGTCATCTAATAAAGAAATAAAGAACACAGAAATAAAGTGAAGGTCTGTTTGTCTCTTCAAAATTCATCCGTTGAACCGATTAAATAAAGTTTAGGCTGGTATAAATAGTCAGTACTCAAGATGCATTTCGGTCTCAAGATACGGTTCAGGCTCTGTGATTGGTTGATTGTCAAAATTTGGACCAATCACAGAGCCGAACCGCGTACTGACTATTTATACCAGCCTGAGTATCGATATACTTTGAGTCTGGGAAACGGGGAGCATAGTTTTATTCCGGAAAAAAATTTGGGGTTCCCCTCGTGATAAACGAACATCGGCGTACTTTTTAGTAATTATTGCTTTAATAGTAATATATATTATATACAGTTTGAAAAATAACAGACTCTTAGAAAAATAACAGACTTTGTTAAGAAGAAATGAAACAAAAAATCTACTTTTTACGGGTTTCAAGCGGTAAATTGATTATCTACGTTATAATAGTAACGCGACGTTGCCGATATCTTGCAGCCATCGTCACGGGTATATATTTTACACCGTTAGACGTTAGTTTCATAAATACTACGTGTAGTAGTAAGATAGTAATACTAAATACTACCAAATTATATAATCATTCAACACAAAGAGCTTGCGCTGGTTTTTTTCGAGTTCTTTGACGACTAGTTTGTAGTTTCTCTATAAATATATTTAAAGGTAGAAAATTGTTTTATAGGATAATAGACTCCGTTGCGTCCGTAATTCATTTATCGCGGGGGAACCGTACATATTTACCGTGACAAAAACTACCCTTTGTCCTTTCCCATCTCTAAAAGTTTCTTATTACCAAATCCATATCCATACTAATATTATAAATGCGAAAGTGTGTCTGTCTGTACTCTGTGTCTGTCCGTCTGTCTGTCTGTCTGTCTATCTGTTACCTCTTCACGCTCGAACCGCTGAATCGATTTTGCTGTAATTTGGCATGGAGATTCTTTGTGTCCCGAAAAGGACATAGGATAGTTTTTATCCCGGAAAAATGTACGGTTCCCGCGCGATAAACGAATTTTGGCGCAACGAAGTTGCGGGCGTCATCTAGTCACATCTAAATCGGAGTTAAAGCGTGAAAAGGCATCAGAGAAGCAGATACACTTTTTCATTTATAATATTAGTAGGGGTAGGTACAATGTCATATCTTAATAGCTATATCCACACTATGCACTTTCATCTTCAATTTTCGTCATCCTCTTTCATTCAACTTTCGTTTTGGCGCATTTAATAATTGAATGCATCAACGAACGCAACGTCGACATTGTCGCAACAACAAAGCGAAAGTTTTGGATACGGTCAGAGGGCATGCATAGCGGGTATGCCTCACGTTCTCTGTTGACTGCGATATAACGCATGCCCTTGATGAACAAAAAAAGGTACAGTGTAGACAAAGGCTAAAGCTATTCTATAATGTTGTCATATTATACGTTCTCCCGTAACATTCTATTGATGAGTCAGTGACAGCTGTTTCCAGGCTGTATGCGTGGAGGCACGCACCTACAGTATAGTCGTTTTACCTCCAACATGACCTCTATATCAAAGAGATAAGGATCATTTTAATAGAAGATCCGAGGCAAAATAAGACTGCAGTAGGTCTGTAGGCTTTACTAGAGGTTAGGTGGTTCATCATTAAGACAACACATTTGAAGGTTGCGTTAATTGAAAGTTTAGGTTGTGGGATG
This sequence comes from Lysandra bellargus, assembly GCA_905333045.1. Classification (NCBI taxonomy): domain Eukaryota; kingdom Metazoa; phylum Arthropoda; class Insecta; order Lepidoptera; family Lycaenidae; genus Lysandra; species Lysandra bellargus. Next base: position 8,873,333 of record HG995327.1, on the reverse strand, counting down.
ATTACCTTAGCACTTCTTTGTTTTGAGAAAATTGTTTGCATATTATGATGAATGATCACTGATCAACCATAGGCCTAGGCATATATCAAAGGCCGCTTTGATATATGCCTAAAATTTTCAAGCTGTGGGTCCAAAACAATTTTTTTTTTGTATGAGAGGAGTCTCGCCAGTGACGGATTAACCCTTAATCAAATTAAGCAATTGCCTAGGGCATCACGTTTGAGGGGGCACCAGAAGAAGGATGAAAAAACATCCTTGGGGTAATCTCACCACGTCTCACTCTCACGTCATCAAAATCCACACCAAAAAAAGTAATGTTTTTAGGTGGTAAAAGTTTAAAGACCGATTCTAGTTGTCATACGGATACGCGGGGGGGACACAGCCATGGATTGCTTAGGGCATCAAGTAGTCTTAATCCGTCACTGGGTCTCGCTATATATAGACTACAATAATAACAAAGATTATGTAAATTATACTATGTAACAAATAAAAAGTTTGCTCTAATAGATACTCTACATACGAGCTGTGAGCTGTCTCATAATAATATTATTTGATTCCTAGGCAGTTGACGGACCTACGTCATTTGGTTAAGTTATGTCAATTCAATGTTCGCTGTGATCGGTCGGATGGGTTTGACTTAACGCGACCAAATAACTACCATCCATCTGCCTAGGAATCATCTTCTCTGATAGTCTACGAATAATATAAACTAAGGAAATGTAACTCCCATACCATTACCGTTTTAAATTTGGTTCCATTCGAACTGTCATGTAACGTCAGCCTTTATACCGCTCAACCTAAATATGCAAATGTATGAAAAGTGAACCTTTTTTGACAAGTATTTTGGAGCATGCTTTTTGACGGAGTTATCTTCCTTAGTTTTCATTATTCGTAGCTGATAGTACATAAACAATCCAATTCTAATATTCTTACAAGAATTGATTGAGACAAAACCAAAAGAACATGTTTTGTTTTAAAATTCTTGTAAAGGGCAATGCTCCTTCTGCTATAATTCCAGTGTAGCAGAAATCAGTAGGTAAGTATTCTGTATAGTTCTTGGTATGCATCAGATGGTATGAAACTGGAAGAAAGAATTCAATTATTTCTTCCGTTGTATGAAATAAGAACATCATAAAAATTAAAGGTCGGCAACGCACCTACAGCTCTTCTGATATTGCGACTTGCGAATGTCCATGGGTGACGGTTCTTGCTTTCCATCAGATGACCCGTTTGCTCGTTTGCCTCCTAATTTAAAAAATGTAGGTCACATATAAGCGCTTAGACAACATTGCATCACAGTTTCAGGGATGTTCAATTATAATAATGGAGTCGAACGACCATGGCGCGAAGGTTCCTTACCTACGCTCCATCTCATACATGACTCACCTGCAGGTTTCCCACGGCTAGATCTTATACTCCTTTATTGAAATATGTGTAAATGTGTGTTAGGTGAGGGTTCTGTATTTTTAAGAGGTTATGTTGGTCCTTAAAATGTATATTGCCCTTAAACTTTTACCATAGCATCCGTCGATTCCTCATCATCGCTACTGGTAAATTTAGCAGAGGTGCAATCGATTTGTACGACGAAAAAGATAAAATAAAAAAAACAAATATGTATAGGATATAGAACATAAGGGTCGAGGATGGTTGACATTGACTGCCGGTGATTGCCGCATCTGTCTACTGTACCTAAGCACAATTGACATCGTTCGTGGGAAATCGCAGACGTATGATATACCACTCTACAAGTTCGAAGTCTACTTCCATACCAAATTTCAGCAAAATCGATTCAGCGGTTTTGGCGTGAAGAGGCGACAGACAGACAGATACGCTTTCGCATTTATAATATTAGTAAGGATGTCAATGCACATACTTTGTACTAAAATGCTTTAAATAGTAACTTCCTCGTCAAGCAATAGGCAGTTAGTCTAAGGGTTGGACCTCATCTGGCAGCACGGAATCGCATTTGTTCCGCCTGCGCTACCACGTGCTGCAGTGTGCTGCCGCATGCGAACGCGCGCTGTCGCATTCTGCAGACAAAAAAGGCGATCGGATGCGAAGGTGAAAGGATGCGTTAGCATGCTATCGCGCGCTTCAGCGTTCCGGAGTCTCCCTGCCGACCATTGCATTTTGTCCGTGATGCCGATCGCATCGAGGATTCCGCCGCGTGCTATCGCATTATGCTTTCTGCCTCGGTCTAGCAAATGGCAGTTCTAAGCGACAGAAAGAGAAAGGGCGACGGAAAAGGGTGATTCCGTGCTGCCAGATGAGGTCCAACCCTAAGACAGTTTTGGGGTGCTTGTGCTAGGTTTTACATTTGTTGCTAACTTTCATAGTTCCAAATTAAGGAACCCTGAATAGGATTACTTCATTGATAAACTGAAGTGACGAGGTCAAGAACTACTGAAGCTAACATCAAGTGGTTTTGTTATGTGTTGTTTTTTCTCAGGGCATTTTCACATTACGCGATGCGTAAAATTACTAATACTGACGATGATTCCGGTTTTTATTTTCAGTACCAATCAAAAATTTCAGGGACCAATTCACAAACCTGAATTCAGGAACATGCTTGGCGTTAAAAGGAACATACATTCCATGGTACATCTTCTTTAGGAACGGGATGACACAAATTGGCAAAGATATAATATTATGCTTGATGCTTCATACCAAGACGAACATAATATAACCTCCTCTTTTTTGGAAGTCGGTTAAAATATAGCTGACCTGTCCCTAGATCTTGTCGCTGCGATGTCGTATCGCGTCGTATAAAAAATCTCATCATTCATAGTTTTATTGAATGAACTGAACGAAAATGGAGCAAAAACTGGTCCATGTGTCAACCTTGGAATTGAGATATGGGCTCAACTTTTATATACACCGGTTAATTTGATAAGTGGTTTGACTAGATGTCGTTTTTGAAAGTACTTTATAATAAGTTAATCAAATATTCATATTTTAAGGGCTAGGTCACACTGAGACTATACTTGCAGTATTGGATTTTCTGGCTGCCAAGCTGCGTCGCGTTGCCGTTTTTGCAATGAATCATGTAGTAGCAAAATAAAATTCAATTTTAAGCTTATTAAATTAAACATTGCTAATAGTATTGGGTAGAGACCACAAATGTAACAATTAACATAAAGGGCATAAGTTCATAACATTACCTACTCGTATATCCTAGAAACTAAGTACCTACTCAGGTACGTATACAAATTGATAATTTCTTAGCTAAGTATATGAAAAATCATCCTCAATCTTTTTCATGTTAAAATTTTTAAATTAGTAATGTAAAGTCTTTATAAATTCTGATTTTCATTCTTCATAGACTTTTATTTAAAAGATGTTCTTCTGGTTGTACTTTCTGTGCCAAGTTCGAATATTGGGATCGACGAACTAGGTGTTGGTTAAAGTGGAAATATTTCCAACAAAGCCTTCGACAATCGAAGTGACAATACGGTATGAGCTGATTAATATTCGAGTGACTCACTGTACAGCCGGCGACTGTGCCCAATGTGAAACACAATAGAATATTCATGGGAATATCTCACCTAACAACAAAATGATAGAGCGGATTATGGTGTGATGTAATTTTAACACTCTCCGTTTCGTGCACGTCGACCTAGATTTATAAAATGTATTGTATTTATTGAAAATTAAAATAGAGACTAAAACAGAAGTTTAAGTGGCGCCATGTTAAAGTACGCCGCGCCGCGCCGGTAATAATGTTTTATACAATAAAAATTATTACATAGTTATGAAAATCTTAATGAAAGAGAATGGGCGAAATAAAAAATAAAACTTTTGTTTTTATGAGAAGGCTTTGAAACATTTTAAACGCTGAATTCCATTCATAAGGTATCAGGGGCTAAGTGCATACACTATAAGGTATAAAGAAAGCCACACGTGACACGTCAAATGTATAACCTCCTCCATTTTTGAAAGTTGGTAAAAAATCTCTGACAGGCGGAAAGTTAAACTTATGAAATAAAATCGTAAATTGTACCTCCACTGTTCCGAAACTGTACACAGTACTGTCGGATGTTTTTCGACTCTAAACAGTTTCCTGCGACCGCTAATTTTCTATTAATTACAACTAATGTCAATCATAATTAATCATGTTTTTAAATAATAGTTTCCAAATCGATATAATATTGTTTAAAATGAACTAGATACAGCCTGAAACTTCTTTGCGCCGACAAAGTTTGTTCACAAGGAAATGTTTCGTGAGGAAATTGATTCCTAGGCAGTTGACAGACCAATATTTGGTCGGATCATAGTCTACCAGAATCTGATGGCAATTTTTGACAGCCGATTTTTAAGAAATATCCTTGATCATTGGATAAATTCTTATATTTGCATTTTTAAGACACAGAATCAGCCGCTACAAGAGAAAAGAAGGATAAAAATGTTTTATTCCAATTACCTCGGCATTGCTAGAGTCAATTTATTTTCTCACTTTTTGTCATCATATTCTGGTACACCTATAGTGATTGGCTGAGTTTGACGTAACGCGACCAAACTATATGTAGATCCCCCATCTGCCTAGGAATCAACTTCTCTGATAGTATATTGTTTGGGAGATAAACTATCATATGCCCTTCCGCAGGACTACAATAACAGACAAAACACCGATAGACACTGTCACATTTGTGATATATTGTATAGCTTAATGTGGAATATGGTTTTTTATGGCAGTTAAGGTTCATATCCACATTAATATTGTAGAGCCTGTCTGTCACCTCTTCACGCCCAAACCTCTGAACCGATTTTGCTCAAATTTGGTATGGAGCTACTTTTCATCCCGGAAAAATGTACGGTTCCCGCGCTATAAACGAATTTGGCGCAACGAAGTTGCGGGAGTCATCTAGAAATCAATAAACCAGAGGTGTGAAAAGTTATTGCAATTTTTTTCGCTTGATTTAACGCCGTATCTAGGTTGAAGGCTCACATTACAATAATCATAATGACGTTTCGCCATAACGTTTGCATACTGACTTGATCATTGATCATAGATCATTGACGCACAATCATCCGGCTCTTGAGCTAGTGCAATGATAGAGTCACGCAAACAAACCTTGAATTACACAGAGATCTTATAAACACGGTGCTTCGAAGTTCGAACCTTCGTTGTGTAGACAACACTTGTTGTAATGTATGAATTGCCGCTTATATATTCAGAGGAAAATGTAAATGTGAGTGTTAGTAAACAATTTGAATTTAAAAGAAAAATCGCTGCAAGAGTTTAGAACGCATATAAGTCACTATAAGTGGATTATTTCATATCGTCATCATCACAAATGAACAATTCAGTTTTAATGCCCAACAATTAGTTTAAATTTTGAAATATTATATTAAAAGGAAAATATACCAAAATGTAGAGTCTTGATAAAAATGTGCTAAAACTATATTTTAATTGTTTTTTTAAATGTTTTTTTAAATAAGGGGCAAACGGGTCACCTGATGGAAAGCAACTACCGTCGTTCATGGACACTCGCAACATAAGAAGAGCTGCAGGTGCGTTCCGGCCTTTTCAGAGGGAATAGGGTAATAGGGTAGGGGAGAGTAAGAAAGGGAATAGGGGAGGGAAGGGAAGGTAATAGGGTAGGGGATAGGGCCTCGCTCCGGTAAACTCACTCACTCGTCGAAACATAGCGCAAGCGCTGTTTCACGCTGGTTTTCTCAAATGTTATATTAATATTTATTGGTTTATATGTGTTTGATTATGTAACAAAACAAAATTCAAAAGCCTGAAAATTTTAGCAAAACTCTAGCAATTTTCAAGTTTGTTTCAAAATGGCGGAAAAACCATAAATTGCAGTTTTTGATTACAGTGAGCAAAACTATATTTTATAAAAAAAATCTTTTAAATCTATTTTTCATAGAATATCAACGGGAAAACCTGTTCTGTACATTGGCATGTGCATTCCCGCGTTTCGCCAATAGCGCGCCAGTATCATACGAACGCTGCACGCAGCCGCGCGTGTTTTTTTTTATATATTTTTTAAATTACATCGGTGACGGCAAAGATTGTTTATTTTTCGGCGTGTTGTGAGATCAGTGAAAAAACCTGTTTTGATTATACTTTGGGATTAGCTGGTAATTTTTTTTATTATTTGCGTACGAATCATGAGCTATCTTATTTTTATCTTAACTCGAAAATTTTGCATAATAGCCTTAATTAATTTTTTAACTGTATTCTTAATTAATTTTTTAACTGTATTACGTATGTTAAGATGTAATTACCATTACTACGCTATATTGCAATGCGTAATGAAGTACTTTAAAAAGAGAAACGAACAAAAGTCCTTGTTCTAAAGTTGGTTAAAACGACTTTTAAAGAATGTGGAAACTTGGTGTTCATAGCATCCTATATTATTAATTCATCTTTTGATCATGATATTTTTTAGTTTGAGAATATTTATTGTTTGTAGTAGAGACAGATAAATAATATTTTATTATTAAAATATTAACAGTCGTTGGCATGCCCACGAAAAAGTAAAAACATATTTTTATAGGAAATCGAGCTTGGCTTAGGACAAAGTACGAAAATAATTAAAATTGATCAAAAAGGCCAGGTTTCGCAGTACGACGAATAGATCATTTATTCTTACCCAGTATTCACTTAATACTTTCAATGAAAATATAGAATATGTTACCGAGATACCGATAAAAAAAATATACAAGACTGTCTCTTTAAAGTTTTAAGATAAATGAACAGATGTAGAGTAGTAGTATATATAGTAGTAGAGCTCTTTATACTGACGTGGACGCAAGTAAACAAAACTTCCATTTAAATCCATTCTAATACAGCCATTGGCTTTACAATAATATACAATTTACAAATCACGTACAGGCACAGAATATATATTAGTTGGCACGGGGGCAATAGTTTGTATGAAGGGAATAAACTCTACAGAAAGGTTTTTAAGGAGCCTTATTTCCTTTATAGCTGCTTAACTCCATAGTTAAAGTATGTTTTTCAATTCGTATTGATTTAATTTAGATAAAATATTATATTATTCTTTTTCAAAGTTCGTGATTGTTTAAGTACGTTTGTGTCTTTTTGATGCACAAACTACAGAACGAATTTTGACTAAAACAATAGTAATTACTAATTAAGGATTTAACGCACAGGCCTTTTACATAATTCCAAAAAAGTACAGCGTTCTTGTGTGACAAAAGATGATAAAATTAAGCTTACAATATTTATTACGGTAAGCAATTATTAGAACTAAATCAACGTTTTATATCTCAATATGAGATAATAATATAACCTAAACTGTAGATGAAAAGATCATATTTTACAGAATAGTTACTTTTTTTTAGATTTTACGTCGAGATAATATTATCATTTATCATGAACACACCCATCTTCAAAACATTGTTAAGCAACCGCGTAGGTTATACGAGCTACAAATATTGACCATCTACAGTCCATTCACAGTTATTTTACCAACATCTGATCTTTATGCCGACGTAATAAGGGTCATTGTAATTTGTAACTCCGAGTTGTAGAGTTCGAAGCGCGTCGCGCGTTATAGCAATAGAGTTCAACGCGTACGCGGCCCGTGTATATTTTCGTATGTGAAAATTAATTACAAAAATGTAGTGGTAACTGGTAAGATGATGTTTATGGATGATTTTTTTATTTATTCATATTTTTACATGCAGTTAACATTTATAATGTAACAATTTATATGAAAAATAATGATAATTATTATCAGTCATTACCTACTGAAATTTTATTTAATTTTTTAATATTTTGGATTGATATTATTTTGTTGATGGTTATTTTGATATTAGAATTAATAAGTTCTACATCTTCTATATATTATAAATAAAAATTAATTTAAATTTTGTAAATCTCGCTGAAACTCGCGAACGGCTGAACCGATTTGGCTAATTTTATTTTGCAATATTCGTGGAATTCCAGGTAAGGTTTATAGTGATACGAAGTTCACGGGTCATCTAGTACTTACTAACGATTAACTGTAAAAATTATAAAACTTGAACAAAACATTCATAAAAAATGATAACGGATTAGGTATAAGTACTTGGTGTAATTTTGATATAACCATTAATTATATTTTAATTAAATGTAGGTATTATTTATGTAACTATGTTTTAAATAGCGCTAAACATAATATAAGCCCTAGTTAGTGTGTTATGTTCCGTTAAATATATATAATTGTTGTTTTATGTTAATAAAGTAAAATACTGGTTCACGTGCACCAAATACATAATTATTAATTTGTTATATAATTTTGTGATGAAATAATAATATGAGAGCTAAGGATGAATCATTGGATATTTTTATATGAGTACTTCGGTATCTCTTAAAAATTCAAAAACTCAAAATTGCCTATCTATATTATTACTGTTACTTTTATAGAAATCCATACTAATATTATAAATGCGAAAGTGTGTCTGTCTGTCTCTCTGTCTGTCTGTCTGTCTATTACCTCTTCACGCTGGGACCGCTGAACCGATTTTGCTGAAATTTGGCATGGAGATACTTTGAGTCCCGAGAAAGGACATATGATAGTTTTTATCCCGGAAAAATGTACGGTTCTCGTGCGATAAATCAATTTTGGCGCAACGGAGTTGCGGGCGTCATCTAGTTCTGTACTAAAATTGATCTGAACAGAGTGTGTGGTAAACCGTAAAACATAAAGGTTTGCACTACAGTCCACAAATTACGTGAGGTGTTTTTTAAAATTTTCTGACCCTCCCTCCCCCCTGGTGATATTTCGTGAGATTTTATTCAACTCCCTCCCCCACCCCCCTAATTTCACGTGAGATTTTTCAAAATGTGGGTTTCTTACGTAAACGCGTTAGATTGTTTGACAGTGAGTAGATGTACCTATAACGTCAAAGTATGAATGAAATTATTTTCTTTCGAATTAACACTTACGATCAAATTACTGGATGAAACAGACCAAAATAGTATAGGTACATATATTTTTTGTAACAATTAGAAAAAAAAATACGTGAGATTTACCGAGATTCAACGTAAGATTAGATGAGATTTGACTCGACCCCCTCCCCCCATTGAACACCTCACGTAATTTGTGGAGTTATAGCCCATAAGGGCATATTATCGTTCTCTACTACGCCCCCATAAGAGCATATCTTTCACTCCTGCACCGCGCTTTTTTCCTCTCCTACCGCCTACGACAAAAATCCGTAATACCGGGAGAATACACTTTTCCTTCATCTAAAGAACTTTCGATCCAGTCACGTGACCTTAAACCTGACCTCTGAACTGAGTTTATAATTTTTTACTTATCCCGAAAATGAGTATAATATGTTATATTATGCTACAAAGAAGTCTTCTCATTCACTTCAAAAAAACTTAACGGAGAACGTAAGAAAAAAAACTCGTTACTCTAACTATAATGTCTACCAGTCGGAAAACAATCACAATTCGTTCTCACAATGTTTTTAATTACTGTGTAGGATAAGTGTATAATGCCGATTGTAAAGCCCTTTTTATAAGAGAACATTTATTGGCACTTGACCTGTTATTATTTCGCCTATTTCTAACTTAGATTAGAAAGTACTTTATCATTCATAATAACTATGAATGATAACGTACATGAATATATTAATGAATAAACTCTAAGGAGCCTTTATCCTTCAATTCGTATAGACTAAAACCTTTTTGTTTCTGTATTTGGGTCCCAATTATCACGTAAACTAGTGAATGTGATCTCGACAATCTAATCGAAATTCTTAGTATACAAGCACTAAAAAACTATTAGTACAGATGACTAAATACTACGGGTACGATAACTTGAAGGTGCAAGAACCAGAGGCTCAGTTCGCCCCAAAAACTCCGAGTAGAGTCGCGACAAACATTAAATAAATTAACACAATTTTTTATAGCCATAATTAATAAAAATGCTATAAAAATTATAAAATAGTTCACAAATGTTTCCGGTAGCGAACGTTACGTGTGCGTTATGTAATGTAGCGGTAAATAATATAACAGTTATGCTTTATATAAATAACAATATGGCATTTTAACACGTTATATAGGCAAGTAAATTAGAACTGTATGATAGAAAATGTATCACCGTACTGGTGACATTTGGTTGTGGTTTTCACCTTTGAAGGGGGATTTATCACGGAAGACTTGCCATATAAAATTTCATCATCTGATAAAGGTCTTTGGAGATAACCATGAAAACTACCAGTTACCACCAAGTAACTCTTGCGCATTACTCAGTTACTCATTTAACTATAACTGTAACTATAATTACATGCAAAATGCCAAATCTTTGGTTACCGTTAAATACGGCGTCCGACGCCATATTTAGCCATAACCGCTCATACCTTTATCTAATTTTTTTGTGAAAATTTACTATGTTTCACAGTGTTATATTTTTCCTGCCGATTTTTACGGATACTTTATTCAATTTTTTATACTCTCAATCCTTGTTGTCAATCTTGTAGCTTTAAAAATAAACGCAACAGCTACATCTGTTAATTTCTGTCGTCAAAGTTAAGGTTAAAGATAAGGTTAAAGCTAAGTTAGCCTTAACTATAACTTTAACCTTAACTTTAACTTTAACCACGTCTCTGGTGCAACCCACCCAAAAAATATAACCACAGCAGCCGAACATAAAAACACCGTTTGTTGGAAGTCAGTTACAATAGCGTATTACTAAAAAAATCTTTGGTGCGTGATTTATTTATTTAGTGGATATTTTGTTATGCTTGTTAATCTCTGTATATAAATAATTAACTGCCGACTTCATGTGTCTTGTTAGATTTTCTGTCTATATGTGAAATCTTTTTATTGGCCTTCATTATGTGTGTTCTGATTATAATTACTGTATGTAGCCGTAAGTTTTCCAAATTTAATAAAATAAAATAAATAAATAGTTATTCGCAGCGTCAGCCTCAGCGTGGTGATTATTTTAACTTTTAAGTAAACTCTCCCATTTCAAAGTAAAGTCCAATTTGTGTTGCCAAGTAAAAGAAAAGTTTTGAAAATCTCTGCACCTTTAAACTGAGGTTTAAGTGGTATTCAAAGGTAAAGTGTAGTGTCATGTCTTCTTGTAAGGACAAGGAAAACCTTTTCCAAGAACACTCGTGTTCTCGCCACATGACGTGTTTTCGCGATCACATCGACATACGAAGAGCTTAAATAAAATCTTAAATAGCTTCTTTAAAAACCGAAAATGTAATGTGAAGGCAGCCTAACAGAAAATCTTCCAAAATTAAAGTTAATTAATTATCAGTGTCTTGCCGCACTCAGAGATTACCGGCCGCACATTATCCGAAATTGATTAGAAAAATTCGGACGCCCGGCGCCCGCCGGAACGCACTCTGTTCATACATTTTATTGTAGACCCCGCATACTATCAGAATTCTGACGTTACAAAATGTATGAGCGGGGCGGGGCTGTAATTAAAGTCCCATACATTATCTGTCAAACTTTTCGTTTCATTACAGTTAAGTAATTAATATCCGTCTATATAATGTGCGGCTGCAGTAAGAGTGTGACCGTAAAGAAGTTTAAATAGTTATTTTCTAGTCTTGTGCGTTGCGACTTGCGTTGGTCCCTATCTCCCCAACCTTAACCCGGAAATCTCTATTATGGCGACACTTCGTCTATAATACCGTGTATCAAAAAGTTCTATAGGAGTGTCCTATACCAGCTGCTATATCAATAATGAGTTGCGTAACGTCAGTTATGTAAGTGTCTCGTGTGAATTGTGCAGAGTTCGTGAGACGGAATGTGCCGAAGCGGGTCAAGTCTGCTTGCGACACGTCACAGCTTGGAGATCTACTCAGATTCTTATAAATAGTGTTAATTATTTACCCATATTTGTTATGAAGAACCGTAACAACGTGTTTGGGACATGACAAAGCTAGGAGATCTATCCCGATTCCTATAAGCATAGTATTTATTGTTCGATATGGATTTGGTGCAGTGGTGGTATATGCTGTATGTTGGCCTATGTTGGATTACAATCATTAATCGTGTCACCTATAAGAAATCATGAACGTGAAGACTATGCATGCTATAGACACTAGACAGCTTCACAATCATGCTTATTCATCACGTCCAACATTGAGAATGGCCATTAAAGTGGTATGAAATTTTTTGTATGGAGCCTGGCCGACCAACATGTCCGCCATTTTGATTTTTTTTAAATCGCGTTCACGAATAATTCTTTGAAAAATGTATAGCTAACATCAATACAAACAAAAAATAATCTTGGACAAAACCGCGTAAAGTGTCACATTTCGAAGATATGAGCTGCCAAAGTTTTACCATTGGAAATAAATATTTAATATATTGCAACTCTAAGGCATGGTTATTCCAAGTGATTTCTCGTCTATGAAACAGTAGCCACTCTGTAACACGCCGTCGCGAGTTTCTCATTAGGTATGTAGTTGATAAAAATTATTGTTTGAGCTAGATTGCACTTTGTCATCACGCGACGGCGTGTTACAGAGTGGCTACTGTTTCATAGACGAGAAACCACTTGGAATAACCATGCCTTAGAGTTGCAATATCTAAAATATTTATTTCCAATGGTAAAACTTTGGCAGCTCATATCTTCGAAATGTGACACTTTACGCGGTTTTGTCCAAGATTATTTTTTGTTTGTATTGATGTTAGCTATCCATTTTTCAAAGAATAATTCGTGAACGCGTTTTAAAAAAAATCAAAATGGCGGACAAGTAGGTCGGCCAAAATCTTCGTACCCCGCTATGTCCACATTATGCGCTTTCGTCTTCAATTTTCGTCATCTTTTTCATTCATCTTTTGCAACAAATTAAATGCGTCAAAGAACGTCAACTGTCATTTTTAATAACAAAACTAAAGTTATGGACGGTCAGGCGCGGCGTCGCGGGCATGCCTCACGTTCGCTGTTGACTGCGCTATAACGCATGCCCTTGACGAACAGAAAAAGGCACAGTGTGGACAATAGTTATGATCGTGTATCTTCGTGTTTGGATCTAGAAAAGGTTCCCAAACATTTAAAAATATAGTATATTCAAGTCTAAAATTGTAACTGTATCCCTCAAACCCCTTTCGGCTGGTAGACCAGTAACAAAGACTTTGCTTATGGACGTACTACCAAAGATATCACGTTATAATTGTTTGGTACGATCAAAGACACCATTATGTCTCGAAGGTCAACAGCGAGCATTGTATACTAATGCTGATGACTCGATGATTCAGGAATTGATTAGTTTTTAATTATGACTCACGATTTGAAGACTATCATTTGGTATTTATCACTTTCGGGGACAGAACGACATTATACGTCATAGTTCGAAATTTTGATACGGCACAACGTACGATGACGTCCAAATAACATTTGGATTTTACAGCAGAACGTTCATTTCCGATTAACGTTCAAGTTAAAATCCCATTAAGTGTATCTTGTGTCACAACATGTAAAATTCCCGAAGCTCTACTGTCACGTGGAGTAAGTTTTAAACTATTTCAAATAAGAATAAGTGCCGATGACAGTTGGCGGTGACGTTACTCGCACACGCACAACGTGTTTATACGTCCCGCGTGCCTCCCGCGCTCCTAGATTCGGTGCGGCTGCGTCACTGCGGAGGTGCACTCGCATCAGGGTAACATTTCGTGGCGTATTGTAATATTTTCCGCGACAAAACATCTTGAGTATTTAGTTTATTTTATTTGTATGTTATTCTTTCGTTAGACAAAATATTATTTAACTATAAATTAATAATATTATACTGAGAAAATAGATTATTTTACGTATTTTAGATGAATAAGCGCAAAATAAGACTATGATCATTTTCGATGATTCCGACAATGATGATGATGGAAAAATTGGTTCAGATAAATCCGTTGAGAGTGGTCATTCGCTCACTGTGAACTCACCATCACCTCAAGCTCCTGACTCATCACGTTTTCAAGAGGAGGGTTAGGAGGAGGATTACACGTTGGACGTTATGAGTTATGACACGTTGTGTCCGTACACGTCTAGTTAATTTTACTTTTAATGACGTAACGTATTGATACGATGACGTGATAAAGCGGTTGTGTCATGATGTGTATAAATTAATGTTTTAATGGGACGCTACGTACTCATACGTCGTATAATTTGTATGGACATTTACTGTGTCATTTTGTTAAACAGTCTCAAGTGCTTGCGTCCCCGAAAGTGTTAAATCATTGACAAAAAATTAAATAAGTATTTGTAACGAGGTGCTATCGATTTTATTACGATGTAATAATTCTGTTATAAGTTTTACTTAAGATTGTGATAAGTTAGGTACCTAATTGCCGGAAGAACAGAGGTACTAGAAACGGGCCTCAGAACTTTTTTATTGATAGATCATAGAGGTTATAGGTTAGGTTAGTCTTGTGAACGAATGGCTGGACAGTAGACTACATTTATTACGCTTTCACTCATAAATTAACTGAACTGATGAATTTATTAGTTATACTGGTAGTTATATACTAAGAGGCTAATTTATATACAGAAAGAGATTATGTATTTACGCAGGCGAAGCCGTAGGCAAAAGCTAGGTTCTTAATAAATTGTGCCTAACCTAGGCCAAATATTGCGCCGCGATAAAAATTCATACCGTACATTTTTCCGGGAAAAAAGTACCTATCCTATGTCCTTTCCCGGAACTCAAAGTATCTTTATTCTATTTGAGAGACATACTTACTTTCATATTTATAATAATTATTAGTATGGATATACAGCAGAAGTAATAATACTACTTATACAAATTACAATGTAGTATAACTACCAAGTATGTATTCAAATGATATAGGCGTGGTAGGGAAGACGTCACTGCGAAGGCACGCGACCGCGGTTCTTCCGGGTGTTAAATTGCTTTGCAATTTGAAAGTGTATTTGCTAAAGTCTAGACTTGTTAGGGCCTAGGTAGGCTTTAACTTAGTGTGTGTACTTTGAGTCAGTATGACGGCATCTATTTGCATATGTCGTGAATCCTGAAATATCTATACTCTATCTTCAAAGGTAGAGGACAAAGGTAAATTTTTAAAACATTTGTCATCTCCTCATTTTGTCCTTGCAATTTTTGTGTTATCTCTGAAAATATAATTTCTAGTAGCTACTACTAGGTAATGTAGCTTTAGATTGTTAATCTTTATTTAAATTATATTTTTAGAACCTTAGACTTGACATAATAACGTTAAATTCTTAAAACTAAGTGTTAGTGCGACCGCACATCGGAGACACGACTGTAGTTAGACAGTCTAGTTTCACATAGACAAGTCAGTCTTACGACACAATTAAAACAGTTGTGTCTGTCACGTGGCGCACACCAAGTCAAAACTGTCTTGACTACGATGACGCAACGCATACAATTGTATAATATTAAACAGTACAGAACGCCCGGACAGAGTACACAGAATTATAGAGTATGCCGACTTGGAAGTTAGAAAATTTTAAAGACGTATATGACGAAAATCGCGTCACTACGAACTTAAAACTATGACATATTACAGGCATTAGGGTTTCCTATTACTGTATTTCTCTGGGATGTTAAACATGTTAAACACGTTAAAAACGGGTTGTGAAACACGTCAATTTGAAATAATTTATATTTTAAACAACTTAGGTATTTCAAAGTTGTATATTAATAAAATTAAAACCGAGTCCATTTTGCGTCTATTGCGAGCAGTTCTGAAAGATTTTATAGATATAAGTAGATAGAAAAATAACTTCAAAAATAAACGGGAAAGACTCGACGGAAAAGATATTACTTGGATCGCTGGACGTGTTTCTCTTTTGTGTCGTATTATTGTTTATGTTTTGGCACATGTAATTAAAATTGTCAGAATCTAATTTTGAAATCTATAAACTATTTAAAATTAAATTGTATCAGCCAGCGCGAGGCACGTTCCATTCATAATGTTAGTGAAACCCGACGAATTTGACATACTTAATATATTGAAACCTGTCCATCTCTTTGCAGTCGAAGTCCAGAGCTCGGAACTGGTACTTTTTAACCAGGTTAAAACACTCTATAACCAGGTTTTCGGATAAGTGCTCGTTCAGAGCGAAATAAAGATGCCAGATGAAGATAACCAGGTTTTTGGATAAGTGTTCGTTCGGAGCGAAATAGAGATGCGAACGGTATTACTTCTGAAATTAAGCTGATTAATTTCTCGCGGAAAGTAACTCTCAGAACCGATATTATTTTAACCAGGTTAAAACGCTCTATAACCAGGTTTTTGGATAAGTGTTCGTTCGGAGCGAAATAGAGATGCGAGCGGTATTGCTTCTGAAATTACCTGGTTAATTTCTCGCGGAAAGTAACTAGTGGAGTGATATCTTCTATCCCTTTCTAGTGCACCATCTAATAGCCAATAGGCCATAACTTGTTTATGTGTGGACAATGGCTGATGGTCGTGGTGTGTGTGAGTGGGCGGGGCGAACATAACCGCGAACGGTTCTAACGGGTATTTTGAGCAGTGAGCAATTTAATTTTGCTCTTAGAACAAAACCAGAAATAATTTCGGTCCGTTCAGAGCGGAATCGAAATCGAATGAAAACGCTCTTTTGGAAATGTATGGCGTTTCTAACGAACAGGATCGCGAAGATTAACCAGGATTCCGAGCCCTGAGTCGAACTACTGGTAGTTATGTCTATTGTGGCTAGACAGTTTTGTCGTAGATGTGCGCGCTCGCATACACTTCAAAGGGAAGCCGACTGTCGTTAGTCAGACTTGTCGCGGGGCGCATTAGACAACTTTGTCTAATAGACGTTTTGTCTCAAATGTGCGCATCTAGTGCATTTTATTATGCGATAGTCTGTCTTAAGACAGTCGTGTCTCAGGTGTGCGGTAGCTCTTACTGTTATTTCTAGATTTTCTAACTCTTTCTATGAACTGCCTACACTGTACATTGCAATTCTTTGTTAACTTTGCAACATAAAGTTAAAACACATTCAGTAGTTAATGTGGGTTGTGAGAATCGTGGTTTCAACCGTAGTTGTAGATTGCTGATTATGAGTTCGTTACCCTGTCGTATCTCTGTTTGTTGCTTGTCTGTATGTGGAAATTGTAGGCTGTTTTATTATTACTATGTTAGTTTTTATGCTAGGGTTTTTAGAGTGAGGCACGTTTTGGCCAATCTAGCCTATAGCTAAAATAATTCCGCGTAAAATATCATGACTCCTCTTTAACCCATCAATCCCCAAGCGGCACTCGGCTTTCGCATGATAATTGAAAATCTATTGTGTCTGCGATTCCCACGATCGGGGTATTAATAGACCCAAACAACGAGAATGAAATGATATCTAACCCAGGATTGACTTTCCATAATATTAGTGCAAGAGTAAGACCGGTAAACGATAATAATGAATCCCTTGATGATACGTGATTTTACACGCCTGTTTTTCTGACAAAACACCGCAAAAATGTTTACATTCATAGTCAAAAGTGCGCAGGCAATCTGAACCCCTAGTGGGACCTGTCCTAGTTTTTTTATCTATACTTATAAAATTACGTGTCCTGACTGACTGACTGACTGATTCATCATCGCTGAGCAAAAACTGTTAAAGTTACAGCCACGAAATTTGGTGAGTAGGGTTGTTTTATTAAGTAGACACCCACTAAGGAAGGAATTTTGAAAATTTTACCCCGAAGGGGGTGAAATAGGGGTTGAAAGTTTGAATGAAAGTCCGTCATTTCTTAAGTTAGGAACATGAAAGTTGAAACCCAACTCCGTTATTATACTATGCTAACGCGTACGAAGTCGCGGGCAACAGCTAGTAATCCATACAATTTATCGAAGCAGAAGCATCGCGCCTAAGGAATAAAATATTAGCTCTTCTTTTCTCGCCTCTATGTTAATAACTTTCTGACATAACAGTTCCAGAACTAGATTGGAACCACTAGTTACGGAGAAATGATTGATTTTCGAACCCACAACAATGATCAAGACGCAACACGCGGAAGGACCGGGTCGTTAAATAACTTTGATCGTTGCGTGCTGTCCAGCACGGTATGTTATAGTATCTTGATCGTTGCTGCACCAATTTATGGAAACCCTTTTAGAAGAGTTTGATTGCCGCACTCAGAGATGAATAGTAATAAGTAAAATGCAAATAAATGAAGATTTTGACATAAGCCCCATTACATCAACAACTGTAAAACTCTTTAATCATCATTAAATGTATCTGAGTGCGGCGGTTAAAGTTATAATAATGATTGTTACTAGATCGAATAGGCCGATGTGTTATTTACTTTCAAATAGGTCAGTTATAGACGACAAACAAACAAAAAAACACATCCGAACATAGAAATTACTTTTTAGGGTTCCTTGGTCAACAAGGAACCCTTATAGTTTCGGTCTGTCCGTCCGTCTGTCTGTCCGTCTGTCCGTCCGTCTGTCAGTCCGCGGTTTTTTGGCTCAGAGGCTATAAAGCCTACAAAGCTGTAATTCGGCACTTCTTAATGATGCTGACAAAATCTATATATTATATAAAACTCAAAGGTGACTGACTGACATGGTGATCTATCAACGCACAGCCCAAACCACTGGACGGATCGGGCTGAAATTAGGCATGCAGGTAGATGTTATGACGTAGGCATCCGCTAAGAAAAGATTTTGATAAATTCCAACCCCAAGGGGTTAAAATAGGGGATGAAAGTTTGTATATAATAATACTTCCTAACGCGAGCGAAGCCGCGGGCAAAAGCTCGTGATTTATAAAATCTTAAAAAATTGGGGTGATTTTATTTTTCGCGTTCATCCCACTGTTTGGGATATCGTTGGATAGGTTTTTAAAATATATTATGTGTATTCTTAGATCGTTTTCCGATTTAGGGTTCCATTTGCGAAGTATAAAGTTTTAAAGTGGAAAAAATCGTTAGAGTCCAGTGTCCAGTTCTACCAGCTAAACGGTTGCTTCTGAAAATGTGAAAAAATTCACGAGAGTAGGAAATATGCTGAATTTTAAAAAAGGAAAACTATCACGGCTAAGAAGACTTCATAAGTTATTGAGAAATAGTCGATCAACTAAAAAAAATGTATTCGTAGAAGTACAAAGGAACTTTTCGTTCAAAATCCTTTGAACGTAACTGAAAAGATGTTGTTAGTAGTAAACACTTTTGTAAAACGCCTTTTGTAGTCACTTCAATTTTTTAATTAATTCAAAACATTTTTTATTCATTTCCTTGGTCCACAAAGAATCAATTACTTAATCAGTTCCCCAAAACGCGTTGTATGACGTGTAACAGACCCTTAAAATATAAATATACTATTATTATAGACAAACATTCCAGCTATAGGAATTATCAGCCAATGTTTCTTGGCTACTTTTTCTAAGTATAAATTTTACCTTCCTTAAACTTAGGAAGTCTAGATATTCAGTATAAGGTCTTAAGGTATTTACTAAAAGACCTTGATCCGAATTCTCGTGCACATATCCTTAGCCTTATACTTTCGGTTCTGCTGCAAACTAGACCGGGTTAACTATCACTAAATTAAAGTATGTTATTAGTTTTACTACTTAAAATAAATATTTTGAAGTTTTTAATAAGGTATAGTTTCTAAAGGCTGTTTCGAGTCTTCCATTTGTAATGGCTGCAAAAACTTTTGTATAGGAAAAATCAAGACACTTGGGTGCTTGCCCATACAAATCATCAAAAAATCAGCCAAGTGCGAGTCGGACTCACGCACGAAGGGTTCCGTACCGTTATAGAGCAAAAGTAGAGGCTCCCATACAAAAAAAAAATGACAATTGTATGGGAGCCCCCCTTACAATTAACGAAATGACGACATCTAGTACATCATAATAATCACTAATTAGATTATAATAAAATAGAATAGTTGAGAATAGAATAGTTTATTTATTTCTTAGATTGTAACAATAAAATAATAATTATACGAACCTTGCAAATTGCAAAACCTACAAACGATCAGCGTCACTTTAAAATATATTTATCGCAATATTATGACAGCATAAACCCCTAAACCTTTGACCTCTAACCATACTGGTAATTAAAAAATAATTGCTTGTATAAATTAATAAGTGTGACCTCTCATGACCCTACGTTTTAGTGTTACATAAGTTAAACAGTGAAAGGAAAATAAGCGCATTGATTTGTTTACTCATTCTTATCACGTTAAGAGCGACCGCAGTTGGCGAGCTGGCCAACTAAATCGTATAGACTATAGACCATATATGCCAATAGCTATAGCGACTTACGAGAGCTCACACATTGCATCCAACAAAATTATATAACTAAATAATTGGACACCAATCGTATAAGAACCGCGATTCCTTTCCGATTACCTACAAATTGAAAAGTTGTCAAATTAAATTGTGAAACTACTCAATTTAGTTGTACGATAGTCGGCCAACTTACTAGTAAACGGTAAATTTACTTAGTTAAGATTTTACTTGATATACATGGTATAACAAAACAGTGATAGTACTTGAGGGTATGTATGTGTCGCTTATACAGAGTGTAACAAAACTAAGTGATAAGTTAATACCATAGGGTGTGTATGGGTATATCTATATCACTGTGAAAGTGTGAAAGTAGGAGTGCTGAAAGACTGATTTTTTAAACCTTTGTATGGGCTAGCGCTAGCCCATGACACTTGGGCATTTGCTCATACAAATTACGAAAAAAAAAAGTTCTTCCAGCGCTGCTACTTACACAGTAAACTCTATCACATTATAAAGAGCACATACACACCCTAACAATGATATTCTACTTATACAGATCTGTTACGTTCATACTATTTACCGGCTTAAATCTCTTCCGAACAATTTTCAAATTCAAATTAGACTTTGACAGATGATAAGTAAAATAAAAGATACGAAATGCCATTTATATAAAAGAGACAGACTAAATAAAAGACGACCCAATTGGGTCGTATTTGAGTCTTCACAACGCGCGCGGTAGTAACGTATCTGCTTTGAGTTTTTCATAATATTATATTATCATTGCACCCTAAAGTATTATCAGTTTGTTCTGTTACACGCTGTATTAACTTATAACTTTTTTTTGGTGTAAACTATAATTTTTATTGTTCTGTGTGTCTGTCAGTCCCTCTCCGTGTTACCTACAATATTCACAGTCCACAACACGCCTAAACCGCTGCGCGCTGAACCAATTTGAATTAAATTAGAATTATTGTATTTGCTCTATCTATATAATATATATTTACTTCCGAAATGGAGGAGGTTATATGCTCGTTTGTATATTTTTTTTAGTCGCAACTGTCCCAGACAGTCAGAGTGAAAAGTATTAAGGATTCCATACACGTATACACACCATAAACTCTTGGCTGCGGAAGTACGATAACTGTTAACAGCGCGTTTTTGGAAAACGAACTCAATTCTCACCAAAATTAGGTCGAAAATCCGGGTTAATAGTTTTGAAAATATCAGTGCAAGGGACGAATGGAACATTTCTGTTTGTAGACACTTAAATACTTAAAAATACCAGTTAACAATATTAATCTTTCAAGCCCCTTAAGGGTCTAGACAGACGGACTGCATTTCAACTGCAATTCAACTGCAAATTGCAGTTCAAGTGCAGTTTGAATGCAGTTGACACGACTGCAATAGAACTGCAAACCAAACGGATTGATTGCAGTTCAGTTGCAGTCGGCGTGCAGTCGTGTGAACTGTTTGAGCACCGGTGATCGCAACAACAATAGAATACAATAGTATTTCCAAGAATCCCCGACCGAAGGATTAATATATCGATGTAACATATTTTTAACCGACTTACGAGAAACGAGGAGGTTATATGTCAATTTTTAGTATGATAGCAGAACATGTCTTGCTTGGATGTGAATCAGTGTGGTATTTATCCAATAGAGCAAATTATTAACAGGATATCTGAGTTTGAGCCCTAAACGACGAGGCTATACAGTCACATAATTTCAACCATTAATCAGTCGTTCTCAAAGTGTGCTCTGCGGACCTCTGTGGCTCCACAAAGCCTTCACAGGCTCTGCGAGCGGTACATGAATTTATTTTAGAAAGGTCATCAGACATCAGCATGGAACCACTCTACAAATAATGCCAGTCTATGTTTTTTGGTGCGAAATCCGTCATAACTTCTTACCACAGTCACATCATTTTTTCTTTATTCTGGGGTTCAGCAAAATTTTGCTTGCCAAAAGGGTCCGTCACCAAAAAAGTATGAGTACCGCCGATTTAAAATAGTTTACAAAATAGTTTCTAGAATTGTTATATCATTGAAAATCAAGCAAGATCCTTAGTGTATTACCAATGAAAGCTCAGGCCTCAGAGTAATTAATTAGTCATTGAGTTGTCTATGCCAGCCGCGTACTACAAGGAGAAAGCGATTACGTACATTATAGATTTGCTGGGATCTATTTTACTATTCGTTGAAATGCTTCCCGATATATTTGTTCTAAATGTGACCGTACATTTTGATTGTCCTATGAGTAATATATAGAAGTCATGCCTCATACTTTGCTAGCAAAGTGAGTATCATTAGACCTTCGTTTTAGACACACTATAAAAAGCTACATGCTAAGTTTACTAATAAATTTCTAATACTTTTGAATCCTGAAAACTCCTTAAAATTGGAACTTTCATTCTTTTCTTTTGGAAAACTAACATAGACCGAAAAAGCGTTAAATTTTTTGACGTGGGAGAGCCTTGCTTCGGCACGAATGGGCCGGCTCGACCGGAGAAATACCACGTTCTCACAGAAAACTGGCGTGAAACAGCGCTTGCGCTGTGTTTCGCCGAGTGAATGAGTTTACCGGAGGCCCAATCCCCTACCCTTTTCCCTTCCCTACCCTTCCCTATTTCCTTCCCTACCCTCCCCTATTACCCCTTAAAAGGCCGGCAACGCACCTGCAGCTCTTCTGATGCTGCGAGTGTCCACGGGCTACGGAAGTTGCTTTCCATCAGGTGACCCGTTTGCTCGTTTGCCCCCTTATTGCATAAAAAAACATCATAAATATTCATTAAAAAATGAAATAGATACATAATACAAGCGACTGCATTGTTTGACAATCTTTATTATTTATATGGTCGTTCTTTTTCCGTTCCATTCAGTTTATTCACATTTATTTCAACAACATTAACATACAGCCTTGGAGTTCTCTATGTTGCGATAATCGGAAGTTTCGACCAAGTATTAAATACTAATTATAATAAATACTTTAGAAAATATACCGGTAATATTAGGTTCATAATGATAACTGTGCGATTAACAAATACATATAATACTTAATTAAAAATCTATTGATTGATGTTAGATATTGTAATAAATGAATATACTTTTCGTTTCAACAGTTGATTACAATATAATAATTTTATAATTTATATCACTTACAACGACTGGTTCTACTCCAGAGAAAAGCTCTAGCCTGTGTTCCCTTCTTGAAGATGACTTAAATGTAGTAAAAAGATTATTTTAGTCCCAGACCAGCTGTAGTCAACCTGCGGCCCGCCGGGTCTTCGTCAGTGGCCCGCGTGAAGTTAAACCATTTTGATTCATTCACGCCTACCGGCAAAATAGTGCAAAGTCGTCGTAAGAGTTATGAAAATTTTCGACCTTTAAATTGCTAACTTTGAAGAACGTTTTTTCTTAACCCTAAAAAATTTTTGATTGCGATTGGTTGCGGCCCACGACAATAATACCAAAACGTGTTTGTGGCCCGCATAAAAAAAATAAGTCGATATCACTGGTTTAAACGTTAAGTCCTAGTAGTCAAAGCGCAATTTTCAAAATTATATTGGGTGCATTTGTAAAATCACCGGCACAAAAATAAATTAAGTTATAATATTATGTTTTATATTGTTTTAAAATATACAACTGACAAGCGCGATAGCTATAGAAATCTTTTGTCTACAGTAATTTGTGACATATCTCTCCTCAACTTTAGTAAACAACACCAAAGTAAACGAATTACCTATTTATCAGCCTCTGATAGTTCTTAGCTTAAATGTCTTAGAGAAAAAAATTAATCGAAAAAAGAATTAAAAAATCATCCAATGTATACTAATATTATAAATGCGAAAGTGTGTCTGTCCGTCTGTCTGTCTGTTATTTCTTAACGCCCAAACCACTGAACCAATTTTGCTGAAATTTGGTATGGAGATATGAGTCCCGGGAAAGGGACATAGGATACTTTCATCCCAGATAAATGTACGGTTCCCGCGCGATAAACTAATTTTGGCGCAACGGAGTTGCGGGCATCATCTAGTTGCTAATAATTAAGTAAGTAGTGCATAAACCATTACGTTGATCGCTAATGTGCTAAACGACGGCAGTTTAAAGCTTCACACATTGTGTATTCACCTCGCGTTCTCAAGGGGTCAAAGGCCATCAGGGACATAGGAAGCCTCCACCAGTCTTTACAATGGCTTAATACATATTTACGTTGCTCACATGTTTTTCTGCTGCTGAGAAAAGGTTCGGAACGACTTCCTAGTATATTTTCTCATAGAGGTCAGGTTGGTAGGAGGTTTGCCAGCTACTTGAAACTTTAACTACCTGGTCAATTATACATCCAGTAATCAAACGAAAGAAAGTGATCAATTTGGTATTTAACAAATAAAGTTGGTGTTGCGGGCGGATTCTTTGTATTAAATTAGGTACCTATTTAAAAACTAGATGCATTTTATTACTATACTCCGATTTAATATAATATGCATTCTAATAGCACGCGTATTGACAAGAAATATGCGTGCTGTAAGAATAATTTATTTTTGGAATTTCATGTTTTGCCTAGACATTCCTTCATTCATAATTAGAGGCTTCTGCGTTTCCTACAACCTTCATTACAATTTGCGTATAAATTCGTTAAAATAAACAATCAAAATAAACTTAATTTTCTTTCGTTTCAGATCTTCTACAAAACACTTCTTCAAAAAATGTAGATCGTCTTTGGCACATAGAATAGCGTCTACATGACTTACGTCAGGATAGACAGACGGCTGAAGAGGTACCTGGTGGTGACGCTTGGTGACGTCACGTGGTCACTGACGTCACGGTCCGTTTGGTGACGTCACGTAGTTGCTGACGTCACTGTCCAGTTTGTGACGTCACAGTCCAGTTTGTGACGTCACGGTCCGTTTGGTGACGTCACTGTCCAGTTTGGTGACGTCACGATGTCGATCGTCAACGACCTAAGCGACACGGAGGCTCCGAAGCTGCGGATGAAGCCGGCTGTCCACAGGATATTCTGCTGCAGCGTGACGGCCGCCTCGGGGTTCATCGCCGCGTATGCATTGGTAGGTTTTTTTTATTAAATAAGGGGGCAAACGAGCAAACGGGTCACCTGATGGTAAGCAACTACCGTTGCCCATGGACACTCGCAACATCAGAAGACCTACTGGTGCGTTGCCGGCCTTTTAAGAGGGAATACGCTCTTTTCTTGAAGGTTTGCAGGTCGTATAGGTCCAGAAAAACTGCTGGTGACAGTTCATTCCAGAGTTTTACAGTGCGCGGCAGAAAGTTACGCGAAAAACGCACTGTGGAAGACTGCCACTCATCAAGGTGATGATGATGGTATGTTTTTCTCGTGGGACGATGGCGAAAAGTTGCAGGTGGTATGATTCCGAACAATTCCTCAGAGCACTCCCCGTGATACAACCGATAGAGGTTCCATTAAGAATTTAGAAGGCCAAGCACATAAAACTTTTTGGCCCCTGAGCGACAGAGGCCCCTACAGGTGTGTCAACAAAAATCAACAAATCGGGCCTCAAGAAAGTACGAATAAAAAAATATCACTGTCTTTCACAGTGAAAGACAAGCTCTGTCGCTCAGGGGCCAAAGAGGTTTATGACCTTGGCCTTCTAAATTATTAGTCGTCTCTTCTACGATTTTTTATCATACATACGCATTACGCAGTATTCTAAAGAGTATTCTAAAAAAATCTCGCAGAAGCTAGTAAGTAACAATATTTAATGAATCAACAATCCGTCCAAAGATCTGCTTCCACTGAAATCACTTTTATGCCGACAACATTTTTTTTAATAAATAAGGGAAGCAAACGAGCAAACGGGTCACTTGATCGAAAACTATCGTCGCTCATGGACACTCACAACATCAGAAGAAAGTTGTTGAAACTTCGAGGTTGGAATATCAGATTAAAATAATATTGAATATTAAGCTACAAAGCGAGTGACGAAACACTAAACAGAGAGAGCTGCGGATATTGTGAGGTCGCGTTACATACATAATGGGTAAAGATTGGCGGATACTCGTTGTTACCACTTATTATGTGATAGCTGATCATTGATACGTACGTTTTATGTAAGTAAAAACGATTGGAATAAAACCTTGCAGAAGGCACACAGGCTAAGTGACTTCGAAACTTGACCTTTGTAGAATGCGTTTTTTATACACAAGAAAACAAATACTTACTGACGGATTGTAGAGATGAAAACGTGGCATTTCCTTTATTTTTCTTAATCTTTTGTTTTGTTTCGTCTGTAGTTGTTTCTCAGAGATACATCATCTTTATGATGGTGCTACGTAAGTATATGGAAGGTTTATAAACTTAGTGTCTAAACACACTCAAGCCGAAAATACGCGGCCGAAGTTCGGCATGATTACGTCATCAATGTGCTGTACGCATACATTATATGACGCGACGTAATTTCGGCATGGTGTGTCATCGGTAATTTAAAATACATTGCAGGCGTACCTAATCATGCCGAACTTCAGCCGCGTATTTTCGGCATGGTGTGTTTAGGCACTTAGACAGAGTTTTGTTTAAAAGAGTAATATAACTCTGCTACTAAAAGCTAAAATAGAACAAGTGGAGATTTTTGAAGTGAAAACTTCCTTAGCGGCGTTAAGCACTTTTGTGGGATGGGTAAAAAGTGTGAAACTCGTGTCAGATTCTCGTGTTGATCGGAAAACCTTGGAAAACCCGTATAGACGGTTGGATGGCTCGAATTGATTGTAAGGGTTTCGATTAATTAAAAAAAATGATTTTTTAAAAATCGATTTTCATAAAAAATGGGTTAAAAATTTAATCGATTGTAAGGGTTTCGATTAATTAAAGAAAAACGATTTTTTAAATAATCGATTTTCATAAAAAATGGATTAAAAAAATGCACAACGTTAATAATCAAGTTTTCACTTCTGCCGGCACTCCCGGAGTGCAACCCGTCTTTTTTTTTAAGATTTCAACATTAAAGTCTATTCTAAAATTAATGAAAAATGACATAAATTGAAATCCTACACTGTGTCTCTCTCTCTGTCTGCACTGCAACCTTATGAAAATGGGCCCTAGACGTCAATTATATTGACAATCTTATTTGAACCAAACGTAGAACCTACATAAGGGCTCTATTCCACCGCGGCGCACAAAGAGACTACGCACGTGCATCAAGTTCGCTTCGCTCTGTAAGAAAATATATGTGACTGTGTCCACTGCAACCCACGGACACGCTACGCTCGAATTGACTCAAGTCAAATAAATAAGTCCGTGCGCCGCGGTGGAATGGAGCCTTAATTTACTCATGTTCTATTTCATACGCAAACCACTTATATTCCAGGTGGCGTACGCAATAGCGTTGATATACGAGATAGTGTGGGTGGTGGAGTCACAGGGCGGGCTGCCGGTCGCGTCCGTGCTGCTCATGGTGTGCTACTCCATCGTCATCGCCGCAACCGTCACGCTCGTGCATGGTCTTATCTCGGTATGTTTATCTATACTTATTATAAAACAAAGTCGCTTTTTTTCCCTCATGTCCCTTTGTTCCCTTTAATCTTTAAAACTACGTAACAGATTTTGATGATTCTTTCAGTGTTAGCCCATTTATCGACGATAGCTGACAACTAGAGGGATGATGATGCAGCTTGGAATTTACGTATTGTATAAGACGACATACCATCAAAGTCTAAGGAATCATAGTATGTCGTCTTACCATATCGATGTGTCATCTTACACTCGTCGACCTGGCGTGCAATTTATGTTTTTTTTTCACTGTTATATTGAGTTGATTTTTCCAAAACTGTTTAATTTCGTTAGTTATGAATCTTTTATTTATAAAAGTAAGTTACTGATCTCATGTGACTTATTTTATTTTAAATATTTACCTTCAAACAAAAAGTATGTCATTTTAAGCACAATTCCCGTATATGAGTGAGTATGAAATTATTGAATTAAAATATATCACTTTGTAAATAACAAAACAGTATTTTGTATGTCTTTCGCAGAAGAACAACACGCTGCTGCTGTCGTGGCTCATCGCCGTCATCCTGGTGCTGATCCCGGAGTGCGCTCTAGTCTTTTACATGTCCATTAGTCATTGGGTAAGTTATTGTCTTCTAATATTTAGACCCAATTTCATCAACGTCTGTTAATTTAACAGTTTGTTAAAATGTCTTCTCTTTCATTCATACGAAAAACGAGAGAGGTAAAATGATATTAAACTATCGTTAACTTTAACAGCCGTTGGTGAAATTGGGTCACAGTGACACGTGATATTATGTAATGTTAAAAATCTTAAATAATATATTTAATACTTTTATACTATACTTTTTTTATGAAATAAGGGGGCAAACGAGCAAACGGGTCGCCTGATGGAAAGCAACGTCCGTCGCCCATGGACACCCGCAGCATCAGAAGAGCTGCAGGTGCGTTGCCGGCCTTTTAAGAGGGAATAGGGTAATAGGGGAGGGTAGGGATGGGAAGGAAAGGGAATAGGGGTTGGGTAGGGAAGGGAATAGGGTAGGGGATTGGGCCTCCGGTAAACTCACTCACTCGGCGAAACACAGCGCAAGCGCTGTTTCACGCCGGTTTTCTGTGAGAACGTGGTATTTCTCCGGTCGAGCCGGCCCATTCGTGCCGAAACATGGCTCTCCCACGTGTAAACTATATAGTAATAGTATATTATATAACATAACTATATAGTTATGTTATATGTATAGTATAAAAGTATTAAATACTAGCTGTCCAGGCAAACGTTGTTTTGCCATTTAAAATGTTTCTACTTCATCAGTTGATACAAATTCTTACTTCATCCTTTGTCCCCTAAGAGGTGTGGGGCGGAAAATTGCATACACCAGATGTTAAGTTGGAAAAAACAGTTAATAATATGTCAAAGTTGAAAGTAAGTCCATTAAAGAAAAAAGTTTGACAAAAATCTGAATCCTCTTTGGTTCCCTTAGAGGGGTGGAGTGGGGGGATTTTTAGTCACCAAATGTTGAGTCGGAAGAAGACAAATATATCTGTGAAAACCGTATGCAAATTGGATCAGTAGTTTTCGTGTTAAAGCAAAAGTCTTATACAAAATCTGACCCCCTCTTTCGTCCCTTTAGAGGTGTGGGAGGAAAATTTTTATACACCAGATGTTAAGTTGGAAGAAGTCAAATATATCTGCGCAAACCGCATTCAAATCGGATCAGTAGTTTTCGTGTGATAGTGGAACAAACATACAGACTGACAGACAGACAAAAAACTAACTACATTTTTGGCTTGTATAGCGATGTAGTGACACCCCCCGCTTATTATTTTTTGAATATCTTTAATGTACAGAATTTTCATTTCTACAGTTTTATTATAATGTATAGATAGCGGTCGCCCGCGGCTCCGCCCGCGTGGATGTCGGTTACCGCTGCAAAAAGCCTACCCAGGAAAGACACGGTCAGCAAAATGATTCCCAGGTCAATTCACAGAAACATCGACGACGCAGTCATTTTCCGCAGATTGTCTTTCTGTGGATGTTAAAGTTGTTAATGATGAGAATATTTAAATGTAATTACATTACATAATAAGTTTTCACCTCTGACGGTAGTCCCGGAGTGCAACCCGTTGTTTTAGGATAAATAACTAAAGCGATTATTGTAGAGCTTTTCTATAAACAACATTAATCGACGTAATAAGTTATTTTCAGGTAACAAAATATACTGATGGTCGGGATCCCCGACTCGTGATAGAGCAAAACATTCTTTTCATAAATCTATTCCTACTAAATTGAATGTTTGGCCCTGGGATTTACATAATATTTATCGTTAGTGCAAAATAATTTTTTACAGGAAATTGGAGCCTTTTGAAGGGTGTAGGCAAATCATTGGTATTCTTGGTATATGAGCCAATTCACCAGCTGCAGGGCCGATCATAATCTTCGCTACTGTGCACCCCCGCCTTGGTAGCGCCCACTTCGAAACGGGTGTAAATCGCAATTTTTAATTTCGCCTTAACTTCTAAAGCAAACGTCCAATTTTAATCATTCAAAGACCAAATATTATCTACATAAACTGTACTTAGTGATTAAATAATTCATTTTGATAAAGATTAATAGCATGAGTAAAATAAATGCGTTTAAATGTAGTCCAAAAAAAAATCAAGATTTTAAATAAAATAATGGTTATTGTACCTCACTTGACATAGATAGGTATAGTGTGTCGCGGACTTTTCTGTAGATATTTAAAAGATCTACATTTACTTAGAACATTGTATGGTTCTATCTTTTATAGTTTAGGCAGCGTACGCAAAATAAGTAAATTTTTTGGGTGATTTTTTTCACCTTGTGTCAGAAAAATCCAAATATCTTACGGAACCCTACATTTTACGAAATAAAATGTAGCCAATGTTACTCGTAAATAATGTAGCTTTCGAATGGTGAAAGAATTTTTTAAATCGGCCCAGTAGTTTTTGAGCCTATTCATTACAATTAAACAAACAAACAAACAAAGTTTACCCCTTTATAATATTAGTATCGAAGTATAGATATTTCCGTTGTCTGTTAGAGATCAACTACGATAACTTGGCGCGCCCCTCCAAATGACTGTTTCAATGTGTGTAGTCACATCCTTATGAAAGAGTTTATATGTAGTAAAATATATTCAACCAATCACAGTACACGTAATATTTCACTTAATGTCACTTATTACCAAGATTTGTTGGTCAACTAATCATAACTAGCCTACCGCGCAAGACAACGCACTTCAAAGATTTTGACAACGCACTTCAAACGTTTTGAATTTTGGAGGGGCGCGCCAAGTTATCGTAGATGATCTCTACCCGTAACACAAGTCCGGTAGCTTCAGGTACTTAGCACGGGTGGTGGACTGACGTGGTGTGAAGTGTCCATAGATATTATTATTTAAAAAAATTAAAAGTGTTTGAAAATTTTTATATCAGTTGTGTAATGTGTAGGTTTTTTTAATCAATTCATAAAGGCATTTTACATTTTGAAGATCGTTATCCAAATATCTATGGTAGGTAATTTATTATGATGCAGCTGCTTAATAAAGGCTATAAGGCTTCCCTCTGAATAAATGCTAGCTTTCAAAAGTTTGATAGGATAGATGTCTGCTTGCTACACTTCAGGCAAAGACAATTTTAATGAGACGACTGGGACACTCTCTATTCCAAAAACTAAAACGTACAGTGATCCACTGCCATAGCCACAGGCAAAAGTTAGTCTCTCAAATATCTTACACATTCCAGGGTCTCCAAGGTGTATACGGGGGAGCGGAGCTGGCGTGCTACGTAGCGCGGCTGCCGGCGATAGTCTGCGGCGTAGTGCTGGTGCAGTCCGCGTACGCGCTGAGAGAAGCTAGGTGAGATGTGTGGCTATCATAGGCTCTTCAGGTGGAGGAGCGGATCTGGCTACGTCTTACGTGGCACGACTGCCGGCGATAATCTGCGGCGTGGTGCTGGTGCAGTCCGCGTACGCGATCAGAGAAGCTAGGTGAGTTGAGTGGCTATCATGGGCAGTGGGCTCCTGCGTTACATGGAGCTCTTAAGGACCACTTCAATTAGGATTGGTGGCCCAAAACATTGATACAGGACGGCCTTAATATTATGGCATTGCTATGCCACTGCCGAATAATTTATCAGACATAGAGCGAGATAGCGAATAATCCTGTTTCACGGTAAAGTTTGATTGCAGCCATTGATTTTAACAACTGTTACACGTTCACGAATATGTTGGTATCCTGCTCATTAATATGTGTACTTAATTATTCTAATTTATCTGTGCATGGGAATCTAGCTACCAATACTTTCATGTACTATCAGAGAAGTTGATTCCTAGGCTGATGGCGGACGTAAGTAATTTGGTCGCCTTAAATCAAACTCATCTGATCAATCACAGCATTCACAGCTAAACCTAGGTCTGTCAACTGCCTAGGAATCAATTTCCTCGGGTATACAATAAATAATAAGTAGTTCTAGGCCAATATAAGCCTTATCGTATATTTATTAGGAAACCAACCAAGCTGTAACTTGTAAGAACTTTTTGTCACCTTCGATACATTATAGATATTTGGTATACCAAAAGGTAACGATTTCGTACAACACAAGCTCATTGCTCATTCCCCTGTTATTACAATTTCCAGACAAGCAGAGTACGGGACTGCGGCGGTGAGCGGCAGCGAGTTTGACGCCAGTCACTACGTGCCCGATGCGCCCAGCGCCTTCGCCAACGACGGCTTCTTGGCAGACAATGGTAAATAGCAGTTCCTTTAACCCGTACCTACCTAGTACCTACTAACCAGTACGATTGGATGAGATGTGATTGGCTATACTAAGACGTCAGGCCACACTATAGTTAGTATACTGTAAATACTTAGACCAGCAAAGAAAACTCCTCTGCCTTGTTCGAATTTTAAAAACAGAACACAATTCCCCCACCTAAATAACCAGATATGTTCGTTTTTTAAAAATTTTAAAAGTTATAGAGATCAACTGCGATAACATGACGCGCCCCTCCAACATTCAAAACGTTTGAAGTGCGTTGCGGTAGGCTAGTTATGATTAGTTGACCAACAAATCTTGGTAATAAGTGACATTAACTGAAATATTACGTGTACTGTGATTGGTTGAATACTTACTACATGCAAACTCTTTAATAAGGATGTGACTACACACATTGAAACAGTCATTTGGAGGGGCGCGCCATGTTATCGTAGTTGATCTCTACTTATTTTCAAATATGTATTTGAAAATATAACTTTTTTTCATATAAATATTTTGATTTCAGGCAAATCTGGCTCGATGCCAGACCTCCGTCGTCACCTAGCATCGCGGCAGTCCATGGTGTACCCGCAGTTGATGCCACCACCTGCGTACTGGCAACCCGCTGGCAGCCTACGGGGATTCCCCAAGGCTTACCCCATGGCGCAGCCCTACGGCACATGGGTCGGGCCCCGCTCTGGCCCCTACGAAAACCCCTATAAACGCCGCCACTCCATCGTCGGGGCGTTCGCCGACGAATATCCCCCTAAAATCTACGAGTACGAGGACAGAGCAGACTGCAAGAGCGAGATAGCGTATCCGTACTACAGACAATGGGCCTACGACCCCAGAATGTTCCCTCCTGACTACGATCCGAGATTCTTCCAGGAGTATAAGAGAGAGGATATATACGGTGCCAACATGCTAAGGCACGATCCATACAGATTTAGTGATAGGGGATTCTACGGGTCTCGCAACAGCCATAATTCAGTCGGTAACGAGTCTGATGACTTGACGAAATACAAGGACGTCGCTTTGTAAAACTTATGTTCTAGACTCTAGTGATATTTACCCATCGCTACTCGTCTCTTTCAGCTGCGCTACGAAAATATTAGGGTGGGTTGCACCAGAGGCGTGGTTAAAGTTAAAGTTAAGGTTAAAGTTATGGTTATAGTTAAATATGGCGTCCTTTAGCTTTAACTTTGACCTTGACTTTGACCGGAGAAATTCACAGATGTCTGTTGCGTTTATTTTTTTTATTAAAGCTAATGGTAACGGGATTGAGGGTATAAAAAATTGAATTATTATCCGTAAAAATCGACAGGAAAAATATAACAGTGTAAAAGTGTAAAACATAGTAAATTTTCACGAAAAATTTAGATATATGAGCGGGGGGTTAAATATGGCGCCCTTGGACGCCATATTTAACTTTAACTAAAGTTTTGACATTTTGCATTGTAGTTATAGTTAAAGTTACAGCTGTTATAATTAAAGTAAGTTGGTGCAACCAAACCTAGTATCGTGCTCTTAGGCCACGTTTCCACTGACGCGGAGCAGAGCGGAGAGGAGCTTAGCGGTGCCCGAATTGACCAATCGTGCTATTCCTGCGGCAGCGAAATGACAGCGAAGCGGAGCGAAGATTTCGAGCATGGTGATTGGTCAATTCGGCACCGCTAAGCTCCTCTCAGCTCCACTCCGCGTCAGTGGAAACGCGGCCTTATATTATAACAATGTTTTTGTTTCGCTTGTTCGCGAAAGAGACAAGTATCGATGAATCTTTAACGTTGTTCGTGGGGGCCGTTCTCCGAAACTTCGATAGCGCGATGCAGGATTGTTAGGCGAATTGTGGGTACCGCCACAAATCAATGTAGGTACTCCATGATCGAACACTTGTGTGAATTTGCAACAAGCTATGCCACAATATGGCACTGCTGCAAATGCCCTTTCATAATTAAAATTTATTATGAAAGGGCATAATTGCAGCAGTTGTAAAGAGTGTTGCAATAGGTATAGAAAAATCCTAAAATATGGCGCAGTCCCAAGACGTGTAGTACTAGAAGTATTAGAAATAATTTAAAATATATAATATTGTTCTCAATTATCTGTTAAAACAGTATTGAAACACTTTTATAGTTGAATCAAATTTTTATCTGGTGCTTACATTCTGCTTCTGTAACTAGTCCAGTATATTTTTCTATTGTTTACGAGTACCTACTCTATACTTTTAAATTAAACTTTATTTCATCGAGATAATGCTATTATTATAAAAAAAAAACAAGAAAATGTAAAATATAATCTACTTATTGAAAACGTTCCATCCACAACGAATTTAAAAGTCAAACTTGGTGCTTTATTTAGAAATAATTTAATATACAGTCACTTTTATTATTAATAAATAGTTCTTGCTAGGTCCTAGGTGCTAATGATAATCACGTCTTGTAAAAGTATTTGATAGTTAAATAAGAAAAATAATTGGAAATTAGTATTTATTGTTACCTGATCACCAAAGGATGTTGTAAACGTACTTCTACGACATGTAAATAAAAATATTTTTATTATAAAAACAGTTGATATTATTTTTAACCGACTTCCAAAAAACGAGGAGGTTATATGTTCGGCTGTGGATATTTTTTTTTTTTATTTTTTTATTTTTGTATGTTCAACGATTACTCCGCCGTTTGTGAACCGATTTTCGAAATTTTTGTTTTGTTGTATTAGGTTTCACTCCAATTTGATACCATGTTCACAAAAGTGGTGACCTGATGATGGGATCCAGGAGTAATCGAGGGAACTCCTCGAAATTTATATGGAAACATATGGTGATTTTGGTTTTATGTGAAGTGTACTAAGAATATGCTACCAAAAAGTCAAATATTGGGTCAAGGTATACCATGGTTTCGAAGATCCTGAGAGAACTCCTGACTCTTTATAGATACACGTTTGGGAGTTTCGGCGTTGTTTTAAGAACAGAAAGCATATGCTACCATGCAATTCAAATTCATCATCATCATCATCGTCATCATCATCATTACCACGTCGTGTTAAGGTCACCAATGTCTCATGGCACAAAATAGATAATAGTACAAGGCATAGGTATGGATACAATAATAATAATTATGTACATAGCAACACCAATTATTATAGGCTGTTTAATATACACGGCGGTCGGCGCCGCAGAGGCAACGGCGTCGCCGCGCGGCGACGCGTACGTAAACATCGTATTCAAGTTCTAACTGGAATGTCAGGGCATGCGGCATGCCGCCAGAGTAGACAGAATGATAGAGTATGCCGACTTAGAACTGATGTAATTTTTTTAAGTTTGACGTATTATGACAAAAGTCGTCGCTAGGGTCGTAACCTACAAATTTAGTTGTTTATATTTTGGCACATGCAAAGAAAACTGTCAGAATTCAATTTCAAAATGTTATTTTTAAAATTAAATTATACCAGCCAGCGCGCCAGCCTTTAACTTATCCTGGCGAAACACGAAAGAAACGACAGATATTAATACTCGTCGGTCTCATAGCAGTCGAAGTACTGGTAGTTATGTCTATTGTGATGCCACGCTGCGAGCATTTTGCAGCACGTGTTCACTTAGATCTTTTTAAATGTATTGTTTAAATTTATCTATCTACCTGATATTTGGGCCTTGGGGTATGCCGTATGACTCATATCAGTCTTAACAAATTGTAATAAGATACGTAGAATATACGCAGTACCACCGACGACCACTTATAAATTCGCGGACTATGACGGAGGTCAACTTAAGGTGAACGCAGATTTGGCCGCACCGCACGCACCGCAGTCGCCGCATTCGGAATTCTTTATATGAAGTTATAGGCAAGCTCGCATACCTACCTACCCGCGCCGCAGTCTTCGCAACTTCATAATAATATGAAGAATTGCGAATGCGGCGACTGCGGTGCGTGCGGTGCGGCCAAATCTGCGTTCACCTTTAATAACAATTATACGAGATCAATTACCACTCAATATTATGATTTATGTTGTCAATTCAATGCTCACTGCTCACACCAAGCTCACTGTTGAGTTGTCAGACGTCAGTTGCTTACAAACTTTCAACA
This sequence comes from Lysandra bellargus, assembly GCA_905333045.1. NCBI lineage: Eukaryota > Metazoa > Arthropoda > Insecta > Lepidoptera > Lycaenidae > Lysandra > Lysandra bellargus. The sequence goes on along the minus strand of HG995327.1, from coordinate 8,836,832 downwards.
ACACAACGAAAATCTATTACAAGTTACAACTACCTATATAAAACTTCTACGTACAAGCGATAGCGCGACACAGGAGCGCCTCAGTGACATCTAGTGAAGACAATATGAAACTATTTTTTATACAATTTGAATTGGCACTAACAGTTTACCTACTAGGTAACTAAAAAGAGTGAAATTATTATTTTTAACAAAAAATTAAAACCGACTTCCAAGGTAAAAACAATATTAATAGCATCCTTATAATATGAACTAAAAAGTATTAAATAATTTTTCCTATCTAATATGTAGTGCCTTTTCCCGAATCCGGCTAAACTTCAACTATTTCTGTACTCAATCTTCATAATTTTGAAGTCGGTGCCAGTTCCAAAAGTTTCAAATTTTCTGTCAAAGAAATAAAGATTCAGCTATATCTGGTACCGACTTCAAAATGATGAAGATTGAGTACAGAAATAGTTGAAGTTTAGCCGGATTCGGGAAAAGGCACTACATATTAGATAGGAAAAATTATTTAATACTTTTTAGTTCATATTATAAGGATGCTATTAATATTGTTTTTACCTTGGAAGTCGGTTTTAATTTTTTGTTAAAAATAATAATTTACCCAACTCATACTTATCTTCTGAGTAGTGGTGGTTAATATAACGCATAACTGAAAAAGTAGCGCGCTATTTCTTCGCAACGAATAGCGCGCGCTATAAAACTATGCATAAGACGCTACGTTATTTAACGTATCGTGCGGTCACTGACCTAGCGCGGCGCCGCGCCGCTCGCCCGCTGCCGATCGCGCGCGACTTTCGTTGATTCGTTGTCGTGTCGTTCGGGTCCAAATCGGGTGAGTTCGGCTGTCTTAATTTTTTCAGTGTTGCGTTGCGTGCATAGGTAAATTACAATGTTTTATAATCATCAGTAATCGACCCCCTGCTCCGAAGAGCACTGTAATATAATGTTAACTTCCGTTCCATGTGAAAGTATTTTTTCTAAATCTGGATACGTTATTATATTTTTAAATGTAAATAAAATGTTAAAAAAACCGTTAAGTATAAAAAAAAGATGTAAAAATAATTTAAGTACTTATATTACCAAAAATTAAAATATTTCAAACATAATAAAATTAACCAAATAAATAATAGTGCCTTCAAACGATTATATTATTCTAAGTAATCATCTTTAACAAACACGTTATATCATATTAACTCACCCACCACGTTATAATTATTAATTACTAACGAAAGAATTCAATAACGTCGGTAACTTTACAACGTGTCCAATCGATCGTTATAACGTATCATTCATTATAACGTAGCGTCAAAACTAGCGCGCTTGAAAGAATCGAGATTTCATTCGTTATAACTGTACTAAGTTATAACGTAGCGTCAAAACTAGCGCGCTTGAAATTCGTTACAACGTATCGTCAAAACTAGCGCGCTTGAAAATCGTTATAACGAAGAGTCAAAACTAGCGCGCTTGAAATTCATTATAACGTAGCGTCAAAACTAGCACGCTTGAATGAATCTATATTTCATTCGTGCGTCAAATGCGTCAAAACTAGCGCGCTTGAAAAATGTAGCGTATTCCATCTAGCGCGCTATGAAAATATAGCCGTTAGGAACACCACTGCTTCTGAGTGTGGGAGTAGTACATAAACATGAGTGCTAAGGCCGAAGCACCAAAAGAAGAGCATATAGAACCATCGCTTAGTATTATGATGTAGACCTACCAGGATAATATAATGCTGGATTTATTATAGACGGGTGACTAAAGCCGCACAATTTACGCCGCACGGCGAAAATCGACCGTCTGAATGGCAATTCGACTACGCCGCATGCGGCTAAAGCCGCAAGCCCGAAAGTCGTGCGGCCAATGGCCGCATGCGGCTGGTGACTAAAATCGACCGTGCAAACGCCCAGTCGCAAGCGATCGCTTGCTACAAATTGATAGTTTGTCGGCACTAGTCACAGCTGCTGGTAGTGCTAAAACCGGCACTGCATGCCAAAGGCAACCGCGGTCCTTGAACGGACGCTGGGTAAATATTTTGGCGCAGTCGAATTCGACCGCTTGGGAGTTGAGAGGATAGCTCCTTGAGAGTTGAGACTAGTATCGTTTTCGGCCTGAACTGCCACGGGGCAGGGTGTGCCGATAGGATACGGAAACAGCTGAAGTTTAAATTAAGAACATAAACTAACGTGCTTCGTGGACGATCGGATAGATCAGTTTTGTTCGCCTATTTCCGTATCCATTCGGCTTGCCCTGCCTGCCCTACCCCGGGGCAGTTCCCCGAAAACGCTATACGTTATTAATCGGTACTTTACGGCTCACGCTTGACCATTTTATATAATCTATACTTTGATTATGGCAACACTGGTCGGCTCTGTGCGTTTCATCATGTCATCTGTCAGTCAAAAACAAGGCGAATTAGTCGACAAATCAAAAAGTTTGTTCTTCAGAAGTTTTAAACTCTTGTTGAAACTTTTAAATCGTTTTTAAAGTAATACAAACTATTGTGATTATTAAAATATTAAAATTCTGCAATGTTTGTAGAGTTTTAAACAAGTTTTAGTGATGTTTGTAACTTATAACTGTTTATTGTTTTGTGTAGGTGGCTACTGATGTGGTTCGTTTTGTCCCGATGTGAAAGTGTATTTTCGCATAAAATTTTGATCCCATTGTTTAAAACTTTCCGAACATCTCATGAGAAACAGTTCTTTGTGAACCTTGTGCAAGTTATTTGGCAATAGTGAGCTTAGTGCAATGTTTTGATAGTATTGGATGTGTTTTACAACTTTCATAAAAGTAAGTTACATATTTTGTAATTACAGTTATAATTTGGATTTTGTCAATTACAATTATGCGGTTTGTGACTAATTATGTAAATTAAGGAATGTTAAATAAACCTATGGTATTTATAATTATGAATTTATTGTTGTTGAGTGAACAAACTTTTTAATGTTGAACAGTTGGTAGGACAAGCTAAATTGGGAATAACCCTAATTTTTTATTAGATAACTTTAAATTACAGGTACAAGGTTACTATAATGAATGTGCCATCACAAGAAAATGTTGGCCTTTTGTCATCAGGTAAGTGATATTTTTATATACTTAATATAATATTTGCACATTATTATAGAACAGTATTTGTGAGCTATAAACTGTTTGCAGTTTCTTCTGTAATTAGGTATTATATCATGTTAGACACAGTAATAATGTGGCCCTTTTAGATACAGCAGTGTAATACGTCCCGCTTTGGGTGGGACAGTCTTGCTTTCAGGCAGTCTGTCCGTCTGTCCCCGGCGACGCCGAAATTGTCCCACTTTTGCAAACAGACTAAACGACAATAATTTAAAAGTGTTTTCATGTTTGAAATGCATATGTTACGCTCAAAGACCGAAATTGCTCAATGAGCGAAAAAAAGGCTCAGAACGCATTGTGGTCACAGTGAAACAGCCACAGGCGAAATTCGTGTCGTGGCTGATATGCTATTTGTTTTTCTTGATCTGTTCTTGATTGATTAATTGTCCATAGGTATGGAAGATTATATTTGAATTACCACATGTACTAGGTACAAAATATTTTTTCTTTTACTAAATCACTGCATAACGTGTTTATCATTATTATTTATAAAATATCCATACTTCCATACTATCCGTACTATTATTATTACTGTCTGTCCGTCTGGCGCAACATAATTGCGGGCATCAACTAGTAGTATTATATTTAAATTATATATAAATAAATAAAAAACTAAATACTTATTATTTATTAAGATCAGATTACCTTATATAAAAAAACAATAATAAACAATAGCACTTTGCGCCAGACAGATAGTAATAATATTAGTACAGATATTATGGAACTATGGATATTTTACAAATAATAATGAAAAACTTGATTTGCAGTGATTTTGTAAAAGAAAAAATATTTTGTAGTATGCGTGATAATTCAAATATAATCTTCCATACCTATGGACAATTAATCAATCAAGAACAGATCAAGAAAAACGAATAACATATCCTGCATACAAAGAAACAAACTCTTCCTCTTTATAATATTATATAGTAAAGTTAATAAAAATAATGTAAGATAGGCACTTTGAAATACATTATACATTTTTAAAATTCAAAAGAAAATCTCTGTGCTGAGCGAGGTTATGGCAAGCTCACGCCAATGAAGCCATTTTATTGGTTCTCTAAAACACATTCCTCGCAACACATCTCTGGTAGAAACGCAGCCTAAGCCTGAGGCAGCACCGCAGCACCTAATCTTCCCTTATAATCTTCCAATTGAATACTGGAAATTGAGATAAAATGCTAATGGATAGTCTTATTCTGTGGCTAATATAGAAACTTAGAACAATGCTGGCTAATCATCTAATTGAAACAAGTATGACACTGCATGGTATAGGAAAGGCATTAGTGGTGTAACTATACCATCTGTGGCCCGTTTCAAATTTTTGGGACCTTATCAGTAAAAATTGTGAAAACAGGTACATTAAAAATGTTTCTGGGTCTGTGGCCTCTCGAGCTGGAGCTCTCTTGGGTCGATAGCCTGTGGGATTTTGCAAGCCCTGCCACCCTATTGTTTTGCCACAAAAAGGCATGTGGAAAGTCTGTCCAGCTGATTTAATGTTGGTTGTGTAGGTCGCCCATCCCATAGGATTACAAGGGTAAAGGAAGAGGTTGTGCTTTTGTGTACAGGACACATCACACACTTGGATACTCTTAAAACTCCTGTGTGACCTATACTGGTGCAAAAGGCAATGTCAGTATTGCGTCACATCATTTTGTAAAACAAGGCTTAGTTAGAGATAAACTACGATAACATGGCGCGCCCCTCCAATATTCAAAACTTTGAAGTGCGTTGTCAAAACGTTTGAAGTGCGTTGTCTTGCGCGGTCGGCTAGTTATGATTAGTTGAGCAACAAGTCTTGGTAATAAGTGACACTAAGGCCCGTATTTTTGGTCAGTACTTAAGAACCGGTCTCAAGACGCGGTTCGGCTCTGAGATTGGTCCAAATTTTGACAGCCAACCAATCACAGAGCCTGAACCGTGTCTTGTGACCGAGATGCATCTTGAGTACTGACCAAAAATACGAGCCTAAGGTTGAATACTTACTACATGTAGTAAGTATTCAACCAATCAACCAGTACTCGTAATATCTCACTTATAATTACATTATATACTTAATATTTCACTACGGAAAAATATTATATATATATATATATATATATCAGAAAATGAGCTGTAGGGTTAATCCTACTGGAACAGCACAGCTAGCATGTCATGTGCGATGTGATGTGTGATATAAAAATATCAAAAGTGATAAATCTGGGCACCTTCCTGATTCGCAGGCGCCTGTGCGAATTGGGCCACATAAGCCTATAAGGCTTGCGTAAAAATCGCAATACGTATTTAAAACTGCTTTAGTTTCTTATCGCGCTATGCTGCACATTCTCAGAATCATTTACTTTGCAACAGATATTTCAAGCTCGTTGTATATTCATTATTGTAAATTTTTCATGAGGTTTTTAGTGGAGGTCGCACTTGGCGGGTGTCCTGTACATCTCTCGGGCGACTGAGGCTGTTGAATAGTTCAGGTTCTGTCAGGCTGGGCGGATCGATGCCGCGCACGCGTCGTGCCCACAACCCCGTACAAAGGCTCGGCGGCCGCTCAGCCAGATACTGTCAAAACAATATTCGAATTAAACAATTTTACGAGCGACATCGCTCCATATTTATCAAAATCCGCAATCATCAAATTATACGCTCCGTTATAAATCCCGCGCGCGGAGATATTCGTTCGAATTTCAAATGACTAATTAACGATCCCGCGTTCGAATTATAAAAAGGTTTTTAGTCGATAATGTTTTTTTAAAAAGAATGTGTGTCTGATTGTGGCCAGGACCTAATTGAATTAGTGAGTGTAGCTCGAAGATGTAGCACGAAGCTGAGGTACGTACTTGTAGCTTTTACTTGTTGCGCCTGTGTTCTGTAATGACCCGATTACGTAATTGCACTTAGAAATTCAAATTAGTTTGAAGTTAGAACATTTTAATTTTTTTTTTTTACAAAGGAACGCATAGTTTTAATTACATGTGTATTTAGCTTCTGTTATTATGGAAGACTATTACATCTAATAATAGGATTTCTTTTGTTGTGCAAATTATTGCTGTCTTTAATGTGGATAATTTTTCATACCTCAAAACCCCGCCCAAAGAAATAATTATTCATTTAAAACGAACTTAATTTTATCTTGGTTAAAAAAAAATATAGATTGACCTTTTATATTCTATCTTCGGACCTCTGCATGTAGAATACGTAAGATATTTTTATTAATCCGCATTTTGGATTATTGCCTCATTGTTTTTAATAAATATTGCACTTTGGCGTCAGTAAAAATCTTATCTGGACGTTATAAATCTTTTTTATTGTCCGATAATTATTTTTTATTCTATGAAGTACATACAATGGTACGTTCGGAATGTTAGCGATAAGAGTTATTATGTCTTAGTTTCTTAATACAAAAAAAAAAATACTTGAACAATCCTAAGTTTAAGCTAATGATAAACTCCTGACAAATATTTAAAAAAAAGCTTGCTATTAGGTATATCACTAACGCCTATCCCCCAGCTTAAGTTTTTTATAAACAGTAGTTAGCTTTTCAATAGATCTAGTTTAACGTCAAGAAACCTCTAAAACCTCTGAAAACTCCTCATCCGAGATAAGCGTAGATTTTAGTTCTGTGCATTGATTTTGGGGTAAAAGATAAAAGAAAGAAAATTTTTAAGTAATTTAAGAAGTTAAAATATACATTTTTAAGTAAAAGATAGAAAATCAGTTCTGAACCTCTGAAGGTCGCGCAGGAGCTACCTTAAAGTTATGCTTAGTTTACCAGAGCATCGTACCATGACGGTACAGACATTTAATATGCTGTCCTTGTGTTAGGACTTAGGGCCAAGGGCTATCTTTTCTGTAGGTGTGTTGCACACATCACTTTTTTTTCCTTCAAATATACACTAGATGAATCCATACTTTCATAATAATTTTATGAATGCGAAAGTGTGTCTGTCTGTTACATCTTTACGCCCAAACCGCTGAACCAATGTGGCTGAAATTTGGTATGGAGTTAAGGCTACTTTTCATCCCGGAAAAATGTATGTTTCTCGCGCGATAAACGGATCTTGGGGCAACGGAGTTGCGGCTGTAATCTAGTCATTGAATAAACCTTTAATACACTCTTGAAGGCTTCTTTTAATTTGTCTCTTTGAGCCTTTGACCAATTTGGAGGATAAATGCTCAAATGACCTCATTCATATTCGTGTGTGAGACATAAGAAACACTATGAATCTATGTAACTAATATTATAAAGCGGTAAAGATTGTTTGTTTGTTTGAACGCGCTAATCTCAGGAACTACTGGTCCGATTTAAAAAATTCTTTCAGTGTTAGCCCATTTATCGAGGAAGGCTATAGGCTATATTTTATCACGCTAAAACTAATAGGAGCGAAGAAATAGAGGAAAATGTTGAAAAAACGGTGGAAATTATTTGAAAGGGTTATCTCATGAACTACTGAAGCATTTTTTTTGTTATTTGGTACAGATAAGAAGTAGACCATGTAGACAGGATCATGGGCCTTATTTTTGTGGACTAATTTGTCTGCGAAATATTTTATTTAAGCGGGCGAACGCCTGAGGAACGTCTAGTTACGTAATATTTGTCTCTAACTGCTGCACTCACAAGTCAGAGATGAATATTAATTACTTAATTCTAATTAAATGAAGATTTTGACACAAGTCCCAATACATTATCTGTCAAACTCTTCATTAAATTGAAGTCTAATTATAACCATTAAATGTTTCTGAGTGCGGGAGTTAGTATCATCTACTTAGTAGTTACTATCAATAGTACCACCAAAGTATTTTCCTGTCTAAAATTATAGGAATTTAAATGCTTACAACGCGCGACGGGCAGTAGGAACGGGTCGGGTACTTTTAGTTCATAATGGAAGGAAGTAACTGTTTGTCTGCATATCACGACTGGTTTCGTGTTGTTTTTGTCAACCTGGACATAGCTTCCAATTATAACGTAAATGATAACATAAAAAGAGCGGCTTCTATTTATTCTATTCTATATATCTATCTATACTTATTATAAAACAAAGTCGCTTTTTTCCCTCATGTCCCTTTGTTCCCTTTAATCTTTAAAAATACGCAACGGATTTTGATGATTCTTTCAGTGTTAGATAGCCCATTTATCGAGGAAGGCTATAGGCTATATTTTATCACGCTAAGACTAATAGGAGTATGTGAAAAAAACCGGCCAAGTACGTGTCGGGCCACGCGCAATATAGGATTCCGTAATCCGTAGTACTTACCGCTAGTTTTTGAAAATTTTTGTATGGTCAATAAATGTACATTTATAAAATGTTTTACACTAGTAGCAACATCAACTCAGTTACTTTCAAAGAAATTTGAATGAAAAGTTCCTCTATACTTCGCCGAATACATTTTTTTTAGTTGATCGACTATTACTCAATAACTTATGAAGTCCTCTTAGCTGTGATAGTTTTCCTTTTAAATTCGGCATATTTCCTACTCCCGTGAATGTTTTCACATTTCTAGAAGCAACCGTTTAGCTGGTAGAAGGGGGACACAGGACTCTAACGATTTTTTCCACTTTAAAACTTAATATTTCACAAATGGATCCCTAAATCGGAAAATGATCCATGAATACTCATAGTATTTTTAAAAAACCTATCCAACGACACCCCACACGATGGGGTGGGCGTAAAAAAAAATTCAACCCCGCTTGATGTGTAGGGGAGGTAGGTACCATAAAAATATTTTTTTAATATTTTATGTACCATTTTGTCGGCATCATTCATATGTGTATTCATGCCAAATTACAGCTTTGTAGGTCCTATAGTCTCTGAGCAAAACTGCGGACAGACAGACAGACGGACGGACAGAGTCAGACCGAAACTATAAGGGTTCCTTGTTGACTATGGAACCCTAAAAACGGGGAAATTATTTGAAAAGGCTCATCTCGCGAACTACTGGAGCAATTTTTATGTTATTTGGCACAGATATAATAAGTAGACCAGGTGAAGGATACCCGTGCGACGCCGGGGCGCGGCTGGTCGCTAGTTGTTTTATAATATGTATAGAGATGATGTATTTTAAACGTTTGTTTCTTTTCATAATTAATGTGAAAGTGTGTCTGTCTGTTATCTCTTTACGCCCAAATCACTGAACTGATTTTGCTGAAATTTTGTGAGGAGAGTTGAGTCTCGGAAAATGTACGGTTTCTTTGCGATAAACAAATATTGGCGCAACGGAGCGCGGAGTTGCGGTCGTCATCTATGTCTTATAATAATACAGTGTTGGACTTTGTGAATATTCCTTAATTTTCCACACCAAGTATGCTTCACGGTATTCCAACACGTTTTGTTAGCACAGCCTTGACATTGTTATCATAGCTTCGAGGGAATTCTAATTTGTATAAGAACAGAGTTAAAATACTGAGCATTTGGTTTTATAAGTCATATAAAAAATCCGGTCTACTGAACCGATTTTGATGAAACTTGCATAATTTATGGTCAATAAATTATTTGTTATTTATTTAGTCATTACATTTTAAATTTTGCACATTTGTTTAGACGCTGATGTAGACTAACATATATCATAATATATATACGAAAATTACTGTGCAGTTCATAAAATATCAATAGACCGTACTGTATACATACGTGTCGAACCTCCTTTTCTAAATCTGTTAAAAAATACGGGGATATTATTCAGATCATTAGTATAGTGCCGCCGCAATGCAGTGTATTTGACTTTAATTAAATGCCTACACTACTGAATCGTCAAGCATCGAGAATTATTACGGAGAACTCCGCATGAATTGAACTATAGGTCTACTCTTTTTATTCTAGAGTAGTGGTCCCCAACCTTTTTTTCACGCGGGCCACAAACATGTTTTGGTCTTGGTGTCGCGGGCCGCAACAATTTTTTTAGGTTTAATAAATAATATTCTTCAAAATTAACGATTAAAAAGTGAAAAAAAATTCACGACTATCACGACGACTCCATTATTTTGCCGTTGGACGTGAATTTCAAAATGCCTTAACATAACGCGGGCCACAAATAAAGTCCCGGCGGGCCGCATGCGGCCCTCGGGCCGCAGTTGGGCATAGCGGTTCTAGAGTTATTCTAGAACTAGTACCATGCCAGATTTGATCGAAATACTTACAGAATTATTTCGAGTTAAATTTAGGCGAAAATTTTTCAGTGTGTGTTAAAAACTACTTTTTTAACACACACTGAAAAATTTTCGCCTATTATACAATATTTGGGTGCCATCGAATTTTTAAGCGCTGAATGTTTTCTTCTTCAAATCAACAGGTAATAATTATATGAGCATAGAATATAGATCATGAGCTAAAGATACTTCAGCAATCTTAGGGCCAGGCCACCACAACACTGCGTTGCGGCTTCGTATCGCAAAAACAACATCGCACAGAAATGCGATGCGTTGTTACAATACAAAAATGTCATCGGAAATCTCGCTGTCGCATCGCAAATTTCCACGATGCGTTCTGCGACGTCGTAGATTTTTACGACGCGACACCGCAACTCACTGTTGTGGCCTGGCCCTTATTGCTCTCTCACCTTGTCAATTACATATACTATCAAATTAATTTGGTCTGTGGCAATAATAACTTTTTGGAATTAGTAATCCCACCAAAACATGAAATGTAAAAGGAGCCAAGCAAAACATTGCATAGCTATTAAATACTTCAGTCGTAAAAAGTTTTCAGATCACATTCAATGCCAAGCCTTCAACTTATTTTGTTATTTAAATCAACATTCAGTAAATGTATCAATTATAGATTTTTTTATTTTATCATTATTATAGTGGTTTGGCAATGAGCACAAGAGAAACAAATATAAAACTGCATATTTGGAGGAGTTCATACTTACACAGACGGCAAGTGTTTTATTATGTAACGACGCATGTGGCCGATGGTACCCAATAAATCCAATTAGTCGCTGGTTATATCTCTAGTGCTCATTGCCAAGCCACTTTACACGTTACAAGCCACACATAAATAGTAAATTTACTACAAAATATTTAAATACTAAAAAATATTTTTTAGAGTTGAAATATTTTGTAGTAAATTTAATATTTATGTATATATTTTTTAGTGTTTTACTCTATTTTTTAGTGTTTAAATATTTAGTAGTAAATTTAGTAAAAAAAAAATTATACACAAAAAATTTTTTTTTAGTGTTTAAATATTTTGAAATTAATTTTTGTACAGGAACCTAGGTAATTACTATTTTAAGCTGAAAAATAACTCAAACATGTTAAATATTTTCGTATGAGAAAATGATTTTGGTATTACGTATGTATGAGAATTTCGAGGGTAACCCGGGCTCTTAAGCTTTAATACTTGAAGGTGGTAATTTTTAGCATTACCATTGAATACATAGCAGCACTGATGTAAGCGTCTCGACGTTCCTCGAAGGAAAGGAGCACACCTTATTTCATATTGTAATAACTTAAAACTCCCATATGTCGAGCGAGTAAGGACCAAAGAGTGTATATCGCAGTACTGATTACATTTATATTTTAATCGAACTTAATTATTATTGTTTCATTGTTAATGTTGTTAATACTACTTTTTATTTAATTGATAATATGATTTATTAAGTACTTAACTTACTTACAGCCTTTTGTACGTAAAACAAATATGCAGTCGAAACTCATACTGTTCTTGCAAAGATACAAACATAAACATCTTTTATTTTATTTAATAAAGTATTAAATATTATATTATTTTTCAGTTTTTAGGTATCCCTGCCCAAAGGATGAAAACGGACTCTATTATTAACAAGTCTTCGCTGTCTGTCCGTCGTCCACCCGTATGTCACCAGGCTGGATCTCGAGAACCGCAATAGCTAGATAGTTGCAATTTTTACAAATTATGTATTTCTGTTGTCGCTATAAAATCAATAGTCCAATTAAAATAAAAGAAATTATTAATGGGGGGTCTCATACAACAAACACGATTTTTCTTCCCTTTTTTTCTCTAAATCCATAATGGTAACAGCTAGGTTTTCGAAAATTTCAGAAAATACTCAATTATATTTTAACTTTAATAATTAATAATAAAAATTAAATAAACTTATTATTTAAGGGGGGCTCCCATACAAATTTACGTTACGGAACCCTATGTACGCCAGTCCGACTCGCACTTGGCCGGTTTCATAATTTTTCCTTTCATTGTGAATAAAGACCTATCCGGATACCAAATTTCAAGGTTCTAAGTCTGCTAGAAGTACCTTAGAATTTTGATGATCTGTCAGTCAGTGACAAAATGTAGTAACTTTGACCATCCGTAACTATTAAAATATTTATCGAAATTTCATATAATTTGGAGGTTAAGCTAGTTTTAATACTTGCTCCTAGTGACCGAAATTCTAAATCCCTAGCTTTGTTAACATCGAAGATAAAGGGGGTGTGAAATAGCCGCGAACCGCTTCGAGAAAAGTATGGTACGGCCGTGCCTTTGCTAAAAAGCTTGGCTGGGGCACTGCCGTGCCCCCAGATATTAGTACTACGGCTCGTGCTTCTTTTGCGATTTTTCAAAATGAAAAAGGTAAACTGTTGAGGTTTAGCAAGTCTTGTACGGAATGAAAACATTACTAGCTAACAAAGGCGTGGAAATGTTGCATACAGAGTTTTTATCGAGCCACGTAACGTGACATAAGAATTAAGCCTGAGAAACAATACGTTACGAAGTATGGAAACCAGATAACCTACTATCACGATTGTTTTAGACTAGTCAAGGTTTGAGGGATATTGATATGAGGAAAAAAAAGACGGGTTGTACTCCGGGAGTGCCGGCAGAAGTGAAAACTTGATTATTAACGTTGTGCATTATTTGTTTAACCCATTTTTATGAAAATCGATTTAAAAAAATAAAATAAAAAAACGATCGTTTTAATTAATTAATCGAAACCCTTACAATCGATTAAAAATATCGACAATCGAAAAAAAAAGCTGCTGTTAGACAGCGACAGTTGTCTTGCAGGTGGAAACGCGGCCTTAATCAGCGCGTCTGCTAAAGAACTCATTTCCCCGACTGTACATTTCTGCTAAACAACTCATTTCCCCGACTGTACATTTCGTTCGATTTCGAGTTCGACACAAAACACAACTCTCCAACCATCTTCGCTTTTTCTATGGTTTTTCGATCAACACGAAAATCTGACGCGAGTTTCACAGTTTTTACCCATCCCACAAAAGTGCTCAACGCCGCTAAAGAAGTTTTCATTTCAAAAAAGGTTTGAGGGATATTTCTCCTAGATAAAAAACCTATATTGAGAGAATCTTTTAAGGGCGAAAAAAATTGCGGCATAAACGCGTGAGATAAGGTCCCTAGAGAAACAACTTGATACTCAGAACTGAAGATGATCGAAGCCCATGATGATTCAGATTATCCATTAAAACATTTGATTTGTCTGAGTTGCTGTGGACAGCTACTTAATCTATGTCCACACTGCACTTTCATCTTCAATTTTCGTCATCTTCTTTCATTCAACTGTCGTATTGGCGCATTCAATAATTGAATGCGTCAACGAACGCAACACCAACATTCCCATTTTTGTTCAGTTGCAGTGTCTGTCAGCTTATTGTGACATGTGTGACGAGAACATTTTACTGGGTGGAATATGTGCGCCTTATTTGGTCATAAGAAATTCCAGAAAAAAAGAATAAAGCCAAAATTTAGGATACGGCCAGAGGGCATGCGTCGCGGGCATGCCTCACGTGCGCTGTTGACTGCGCTATGATGCATGCCCAAATGAACAAAAAAAAGCACAGTGTGGACATAGCTAATCGTAACTATATTAAATATTGAATTTCAAACGTAAGAAGACGTGAAATCGGTGAAAATCATACAAATTCTTGTCCATAGACCATAACGCGAACGTTACGATTACAATAGCAACAGGAACCCAAGCTAACTCCTCTAATAGCACCAGGACCTTTAGCCAAGACGTTTCCTTTATCGCTTCTTTATAGAATCGCCGATCAAAACGATATTGATATTTAAGCATTCGATAATATGAAGTTGATGTTCGACTCGTGTAACTTCAATTTTAAATCTTCAATTCCATACATTTTGATCATAGTCATCATACATAGTGATAAAGAAACGTCTTGGCTAGGGGCTCAGCTATCTTAATACTCCAGCCCAAGCTAACACTGAACACTTATTGGTTTAGGTATAAACAATAATTCACAGAACTCAAAAGTCCATTTTACATCGGAACATTTTAATTAAATTCCTAGGTTTTCAATTACAAAGGTGCAAAGCTACCGGTAGTGTGACGTCAGTGAAATTCTACCTTTGTGTAGCGTTTGAAACACGTTTGAACAAAGACGTGAAGGCTTGACATGTACCGCCGTCAACGACGTATCCGTTACTGAAATACCACAAAGCACATTTAGGTCCTAGAGTTCGGACCTCCGATAAGCAATCATTTTGTTTTTTTTTTTTCATTTATTATGCGCTTTGTCGTTACATTTTACCGGGATGAAATTGTCCTCTTTCTGGACTCGATAACATAATAATTACACATAAATCGCTTCAGTGGTTTAAGCGTAAGGAGGTAGCCGAAAGACAAACACACTTTTAGCTTTTGATGCACAATTTATACTACTTAAAAGTATTATACTGAATGTGAAAGAAGCAATGTCGGCTTTTCTGAAGGATGGTCATGTCTGAAATCTTCGTCTGAAAAACGCCATACCTAAGTCAAAAGCGATGACTTCAGCATTAGATCTTGACAATCATCATCTCCATTGTCGCCCATTCTCGTCTCCTCTAGTAAGGGTCTACACAGACGGACCGCATTTCAACTGCAATCCAACCGCAAATTTCAGTTCAAGTGCAGTTTGAATGCAGTTGACACGACTGCAATACGACTGCAATAGAACTGCAAACCAAACAGTTCACACGACTGCACGCCAACTGCAACTGAACTGCAATCCGACTGCGCGTTTGGTTTGCAGTTCTATTGCAGTCGTATTGCAGTAGTGTCAACTGCACTTGAACTGCAATTTGCGGTTGGATTGCAGTTGAAATGCGGTCCGTCTGTGTAGAAAGTAATAATGGGACAGGAGTTTGTTTCAAACGTATAAAATTCAAATATTTTATTTCAAGTCCGTATCGACTTATTCGTTTTGGTCGATGTTTTACGCAGCTCACCTCACTATGGAGATTAATCTGACAGATGTCAAATGTGGCCTATTAAAATGCCCCGACTGTAGTTATTTTTTAAATAATTATAATTACGTTTTGTCGCATGTTTTCCGAGCGAGCCGATAGCTTCTGGCTGCAGCGTATTCACGACTTTATAAGTATAAAATTGCCCTTGCGGTATAATTTATTTTCGATATAGCGCCTTAAGTAAACTCGATATTTTCGTACCCTCAGCCCTTAATCCCTTTGATCCCCAGCCAATCGTTTTAGCTAATTAAGAGCCCGGCTGGGCTATCACGTAAAAACAGCAATCGACAATCTCACTTTTTCAAAGAAACTGTAACATCCTGCAATGGCTAAAGTGAGGTCCTAAACTTGGAAATCGTCGTACTGGCAGGCGACGTGATAGTTGTTGCAGATGTTTCGCAGCAACACAGCACAGGTGTTAATTGTTGTTTTTCTTGTTAATATGTTAAACTCGTCACAAACAGCTCCTTATTCAACCCTTGTAATGGGTTTTAAACTCAGAGTCAGACAGTTCCAGTGCCTGGGCTCGGTCGCGATTGCGAGGTCTTATTTAGCTGAATTTCTGGCTGCATCACTTGTTTCTCCTTCAGGAATGGCTTCTAATATGAGCACTGTATGCGCCAATGTTATAAAAATACGTTTTACAGTTTAAAAATTGACGCAAAACACCACTAACCTCTCAGCGATTAACAAGCAATCGGTAAAAAATCACCTTTGTTGTGATCGCTATTTGACAGTTCAAATTGCACGCCGATCGCGATCGCATTGCTGTCAAAAGCCTTACGTGATACGAAATAAATTGCAAAAGTATGGAGATTTAGCGATTGTAATGCAATTATAGTTCCTTGATTGTTCGGCAGAGGGAGTATTGTCGCTCGATTGCTATCGTATTGTTTTTGCTGATACATAATACGTAATTGCGATTTTTGCGCAATTTTTGCACAATTTTTGCTATCGTTTTGCTTTCGCGAGATACGTGATAGCCCTACGGGTTACCCTCGAAATTCTCATACATACGTAATACCAAAATCATTTTGTCATACGAAAATATTTAACATGTTTGAGTTATTTTTCAGCTTAAAATAGTAATTACCTAGGTTCCTGAACAAAAATTAACTTCAAAATATTTAAACACTAAAAAAATTTTTTTGTGTATAAATTGTTTTTACTAAATTTACTACTTAATATTTAAACACAAAAAATAGAGTAAAACACTAAAAATATATATAAATAAATAGTACATTTACTACAAAATATTTAAATACTAAAAAATATTTTTTAGAGTTGAAATATTTTGTATGTATATTTATTATTATATTTGTATATATTGTATATATATTTTTATATATAATATTTTATATTCATACCTATGCCGTTGCCTAATACCATATATATATATATATATATATATATATATATATATATATATATATATATATATATATAATCTATCGATGTACATACAAACAAATGAAATCAATAAATTGACGGACGAAATAGAGCAATAATTATACTTATGAAATAGGTGCAACAGTCGTTGGCAATTCTAATAACCTTACCTGATTAACTTTTATGAAGTATTTAATACTAGACAGACAGACAGACAGACTTTCGCATTTGTAATATTAGTATGGATTTATATTATTATATTTTATTAGGCAAGTAATACAAAAGAGGTAGTATGGTAAAATTTGTAGTTGGTCAGCTCAAACCGCAACGTGGCACATTTTTTTTGTTACGGAATTTCTTGAGTCGCCAATGGACTCGCAGCATCAGAAGAGCTGTAGGTGCGTTGCCGGCCCTTTAATAGGGAACCAGCTCTTCTTGTAGATTTTCAGGTCGTTTGCATTTGCAGTTCGATCCAGAGTTGCGATGCGTTCGGTGGTTTTCTGAGCCGATTCATAAAATATGTTTGCATTTTGATAAATTAATTATTGTTTATGAACGTCCCGTAAAAATAACACGTATGTACTGAGATTTAGCCGTAACTGGGTTAACGCCTAACCTAATTCCTGACAAAGCCGACCCTAAGCTAAATGGATTATTTCGAATAAACTACGTAGTTTCTCCGAGGTCAGAGTGCTTTTACTGATAATTGACCACAACTTCAACAGTTTAGCGGCGAAAAGCGTAAAATATTGGCAAAACCGAAATTCGTTAAGTTTACTAGCGACTACGTTGGTATAAAATTATCGGCTAAGTGCAAGTCGGACACGCGCACGAAGAGTTCCGTAGAGTAATACAGCAAAAATAGACCAAAAATTGTGTTTCTTGTATTGGCCCTTCCTTAATTTGATTATTAATTATATTAAAGTACATACAAATATAATTGAGGTCGTTGTGAGGTACTTGGCCTACCTGTTGCCATTATAATTGATATCCAGCAAAAATGGCTAAAAACTAAAATCACGTTTGCTATTATAAGGGAAGCCCTCTTTAAATTCGCAGACTGAACATAACTTCGTGCCCTCAGGCGGCGCATTTGCCACAATTATTACTAGAAACAGTGTAAAGCAACGAATTCCAACATCAACAATAAAGTGTTTATAAAATAGTGACTTATCTACAACTTACGAAGTGGAACAGGTGTTAAGTGTTAACATATGAATATTTCCCACATTTCCGCCCCAATTGGTCTGGATTCTCGCTCGAACCCGATATCCCGACAGCTGTTCCCCCCTCCCTGCGTTACATACTACATTACATATATACAACTACGTTGACGTATTCATTGGTATACAGGGATGTAACAAAGCTAAGTGGTAATATCTACTTTAGGTGTATATTATGGCTCCCCTATATTATGTATACATATAGAGTTCGCTGTGAAAGTATTAACGCTGAAAGAGATTTTTTTCTATATTTTTGTATGGACTATGGAAATTGGAAAACTCGTAACGCTCAGCGCGCTTGTCTACACAAATCACAAAAAAAGCTCTTTCAGCGCCGCTACTTTCACAGTGAACTCTATTTGGACGCTGTTAAGCATTAGTGTACTAACCCACATAAAAATTACGTATTGAGTTATGAATACAGTTATCTTCTTTAGATGATTTATAACAAAACTGCATTCAAAATTTAACAACAAAAATTGTGGGTTAGGACACTAATGCTTAACAGCGACCATTTAAGAGACACATACACACCCTAAAGTATTATCACTTATTTTGTTACAGCCTGTATATTTTCTTGTCTTTTCCATGTCCAACCTAAAAATCGTAAGGGTCGATTACTTTAAATAAATAGGGCCCGGAAAAATATGTATTATAAAATCCAAAATATGGACAAAAAAATCGAAAATATGGAAAAATACGGAGTATAAAATAAAAATATGGAAAAAATATGGAGTATATCATTTCAATAATTAAACGTTGTTTTAGTGTAGGTAAGAAAAGAGTCACTCGTGACAGTTAACAAAGAGATAGAGGCCAGGAATATGCTATGCTGGCTTTGCCTCTGCATATTTGGTAGACCAGAAATATGCTATACTGGCTTTGCCTATGCATACTTGGTTTGGGAATGAAAATGTACGTGACAGTATTAATTGTGCAACTTGCATGACATGCCGATTATATTGTAAGCATGACAGCACGTAACGCACGTCATGCTGCATGATTTGACGTGGGAGAGCCATGCTTCGGCGCGAATGGGCCGCCTCGACCGGAGAAATACCACGGGCTATAAAAAAAAAAAGATGTCGGTTCGCTTAATATTGGCTAAATGATCCCTGTACGTCACAAGTTCACAACTCACAAATCACGATATTTTTTGAAGTGAAAACTTCTTTAACCGCTAAAGAAGCACTTGTGGGATGGGTAAAAACTGTGAAACTCGCGATAGATTTTCGTGTTGATCGAAAAACCATACAAAACGCGTAAGACGGTTGGAGAGTAGTGTTTTGTGTCGAACTCGAACTCAATTTGAAACTTGATCGAAACTTGATCGAAACTTTATCGAAACTTGATCGAAACTTGATCGAAACTTGATCGAAACTTTATCGAAACTTTATCGAAACTTGATCGAAACTTGATCGAAACCTTGATCGAAACCTTGATCGAAACTTGATCGAAACCTTGATCGAAACCTTGATCGAAACTTGATCGAAACTTGTTCAAAACTTGATCGAAACTTGATCAAAACCTTGATCGAAACTTGACCGAAACAACTTGATTGACGATTTTTTAAAAATCGATTTTCTTAAAAAATGGGTTAAAAAATGCACAACGTTAATAATCAAGTTTTCACTTCTGCCGGCAGTCCCGGAGTGCAACCAGTCTTTTTTTACTTCAGTTTAGCCATGTCAGTAACAGGCCCTACATACAGGCATCTGAAACTTTATTTTCTATTTCTTCAATAGTCTTCTTTGAAAACAGAATACGACAATAAAACGCGAGAGGAACGAAAAAGGCAGCCTTAGCTCTCCAAATAGACCTTTAAGCAGCCTTAGCTCTCCAAATAGTCCTCTAAGCAGCGTTAGCTCTCCAAATATACCCCTAAGCAGCTTTAGCTATCAAAATAGTCCCCTAAGCAGCCTTAGATCTCCATATAGTCCGCTAAGCAGCTTTAGCTCTCTAAAGCAGCCTTAGCTCTCCATATACTCCATATACTCCATATACTCCATATATACCCATAAGCAGCCTTAGCTCTCCATATAGTCCCCTAAGCAGCCTTAGTTCTCCAACAGTACCCGTGTGTATACTAAAGCAAGCGAGAGAAATGAGTGGCTCGATTTTTATTCGGCGGTATCCGCGTTTCTGACATTTCACTAGATTTAGTTTAGTGAAATGACATATCACTAGATATTTTTAGTAAGAAGACGTAACAAACAAGAATATTCGGCATCTTCCGGGAGTTCGTGATATCCCTAGGGATATCGTGAAATCCCTGATATCCTCTTTTCCCTGCGACATGTATATAACTTGCAGTTTTAATATTAAATCGAACGATAAATCTACACTAATCTAGTACAAAGAGGAAAGATTTGATTTTTTGTTTGTTTTTGTTTGTTTGGGCTCGGAAACTACTGGACCGATTTGAAAAATTCTTTTACCATTGGAATTCTACATTATTTTTGCTGAACATAGGCTGAATTTTATTTTGGAAAAAATAAGGTTCCGTAAGATATTTGGGTTCTTCGGACGCAAGGTGTAAAAAATCAACCAGAAAAGTTACTTATTTTACGTACGCTGCCTAAACTATAAAAGATAGAACCATAAAATTCTAAATAATTGTAGAACTTACAAATATCTACAAAAAAGTCCGCGACACACTATACGGAGGCATAATATTTTATGATTTATGAATTAATGTTAAACTTGGTGCGACATGCCTCCGACTGCATTTTATTATCCACTTTCTTCTTCTACATTTTTCTATGTAACCTTCTATTTATCCTGGTATGAAACTCGTAAGCAAGAGTCGTAGCATCAATTAAAACATGGATTCGATGCCTCCGACAAAATTAGGTCTTGTTTCGTTCTTTTTAGTTAACATTATTTGCAGTCGGGTTTTTGATTTTTAATTTATTTATTTTATTTTAAGTTGTTAATTACATGTAAACACAAAATTTAGTAGCAAGTAGAAAGTTAAAATTTAGCAATTAGAATTTAGTTTCTACTTATCTACTTAATACGTGTAATCCAGCCATAAGATTAATCCCGTTTAGCCGAAGCGATGACCTTTTGCGGGCACAATGGTCCATACATTTATTCATGTTCGCCGCATTTCTCAGCTTCCCGTCGCGTCGACGTTTGACATCAAAGGATATTGCTTCGCATTGTCTATGTCGACGCATCACAACGTCGACGTCACGTCACACGCACACACGCAGGGGCGTACGTAGGTCTGCGCCCGGGCAGCGCGGCGGGCGGCGCGCCCCCGCCGGTGTGCGCATGTCAAAGTTACTTATATGAAAAATCATTATTGTCACAATAAACGGTATTGAGTCAACATCATTTTTCATTCATCACCATCATCAAGCAAGGCACCTTCCAGTAGACGGCTCCAGGCTCCAGCCCCAACAGTCTAGGCTCCAGTTCGAACCTATTGCGCGAAACAATTGTAGCTTTTTATTTGTATTGCTTTGAGTTTGCTTAAAGCTATTTATTTAAACTAACTGATGTAAGTACTATCAGAAACGCTGGCACACGAACAAAACTTTTTTTACTGTCTATGCTGGTGCTGCTTCTAGCGTGGAAACGTTGCAATAATATTATATCCTACGAGATGACGCCCGCAACTATGTTAAGTTAGGTTAAGTAGGATATATTCTTTATGCCTTCCGGGATAAAGAATATATCCTACTAGATGAGGAGTTGCGGGCGCCAAAATTCGGTTATCGCGCGGGAACCGTACTTTTTCCGGGATAAAAATTATCCTATGTCCTTTCCCGGAACTCAAAGTATCTCCATGCCAAATTTAATGCAAAATCGTTTCTGCGGTTTGAGCGTGAAGAGGTAACAGACAGACACACTTTCGCATTTATAATATTAGTAAGTATGTCCTTTTCCGAGACTCAAAGTATATCTATACCTCAAACAAAATCTGTTTATCGGTTTGGGCATGAAGAGGTAAGGCAGCCAGACAGACACACTTTCGCATTTGTAATATTAGTATGGATTAACTGAAGTGGAGTATATTTACGCCTATTTTGAACATAATATTATTATCATACAAAAGTAATATTCACTAAAGTGTAATGTGGGGTTTGCCGAAGCACCGCCGAAAGCGGACTTCCGGCCCGTTAGCTCGTAATATTCACAATTCCATTCACACTTCGCGCCTGAATGTTTTGCACAAATTATTTTATTGGGGCTAGCCTGTAGCTCGTGTATGCATTTAAACAATTTTGTTTAATTAAAGACACCATTTTATTTGGGTAGCTGTTTCCGTTGTTATAAAAATACTAGCTGTCCCGGCAAACGTTGCTTTGCCATAATATATTTGCCATATTATTTTATTGAAGTGACTAAATAAGTACGTCACCATGGCAAAATTGATCGCTATCCCGTCCGACAAACAATGGTCACCGTCAGTCTTAGGTTGTAATAATTTACTATTATTTATTCAACAAATGCACTTATTAATATATAAAGTACCGAGTAGCCGATTCTCAGACCTACTGAATATGCATATAAAATTTGGTAAAAATCAGTAAAGCCGTTTCGGAGGAGTTCGTGGACTAGCATTGTGACGCGAGAATTTTATATATAAGATTTAATGACAATATGTTTTTTTAACTAGGTACTATTATGTTGTATTAATTACTGCACCATTTAAAAACATAATATTATAATGACTATATTAAAAAAAACCTCTAATACACTGGACCACTAGGTCAGTGCACCGGACTCAGACATGTACTATCAGAGAAGTTGATTCATAGGCAGATGGCGGACCAACGTAACTTGGCCACGTTGTGCCAAACGTAAGGGTTTATCCACACTTGATCATTTTCGCGTATCAGATCTCCGTCGCGTGCCATAGTAGTATGTTTTCGCGAGTTCTGGAACACGATTCTGGGTCCACCCCTCCCCCCGCTCGCAGCTCGTAAACTGTCTCGATCACTTTTTGTCGGTTCGAGCGGCGACATCGCCTAAAAAAAAAAAGTTTGGTGTCCAAATAGGGGTTTTCGGCCATCCTCGTTCGATATATGCGATCCGTTTTTACGTATTTGCACTATTTCCAAAGTTAGCTTTTGTGTTTACCCCTCATTATCTACTATCTCCACGCTCCATTGTTCCTTCATAATTACAATCGCTACTTATTGCATTGTAATGCTCGCCTCAGTGTTCTATTGTTCGTAATGACTACCTGGCTTATCGCTTACGTCACCTTGCTTTCTTACAAGATTTTAAATAAATATGAATGATAATTAACTAACTAATGAATTATTGCAAATTAAAAGTCATAATTAATTATGTAGGTCACCCGATCATTCGATGGACTTCGTAAATACACGACGACGCGGTGTGCAAACTGACATGTTTTGCTCGTCAGCGAAATCCGACGAGTCAACGACCGCCGCTGCCACGATCGTCGCGGCTGCCACCCGCATCTCGCGGCTCGCGTCGAAGCGCAAGTGTAAAAGCTCAAAGCTCACAAAGCTCGCAATACACAAGCGTGCCCTGCGAGTCGCGAGCCGCGCTGCGAGACGGGTCGCAAGCTCAAGTTTACACTCTCGACTCGTAGCGCGTCTCGTGACTGGGCTCGCGGCTCGCGCGCGAGTGTAAATCATGTATTACAAGATAGAATTTGTATAATTTGTAATTTGTATAATTAAACTTGATACATTTTTAATAACATTTATTTTATTAAAACATGTATTAAACATACTGTACGATATTATATTATCATTACACAAAGTGTTGTTACTAAATAACTTTTGAAACTCTACTAAACTTTCCCTATTGAACTTATAATACAAGGACATACATTAAACTATACTCGTCACAAACTGATGTGAAATCATTTTGTAATCTCCACAATATGTTAAAATCCAATCTCCTACAGTTTCACCCCATAAAAGCCTTGTGATATTGCATAGGAGTGCGCCTGCAGGAATCAAAGTATTGACAAATGTCATTTTCATTGATATGCATGGCCATCCAGTGGGGTCTAGGTGTAACAATATATTATCGGATCCAAGTTGCTAATAAATGTATGTAGGGGGTTGAACATATTATATTATATAGGCAGACGATTCGCAGCGTATACAATATTATCTTCTAAAGTCTAAACCTTCACAAATTCTTCTCAAGTAATTACGGATCTCTATTGTGTTCATACTGTATTATCACAGAACCAATCTGGTATATGAATCTTGTATAATAATAATATGTCACACATCCGTATAATGTATGCTTTATGTATTTACTAAAAGTGGTATTACATATGAAATAATGAATGAATAAATAAAAGAAACAACTTTGGTACAATATTTTATTTCATAGTATCTACAGTCTACACACTATTAGATAAACACTCACACATACACACGTTACACATTATAACTCAAATATATTATTATCATACATATTGTGACTTTTCTTAGCTTCTATAGTCTACAGTTACATTACGGTTTTTATCTAGTTTTCTATAACATTATCAAACTCTGCAAATACAATACAGTTAATCGTTTGAGAGAGACTAGAGTCAATTGATATCCCATTTCCTTCATTAAGGAAGGTGCCGGAAAATAATGTATGAGAGACTGAAGTGAACATATTAGATACCATTGAAGGATGGTTGTAGAGTTTGTGAAGGCACGTGTTGTCCATCTATATATAAACAATATGAATTCATACCATAATTAAATGCTGCGTTATTTACAAATCCTATGATAAATCTTTTGAGTACTTGCACCGGAATATTATCAAGCGTTTTTTTTTTCTCATCAGTGGAAAGTCGTAATATCATAAACGTTATTCACAATTATTGACTCATCCTTAGCATCCATTTAATGATAAAGCAAAAAAAGCTAAAAATCTTGTGTTCGTATGTGATTTGTCATTGTAACTTGAAACTATATTTTTAAGCTTAGTCAATATGATTAGTTTTCTTGTTAGTATCGTTGTATGATAAATATTTTATTTACTTTTTGAGTGAAAATTCTATGTTTGGTTGATTTGAATCTCAACATTGAGCATAATTGAATATTTTTATATAAAAGAAAAGTTTATTAATTTTCTGAAAGGTTTTTGAAAATAATGAAACAAGCTATAATAATTAATTTGAAATATATTCAAATTTTGATTGAAACTCATTTATGTAACATAATTTAAAACATGAAAAAACTTTTGTATCATATTTTACTAGCGACCCGCCCCGGCTTCGCACACAGGTATAAAATATATAGCCACTGAAAAAAATATGATTAAAATCGATTCAGCTATTTTGATTTATATTTTATATTCATTATTACTACCCGTGGCCCGCATTGGTCGGTACCGCCGTAAAAGCTACGTTCCGCAATTTTTAAATCTGTAATATCTTCGAAACTAATCATTTAAATAATGGCCCTCTACAGCATATAAAAAATAATATGCTGTAGAAGGCCATATAGATCTAAATTAAATCAACAATATATTTAAAATATTTAATTGGATAAGGATTAATGTTATATTTATTACAATTGCTTCGAAAATTAGCCATTATTTGTCGTAAAAAGTAAATGACAAAAATTGTTATTGTGGGATATCCATAAGAGATAGATATGAACCGTCGCGGAGTTTTCTGTAGACCTTTTAGTTGTGTACAATACTTGGTACATTATTTTGATAAGTCTCGTAGGGTTCAGCCTGCGTTTGCAATGTAAGCGGAAAAAAATATGTACTTATTTACGACATCACATTAGAAACCTCAACAATAACAGTATTTCTCCACTATTTGATGAATGTTATTACTTATTACACTTTATGAGCTTCCTCTTGAATCACTCTATCTATTATAGAAAACCGCATCAAAATCCGTTGTGTAGTTTTAAAGAAGGGAACAATGCAAAGGAACATGAGGGGAAAAAAGCGACTTTGTTTTATAATATTATGTATAGACTATAGACAATGTTGTAATACAATGAAACTTTAAAAATTGAACATTCAGTACAATATTATACATATTATAAAAGTATAATATAAAGTATAGAGACTCGAAACAAAGTATTACAAACTAGTTAACAAAAGAAAAAAATATTAGTATAAAAATATTATCTCATAACAAAGTACAATACTTATGGGTGTATACGGAATATTCTATAGGATTAAGAATATAATTAGTTTATAGAATTATCGTATGTTTTTTGTTATAGGAAAACTTAATAAATATTATTTTACTTTTTTAAATTTCAAAATGATATGAGATTTTGCAATCTTATCTAAATATGTCCCAACCATTAAGTTATCCTGTTCTTTTAGCGACTCACAGGAATAATTATTAGTAAAGAATGTGAAAGTGTATCTATTGTATGCTTTATCATTAAATGGATGCTAAGGATGACTCAATAATTGTGAATAACGTTTATGATATTACGACTTTCCACTGATGAGAAAAAAAACGCTTGATAATATTCCGGTGCAAGTACTCAAAAGATTTATCATAGGATTTGTAAATAACGCAGCATTTAATTATGGTATGAATCATATTGTTTATACATAGATGGACAACACGTGCCTTCACAAACTCTACAACCATCCTTCAATGGTATCTAATATGTTCACTTCAGTCTCTCATACATTATTTTCCGGCACTGGTATACATTTCCTTAATGAAGGAAATGGGATATCAATTGATTCTAGTCTCTCTCAAACGATTAACTGTATTGTATTTGCAGAGTTTGATAATGTTATAGAAAACTAGATAAAAACCGTAATGTAACTGTAGACTATAGAAGCTAAGAAAAGTCACAATATGTATGATAATAATATATTTGAGTTATAATGTGTAACGTGTGTATGTGTGAGTGTTTATCTAATAGAGTGTAGACTGTAGATACTATGAAATAAAATATTGTACCAAAGTTGTTTCTTTTATTTATTCATTCATTATTTCATATGTAATACCACTTTTAGTAAATACATAAAGCATACATTATACGGATATGTGACATATTATTATCAATGTACCAGATTGGTTCTGTGATAATACAGTATGAACACAATAGAGATCCGTAATTACTTGAGAAGAATTTGTGAAGGTTTAGACTTTAGAAGATAAATATTGTATACGCTGCGAATCGTCTGCCTATATAATATAATAATATGTTCAACCCCCTACATACATTTATTAGCAACTTGGATCCTGATAATATATTGTTACACCTAGACCCCACTGGATGGCCATGCACATCAATGAAAATGACATTTGTCAATACTTTCATGCCGAGCCGTGAGACGCGCTACGAGCCGAGAGTGTAAATTTGAGCTTTCGACCCGTCTCGCGGCGCGGCTCGCGACTCGCAGGGCACGCTTGTGTATTGCGAGCTTTGTGAGCTTTGAGCTTTTACACTTGCGCTTCGACGCGAGCCGCGAAATGCGGGTGGCAGCCGCGGCGATCGTGACGGCGGCGGTCGTTGACTTGTCGGATTTCGCTGATGAGCAAAACATGTCAGTTTGCACACCGCGTCGTCGTGTATTTACGAAGTCCATCGAATGATCGGGTGACCTACATAATTAATTATGACTTTTAATTTGTAATAATTCATTAGTTAGTTAATTATCATTCATATTTATTTAACATCTTGTAAGAAAGCAAGGTGACGTAAGCGATAAGCCAGGTAGTCATTACGAACAATAGAACACTGAGGCGAGCATTACAATGCAATAAGTAGCGATTGTAATTATGAAGGAACAATGGAGCGTGGAGATAGTAGATAATAAGGGGTAAACACAAAAGCTAACTTTGGAAATAGTGCAAATACGTAAAAACGGATCGCATATATCGAACGAGGATGGCCGAAAACCCCTATTTTGACACCAAACTCTTTTTTTTTAGGCGATGTCGCCGCTCGAACCGACAAAAAGTGATCGAGACAGTTTGCGAGCTGCGAGCGGGGGGAGGGGTGGACCCAGAATCGTGATCCAGAACCCGCGAAAATACACTACTTGCCATCGAAGCGAATGTTCGCTAGTATGGACGCAAAATAATCGCGATCGTGATACACTTCGTATCATGATACACCCCGATCGCTATAAACCGGCTTTGTCCACGTTTGTATCATGATCGCGTATCAGATCTCCGTCGCGTAGCATCGAAGCGTATCATGATCTCTACTAAAAGAACGCGAAGGTCGCGATCATTTTGTGTCCACACTAGCGATCATGATACGCTACGATGCTACGCGACGGAGAGCAGGCCATTTAGCCGAAACTTTTTCGTTTTCGCTTCGATAAAGAATCGCCGATCAAAATGTATGGAATTGATATGTCAATTCCATACATTTTGATCGGCGATTCTTATATTATATTGATAAGACGAGTCGAACGTCAACGTCATACGAACGTCAACGAACGCTTATGTCAATTCCATACATTTTCATCGGCGATTCTATAACGAAGCGTAAACGAAAACATTTTGGCACACCCCTGATACGCGATCATGATACAAATGTGGACAAAGCCTAAGGATCGCATACTATCGAGTATGCGATCCTCGTATCGACGATACGCCTGATACGGATACGACTTGATACAAATGTGGACAAAGCCTAACTCACCCGACAGATCACAGCTATCATTGAATTGACGTTATAATCTAAATCCATCCAAACGTCGTAGGTCCGTCAACTGCCTTGGAATCAATTTCTTCGATTGTACATAATATCACCAAAGTCAGTTTACCGATTTAAGCATGAAGTGGTAGAATGGATATTTTTTTATATGGGATTCCCAAAAATCTTAAGACCCCCCAAAGGTGACGGCACTTTGACCTTCCTGGACATCCTTTAATGCTTTTTCTTCATTAAAATTCCTTGCCTGTTGTCGACAGACGAGGGCGGCGGCAGCTCTGAGCCGGAGGATAGCAGCGAGGACGAGGTCACGGAGCACGCGCCCCCACCGCCCGCAATGGCCGCCGCGAGGGCTCAGGTACACATGCAAGTAATGACCCCTCTTATGTAGATGTTGTTGACGAACGTGCTTTGAGGAATTGGGGGTCAAGGAGAAAGAATATGGCAAAATATTTTGACAGATCCTCGGAGCTCGTGTGGTTATACATTTTGTTCATGGTCCTTAGCTAGATTGTTTAGAAACTTTTGTCTACTTCCTCTACTCGTTACTCTAGTCTTAAACGCATATTAAACTTGTGCTTGTGATCCACGAAGCCTGGACTGCATTTGTGTGTTATTTGGTTATTTATAAAATTGACCAAGATTCCTGGCCCCCTAGACAAGTGGCAAGCGATTGTCGTAAACCAGTGAACTTTAAACTACAACCGCTAAAAATTTGTAAAGATGACACTGACATGTTAATATCTTTTTTTTTTTTCTTTTTTCTTCTTCATCTTATATGGTTTGTTTTTAATTAGACGATTAATTTAATTGTACTGTACGCATTGCTAATTTTAAGATTTTATGAATTGACATGTTAAACAATACGATATTATACATTGAGATGTATGGAGTTGCTATTGCCAACAAAAAACATGTCGCACTTGAAGAATGAGCGGAGTGAGAGGCGGGGCGGTGATGGCTATAGATCAGTACCGCAGAAGTGACAAAGTTTTGTGCCTACACTCGAATGAACGCAGACTCTATTTGAAAGTGGATAAAATAAAACAAATATTTTTACTAAACATTATTAAAAGCTTTTATTTAACTTGCTCTGTATATTATTATTTAGTTATTTATGTAAGTTCGGGTGGAATTTTTGAACTCAATTTCGAAGTAAGTATATGTATGTACATATAATATTTTAACCGATTGAGCTGAAATTTTGTATACATGTTTGGTTTGAATGCACGATACAGTATGTGACATCATGGTGACATCACTATAAATAAAATGGCCGACCATCCAAGATAGCGGAATAGTTATTTTCTATGCCGTCCTATAATAACAGTATGGATATTAAATGAAAGAACTTTTTGAGAATAACTCGAAAACGAATGTAATGTTATTCTACATCCAATATGGCGGCTCATCTAAGATAGGGGAATACAAACAAAGTTTCGTTTATTTCTGCATGACTAAAGAGTTGGATTTCAGTTAAAAATAGTTAAATGAAATCCAACTTGTAAGCCATGCGGAAATAAACGAAATAATAATATTATAACAAGTCGCTAAATATAGGCATGGCTTTTTCACTAATCAACATCAAGTACGATTTCTCAAGGACATAGAAGTTAATTAAATTTTTTATATAAAATAACGGGACAAACGGGTCACCTGATGGAAAGCAACAACCGTCGCCCATGTGCACTCGTAACGTCAGAAGAGCTGCAGATACGTGGGAATATGCCTTCTTCTTAAAATGCTTCTGGCGATAGTTCGTTCCACAGTTTTGCAGTGCGCGGAAGAAAATTACGCGAAAATGCACGGTGGAAGACCGCCACTTATCAAGGTGATGGGATGGTCCTCAGAGCACTCCCCGTGATACAACTGACAGAGGATGCATACAGCCAAACGTATTACCTCCTTTTTGGAAGTCGGTCAAAAACCAAAGTATTACATACCAAAATTTTGCAAAGCCGTTACAGTGGCTTCGGCGTGATGAGGTAACAGACACAGAGAGAGACAGACAGATAGACGGACGGTCAGACAGACGGACGGATAGACAGACAGACAGACACACTTTCGCATTTATAATAATTATAATAAGTATGGATCCAAAGTCCACTACATACTTACTAAATTCAAATTACTTATATATTTATAAATACAATTATAATGTACGCATGTACATAATGTATACGTAATACCGTATTTATATTATTACCAAAATACAAACTCGTCTACGTCAATACTTTAATTCATCGTCGTCTTCTGCCTACATTCCCCTCTGAATCTACTACTCTATGACAATGCGAAATGGCGCGCGTCTTCGCCTAGTAATTGAATGTTCGTATTTTAATTGAAATAATTAAATAAGAATACTAACCGATGAAATGTTATGCCGTCGCATTTGAAAGTGTTTTTGGAATTATTTTTACAATATCCTAAGACACACCAAGGCATTTTTGTGACTTTTTTTTTTTTTTTTTATAATTGTCATACGTCAAGTGCGCAGAAGAGCTCGCGTCCGACTAAGTGCACTGCGGCTATATAGCGTATCTTGAATGTGACCAAGCACTGCGTTGCGGTGTCAACTCCATACATCTCAATGATATTATATGACTAAATTACTCATAAATTCGATTAATAATGGTGTAATGATTATGACAATGTAATAATTATTATGAAACTAATGTTACTAACTTGAGTCTTGACCAATGTTCATATTTAAATGTTTGCATGTCGAGAAAATCGACCAAAATATGTGAGACACTGTAAAATTGCACCATCTTATATGACCATATTTTTGCAAATAAAGATTATTATTATTATTATTATTATTATTATTAACAAAATGTATGCGATTCGACATAAGTCATCGCTTCGCTAGCGAATACTAATGTCAAATCCTATACATTTTGTGGCGTTAGCGTAACGTTTACGATAATCGCTTGCCGCTCTGAATTCAATAATAAAAAAATAAATAAATAACCCACAAAATGCTTAACTGCGTCTAACTGTGAACAGTTCAGAATGTCGATTATTGTAACTTTGATGAAGCCCTCCGTTTCATTTGGAAGCCT
This sequence comes from Lysandra bellargus, assembly GCA_905333045.1. Taxonomy (NCBI): domain Eukaryota; kingdom Metazoa; phylum Arthropoda; class Insecta; order Lepidoptera; family Lycaenidae; genus Lysandra; species Lysandra bellargus. Next base: position 8,805,249 of record HG995327.1, on the reverse strand, counting down.
TGTTGCTTATAGGCCAGGGGCTCCCAATCTTTTTCAGCCTGCGGCGCACCAGGGCGCCGCGGCGCATAGTTTGGGAACCCCTGTTATAAGGCACTTATCAATTGTTAACTATCGTAGATCTTCTTGACGATGCTGAGACCGGTAACAATGACGATTATATGCTGTAATAATGTTGCAGGTGCCGACAATAAGCGTGACGCCGCACAGTCCAGGCGTTTTAGACGATAGCCTGCAGCAGCTGCGTCGACTGCATGCGGCCGTGCAGCGCATGAGAGCGGCGCCGCTGCCGTTCCTGGTCAGTATAAGAGTGACAGAAATGGATTTAGAATGAGAGAGAGAAAGAAAGAGAGAGCTCTTTTAATAGAGGGATAGAGCGGGCAGGATGATAAGTGAGTCTCTGCTCTGTATAGTAAAGGCGTTCGCTGCGTTAAGCGTGCGCCCGGTGCGGCCGCCCGCGAGGCATGCTTGTTTCATGTCATCCCATAGAGCAGCGCTGCGTTGCCGGGTCGGCCGTCGCACGCGGCGCGTGCAGCGGTGCCCGCCCCGCGGGCCAAGGGTCAATAATCTAGACGTGACAAATGGGCTGATTGGCTGACGCCTTTGTACACGTCGGCGTCGTCCTCAGTTGGCTAGGGAATATATCAATATAAAATCCATAGGTATTGACTGTACACCCGCGGGATCGTAATTATACTGGCTGCTGCGAGAAACGGGAGACCGTCGCGGCAGCCCGCGACGACCGCGTGCGCCGGGCACACGCTCAACGCAGCGAACGCCCTAAGAGCTTAATAAAAGATAGTCACCGGCACTCCCGCCGTTTCCGGTTGGATAGGTCAGAGAGAGAGAAAAAGAGTGAGAAAAACTCTATAAGAGCGTGCTGCTTCAAAACGTACTGCCGTTAAACTATTATACACGGGTGATCAACGCATTCGACCTCGCTGGAAGGATCTGGATGGCCTATTAAATTCTCCTTTACTTTATCATATTCTATAAGGGGCATTTAGTACACGTTAACTTTATTGCAGGCAACCGGCACAAGTAGACTGAGCACGTCGTGTCCGTCGCTGTGCAAAGATGGTGTGGTGGAACAGGACTGCGCGTCGCCGACACATCTGTATTTCTACCCGCAGAGTAGGAAGGGTAGTGGTAAGTGATATACATAAAGTACTATAATAGGAGCATAGTAACGGATCTAGCTTACCTGGTTAGGATATTAACTAACCCAAGAGTAAAAAAAGCTCAGGCTGGGTGGCTATAATACTTATTTACAATTTAATAACTTTAAGTGACAAACGGGTAAACTTATGTGGCGGTACCCACAATTAGCCTCAGAATCCTGCATCGCACTATTGAAGTATCGGAGAACGTCAAGATATAGCGACGTCTGAAATTACGTCAGTGGGCTTCGACCTGACCGTGCATGCTATCTCGCTCGGTCGTAAGATCTTCCTTTTCGGTTGCCACTCACATATTGTATGTACATTCGTTAGGCCTGAGAATAGGTTTTTATTGATACTAGAAATAATTTATGTGGTCAATGCTTACCGGGTCAGCTAGTATTATATAGAAACTGTGATTTTATTAACTTACTGTACTCTCAGGTGAATCAAGACAATGGGGTATATGGGACAGACGCGACGAGGGGCGGCGCAGCTCGTGGGCGGCGCTCGAGCCCGGCCCCAGGCTGCACGATACGCAGAAACTGCGCAGGTACGACCAATAGATTTACAGATGATGGAGCGTGAGACTACGTTATTTGCCCTGAAAAACGATCAAAACGCTCAAAATGCCTCCTATTTTGAGAGTTTGATCGTTTTTAAGGTCAAGTGGAACGCAGGGTTGATAAGGTTATGTATAGTCAATATTGAATTTTTGCTTTTAAAATAGTTACTGCTCGACAAGTTCGTGGCTTTAAAGTGTTAAATATTGTAGTGCAACCTAGTGAGGTTGCTCTATGGTATATTTGAAAACAAAAGAAGTCAGCACATGTTGTGATAATGTGCGTGAGACGCAAAGGCGTGAGCGATTTTCACCGGCAGCCTGACTACTTCTGCGCATCGTACGGTAGACTAACTTACACCTACAGACAAATCCCTCTGTTTTATAATGAAATATTGTTTATATGTTACAGCGCACTCAACGGTCACAGCGCGTCGCTGTCGTCTATGGAGTCGGAGGGCGAAGTACCCCGGCCCGTCAGACACTCCACGCACTCACTCAACGACAGTGATCTCGCCGTGAGTACCATCGAAGAAATTATTTCGTAAGCAGACAGACCTCCGTCATTTGGTCAGCTTATGACAATTCAATGTTAGCTGTGATCTGTCGGATGGGTTTGACGTACCGCGACCAAACTACGTAGATCCCCCATCTACCTAGGAATCAACTTCTCTGATAGTACATACTAGATTTATCCATGTGATTTGGCATACAGACGTATTAAACGCATTTTAGAGGTGGAATTTTGGACAACTCTTCTTAGTGGACGCGTACATTATTAGGGGAAAATATTCGAAATCGCAAGTTTCTAGCTGTAAAGGTTTGGTCTGTGCGTCAATTTATCAGTCAGCTTTGCCTTTTACATTGGGGAAACCACATTTAGTGGTAAAACGTTCGTAAAATTAGGTTGTAATGGATGATGCGTACTATAATGGGTACTTATGCAAGGAGATACAAGATTTTCATTTAAAGAAATGTGTTTAAGCAGTGTGAGAAAATTATGTGACCAGTCATTATTGATTATGCCAAGTGTTAACGAGAGTTGTAGTTTACTGTCTGGTTTTCGTTACGAAAAGACACTATATATAATTAGGTACTATCTAGATTCTAGATGATGGTTAATGTACCCCTATTTATGTTAAACAGAAGGAGTTTGAGAAAGTAGGCGCGGCTTTGCGTGCGGCAGCAACAGCAGGGGCAGGCGGGGCGCGACTGGCAGCGAGACTACCGCTGCAGAAGTCCGTGTCCACGCCGAGCATCGTAGCCGCAGTTACACCGCAACCGCCGCCGCCGCCGAATGCGTACGTACATGGACACGCAAATGCGTATACATGCACGCAAATATGCGGACATAGTTTACGTAAAGTGTTCTTGTTAAAGCGCGTCGTTTTTATACGTCAATGATAAAAGAATCAAAGTATTTCGAGTGCTAGTAGCAGAACAAGTTTACAAATAATGTGAAAACAAGAAAACGAGATAAAATACGGTCACTATGCGCCAATCGTATACGCTCTTGGCGTATACGCTTACATTAACATTTCCAATGTCACTCAATTAATTATTACTTATTAGGTATCAAACTAAATTATTTCACCAATAATTATTCACACAATGAAACATTGACATTGAGATTCAGCTACACATTAAAATAAAATAAAGGATTTGCTATACTTATGAGTCATAAGTTAGCAAGCATATAGTCATAAGTTATGACTATTATTATGGTGTCCGAACTCCGAATATAAGTTTTTTTTTGCTAGTATGAAGTAAGTTTGCCGTGAAATGCATGAATTAGATTATAAACTAAATAGTTTATACCTCAATAAATATTTTAAGAATATTGAACTACTACAATTTTTACTCTGCATGTTGGATTTATATTTTGTTTGCACTGTTCGCTTCGTACGCCAGAGGCGTGCGATCGTGTGCTTTATATGTTGTTTGCACATGGACTGTAGAGGATAATAAAATAAAGATATCATAAAAGAAAGTAATTTATGAAATTAAAAAATATATATAAGTAAACTCTACACTCCATAGTTTGAAGCTGTCAATTGACCGATGGCTAGACGTCGAAAGTATTACGACAATAGACCAATGCTTGAAAAAAAAAATACTTTCGACGTCACCCGCACTTTGTACGTCCCGCTTAGTTTGTCTGGCGGCGCGAGCGAGACGAGCGACGAGGAGTCGACGACGGTGGCGCCGCCGCCGCGCCGGAACAACGCGCAGGACCTTGGCCTGCACCGATTAGCGTTTTTGGAGCAGTAAGTAACGTACTTTCGGCGACACAGTTTGCCCGCTGAGCGAGTCAACGCCAAGCGTTGACGTGGCTTCTCAAGACCTTGGCTGCACAGACTAGCGTTTTTGGAGCAGTAAGTGTAATGTACTTTTTACGACACTCGCACTTCATCTGCTACGTCTGACGACCGGAGTGAGTGAGACGAGCGACGAGACAACACACAGGACCTCGGCCTGCATATGCTAGACTTTTTGAAGCAGTAAGTGTAACGTACTTTCGACGACGCACTTTGGCCGCACAGTCTGACGAGCGGAGCGAACGAGAATAGCGTCGAAAACTTGACGGTACCGATGCAACAACGCACAGGACCTCGGCCTGCACCGACTTGCGTTTTTGGAGCAGTATGTGTAAAGTTCTTTCGACGTCAAACGACAAAGTAAGGGCCGCTCAGTCTGTCGAGCAGCGCGAGCGAAACGAGCGACGTGACAACACGCAGGACCGTGGTCTTCACCGACTAGAAAGATTTCCGCCTGCGCCGACTACGGTTTTTAGAGCAGTAAGTTTATTGTGAATTAGACAGCACCCGTTCATCGTCCCATTCAGTATGTCGAGCGAAGCGAGCGACAGAGCCGACGATGGTGTTGTCATCGCTGCAACGCGATAATACGCAGGATCTATGCGTGCATCGACTAATCTTTCCAAGCAGTAAGCCAGCCTCTTTCGATGTCACTCGTACATCGTCCCGTTCAGTATGTCGGGCGAAGCGAGCGAACCGAACGACCATTGCGCCGATCTCAGTCAGCACTGACTGACCTTTTAAAATCAGTAAGTTAAATAAGCCATTTACATGGACTAAACAGTGGTTATAGTTTAACAACAAATAGCCTGGAATTACTGTTCAAAATTAAATTGGTTCAAAATTAAAGCACTACAGTTAGTAAATTATTTAAATATATTTTTCTACATTTTAACCTTTTTTACACTTTTTGTCAACTTAGGCATGGTTTTAACGCACAATGCTTCGCTTATTGTTTTGTTTTACACTTTGATGTTTTCTGCACGTATGTAGATACGTTCGATAATTAACTTTAACATGTAAGCAGTAAGTAATATTTTGCTTTACAGGGCTGCGTACGATCATCACGCAGAAAAACGACGTAAGAGAGGCAGCTTATTCTTCAGAAAGAAGAAGGTACATAGTAATATTTCGTCCATTAACAAAATTTACATTTGAAGTTTGTGCGCTGTTTTAAATTAAAATGTCGCTAGACAACTTTTTATGAGATTAGGACAACATTAGACATCAACAAACTCTCTAAGTAATAATATTGTTTTCGTAGCGGATAAATATCTGGTCTATAGATATATACATACAGCGGGCCGCTGTTTTTGTGTGTGACTTTTTAATGTCAACCTTTCATAAAATTGGTCATTGTGTAAATATATTCATTAGTAGTGGATTAGTACGGTTTGTTAACTCATGGGGGCGTGTTTACAGGACAAAGCGCGTAAGGCGGCGCACGCGTGGGCGGCGGCTGGTGGAGGCGGGCTCTGTGATTGGTGCGCGCGAGACCTTGCAGACAAGCCCGCACTTTATTGCGAGAGTGAGTAGCATTTTTATTTTGCGTGTGTTCCTTAACTACATCAGTATCACTGGCACGTGGCTAAATATGATGTCAAGATTAATTTGAGCAAGAATTTGAGCAAATTGAGAAACGATGACGTCCAATCATAGTTGCTAGAACCAATAGACTTAGTTTTATTTTTATAAATGATATCTTATTGAGAAACACATTTTGTTTTCAGATTGTACGATGACAGTGCACCAAAACATTTGTAAGGACTATATCGTCGAATGCAATAAACCAAAGTCTTCAAAGGTTAGTTTAATTTATTTTTAGATACTCAAAACCCTTGAAAATGACACAAATTTACAGAACAGAATTTCATATTCATTTAACTTTTACAGACGTCTGTAGGAAAATCTTTAAGCTCGGGTAGCGGAAAAGGCAGTAAAAGGAGTTCCGTTTCCGGGCAGTCGCAGAATTCAACCAGGTCAGTAAAATTTAAAAACAATTTAAAAATAAGAACACGCTGTATATAATCAATAATTATATTTCAATTTTGGAATACACAGCCTGAACATCGTTTGTATAGAGTATGGTTTGCCGCTTTATTTTTTCATTGCAATGATGTGCTACGCGGCCATGCTGGATGCGTTTTAACTTTTTTTGCGTGACATAATGTGAAGATTTTATAGGCCACGCCTCTCCAGGAACAATGTATACGCTAGATTGCGGCATTTTTTATCTGTCGACGTTTAAGGTTAGTTTAGTCGTAACGAAGATACACAAGTATGTACGTGATTCTCTTCCTACCTCGACGTGTCATTGCTGGTTTTGTTTTCTTTTTCGCTTTTCTTTAATCTTTGTTTTTTGGTTCACACTTCATATTTATTTCCGTCTGTTTACCAGTCTTCGGCTACAGAATTCGTTTTGTAAAAATTAGGAAAAGTATTTCTTGTTATTGGTATAAAAATTATGTTAAGTCAGGTAAATTTAATAAAAACAAAATTGGCAACCGCGTAACGTCAGTCGGCCATTTTGTTTGGCGGCCATTTTGTGCGCACGGGATGTAAGTGTGTTTGGTTGGCCCCAGCAAGAAGCAGCCGACGGGGTGCTACTCTCCGTGGCGGCGCGTGGCGTACAAGCTCGGCGTGCAGTAAGTCTGCCTGCCGCCTACATCTCCGAGATCGTTTTGGCAAATTTTTATCGCAAACCTATTGGCTATATTGACAAAATTTATGAATAGGAGAAGTTAAATAAATAGGTCATATCATTAAATTTTTTAAGTGGCTACAAAATGTTATTATTTTGTCATGTTCAATATAATGTTAGCATGTGAAAATTTATTTAGAGGATGCGAAATTTTCAGAATGTATGAAGTTGAAATTATAAATGAAAGCAATTATTAAATGATTCAATTAATTATTAAAGTTTTTGGACACAATCGTTTTCAGCTGTCGACATCCAAGATAATTTATAAAATGCGATAAAAATTCGTTAAAATATGTATATCTTTTTCTTACTCATAGCCCATCCCATCGTCTCGTCCTGTATTTAGCGACGCGCAGAGTTCGATAGGATTACATTTGGTTTATATTGTTTAGTTTTTGTACATAGGTTTATAACTTTAGAGGTATTATGTATATTAAACATAGGAGAAGTGTTATTATTAAAACAATAACAAAGTTTGAAAACCAAAAGGTAGTATTCGTGCATTCGCTTGATCATAACGCGTGGTAACATTAATTAGAAGACCACAAGAGTGAAAGAGAAAGCAAATTTGCCTTTAGCTGTAATGTAAGGTTGTTTCCTGTCTCTTTCTAATATGAAACAGTCGAACCAATAGTTAAAATGGTACCTCTAAAGTTCCCCTTACATTGTGCAATGCGTCGGCCGTCACATCTTGGCAGAATCTTCTAGACAGTACTCGTATCATCCACAACGCCTTACTTGTGTATCTTTCTATCCTTTGAGGTAGTTTGAAATTGGAAACGATGTTGTTGTAGTCCTTACAGTTGGATACTATCCTATGTTTCTGTATTTTGTGGTTTTCTTTACGATTCTGTGTAAGTATATTTTTAGTTTTATACGATGAAGAGCAAATATGGAGTACACCTATCTATATATTATAACGGCTTATCAAACGCCTACGTTACATGCAATAAGTATTTCAATACTATATAATAGGAGAAACTGTAGTTTATAGACATTGAAAAAAAATGCATCACGATTCAATGTGATGCTTAAAATGGAAACTTGTTTGAAAGTATATGTGTGACGCTCAAAGACCGAAATCGCTCAGTGAGCGAAAAAATAGCTCACAACGCGTTGTGGTCACAGTGAAACAGCCACGACGCGAATTTCGCGTCGTGGCTCTAATGAAAACGGCCACGACGCGTTCTGGCAATCACAAAAAGGCCATAACGTGAAATTCGTTTCGTGCCGATTATGCTATTCGTTTTTCTTGATTTGTTCTTGATTATTAATCATCCATAGGTATGGAAGATTATATTTGAATTACCACGCGTGCTACAAAATATTTTTTCTTTTACTAAATCACTGCATAAGGTGTTTGTCATTGTTATTTATAAAATATCCATAGTTTTATACTATCCATGCTAATAATTATTATTAATGTCTGTCTCTCTGTTATATTTAAATTATATTAATTATAATAAAACTATATTTTTATTATTTATTGACATCAGATTACTTTACTTATATACATATATTTAAAAAAAAAACAACAACACGTTGCGCCAGACAGACAGACAGATAATATTAGTACGGGTAGTATGGAACTATGGATATTTTATAAATAATTCAAATTCAAATTCTTTATTAAGCATACAATAATATACAGTAGTATAAAAGCTAAGTAGCGTACATCACGTCGTCTAATCCCATGCTAAGTAAAAACTTGTGTTATGGCAATCAGACAACGGATGCACGCCCAACAATTTTATCCTAATATATATTATTTACACATTCACACACACAATCACGCTACACTTTATCACGTAAAGTCTCTTTCGGCGACGTGATGCGCGCTTCGTTCGGGAGCCTCCCCCGGAACCTCCGGAAAACTACACCGGCGGGCCAGAACTCCTCCACCTCGAAGATGGATAAAACTTGAGTCGGCACTCTCACCACAAAGGAACTGAAATTCACTTTGTGGCGAGAGTGCAGACGCTCCACCCTCAAGGTGTAGGTGGTCTTCTCGCGGATGTAGTTAACGACGTCTTCGACCGTCATGGACCAGTGCAGACGCGACACGTAGAGCGGCGTCGCGGGCACCTCGCTGCGCAGGCGCAGCTCGGGCACATAAAGTGCGGTGCCGCGGTGATTGCGGACGGTGAGGAGGAAGAAGAGGACTTCTTCCTCCTCTCCATCAGAGTGAAGCCCTCCTCATCGCACCTCCTGCTCTCGTCCTTGTCGAGTCGAAGGTGTTCAGCCTTGCGGCCCTCTTTTGCACCCCTCCCCTTTACCCGCGGGGGCGGTGCGGGGCAAGCAGCGACGCTTGCATAATTTTTCTGTCGAGTCGATGGCCTCAATTTCGTGTCGACGTCACGCGGTGACGGCGAGCTGACGGCGGCGGCTGTTGCTGACCCACTCGGTTTCGCTGACGTGCAAAACGGCGAGTCGCGCTGAGCTCCGCGACGCATATTTATCGAGTCGATCGGATGGATCGGATAGATAATATAATGACAAGCACGTTATGCAGTGATTTAGTAAAAGAAATAATATTTTATGGTACGCGTGGTAATTAAAATATAATCTTCCATACCTATGGATGATTAATCAATCAAGAACAAATCAAGAAAAAAGAATAGCATATTAGCCACGACACGAATTTCGCGTTATGGCCTTTTTGTGATTGCCAGAACGCGTCGTGGCCGTTTTTATTAGAGCCACGACGCGAAATTCGCGTCGTGGCTGTTTCACTGTGACCACAACGCGTTGTGAGCTATTTTTTCGCACACTGAGCGATTTCGGTCTTTGAGCGTAACATATGCACTTGCACTCATTAAAATGTATTTTTTTTTGCGAAAGCAAAGCTACTGGTAAAAGCCATTTACTAGACAGAATGCAAAATGTCTAAGTTACGATAAGCGCCATCTAAGAAGGAGTGGTGTGACTTTTTAAATCAGGTTTTTAGGTTAGATTTCAAGTTCATATACAATATGTTTGTGTAAACACCGTTATCCTGGAAACCATAAAATGAGCCACAAACACACTGTATAACATTATATTTGTACTTTAAAAATCTTTAAAATGACTTATCACAATATTATGTTGTCTACAAGTATTTTTCTAAAAGTATTTTGAAGAACACAGATTTTGTTTGTAAAACTAAGTAGTATTGGATGCATGATTTTCTAAAATGTCGGCGTCTATCAATGCTTCTTTTTATTATTTAGGCTTTGCAGACAATTTCAATCTTCGAAGTTATATTAAGTGCAAACTTGTTCTATCACCTGTGGCGTCGATTGTTTTGACCCTGTCTTGTACACTCTTTTAATGACTCAGAATAATATTATAAATTTTGTTTAAAAAAATAATTAAAATGTCTCCTAAAATATTAAAAAAAAAGCGAAACGATTTACCCTTATTTTACAAACTTAATAATATTATATCGTTTGTTTACTACAGTAGTTGCCAAAGGGACTATATTTTTGTTTTCATAGTAACTTCGGATAAGTTTTTCGGAAGTTTTGTCTTAGCTAATTATAAAAAAAGTATGAAACTCGTATAGTTAGTAAGACAAAACTTACGAATAAGCTATCCGAAACATACCAGAAGATTGAAAATACCCTGAAGCAATTTTGCCGTTACCTTATAATGTAACCCGTAACAAGCTTGTAATATTATTCTGTGTTGAGTAGTTTGCTTTTGGATGTATGCGATGAATGCGTTGCTAATATGCGCACTTTATTTTTAGCACCGGTCACGTATACGACGACAGGGACGGTTCTGATCATAAACACGATCAAAGCAAGTAAGTATTGTTCGTTTATAAACATTATACAGGGTGCAATTAAACCTTCCTGCCAAATTTTGATATATTGATCCTTGTTAAAAATAAAAATACACGTATTGTTTATTTTTCGCTCAGTACTAAAATGTTGAGAAATAGCTTCCGAAAGTTATCCTAAAAAACACTACAATTAATGGACACGACGCGTTGCCCGCGCGTGACCTGCCACGCGCGCGCGCCCTCCCTACGCATCTCCCCCGCGCATTTCCCCGCGCCGCGAGTGACCGTTCTGCAACGATTTTAAATGGGATAAAATATGTCATTAAAAAATAACACCCAATTTTTTTTTTGTTATATGTACTCTCCTAATGATGCCTAAGCCCTGGAAAAAATATGGCAGGAATGTTTAATTGCACTCTGTATTTCATTGCGCTATAGAGTTTCTTTTTAATTTATTCATTTTTTATTTGGTATCTTATACTATTAGAGTAAATAATACAATTTAATTCCAGTGTTTTTGCGTGCGTACGACCGGTGTACGTCCCGGTACGTACGTTCGTGCGTACGCGTGGAAGCATAATATATTTTGAGCATCCAGATATAAAACCAAACTTGACAATACTGGTAACTTATTCCTAGCTAACGACGATAGCAAAGCTTTTAGCAAAGCAAAAATCGAGGAATCAATAACACAAAAATATATGGCTTTATCACAAGAGAAATCATTCGGCAAATAATGTTGGTTGCAGTCGAGTGCTTCGACAATCATATCATTTTGAAAAACTTAAAGCGCAATACACACTGAGCCCGCCGACAAAGCCCGGCGACACAACCCGGCGGCCTGTATGAAAAGAATGATGTCGGCAACATGCGCCCGCGCGTGTTGCCCGCCGACATGTTGGCGGCTTGGGTACGCCTGCGCTCAGTTGCCCGACGACACAGCCTTTATAGACACGCGGCAATCACTGACCAATCACTGACTGCCAAATAAATTTCTCATCTCAAGCCGCCGACATGCCGCCGACCAAATTTTCCGACTTGTATTATGTGAAGCCGCCAACTAGACCGCCGACAAAAAGTTGCCGACATATGTCGGCAGCCCGGCGGGCTCAGTGTGTATTGCGCTTAAGCCTCACTGTAAATAAAAAAACTCGCAATATTTCAGTGCATCAGACGACGCTGCGACGAGTGAATGGCCAGAGGCGTATATAACCCCGGACCAATTGGGCGACGAGGCCATCAGCTTGGGGCTCGGCGCGTCTGAACCGGACACCTGGGCGGCTGGCGCACCTAAAGGACTGGCCAAGTAAGAGCAAAAAAAAAATGTTCTGAATCAGATGATCATGTTAAATAATCCAGAATTCGCTTAGGCCGTGGACTGTTTTCGCTGTATTATTTTGCTACCAGATGACGCTTTGCACAAAATACAATTTTGGTCTCTTGGTTAAAATGAAGTCCACATTGTTATACGAGCAGTCTGAATTTTGCAATTATTTATTGTTTGTAATTATTCTTTCTAGATCACTCGGCGAAAGAGAGACGAAACGTCAAGAACACATCTACGAGCTAATATTAACGGAGAAGCACCACTGTTTAACGATACGACTTATGCAAAAGGTAAGTTTAGTTTTTACTTTTTTTGTATAATATTGAATTTTAATTCGCCTAGTGTTAATTAAATGAGATTGACTTAAAGCGACCAAATTCCTTAGGTCCGCCATCTGTCTAGGAATCAACTTCTCTGATAGTATATTGGCCATTTTGTTAGACTTATCTAATTTATATGCGTTTCCCAGATGTTCGCGGCGGGCATGGCTCGCGCGGGCGTGGCGGGCGCGCAGGTTGCCCGCATGTTCCCGCGCCTGGACGAGCTATGGGCGTTGCACGCGGCGCTGCTGTCCCGCCTCCGCGCCCGCCAACGAGCGGCGCCGCGAGTGCCGAGCGTCGCCGACATACTCGCTGACGCCTTCGCCCCGCCTGACCACCAGCGATTGAAAGCGGCTTACGGTTTGTATTACTCTCGATACCTCTTTCTTACCGCCACGGCCACACAAGTAAATTAATAATAACACAATGGATACGCTATACAATGTTTCGTCTTATTACTCTTATTCGTCTTATTACATCGCTATACAGTTTTCCAATGTAAGAGGGAGTGTCAATAACTCATCGCTTTTCATTCCGTCTCAATCGGTATTTATTTCTCTCTTACACATGATGTGGCCAGTGGTTGTGTGTTGTCAGTGCACTCTATGTATTCTCCTTTCATCTTTCCACAAATATTGTCATTTTCGTATCATCGTAATTTACCCACATTTGTCACGTAATATGCTTCACTTATATAAGAATGTCTACATAAGACTGCATTTCCAGGTGAATTCTGTTCCCGTCACCGAGACGCGGTGGAGGTGTTCAAAGAGTGCTGCACGCGGGAGCCCCGCCTCGCGCGGTTCATACGCAAGTGTCAACAGAACCCGCTGCTAAGGAAAAAGGTACGGTTTACAGTTTATTTTTATAAAATAAAATGTAACATCTATTTGACTTGAGTTGGGACTCAGGTTGGTTTGATGTTTGGTTGAACTAGCCCAACCTTTCTAAACTTCAAACATTTTAATTCTGCGTTCCCCTAAATGCATTATAAATCACTCAACTGATCTTGATAAAATAATTATGATATGCAGATATGAGTCGCGGGAAAGTATTTTCATACCGGATCTTTCAAGTTTCAGGGATGAAAACTATTCTGTAGGTGTAACCGTAACTCTACATTTTAACTGTACATTTTTATATAAAGCGATAAACGAATTTTGGCGCAACAGCGGTTGCAGTTGCCCTATTGTTGTCTTTAGAATAATCATCAAGTATATTATTCTTAAATTTACCTAAAAACTTTTTTACTACATATAGGGCGTGCCGGAGTGCGTGCTATTCGTGGCGCAGAGGCTGACGAAGTACCCGCTACTACTGGAGCCATTACTAAAGACCGCCGGCGACGACGTCTCAGAGCGACAGCTGCTGCAGAAAGCGCTATGTGGTGTTAAGGTATGAATAACTAGTTTTTTATTACTCGTAAACTTTAGCTGCTATCGATGTTACAACTTACAAGTACTTCATATCTAACATAGTCAAGAAACGAGATTGAGCGGGTAAGTGCAAGTCGTGCTCGATCGTTAAAAGTCGCACGCCGCATTCGCCCGAAACATTTTATACATGGAATGTATTCCCTTTAAATTTACATGGTGTGCCTATAAACATATATTGCTGCAAAACATCATATCGTATCATCTTGTGGTTATATATTTTACAAAGTATTAAATATCTTAAAATGTTTTAGGAAATTCTAGTCGACGTGGACAACCAAGTGGCAGCTAAGGAGAGGGAGGACCGAAAGTTAGAAATATACCATCGGATAGACGCCAAATCGTTTGCCAATTTCCGCGGCAAGAAGTTCAAGAAGAGTGACATACTACAAGGGAATCGAAGCTTGAAGTGAGCAACATTTAACAAAAAAAAAAAAAGACGGGTTGCACTCCGGGAGTGCCGGCAGAAGTGAAAACTTGTTTATTAATGTTGTGCATTTTTTAACCCATTTTTTATGAAAATCGATTATTAAAAAATCGATTTTTTAATTAATCGAAACCCTTACAATCAATTCGAGTTAGAGTTCGAGTCCGACACAAAACACTACTCTCCAACCGTCTTACGGTTTTTCCAAGGTTTTTCGATCAGCACGAGAATCTGACGCGAGTTTCACCCTAATGCTGCCATTGCCCCCTGTTAATTCTTTTAAGAATCCAAGTATTATAAAAAAGTCGCTCTGAAATTATCTTACAAATCCTTAGCTCTTTTTGAAATTATTGTCATTGCCTTTTGTTATACTCTAACTATATTTGCTATACTATAACTATATTTTAGGTTTGAGGGCGTGGCAACACTAATGCAAGGCCGCAGCAAGATGCAGACGCTACTAGTGATAGTGCTGTCTGATGTTCTATTCTTCCTACACGATAACAACAACAAGTACACATTCTTTACGCCGGACAATAAGGTAAGGATGTTGAACATAGTTGGATACGTTATATATAAGTTTGAGTGCGTGTGTATGTGCAATGTGCGTGTTCGTAAATACGTGTTTATTGTTACGTTTTAAGGGTCTACGTTTTGGACTGGGATCATTGATCTGGTATCAATAAGAATTGATTATTTCATAAAAGACCACAGTTAACAGCAGGCCGTACCATTAAACAATAGATAAACATAGGCAACTAGGCAACCAAAACTAAAGATAGACTTGAGACCCAACAGCGGGGCTAAAATGGTCGCTTTGGAGAATCATATAATAATCATAATATGATTAATTTTTGAACTCCACTTTGCGTGCAATTCATATAGTGATTCACTTAGATTAATTATTGGTCCCGCGAGCGGCGCTCGCGCGCGGAGACCAATCATTAATCGAAGCGAATCACTTTTAAAGTCCACTTTGCGTGCAATTCATATAGTGATTTGCTTACATCAATGATTGGTCTCTCGTGCGGCGCTTACGCGCAGCGACCAATCATTAATCGAAGCGAATCACTATATGAATTGCACGCAAAGTGGAGTTTAAAAATGAATCATATTATGATTCAATATATGACTCTCCAAAGCGACCATTTTAGCCCCGCTGTATAAACGCTTGTAACGATAACCTTAGCATCCATTCATGTTATAATAACTGATTTTTTTATATTCCACAGACGGGCGTGGTATCGCTCAGCAAGTTGCTAGTGCGCGAGAAGGCGGGCGCGGAGGGGCGTGGCCTGTACCTCATATGCAGCGGGCCGGCCGAGCCCGAGATGTTCGAGTTACGGGTACACCGGCCCAAGGACATCGCCGTGTGGATACACTCCGTCAGGTATGACGTCAGAGCTAGGTAGTAGGTATATCACTAGTATATCACATACTATAGCGGGTGTGACGTCAATATAGATGTAATTAAAAAATACAGGAGCAAGAACAAGGGTTAGACGATACTAGGCGTAATGCTACACTTGAAGGTTGATGCGGAGTGTTACGGCCAAAATATATCTAAATATATAAAACTCAAAGCTGACTGACTGCCATGGTGATCTATCCACGCACAGTCCAAACCACTGGACGGATCGGGCTGAAATTTGGCATGCAGGTAGATGTTAGACGTAGGCATCCGCTAAGAAAGGATTTTGATCAATTCTACCAAGGGGTTAAAATAGGGGCTGAAAGTTTGTATATAATAATTAATAATGCTTCTTAACGCGAGCGAAGCCGCGGGCAATAGCTCGTTGTTTGTATAGAATTGTTGAAGATGTAATGCACGAAGCGGCAGTGAAGCTACGCGACTTCAATATTGTAGAAACTCGCTTTAAAATTTACCTTCATCGAAATCATTTATCGAAATTTACCTCTAATATGGAGTCTGTAATGTCGACTTTATACAGTAATTGTTTTTAATTTCTCAACAGGGCAGCAGTACAAAACTGCCCGGATGAAACCGAGGACTCGGAGGCTGGCGCGCCCGCAACCTCCGCCGAAGAGAGACAAAGGCAGCTCGAAGCGAGGCACGAGAATATAAGACTGATAACAGGTATGTATTGTGTGTTGAGCGGAAAGAATACGACCTATTCAGCTTGTCACACGTTAAGTTCAGACCGTGTGATAGTCCATAAGTGGCTTTCCCATCTTTGCCGCGTGTAACCGCGACTGACAAAAATTCAACTTTATGACATAGATTATAAGTTTAGCGACCCATACCGCCGCTGATTGTATTGTAAAAGCTAGTGGCGTAGAGTAAAATGAAACGCATAAACTATGTCATAAAGTGGCATTTTATTTGAATTATTCTCGGTCGCGGTTACTCGCGGAAAAGATCGGAACAGCATCTTATGCTGGCATGTTGTTTTTTCAGTTCTGCCTCGCAATTTTTTTTTTACGCTGACAGTTCCAAGTGATCGTGCTAGTTTAAGGCTGGTATAAATAGTCAGTACTTAAGATGCGACCCGGTCTTAAGACGCGGTTCGGCTCTGTGATTGGTCCAAATTTTGACAGCCAATCAATCACAGAGCCTGAACCGTGTCTTGAGATCGAGATGCATCTTAAGTACTGACTATTTATACCGGCCCTAGTGTCAGTTCCAAATAACACATTTCAAATCACACAGATTCTCTGTCGATTTCGGACAATGCGCGGTCTAAACTTTACGTGTGCCCTAACGTTTCATCTTATACACAGAGCTAAAAGTATATTAAGACTTGGTATGACATACTATTAAAAATATTATAAATAAATCTACGCATTTAAGATATAAAAATTTGTTGTAGTGAAGTATTTGTCCTTGTGTGTTGCTTAAGCTTTAAAGAAAGACAAAACGTTATGTATATTTTAAGAAACTTCTCTCTATTACTGCTTCAGCATTTGTTCTTCTATGTAATTATTAAATAAAGGTTGTAGATATAAAAATAAAATATTTTAAATTAAAAGTAAGAAAATATGTGCAGTATGGTATTAAAATGATTAAATTGCCAAACAGATGAAATACCATGGTGGCATTTAGAAGGTGATTAACGTGTTTCGTATTTGATATCTTGGTGTGCATGGACAGACCTACAAGGCTGTTTTTGTTAAAATCAAACGCCATATTGTAAAAAGTAATCGAAAAACTGCGATTATAATTTAATCTTATATTATTATTATAATTATAATTCAAGTATAATTTTGCATATGGCGGAAATGAAAAGTTAATATTGTCGTTTTGATTGACAGCTGCCATGGCCCATGGGGGCGTGTCCCATGACAATGTCATCCACATGCAAAAACATCCTTGTAGATCTATATTTTAGCTTGCGTTGCATTTGTCACTGATGCATCTTATATTTGAGTTAAGTTTAGTTACTTAGGAAAATAGATTGCATTCGACAAAATATAAATTAATCCAAATAGCAAAGAATAGTTTTAGTTGCGAACCCTGAAATTAATTTTATAGCATTCCAAAAGTTTTATATAATTTTGCAAGAAAATTTTTAGCAACTTTGCTATTATTTATTTATACATTTACGGTGGTATGAATAAAAAATCTTAGTGAAGGTTTTAACAGCTTTCTAACTTGAATGTTCGCTAAAGTTAAAAGCCGTCTTATAACACTCCATATGAATAAACGCTGGCTAAGCCTTCGCTAAGTAAAATACTTTTATATGACGTTTCATAGTATTTTTGTTGGTAATGTTGGTAGTGTGCCAATTTATTGTGTTCAATGTGTTAAAAATAATGAGTATTTTGTAAAAAAAAAAACTTGAGAGGTGTCAAAGGACACCCGAATGGAACGGAGTTATGTCTTATGTTAAAAAAATCTGTACAAAAAAAAAAAAAAAAAACTCCACCTATTGACGCACAGGAATACTATCAACGCGCAACGCCCTCTGCCCTTAACACGCAGGTACTAGTAAAAAAGTGTCGTTTTTAGTGTCATTTTTTCGGCCTAGAGGGGGCTAGTTATATATTATATTAAATTAAAAAAGGGGTTTCGCAACGCGTGAAAAGGAATTCCGTTCTAAAAAATTTACTTTATGGATTTCATAAATACGTCATAACAGAGCGTCATAAATTGCGTCTTATATACTTTTTGTCGACGAGGGCGGCTAGAAATTCCTTCAGAAATTGCAATAATGCCAGAAATCGCGATAATTCTCGATGTTTCGTCCATTTCAATCTCTTAAAATGGTCTTAAAGTAGGTCCGAGGCTTCACTAAAGTTTGCGAACTCCTATTTGACGTTTCGAGCCAAAACAACTGTTACCAAACGTTTATTCATAACGATTATGCTTAAAATGTTCTTAAAATAGGTTTTTAACAGGCGCGCTATTTTTTGACAGCTGTCACCTTAAAAAGCCGTTAGAGCACTGTTCGGGAACCTTTATTCATAATAAATTTTACAACAGGCTTATAAAGCTAATATAAACCCTCGCCAAGTTTTTATTCATACGACCGACCGACAGTCGGAAAAATTAAACCACTAAATATTTTCAATTTTAGCATGTAATTGTGGGTATAAGATTTAGATTGTGAATTGGTGCCAAGAAAGATACTGCGCTATTAGTTTGATAGGTTTATATAATTATTTTAATATCCGACATGTTTTGTGCTTTCCTGGTTTCAATTTTTATTAGGAATATTGGTGTCTATTTGATTATACTATAAATTGTTGTTATACATGTAGCCTGTTACAATGTTTAAATTAGAAATAAAAAAAGAAAGTGTATCATTTAAATACATCATCGACAAATATCGTGGTTAGCTATAACTGCAACCCGCTCAAATTATCTTGAGACTCAGCTTTGAGATAACATAGCCGCGCTAGGCGCTGTAATTACATCAACAAATTGAGTATCACTATATTTTACTCGGATTGTTCACTTATAGTTTTCTGATTATATATCTTTTCAAAATTGTCTGAGCCTTATGCAAGGAAAGGTTAACGACTTGTCTCTAAGAGTAAGGTTACACAGTCAGTCTGGCATCAGTTCAGTTCATCAGTCTGAGACTGACGCCAGAATGATGACCGGAAAGTACATAATAAAAAAATGATCAGTCCATCAATCAAATGGTTACACGATCATTCTCCCGTCAGTCTGGATCAGATTGATGGACTAAACTGATGCCAGACTGACCGTGTAACCTATCAGAGAAGTTGATTCCTAGGCAGATGGGGGACCTGAGTGATTTGGTCGCGTTAAGTCAAACCCATCCGACAGATCACAGTTAATATTGAATTGACATAAGCCGACCAAATTACGTAGGTCCGTCAACTGCCTAGGAATCAATTTTCTCGATGGTATATTATTAAATAGAGGCGCTGCGAGCCAAGGACAGGGAGCACGCGGTTTTACTCGAGGAGAAGATGGGTCTGCACATGAAGATGGTCGGCTACACCGGCGCTGCCACTCTCGAAGTGCCGCATACGGGTAAGCTAACATTTATTTACATTGTTTTTAGTAATTATTTTACCTCTAAATTCCCGTGATTTTCCCGATATTTAAAGACACAACATACATTATGTTGTGTCTTTAAATATGTCCTTTTAGAGGCAATATTATAACTGTCTTTAAAAATACACAAATTAATTTTAAACAATTGATGATTGATTGATTTATAATATTAAGACTAGTATAGATATGTCAGGTGATTGGTTGTTTGTAGTGTTGTTTACGACGGTAAACAACACTACAAACAACCAATCATCTGAGATATCCATACTTAATATTATAAATGCGAAAAGTGTGTCTGTCTGTCCGTTTGTCTGTCTGTCTATCTGTCTGTCTGTCTGTCTGTCTGTCTGTTACCTCTTCACGCCCAAACCGCTGAACCTATTTTGCTGAAATTTGGTATGGAGACACTTTGAATCCCGGGAAAGGACATAGGATACTTTTTATCCCGGTAAAATGTACGGTTCCCGCGCGATAAACGATTTTTGGCGCAACGGAATCTAGTTAAATATATTTGTAATTTGTATATTTCACTGTCACGTTACATAAAATAATGCAGAAGAGTAATTGCAGGTGATCCCGGCGGTTTTCCCGGCGGGCTGGTGTTTCCCGAGTACGTGCGGCTCGCTGCCCCCTCCGCCGACACGCACGCGCTGTGGCAGGAGGTCTGCAGGGTTGTCAAGGTCAGTCAGACTGCAGACCAAGGTCATAGTGTTGCATAAATGTGCTATACACACTGTGCGTTTCGTCCTCGGAATACCTGTATGTGACATAGGACTGACAAACCGTAAAGGCGCGCCTATTGCCACTTTATAGTATCCTACTAAAAAAGCAAATCTAATAAAAAGTTTCGAATAAATATATTTTAGGGCAAACGGTAGATATTGTGCAATATCTACTGTCAAACGTCTGTTGCATAGATGTCGCAAAATATTTTATAACCTTGCGGGCTTTGGCGTTTATTTTTTGTCCAATTGAATGAATGCTGCGCTTATTAGCTTATTATATAATTGAATTATTATAATAATGTTATAATTATTATAATAATGTTTTAGGAGGCGCTAGAAGCGGCAGGCGGTGGCGGCGCGGGCGGCACGTTGTTAGGCCGCAGTACGAGCTCAGCGGGCGAGCGGCACTCGTGCGCGTACGAGAGCCCTGCCCTGCCGCGGCGAGCGGACACCTTCGCCGGATTCGACGCCTCCAGACATAAAGGTATTACTGAAATAGGGAATATTATGCGTATTTTAAATAGGTAACTTACCAGAATAATTTACGAGGTTAAATTTCGTATTAGGACGTAATAATGTGGGCGTAAGCGCGATTCGAGGGCATTTTTAAACGACATACAAGTCGCGGACTTCGAGACAGAAGGGCGAATAAAGTCTTTTTTTTTAGGAACAAAATAGATGCAACTGCAATATTGGGAGTTTCGAAATAGTTAAGTCTTGACCTAATACATACATCTATTTCGACCACAAAGTTTTTTTGTAATTTTCCTAGTTTGTATTACTGGCGTGTTAAAATACAAAAAATCTTTTCACGTAGGTATTTAGAATTACATGGAAGTACTTTCATAGACACATGGCCATTTTAAATTGTAGAAATCTATTTTCTTATAAATTTTTATTATAAACTAAACTACAGCTTATACGGTCTCAGGAGTGACAGTACGTAACGGCAGCGAAGCGGGCGACGTCGCGGACGGCGATGGGGTGGCAACGCTGCGATTGCAGCACGCCATATACACGCTGACCTGCATCGTGTGGCAGCAGCTTACTACTATACACAGGTTTGTCGGCCTTATGGCTGTAGTAACAAAGTTATACTTGGCACATAGGCGAATTGTGATAATGATGTGACAATAAGTAGCGACTCCTGTAATGCGTCGTGATGTCTTGATGCGAAATAAAATGATTATAATGTCGAGCCGAAAATGTAAACAGTTCATAACATGTATGTCTGTTTGTTATCTATAAACGCTTTAAGAGTCCGTATACGAAATTTCGCCGATGAATACGAAATTGCAAAGGTTCGCTACAGAAATATTATTAGGTTTTTTCCCCTTATTAGACTAAAAAAATATATATATTAATTATTAGATTTAAAATATATTTAAGCGCGGAAAGCCGACTCGAACCTTGCGTCGAGTAATAAAATTTTAGATTTAGGTTGTTTTGAATCGTGTTTTTTGGCACAATTTGTTTTTTTTTTTTCTTTTTTCTCGAATTGGATAGAATTTTATGTATAGATTATTTCTGTCGTTTTCTTTTTATGAATTACAGCTCCAAGTTGCCGAAATTAACAGCAATTCTTTGCCTATTTTTTCTAAAATTTTGCCGAGTTACATATTTTTTCACTCAACTATTTCATATTAAAGTGGTAAAAAGTAATTCCAACATTTTATAGACGACTTTCTCAACAGTACATTGTATTTTTTTCATACCGTTAAGACGTCAATACAATCCATAAACAAGTGATATTCTAAACCTTTTACAGCAAAAATCACAAAACTGTCGCGGGTTTGAGTTGGATCATTTAAAAATACAAAAAAAAAAGTCTAGCTCCAACATTAGATTATAATTGAAATGATCTTACATGTTGTGCATTAAAACTTATAGAAATACTGTATTTTAACTGTTAAATCACGTCTGTTAAATCAGCGAAATCGGCAAATTTCGTATACGGACCCTTAACAGCTAATAGATTATGAAATTTGGGAGAAAGAAAGATTAGAAAGAAAAAATCACAGACATAGTAAATTGATCTATGTCTGTGGAAAAAATGCTGTTTTTTATATTTACTGGAAAATACTATTAAAGTTTTAATCCTGGAAAAATATACTCCTCCCGCGCTATAAACTACTTACGATCCAATAATGTTGCGAACAACATTTTACTATTATATTATATGGTCGCCTTAGCTCACCATAAAACTGTATTTCAGCCTAGAGGCTCAAGTGTGCGCGTGGCGTGCGAGCGGCGGTGCGGGCGCGGGGGCGGGATGGGCGCGCGCGCACGAGGCACAGTTGGAGGAGTTGCGGCATGCGCAGGCGCGACTCACTGCCGACCGAGCTGCCTGGGAGGCCCGCCGCGCCGCCGACACCGATGCTTTAGACCTAGGTGAGCTCTCCCTCGCATACATACACAGCTCATACAGTGCTCCCAAAGTGATAATGCGCATAGAAATTTTCGTCATTGTTCGGCAACGATCGTTTTTCCCGAGCGTCGGAAGAAAACCTTTTATTGCGCATGTCCAAATCGCCAACTGTTTAAGCAACTTGTTGATGGCGTTGCCAAATGCCATAGCATGACACGATTTGGACATGCGCAATAAAAGTTTTGTGGCACATGCGCCAAAAATAGAGACAATTAAAATGATATTTTCTTCTATTTCTTTCGCACAAGGTGCAATATTTAAAAGCATTGTTTGGGGCTCTTACGTTTCATAGATTCCGGTGTTTCCGTGATTACGACAATTTCCGAAGATTTGCATACGCATTATTAATTTGGGAGTACAGTACATACACACACACGCATGCCACTTATGACTTATTTCATTGATTGTAACATTAATTTGACGTAACTTGACTCTAAGCTTCATTGGGGAGCTCACATTTCAAATGTAGTAAAAAAATTAGCTCAGCAGTCTGCGATTAGGAAAGTGAGACAATTGACTAACGAAGAAACAGCTCGCACCGTTTACTATAGCTATTTCCATAGCATCTTATCCTATGGATTACTACTGTGGGGAAGTGCTGCAGATATTCAAACAATATTTATATTGCAGAAACGGGCTGTTCGCGCCATATATAGACTAGGATCAAGGTGCTCTCTAAAAGAAAAGTTTAAAGACATAAATATCTTGACGGTTCCATCACAATACATTTTTGACAACATTATATTTATTAGAAAGAACATTCAATTTTATAGCAAGAAATCCGACACGCACTCTCTTAATACACGTAATAAAAACAAACTAGCAGTTAATTACTCACGTCTTCATAAGGTTCAAAATTCATTCGTGCGACTCGGTATACGATTCTACAATAGATTACCTGATAACATTTTAAACTTGCCTTTTAATAAATTTAAAGAATGTATTAAAAATAAATTAATTAGAAAGAGTTACTACAAAATAAACGACTTTTTTGATGACATCCATCCATGGGAATAGTATTTACTATTTTCAAAACAATTTTATGCTTTTCTGTATTCAATAAAAATAATTAATCCAAGTATAAATGAATGCATTGACATAATAATATTATATTCCATAAATTGACATAGTCATATTAATCTATTTTATACTTTATATTAGAATTTTTTTTTGACATACTTATTATTCATTTTGACATTTTATTATTATTGCATTAAAATATACAAACATTATTATAAAAATGTATAACAACCTAAATAAAAGTTCAATTTTGACAACTTATAATATATTAGGTATGTATGGTAATTGGATAAAATGGAATTTTGTAATAACTATAGGAATTTAAGTTAAATCTTAAATAATGCTGTTATTGTAGGTATAAACTACCTATTTATTTGACATTCATAAGTGTTACTGTGTGACCTACATGAATAAATTATTTTGATTTGATTTGATTTAACTCCCACACTATTGCCGTTTTAAATTTGGTTCCATTCGAACTGTCCTCGGAAGAAAAGAATCTTCTACAAAAGAGCTGGCGTACCTCCATGTTATCAACTTATTTGCCGGCAATTAAAAGATGGCTTGAATGGTGTTCAATTTCTGAGGTCAATGCTAAAGAGCCTCAACCATTCGAAGTCACAAAATTTCTTATGCATCTTCATTTTAACGAAAACTTGTCGTACAACACAATTTTAGTACACAAGTCTGCTGTACTTACTTTTTGTGGACCTCACGCCGAACACTTTTCAAATTTATAAAACACACTCTTAAAGCCATAGCCTCTGCGAAGCCTAAAAAAGTTACCATTTCCATATCGTGGGATCCAAGGGATGTACAGGAGTGGATCTCAGCAAACCCTCCAAAAGAGTCTCTCTTTGATGTAGCTAGAAGAACTGCAATAGTCCTATTATTGGCCTCGGGAAGGAGAGTCCATGATCTCACTCTGCTTGAGGTAACACGTGATCACTTCTTTGACAGAGGTGACCATATTTTCTTAATACCGGCATTTGGATCTAAGACAGACACTCATTCTCGTCGCCAATCTGCCTGGATGCTTTCAAAACATGACAATAGAAATATTTGCCCTGTAACTCTTGTAAGATCTTACCTGGAAAAAGTTAGGCCCCGAAGGTCTGAGGTGGGAGATTTAAATAGTTTGTTTATTACAGTAAATTCCAGGACTGTGATAGGAAATTGGGTGCGTTCTGTATTGAGGGACAGTGGCATTGACGCACCTCCAGGAAGCTGTAGGTCAGCGGTAGCATCCTGAAGGTGGCTCGATAATCAACCAATAGACGAAATATTATCTAGGGGAAACTGGAAATCATCCAACACGTTTTTCAATCATTATTGTAAACAGATAGAAATCCCTAAGGACAATCGACTTGATTCATTTTTTAGTACTTTTGCGCCGTTTAGTTCATGTATGATTAATGCTTATTATTATGATTTTCTCTGTTATAATTATTATGGTTAATTATATAGATATTAAAATATGAATAATATATTTAAATATTGATATATGTATGTTTTCTTTGTCTGCATAAAGTTTAACTTTAAACTACTACTTGCATTATAATTTATATTACTTAATTTCACCTATTTATCATCATAGCGTTGTGCAATAGATCATCACCAGCAGATAACAAACACGTCTTCAAAACAATGCTGTATGTTTTCCGGAGGCACATCAATATTACGGTTTTACATAACAATAAAACCGATATTATGTGCCGAAGAGGAAAACATACAGCATTGTAGGAAGTTCTTCCTGGTGAAGACGACTATGGTTCGGAAAATGGCGGCGCCGGCGCGCCCCTCCTTGCTGGTCTATGCTTCATCATAGAGATCGCTCCTAGCGCCATCTAGTTAAGTTACCGAAACCCGTTTATGAAGATAAAACAGACCGAAACAGATAAGTATACACTGCTTTCTTCAAAACAATGCTGTATGTTTTCCTCTTCGGCACATAATATCGGTTTTATTGTTATGTAAAACCGTAATATTCTTTGTATAAATACACCAAATTTTCTATAAGTTATGGCTTTATATTCGGGTAAAATAAAATAAAAAAGGGTGTTCAAATTATGTTTACGTATTTAAAATTATTTTTGAAAATTACAGCTGTAGCAAATTTAGGGGTGTTAACAATTATTATATAATTTTGAACTGGACGCGACTGCACTCTATTGAATTTGAACAACGACTGACATAATGTCAAATAGGTGTGTGCTACAAAGATAACGCTCTATGAAACCGAAATTAGCCGAATGTCTCTTTCCAAAAGTCGATGTGCAATATTTATTGCCGGGTATTGTACACTTTTTTGACAAGTATTTTGGAGCATGTTTTTTGACGGAGTTACTCTTCCTTAGTTTTTGTTATTCGTAGCCTATGCCCTATCATTTCAAATGACAGCTGTTTGACACGACAATTAACACGAATTAGACCCTACGACTACATAGCGCCATATAACCCAATTTGGGTTAATTCCCGCACGCCCTGTAAGAGCACCGGTGATCGCGACAACAATAGAATACATTTCCGAGAATCTCCGATCGAAGGATTAAATTAACGTTCCTTTATCAAAACTATTAAACGTGCCGACACACATACACACGCACTCACACACACACACACACACACTTACAGTGGACTTAACGCATGTAAACGTTAGTAAAACAATTGTATCTTCCAAAATGTGCCAACATCAATACACACACTTACAACGGATTTAACGTTAGTAAAATAATTGTGTCTTCCAGAACGGCGTCAGCTGAAGGCCGCTCGTCAGGAGCTGGAGGAGCAGCAGAAGGATGTGGAGCAGCAGCGGGAGAGGCTGTACAGGCGGCTCGAGCGCCTGCAGCAACATGGTAACACATCTTGTATAGATAGAGAACTATACTATGCCTATGTCTCTATACTCTACAAGGCGCAGGCTCGGCCTCATATGGAATATTGTTCTCATCTCTGGGCAGGGGCGCCAAAATACCAACTGCTCCCTCTGGATCGTATCCAACGAAGGGCTGCTCGAATTGTTGACTGCCATAATGTTTCAAACAGCTTGGACCCCTTGGAATTACGCTGAGATGTAGCTTCACTCTGCATCCTCTATCGGTTGTATCACGGGGAGTGCTCTGAGGAGTTGTTCGGAATCATACCACCTGTAACTTTTCGCCATCGTCCCACGCGAAAAACATACCATCACCTTGATGAGTGTCAGTCTTCCACAGTACGTTTTTCGCGTAACTTTCCGCCGCGCACTGTATAACTCTGGAACGAACTGTCACCAGCAGTATTTCCGGACCTATACGACCTGCAAACCTTCAAGAAAAGAGCGTGTTCCCTCTTAAAAGGCCGACAACGCACCTGCAGCTCTTCTGATGTTGCGAGTGTCCATGGGCGACGGTAGTTGCTTACCATCAGGTGACCCGGCGTTTGCTCGTTTGCCCCCTTATTTAATAAAAAAATGTACCATTAGGCAGTTGACAGACAGCGTTTTTGTATGATGGCAGCGTTAGTTCTTTTTTCGCCACGTTCATTTAAAAGCCTTGTCGACACTGACCTCCATTATACAAGTACGCTGGATTTAATATGATACCCAACAGATTTTTGTGCCTATTTGAAGCGGAATCAGCGCCCCCAATGCGGGGGAAGAGAACTAAATCTGACGTAACTTGCAAATGGCCGCTTAATCGCTATTAGTTGTAAAAATAAGTATTAGTTCCAAGTACTCCTACTACTGCTATCAGCGCCAATATGGCGACTTTTAAACGTCATGTTTACGTCATTTCAAAGGGTATCATAAGTCCAGCGTACTTGTATAATGGAGGTCAGTGCTTGTCGAGCTCACTAAAACTCAGCAAACTAAAATGACTAGTAGCGTAGAGTTATTTAAATATTTTTTGCCCATTTATTGTATAAATTAACAGATGACTCGTACTTTTATGAGAGGCTTAGATATATTTTGTGTCTTTCATATAAATTGGGCCAGGCCACAACCTGCGTTGCGCCGTTGTATCGCGAAAACAAACTTTGAATAGCAATATAGTTTTTTGCGACGCCGCAACGCAGTGTTGTTGCCTGGCCCTTAGTCTATTCGATCAAATCAATCCATACTAATATTATAAATGTGAAAGTATGTCTGTCTGTCTGTCACCTCTTCACGCTCAAACCGCTTATACGATATTGCTGAAATTTGGCATGGTGATACTTTGCATCTCGGAAAATGATTTTGGAGAGTTTTATCCCGGAAAAATGTACGGTTCCCGCTTGATAAACGAGTTTTGGCGCAACGGAGTTGCGGGCGTCATCTAGTGAAACTATAAAATTAGACTTTTGCTACGTGGAGTTTTAAAGCACCCAAGTAGGTATGTCTGACGTGTGACTTGCAGGCGGGTCGCAGGAGGAGATCGCGAGCGTCGGCACGCTGTCCCCGGACTCCAGCGTCAGCGACACCAACAAACGGAAGGAGCCCAAGTGGCGCAGTGAGTATCACACGTACTAGAAAACGGCTACATACTATACAGCTTTGAGTATTACGATTTTACTACCAAAAGCAAATGGTGTGCACATTGATTTTGTGATTGTAGTAGGCGCGCAATGTGGCATGATATGTTGAATAAATCAGTATTATATTACACTCTTGCAATGCCGAGTCTACATGAATGGTAGAAGCTGGTAGGCTCAAGAACTAATAAGCCAGCGAGAGAAAACGGCGTAAACAAACTCATGCAGATAATTTATTAAATACCAAATGCTTCCAAATGGTTTGTTACATAGGTATTAGGTTTACAATATGACTTAGAAAATTGCAATAGGTCAAAAATTGTATCCTTATCTGACGTAACGAAAGTATTACTCTACAATCTACAATGTGCCTGTGTTGACGACCTCTGTGGCTCAGTTGGTGGGCTGTTTGTAGCTCAAGCCGGGGGTCGCGGGTTCGACTCCCGCCGACGGAACAAAAAGTTTTCAAAGTTCCTGGGTCATGGATGTGTATTAAATATGTGTATTATATAATAAAAATCTTAAATATATGTATAGTATAAAAGTATTAAATATATTTCCGTTGTCTGGTACCCGTAACACAAGTCCTTCAGGTACTTAGCACGGGGCCAGACTGACATGGTGTGAATCGTCCATAGATATTATATTATTATTATTTAATGTGCAGTTTGTCAACTGGAACTATATATAATATAGCACGCTTTCGTCTGCTTGACAGAATGACATAAATATTTGGTTATTTAGCGCACTATAAATAATTATAATACAAGGTGTAACGAAACAAAGAGATATCATTTATCACTTAGTTTTTAACCGACTTCAAAAAAAGGAGGTTATCAATTCGACGCGTATGTATACATATAATATTTCCACAACTGCCCAGTTTTTGTATATATTATGTTAGTTTATATCAGCGTCTGAACAAATGTGCCAAATTTCAAAAGTGTATGCATGTATGTATGTATGTATGTATGTATATTTTTATGTTTGTGTTAGCATATCTCCGGAACTACAAGTCCGATTTCAGTAATTCTTTTTTTGTTGTACTAAGTATTGTTCAACTTAGGGAACAGTGCAAGTTTCATCAAAATCGGTTCAGTAGTTTTGGAGATACGGAGTTTTAATTCCGAATTACGTACAATGTTGAAGTCGGTTTTATTTTTTTAAATACAGTTATATTATGCCCTGTATAATCAGCAACACCTCCTGTAGACTCTCGCGGCTCGACCGGGTCGGAGTCGTCGACGTCGACGGGTGTCCGCGCCGCGCTGCCGCCGCCGCAGTTGCTGTCCGCGCACAACGAGAGCCGCGCCACCGCCCGCGCGCCCGCCATACAGGTACTTACATATAATTACTAATTTACCTGGCAAACTAATACTTCAAATTTAACACATTACACAGGTTGTACAAACAAATTGATAATACTTTAAGGCAGTGGTTCTTAACCGGTGGTACGCGGACCACTGGTGGTCCCTGGAGTCATTCCAAGTGGTCCGCGAAGTCATCCCAATAATATGTGACGTGACGCAATGAATCGAGTCGAAAAAACTTTATGATTTTTTCCTAATAAAAAATAAACGAGTGCTAATTATAAAGTTGTTTTATTTACCAAACAACTCTTAATAATTTAGGCAGGTAAACCAAGTGGGTGGTCCCCGGCAAGATAGACATTTGGTAAAATGGTCCCTCATGACTAAAAGGTTAAGAACCACTGCTTTAAGGCGTGTATGTGACCCTTGTATGAAGTTCACTTTATAAGTAGCAGCGCTGAAATTTACAATTCTAATTTTTGTATGGGCCACTTCGTTACGTTGGGGAATTGCCCATAAAAACATAGAATAAAAAAGTTATTCTTTCAGCGCGGCCACTTTCACAATAAACTGCATGCAAAGGACACATACACATCCTAAACTATTATTTCTTTGTTTTGTTACGCCCTGTAGAGGTCTCCAAAGTAAGTATTATGATGGAGTGTCTGGTTGGTGTGTCCGACCGATAATGATCCCATATAAAAGCGGGTTTTGAGATGGCTTTTTGCCTCGATTGGTATAAAATATTGGTATAAAGACTGTTGACACGACGTCTACACGCAGCACAATCACACTAATATAAGCACTGAGTAGTATGTGTAACGTTCTAACAATCTCGGAAACATAGGCCCGTATAAATAGTCAGTACTCAAGATGCATCTCGGTCTCAAGACACGGTTCAGGCTCTATGATTGGTTGGCTGTCAAAATTTGGACCAATCACAGAGCCGGATCGCGTCTTGAGACCGGATCGCATCTTAAGTACTGACTATTTATACGGGCCTTAGATAATTACTATTGTGATAACGTTCTAGTTTAACCAAGACGTTTTCTTCTTCTTCTTTACAGAAGCGCGGATCAAAATGTATGGATTTGACATAAGCGTTCGACATATTATTATCATTAAACGTTCGAGTCGTCTTATGTCAATTCCATACATTTTGATCGCCGATTCTATAAAATGTCTTGGCTAGGGGCTCTGACAGCTCTGTATTGTATTTCTAATATAATGTTAAATCCTAATCATCATTATATGCACAAACCTCACACATATATTTGTTCTCCTAGCAAATGGTGAAGCAACAGTTACCACTTAAACTGGCCAGCGGCAAAGGCCAGCAGCCGCCGCCCGGCTATCACCGCTTGCACGAATCACCCAGCGAGGTAAATTATTGTTTGTGTGTTCACCTAACTAATCGCCTACTTTCCACTAAGTAATTACAGTTGCTAAGTAGATTCCGAGACGCTTATTGTAGATTTTTAATACGAGTGATCGCACTACCAGTGCAAGGCTAAGTAAAATCGACTAATATTTTTTATCACTTTAAATATGTTCAACGTGCGGTATGGGTTCAAACATTAAGGCCACGTTTCCACTGACGCGGAGCTTAGCAGTGCCCGAATTGACCAATCGCGCTATTCCAGCGGAATGACAGCGAAGATTTCGAGCATGGTGATTGGTCAATTGAGTACATTAAAAAAAATCGGCACCGCTAAGCTCCGCGTCAGTGGAAGCGCGGCCTAAAGGGCGGGACCCTTTTTTTTATGGGCAGGGGAAACCCTTTATGGGTGCCCCGGGTTGGGGATGTGCCTCAGTTAACTTAGGCAAACCAAAGCGGTCCCCTCGGCGCCGGGACTAGTTAAGCCGGGCAGGTTCCCATCCTGACCCGGAGCCCCGTGGGACGGAAGTTATTGGAGGTTCGCATAGCGACTCCTCCGCACTCCCGTCCTACGCCGGCGGAGCGGAACAGAAAGGGCGGGACCCTTACCTAACCTAACCTATTGGCTATTATATCTTGTTCGGTTATTTGTCTGACTAATGATCAACATAATATGAAGTCCGGTTGCCGATTATACATAATTATGCCATCTGTTCCTGTCTCTATTTTTAAAATATTGGTATACGATGCGACAGCATTGTATTCGTGCACCAGTAAAAGAGATACCTTTGCAATGATTCAGTGTACGAATTAGTATGTATTCTGCAACCGGACAAAACTTCAATAAATTGAAGTTTTGTCATACCATTTTGGAATAATAGATTTATAAATAGATGTCGTGTCCGCAAGATTCATATTCTTGTATATTGTTTGTACCATCAAAAAGTTAGTGGACCATAAAAAATCTGCATTAATATAGATATTGTACTAAAAAAATCATTAAAACTTAGTTGATGGTACAAGGCCACAAGGGTGAACGGATCAAATGGTTGTTTTCAGGACCCCGACTACCCAAACGTGTTTTAATAACAATTTAAGATTTCAGTAAGTAATTGGTGTTTGAACATGTGACTATGCTGTATTATGTTGCCTCTTTCAATTATACCGTAAGAAGAGACAAAGATACTTGTCTCTTTAAAGAGCGAAAGAGACGAGTAGACTTTTAATTTGGCCTCGTGTAATTTTTGTACACAGTAAACAATATTGGCTTTAAATGTTGCAGCAAATTATTTTATTTTAAAAGTTACAACCATTTTGTCTGTTTTTTAGCTTTTTGTGTAGCATGTTAATATTATTTTTAATTTGTTTTTCTTATGCCACTTAATGAACCAAAAATATATTTATAAACTAGTTTGGCCCTCTACTGTATTAAATTCTACCTATTTGTAAACAATATTATCAGAATCCCATTCATAAAACTACGTAATATAGATAAAATTTATTTGAATATTAACTTAATAAAATATTCATTGTGATTTATTTTTATTTATATATTTTGGATATTTCTTGACCATAATAATGAATATATGTAAGTTATCCACTATTAGCTTTTATGATATTGCCTTGAGATAGGTTTTATCGCTTATCTCACCAAATTCTTATGGTATTTACACTAAAAGTAGTTCTGTCTTATATAAAGGTTTTTTCCAGTAAACCGTATGTCCAAATTTTCTGTAATTGCTTTTGCAAAATAAAGTTTATTATAATCAAAGAGTTATGATAAGTTGACGTTAGTAGTTTAAGTTTAAACACAGGGTGTAACCCCGATAGTAGTTCAGGCTGACTTTAAATACTCGCTGTATTTCGTTCGCCTAACAGCACTATAATTCGATATATTTCGTTGTGCTTGATTACCACCTGTCCCAGCAAAACAAAATACTCGCTGACTTAGCATTAACTTGAATGATCTAGAATCTAGATAGACAAGTATACAAGTTGTAACAAAACTAAGTGATGATACTAATTTAGGGTTTGTATGAGTTCCCTGTATTGCCTTCAATGTAAATGCAGCGCTGAAAGAGTAACTTCTTTAAACATTTCGTGACGTTCGGGCGCTTGCTCATACAAATCACAAAAAAATTGCTCTTTCAGCGCTGCTACTTTTACAGAGAACTCAATATAAGGGACACTTAGACACCCTATAGTATTATCACTTAGTTTTGTTACACCTTATAGATACAGTATGCTTCATATTATTTCCACTTCAGGGTCTGCAGGCGAGCGCGGGGGTCGTGGCGGGTGCGGGGGGCGGGTCATCACACACCCGCACGGGGAGCTCGCCCGCGCCGCTGCCGTCGCACATGCCCGCGCCGCCGCCTAATAGGGCTACGAGGTGCGTATTACATCTTTCAAGGGTTTGGTGCCCAAAGGGTATTATAAGATACTTTTGAGGCATCGCTGTAGACAGCTGTTTGTCCGTCTGTATCTGTGAACCGTAATCTTGAGGAGTTCTTTTCTGCAGCAAAATTACTAAAACAATAAAATTCAATTAAGTATAAAGTATTTACGGCACTTTGTTTGAAACAAGTCTTTGTTTTACTGTAGATTAATATTAAAACTATTGTTAAAAATTGTTGGAGCAAAGAAAATTGTTAAGATTAAAAATCAGATTGCGTATGAGCTGACTTTCAAATTCCTATAGACCCGGAACTTGTTTTTAATATGACTTTCCATGTATGTCCAGGACGAACACGTACCCGAAGCTGCCGGACAAGTTCCGCGTGCGGTCGCCGGACCCCCCCGCGCCGCACGTCACCCCCAACACACCCAACACCCCCCAGCAAGAGGAGGAGGTGATATACTTCTGACACCGGCGCTCGCGCTCCACGCACGGCGGCTCCTGAGGTTGCCGACTCTCGTAAGACGTAACGCTCATTTGAACGTTATTGCAAAACCAAGCTTAGTATGGTACACTTAAGATTTAAATTTGATCCTCGTAAATACTAAAACGTCTCGTAGGGACGTATCGCACGTCACGTCTCGCTCATTTGAACGTTGTTGCAAAATAAACCATAGCATAATACACTTAAGATTTAAATCTGATCGTCGTAAATACCAAGACATCACGTAGGGACGTATCGCTCATTTGTACGTTGTTGAAAAATAAACCATAGTATGGTACACTTACAATTTAAATTTGACTGTCGTAAATACCAAATGAGCGATTTGTAACTTGTTTAGACATTAGACCACCTTGATAACAAGGGTTTTGTTTTCAAGCTGGTCCCAAGGCCAAGTCTCAGAGGCGCTGCCTGGTGGTCTATGATGAAAACTTTCGTTAATGATTTTGCATTTTCTGCGACCAGATGGCGCTTTGTGTTCGCCTAGTCTTAGTATTTGTCATAGAGCCCATTGAATATAATATAGTTGAGGTTCAGAGCATAATAGCACGTGTCCTCAAAGATAGAAGAGTTATTATGCGCTGAACCCACCGCAGTCCCGCGTCTACGCGATTTTCAAGTCTAATATAGGAAATGTTAGACTCGTAAATCGCTTAGACGCGATTGTCTTCTTAGCTATCAAGCACAGCGTCGTGAATTCAGTCGAATTCACGACGCTGTGCATCAGTCGAGATTGCGCCGGGGCAAGAAGTTTAAAATGCTGCAAAATACTTATTGCTCAGCTGACTACTAGAGCTGTTGATAGTATTGTAATTGAACAGAATTACTTTCGAAAAACTACTGCCATGATGGCGTACTTAATATAATATGTCCTGCATAATATTCCACACGTAGAGATCAACTACGATAACATGGCGTGCCCCTCCAAATGACTGTTTCAATGTGTGTAGTCACATCCTTATGAAAAAGTTTGTATGTAGTAAGTATTCAACCAATCACAGTACACGTAATATTTCAGTTAATGTCACTTATTACCAAGATTTGTTGGTCAACTAATCATAACTAGCCTACCGCGCAAGACAACGCACTTCAAACGTTTTGACAACGCACTTCAAATGTTTTTCAAACGTTTTCCAAATTTTGGAGGGGCGCGCCATGATATCGTAGTTGATCTCTAGAAGCCATAAGAATTGGCTAATAGAAACTTACCAGACGTTTATTTAAACGTTTATTTAGCCAATTTTGGCAGCCAACATTTATTCATAATTATTATAAAGTGTTTTACATTTATTAGTTAGTACTTACAAGCATTTATTTGTAACATCATGAATGATGAAAGAAAACCTAAATATGCTGAAAATCCAAAATATTCCTTCAAGACATGGCAGCTACATACATGATATCTATATAATTGTTATATCCCATATTTCTATAGATTGCAGTATTATTGGACATCGTACGGTAGCTTAAGCAGTAATAATAATTATTATGACAATGCCAAAATGATGACTCGACTCTAGGAACATACCAGAAATACTTGGTAACATAACTAAATGTATTAGTTCTAGAAAGTCCTGCTACACGTTACGATGAAACTGCACAGTTTTGGCCACAAAAGATAATATGTAAAATAGGCTTGTGTGAATGTGCGCCTGACTGGCGGCTTAGAATGAAGATGTGAGAGACGAATTGTGCAGTTTCATCGTAGTTTTGACAAACGTTGATTCGATTGTAAAAAATAAGTATCTGTTAGTTATGTGACGCGTTTCCCACTGTGTATGCTTGCGTAAACCCATAATGATTAGGTATCGTGAGATTTAGCTCACACTGTATTATCTCAAATCAGATTACCCGTAATTTCAATGTTAAAAAGTGTAACTGACGGTCTATGTTATATAGAAGTTGTTAAACTAGATGTTGGATCGTGTAAATATCTTATTGTTGACGTTTTCGAGTAGAATAGTGATTATAAAACAATTAAGACCTTATTAGTCGTTAGTCTTTGCCGTATGTAAATTTAAAAAAAGAATTCGAATTTCAAATATACTGACTCGTTTTGCCGCTGGAGAAAATGTTATTGATACTTAGTGATAAATATTCTAAAATTATGATGACTTTATTCCGACTACTAGAATAACTCTAGCGAATAACTCAACATTCCTCTATCGTTGTTCCGACTCCCGACTTTATTTACAATTTATTTATAGTAATATTATTAAGCAATACTAAATTATAGCTTCGTATTTTTCACAAAAAGTATTTGAATCAAATAACTATAGCGAATAAAATTTATTTTTATTGCACACAATAAAAATATATTTATACAAAAATAGTTTTTATATTTGACAAGATTTAATTCGTCTATAAAGAAATTGTTTCATCTCTACACAATTTTAACTATTGCAGTCCGCCGACCAAACGAAGTCTTGAGCTTACTTCCTCGACTTTAAATGGTAATGTTAAGGTTTAAATACGCTACTAGATGGCGCCCGATTTTGGGCTCTATGTCGACGGGGTAGAGTTTAGAATGCTTTAGAATGTGATACTGACTGCCGGTAACTATCTGTTGGTTGCGTGTAAATATGTTATGAGATAGCGTTATAATCTATTTATTAACCGACTTCCAAAGGGAGGTTCTGTAGGTTTAAAATGGCAATATCGAATGAATCGTAAAATGTTTTAAAAGAAGTTGCTTCACGCTAATATAAAGGTGAGAACGTACTAAGCGGCACTACGCTGTAAGTTGTAACGGCGCAACGTGACACTTCACGATAGAACTGACGTTTTGTGTCGCAAAACGTCGCTGCCACGCAGTGTTGCCTGCCTGCTATTTGGCCGTGACGTGTCGCGTCGCTCCGCTGCGCGCTGCAGCGTGGTGTCGCTTTAGTGCGGTCTCGCCTTAATAATTCACCTATTTGACATCTCAACGGTACATGTGGCCTAGACAAGTGGCATACGCTTCGAAAACGATGACGAAATTCGTTTAAATCAAAATATATGCGGTTTGACATAAGTTATCGCTAAATTAGCGATTACTAAAGTCAGATTCATACATTTTGATAACGAATTTCACCATCGCTTTCGAAGCGTATGCCACTTGTATAGGCCTTCTGACGTTACAATTGTTAACTTTCGAAACGAAATCAACTGTGGCCAAATTTTGAAACATAATATGAAACACTCAATGTGGCCATTAAGCCTGCTGTTTTATCGGGAGTGGCAATTGCATGTGCATAATGTTAGAGATGCGATATTTGATGCAAGGGATTAGAAATATGTCAGGGTAAAATCTTAGGAGTCCAAGCGGTGTGAAGCTATTTGCTTTTGCTTTACTAAATATTTATTATTGAGAATTAAAAAAGAAAAGAATCAGCATTTAAATCATGAGGCTAATCACAAAACTTTATTAAATGTCAACATTTGATTAAAGTTTATCTAAACTCTTCTTCGTAGTTTGGATCGTCGTAGCCAGCAAACAGTGCAGACAAGCTCCAATTCTCCAAATTTTGCCAACGCTATTAAAGTCGTTCCATGATTTAGGCCCAATTTCACCAACGTCTGTTCGTGTTAACAGCTTGATAAAATATGACATTCTCTTTCATTAATATGAAAAACGAAAGAGGTGAAGTGATGCTAATTCGAGCGTTGACTTTAACAGTCGTTGGTGAAATTGGGCCTAAATATTATCATGATGATATGTCTTCTACTCTTGATGTAAATGATAGAGAAGATGACATTTGGAAGAACAATTAAACAGGCGTTGTTGAAATTTGGATATCGCAATATTGAATCAATTTTCGTTTGGTAACGAAACCCATACTACCCGACTACTTGTTAAAGAACCCCCTTTAAACCTTGATCAACATTAAGACCTCCCTTTCCTCTTCACGCAGTAAGAAGTACACAACTGTCGAAGAAAATTTTTCACTAAACATAAATTCCCCCCAGTGTTCTAAGCATAGTTTTTGAAGACCGCCACCCTAAACAGATCACGTAGTAGATATGGACAGATATGGGTAAGTTTCCTTTCTATAAGTCTAAAATGCCCGCTTTCGCAATAATCTTGAATTCATCATATTATTATGAAACTTGATAACATATTTGAATTTGAATCTGTTAAGGGAGATAAAAGACGGCACGCTTTTTGTGTGATCGAGTCTGCGGCGCACATACATTCTGCAGGGCGCGGCCAAGCAGAATGTATGTGCGCCTCGACACACAAAAAGTGTGCCGTCTGCGATCTCCCTAAAACCTACTCATAAAGATGATGTTTCTAATTATGAATTGTTGAATGCGGCTGTTGTAGAGTTTTCGGTCAGTAACTGTTATACGCGAAATGGACCAAAAGTCAGCTCGGGAGACATACAATTGCTAGTCTTAGGCATTTACTCTAGTTTTGTTTGCGAATATTTCTAGTTTTTTCCATATCCTATACCTTTCTTAGTGTTCAGTCATTTTGACTAGTGATGAGTAAAACTGGTCTTGGTCTCGGTCTTAGTCTTGCAAAAAAAGCAAGACCAAGCTAAAAACAAGGCCAATTTTGGTCATTACTAGTTTTGATCGTTTCATTCTATTTCAAGATTATATTATTGAATATATTGTAATAAAATTTTCTACTCCCTATTGTTACCAAATGATTGTCTACCGTATGTTATATGTAGGAATATTCGCATACAAGTATTTAGCTCATCTAGATATTGTTGTTACTCATGAGACTATGTAACTATTTTTCGTGCATATACTGTAATCCTTTTTAAAGTTTAAATCTTTTTGCAATGGTGATATTTTACTATTGTCTTATTCGGGACACCATTTTCGTACCGCATATATTGATGTTAAAGTTTTAATGTATCTTGTAAGGTAAATTAGGTTTCTAAATGGTTATGATTATTGTAGATAATAATAATAATAATCACACGCAATAATTTGCATTTTTCTGGTTATTTTACTTGTTACGCAACTGGCAAAAATTGTATGCGCAATCGCAATAAAAAAGCGAAAGAGCGAGATGCAAAGTTACATTTTTTCGATTGATTGGTGAGACAGCAGACCTGTTGCCTTTTCTCATCTAGCGTCAGTCGTTAAAAATATCAATAATTACATTTAATTAAACAGTTTGTACGTCTATAACTTAAGAAATGTGGAGATCAACTACGATAACTTGGCGCGCCCCTCCAAATGACTGTTTCAATGTGTGTAGTCACATCCTTATGAAAGAGTTTGTATGTAGTAAGTATTCAACCAATCACAGTTCACGTAATATTTCAGTTAATGTCACTTATTACCAAGATTAAGAAGAGTCAACTAATCATAACTAGCCTACCGCGCAAGACAACGCACTTTAAAAGTTTTGACAACGCACTTCACACGTTTTGAATTTTGGAGGGGCGCGCCAAGTTATCGTAGTTGATCTCTATCCGAATGCGTATTTTTGTTTTGTTTTGTAACAAGTAAAATAATTCAACTCTTAATTTAGTATATTAATATGTACTATATAAACATTTTGGAGTTGCGCTCGTATGTCTGTCATTGTTTGACTGTTATTAATCATGACAATAAATTAAATAATCTATTTTTTCGATCGCACGCTCTTAAAATAGGTAGATCTTACTGTCCTTTAGTTGAAAGTAATGGAATAATTGCATTTATTATAGCTACTCCTAATGATTACTGGAATCTGGCTATTAGTGTTAAGAATATTGCATTTAGCTTGTAGTTCACCAAATCTGTTGAGAGAAGTTACGAATTACGATGTTTGATGAATGATGCCGCTTAGTTTACGGCGCGACGCAAAATGCGTCCTCTTGCGACGCAAAGAGCGTCCTCTTGCGACGCAAAGAGCGTCCTCTTGCTACGCAAAATGCGTCCTCTTGCGACGCAAAATGCGTCCTCTTGCGACGCAAAGTGCGTTCACTTGCGCAACTCTCTTTCCAGCCTTGGCCTTAACACTCTACCTTAAGTGTTGTGGAGTCTAAAAGTATTTCTCAACTTCTGAGACAGATGTGCCTATCATAGAAAATCATATAATTTTTATGTTAATTATTGATTGCATGGCTTCACTTATTTTTATACCAAAATCACATTTTCATTTAAGCGTGTAATGCTTTTATTTCCAAACCGATGTGCCAATTAGTTTTCTATATTTTCTTACGCAAATTTACAAAATATGCAACAGAAAAATAATATAATATTAGACCTTTTGAGTATAATATTCTTAATTCACCTTATAGACAGTAAAGCTGGATAAACACAATACTGTCTCTGTCCAACTTATTGATATAGATATATTATATTACGAATTCCACTTAGGATTTACGAATTACATTATGTGATGTCAACTTTATTTTATTAAAGTAAAAATCTATTAGTAATTAATAATTGAGGCATGGAATTTACAAATGAGCTAAGTGCCAAAATAAAATTATTGAGAAATTGAATAAAAATGCATTAGCTTTTCAATCAACGTTTTATTTGGATTAATAATATGAAAACAGAAATCAAATAGGTACTGTTTACACATGTACCATTTAATAATATTAGTAGTAAGTTATTTCTGAAAACAAATCAATATTATTTTAATCAATAAAGAAATGGGTCAAATGACAAGATATTTGCTTTACATATGGGCTAATTACCATGTTAATTATTGTTGGGGCTAAGTGCCAATATTCTGAAATAATTAGTTATTACACAAATTCCTGTAGAATTCTTGATAATTTTCTGGCAAGTATTCAATCATACTTTCTAAGTCCTTCTTCTTTTCTCTGCTTATAGTATTTTTAGCCACAAGTCGACGTAACTCCACATTTTTTAAGTCTGAAATAGATTTCCCTCTTTTCAATACATTTATTTCTTTCCATGGTTCCAAGTCTCCTAAATTTTCTTTTACATGCACTACACCTGGCTTATCTTCCCTTACTAACAACCGAGATGCTGTTGAGATATTCAGTTTTTTAGTCACAATTATGTCATCTGCAGCAGCTTGGAGGTCAAAAAAACAGTCACTTGTCATATCAATCACCTGGAAAGGTTTTGCTGTATTTTTTGCACCAGAAATTACTTTTTTTAGGTCCTGAGGTACATAACTTTTCATAACCTTTTTTCTATGATTCCAAAGTCTCTATCACACTGTAGGAAACTATGACCTGTTATTAAAAATTTCTGTTCGATTGATTTAAAGTGGCCATTTGCCACTAAATACATCAATAAGAAAAGCATCATTCTGTTTTTATTTTGGCCGGCACAGTTATCGCACCATATTATAAGATGGTCCTTTTTTGTAATTATTCCTTTATTTATAAAAGTCAGTAGGCATGACGCTATTTCATTGCCTCCTCTGCTACAGATTCCTTCATGCCAAAGACACATGAAAGAGTTCCCAATATCAGCCACATTGATGCATAGGTTATAACAGCTAAGCTGCCGTTTGTAAAACATCTCTGAGTGAGTTAGAGTGGGCACGAAGAGCACCTGCTGAAGATCTATGGCTAGTGTGACAGTAGTACTACCTGGTAGTTGAGACTGCTGCCTATCTATGCCCATTTGCTCACGGGATTTTTCTGCTTTCCGGTGATGTAGTTCTAAAGCAATTTTTGCAGACCGACTACCTGAATTTTGAGAACGCACTGTTGCCGACAAGCGATCACAAACTTTACAAGTATCAGTCCTAGGTCTCTTGAACTTTAAATTAGGAAAATCTCTCAAAAATATTTTTCTGTAAAACTTATATGATACTTGGTTATCAGGGTGCATTTCATTAAAGGATTTAAAACACCTATGTATATTCAAATCAGGGCTAAGATACTCTTTTGAGCTTTTTGCTCGTGTATAATGACTCTCATCTCGGGGGAACATATTAATGTGATCTTTAATTCTCAGCACATCTAATTCAGTATATTTTGATGTTTGGTGTGAAGTCCTTTTGTCAGTAAATGATGTATCGCCATGCTTCTTTTTACGAATCATTGTCTCTATTTCTTTTTTAGAAATCGCAAAAACATCCATGAATGTTTTTTTTGCAAACTGGTACTAATGTGCCATCACCTTTAGGTATAAAATAAAAAATAGTAGCTTGTCGTCTACTTTCAGATGGTACATCATAATTACCATGTCGGCGTCGCTTAATGTTATGCATATGTTCTTTGTGTTTTTAAACCTTCTCGGTAGAACTTGTCAAATAAAGTTAATTTCATGTCATGGTCTATTGTATCGCATTGGTTCTTACATTTGCATATTTTCTGCAACAAAGATAGTTGATTAGCGAAGATAAGATATTATTAAACTAAACAACTTTAAGAAACAAAAACAATGTACTAACCAGCATAGAAGGTGGTTTTTTTGGCGGCATGACTTTTCCTTTCCTGCTAACATAACTCTTTCCTCTTTCTTTCAAAGATTTTCTTATTAATGTTTTATTTTTAGTTTTACTAGAATCACTCATTTTCACAATACTCTCTAGTCTCTATTATATAAATTTTAACAAACAAACAAATCACAATGAATAAAGAAACTTTTATTCATTGACAAATCACCACCAAACGATTATTTTGACTTTGACATTTACTACGATCAAATACACGCGCGACCCATTTGTAAAGAAAAAATCTTTGGCACTTATACCCAACGCCATCTATGAAAAATTACCAAAATTAGAATAAAATGTTGTAGGCACTTTGCACCTATGACATGAAATGGCAGCACAACATAGATCCTTTGAAAGGTAAAATTTAAATTTTGCTTTTTTTGGCACTTAGCCCATTTGTAAATTCCATGCCTCAATTATTGACCTATAGGTTTATTTTAATCCAAATAAAATGAATATTTTTGAAGTAAGTTATGCGAATGTGTATTATTTTAAAGTATTTACTTAGTGATTATTGTGTAACACGATTATGATATAACTTGGACCACTTGCGCCAACCTGGATTAATCTCTTGTCAAAAATCATATCTATTGTCTTCTCTTCCATAAAAATGGAAACGAGAGGTATAACACGGTACGTATTGCACGTTAACCTCAACCCAGAATGGCGCAACTGGGCGTCAGTATTGAAACTTGTGAGGGGATTTCTGTCTTGAAACTTTGACACCAAAAGCAATCTTTATAATAGTCAATAACACAATATGTTTTCACAGTACTTTCAACCTTACAACCTTGTACTTAAAGTAGCCTCTAAGTTTAGTGGCAATATTTAAATATGTTAGCTTTAATGAGTATTTAGTTATTATACTTGTAACGGCAACGACAATACTATAGTATTGCTCAAACATGCTCACAACGTCACCTAGACTCATGATTTGTGTTCAAACTATAATTTTCTTCCTTGAAACTTAACAGTAAGCAGGCGATTTGCATGCTCTAGAATAGAACGAAATAAACATTCGAATAGAACGAAATGTCTTTGATTTACTACCATAATATTTGGGAATTCCTGATCGAAAGTACCATCGCGGAAATTGATTCCTAGGCATTTGACAGACCAACGTGCAACGTCATTTGGTCGGATCATGTCGATTCAAATTTCAATGTTAATTGTGATCTGTCGGCTGGGTTTGACGTAACGCAACCGAACTACGTAGGTCTCCTAGGAATCAACTTCTCTGATAGTACATGCCATAAGAGGAAAATAAACAATTTAGATAATATTTTAACGATTTTATTTAAAGTATGAAGTTGATGTCACAATATTCATTACATTATAGCTTGGTTCAGTGTATAATTTTAGGCTACTT
Source organism: Lysandra bellargus (assembly GCA_905333045.1). Taxonomy (NCBI): domain Eukaryota; kingdom Metazoa; phylum Arthropoda; class Insecta; order Lepidoptera; family Lycaenidae; genus Lysandra; species Lysandra bellargus. The sequence continues at coordinate 8,761,764 of HG995327.1, read as the reverse complement.
GAGGCATAGACATAAATATTACTAGCGTAACTTGAGGTTTTTAGCATTTAGATCTAAATTGTTTCTACGGCATTTTGTCCATAATTGAATAACGTCTAGAGATTTCGACTTTCCTGTGTCAAAATTAGCAGAGAGAAATTTTTTTCTGATATCTAGTTGGGACTAGTATGATAGAGAAATCTGGGTATTGTCCGAATGATACTGTCCTTATCCTTTCACTCAAGACAAGTATCGCGTTTAAAAAACTTTCATACATTTAATGCTAAAAATTGAATATTTTGATGGTAAAAAATATTATAGTACCTACTGTGCCCGAGTACTCAATAAAAATCATTCATTACCACTGACGGTAGGTGACGATGACCGAATTTCTCATCTACGTCCCAACCTCCGATTTTGCTAACACCATAACAACTACAGTCGGGGCATTTTAATAGGCCACATTTGACATCTGTCAGATTAATCTCCATAGTGAGGTGAACTGCGTAAAAACATCGACCAAAACGAACAAATCGATACGGACTTGAAATAAAATATTTGAATTTTATACGTTTGAAACCCCCTCGACTGTCCCATTATAACTTTTTCTTTTGCAAATTCAAGGAGCAAAATATGACAAGTACATAATTTACAAAAAAAAAAAATGCATTTATTCGCTTGAATTATAAAAACTGTTAAATGTAGTATTATCATTATTCATTTCACATAAATATGTGTTACTTTTCACAACGTGGTTATTAATTTATGGGGATATTTCGTTACAAGTAATCAATGCATCGATACTATTTATTCGCTTTCGATTTTTAGGGTAACTTCCCTAGAGTTTAAAAAGAAAAAACGTCAGCTGACGTAACATTGTGACGACGTGCAATTATTAAGATCAGAATTTGTTTATTACGTTTAGAATTGTTTATCAGTAAAAGCAAAAATTCGTATCGGTCATATTTACAATAAATATGTAATCGTAATTGAAAAAAGCTAATCAATTGTTCAGTTAAAACAAAACGAAAATATTTATTTTTTATGTACGTCGCTATAAGGTTACCTGGTACAATTTTGATGAACTGTCAAATGTGGCCTATTAAAATGTCCCGACTATAATGACTATTAGCTTTGTCCACACTGTGCCTTTTCTGTTGGTCAAGGGCATGCGTTATAGCGCAGTCAACAGCGAACGTGAAGCATGCCCGCGACGCATGCCCTCTGACCGTCCAAAACTTTCGCTTTGTTAAATGACAGTTGGCTTTGCGTTCTTAGACGCATTCAATTATTGAATGCACCAAAACGAAAGTTGAATGAAGGAAGATGACGAAAATTGAAGACGAAAGCGCATAATGTGGACATAGCTATTTGGACGCAAAGTGTTAGTTCGAGACGCGACGCAAGGAGACGCAGGATTTTAATCGCGTCACCGCAATGGCCAGCGTATTTCAGCATAAAATTGCCTCTGGGGACAACGGCTCCGAAAGTATACTGTTGATCAGACCATCGTGCAGGTAACCAGCCTCCTATGAGCCTAGAATCTAGATCAACTATGCATAACACGCGGCCAGCGTGCTTTTAAACCATTTTGAAATTCAGGCCAACCGGCAAAATAACGTAAAGTCTACGTGACTAAAAATTTTTTGTTGCGGTCCGCGACACCAAGACTAAAACATGTTTGTGGCCCGCATGGAAAAAAGGTTGGGGACCTCTGGCCTAGATCAACTATGCCCAACACGCGGCCCGCGTGCTGTTAAACCATTTTGAAATTTACGCCTACAGGCAAAATAATGTAAAGTCATCGTGAAAGTCGTAAATTTATTTCCACTTTTAATACTTCAGTCGGAATTTCCAGGAATTGCTATTATATTCTATTGTTGTCGCGATCACCGGTGCTCGCGCGGGGCATGAAGGATTAAATCGTTAATTTTGAAGAACCTCTTTTTTTCACCCTAAAAAATTTTTGTTGCTGCCCGCGACACCAAGACAGAAACATGTTTGCAGTAGCCCGTATAAAAAAAAGGTTGGGGACCACTGGCTTAGATCTTAGCTCTGTAGTCCTAGCACACTCCAGGAAAACATGATATAGGTCTACGGAACATACATTCTTGTGGAATGAATTACAAAGTTTCAGTATGAACTGACCCTAAAGGCCCAGTAAGATGTTGGGTCTTATTGATTTCAGTTCTTATAAAAACGAAATTTAAATCTTAATACAATATTCATATTGTTCTAGCATTAATGTGTTAACTTGACAAAACACTATGTAATTATGCAGTCTTATATTTATCTTAGCACAAAACATTTAAATAGAAATAAATATAACTTCTAACTACCCTCATACATCAAGGCACAAATTCTTTCTCTATTAACAACATTAAAACAGAAAACATGTATAAATAATTAGGATTATAACATTGCTTACTTGCAAAACTAACCCTACAGTTGTATAATCGGGAAATTGATTCATAGGCAGATAGCGCACCTATGTTATTGGTTTTGGCATAACCAGACCAAATTACACCATTTGCCTACAACTCAGATTCTCTGATAGTACATAAAATAAGTTTCAAATATTTTTTTATAAACAATGGTTTGACCTAAGCAACTTTTTTAAATATAAGTAACAGTGCACTTTAGGTTAACTAGAAATAAGCCCTACACAGTGCAGATATATTAAAAAGGTATAGGATAAAAGTTAGCTAAGTGTCTCATATTTAATAAGAGAGAGCATAAAGACATTTTGAAATTTGAATGCAATATTTCTCTTTTAATTCTAATATGGAAATTGAAAAGAGTAAACAATAAATACCTATAAGGTATAGTACACTAAGGGCCTGTTTCACCGCTTCCTGATAAGGTGCCCGATAGGCTTATTTGACAGATTCTCCATACTCTATGTGTCAAGTTAAGTGGTGGATAGCCTTATAAGGAAGCGGTGAAACAGGCCCTAAGAATACTGTAATAATATCATTCTTTTTTGGGTTTGAATTGGAACTACATTTTTATGGCAGCATGATTTTGTTCATATCTTAAATATTAATAAAACATGATTAGATTATTTTAATGCACTAATTGGCAAATTTCAGCAAGCTTATACATAATTTAACTCAGTTCATAACATATCTCTCATGTTCTCAACAGTACTTTTCTCCCATATTTGCCCTGATCTGTAAAGTCGATAAATTTTATTGCTCATTAAACTTTGGGCAAACTTCAACATGGCCCCTTCAAACTTGTGTTGAAACACTTGCATTTCTGTTTCATTGTAACCTCTGGGATCAAACTTTTTAGGATCTCTACACACAGCATACTGCTGGGCTCCTAGTAAATCTAGCGGGATATCCTTACTACTAGAAGTTAAGTCTAAGATATCACTAAACAATTTCATGGTCTCCAAGTTTCTTATGTGCACAGGATTATTTTTCTGAGGCATTTGATAGTAGTGAGTCTTCTTCATGATATCCGGGTAACCCATTTCTGCATTGTCATCGTCAATTTGGTTCAAGCAGAACATCAGTGATTCTACAACGTAAGTTCTAAAAGATCTTGTAGGGTCTATGTCATCTAATACTCCCTTGATATTGTTGTGAACTCGAGGTGTTAAAAACTCATCCCAAGATAGCACAACAGCGTGGCTGATCTTATTAGACTCCTCCTTGTCATATTTAAAGTTTCTAAACAAGCAGTCCAATTCAATAGCTTGTCTCACAATGGGATATGACTTAGCAAAGACAAATGGATAATTCAGTGGGAAAAATTGGATATTCCATTGAGTGATTTCTGAAGGGAAAAGGTTTAACCTCTTAATGATGTCTTCTGATATCATACTGTCATATATTGTGAAATGATTGACTCCCATCATGTGATGGAACACAAGAAATTCTATGAATGCATCTCGGGAGACAATAGGTACACTGTTGGGTATGACACACATTGCCAACTCTATGTTATTCACAAACTTAATGCTAGACTCCTCTCTAATTTTTCTTTTGGTACTCACCTGTATCACTTTATTGATAGGAGCATTTATCGGGTTTATATTGTAGTCGTTTACATAAAAACTGATCCCTTTCGGTACACCAAAATTCTTGGCCATTGAGCACTGAAATATGTATAGATTAAAATCACCTACATTCTCAGCTAGCACTTTGTGGCTGAATCTCCCCTGTTTTGGTTTATTGTTGTTTTCTAGCCAAATATTACACCGAAAATTTGGTGAAGCGTGCGCTTTACCGATCACAATAGTGTTGATTACATGAGCATTCGACGGCGTGAGCTTCTCATATTTCTGATAAGATATCAGGAACGATGAGTAGGAATAAAAATTTTCATCGATTTCTTGAAACAGCGGCGGTGTTTCTTTCACTTCAATCGATGAGTTTCTTAGGATTTCTGATAGCATTGTCGCATTGAATCCTGGGCCGCAGAATTCGACTTCAGACAGTCCAGGTTTCCCGAAGAAATTGAGCACCTCGAGCACGTACCGAAGCCGGTAGTATTCATGTCGATAAATTAGGAGGGTAACGATGCTGACGAAACAAACGATGACGAGAATCAGTTGGTAATATTTCCTCATGGTGCTGATATTCCCTGAAGGTTTACGAGGAGTCCTCATTTATTTGGCAGTTTCCAAAAACGTAGATGAAACTTCATTGAGCGCGAAGGTAGGCAGATTGCTAAATATGTAAATGTGAAAAATTAATACCGCATTGTTACCGTATGTACTTAATTATTTCTTACGAGTAATTAATTAATTTATAAAGAAATCTGGCTCAATGAAAATAAAAACTACTTCTTCTTCTTCTTTTTTATTAATGGCTCTTTCTTTCTTTTTCTTCTTTTTTTGGCAACTTGACACAGGGATGCGTATGTTGTGCCACAGACAAGGTAAAAAGGTAAGGAACGGCGGAAGGAGTAAAGGATAACGGAATTTGGAAGAAAGTTAATTAAATCAGTGCGGTAAATTAAATTCTATAAACTAAATAAGATAAACATACTTATTCTAAATATTAATATTATTTAATGTTAAGTAATTAGATATACAACTATATACACATTTATCATTAGAACTAAGAAGTATATTTACAGAAGTAGGAAATGGAATATGGATTAGAGACAAGCTATGATACAATTGGGAATGATCATGGAGGGAACATGAAAGGATAATGTGGTTCAAGTCACCTACTTCTCCACAGTCGCACAAATCATCATCTCTGACACCGATTCTCCTAAGATGCGCTGGAATGCACATATGACCAAGTCTCATCCGAATAATTGACGTTGTTATATTTTTAGAAAGGAAAATTTTAGAAAACCAGGGCTTAGTAGGGATCTCTGGTTGAATTTTACGATACTGTATAGCTTTTGTTTGACTGCTCAAGGCCCATAACTTATTCCAAGATTTCAATAGGGAACCCCGTGCCAGAGAAGCCAAATCATGCGTATAATTATTAAAAGGGAACAAATCACCACTAAAAACAGCCTCTTTTGCCAATTTGTCAGCAATTTCATTGCCAACAATGCCGCAATGGCTTGGTATCCATATAAACGTTATTGAAAAGCCTTGAAGCTTACATTGATATAGAAGGTTTCTAACTTGTACAATAATTGGATAACAATTTTTTGATTTAAAAGGAAATTTAATCAGGGATTGTAGAGCGCTTAAAGAATCTGTAAATATTAGTGTCTCTTTAAGCCTGCCAAGTAAAATATACTCAACAGCCTTAAAGAGACCATAACACTCTCCTGTAAAAACAGATGTTTCAGGCGGAAACTTTACTTTTTGTACAATATTATACTGTAAATGGTAGACACCAACTCCAACACAACTATCTGTAGTATTCTTCGATGCATCTGTGTATATGTGGTGGTAGCCCTGCCAATTGTTATTCGTGATGTACTTAAATATATTGTTAGCGAAATATGTATCAGTTTTTTTAATGCCAATGTCTAATCTAATATCTGGTATAAGCGTTAGTGCTTCATATACTGAATCAAATAATGGAAAATTTTGAGAACGAAAAGTGGGAGCGTCAATGACTAAGAATTTACGATAGCTAGTGAGAAGTAAGGGATGAGATTTATGATGCCAGTATTTATTATTACTATGACACAAATGAAATAAAGTTCTAAGTTTGGGAATTAAGGGGTGATTTTTAAATTGGTAACAACGAACAAAATATTTATCCGCCAGATATTGTCGACGGAGTTGAAGAGGAGGTTCGCAACATTCCAACTGAAGTGCGTTTATGGGAGATGATCTCATAGCTCCGCAGATTATACGCAAGGCTTTCGCTTGTATTTTGTCCATTTTTTGTAAACCAGATACGCTACACGGCTCTAAAAGAAAAGTGCCATAATCTAGGACACTTCTAATTATTGCATTGTAAATTAATTTCATAGTGAATGGGTGTGATCCCCACCAAACACCAGATAAGCACCTTAACATATTTAGAAGCCGCTCACATTTGGCACAGATGTAATCGATGTGTGCGTTGCCATTTAATTTTCCATCCAAATATAGCCCTAAAAATTTGACTTTGTCCTTAACAGGAATCGGTGCACCATCATAAATAATGGTTATCGGGGGAGGCATACGCATTCGGGTAAATAAGACGACGGAACTTTTGTTGATCGATAAGTCTAAACCATGCTTGTCCATCCAAGATTTTAACTGTTTCAAAGCGTTAATAAGATCTCTACAAGCAATATTTATAGAACTATTTATTACATAAATAGCCTTGTCATCTGCATATTGAAGTAATTTTATTATACTTAAATCTAGACAATTTTCTAAGTCGGATGTGTAAATATCGTAAAGTAATGGACTTAAAACTGACCCCTGAGGAATACCTTTCCGAACAGTTCTAGTTTCCAAAGAGTTGTTTAAAACTATTATTCTTTCTATTAAAATATTAATAATGAAATTAACTAAAATTAAAGGCAAACCAAATTGAATTAGCTTTTCTTTTAAGATACTTATGATAATATTATCATAAGCAGAATTTATATCCAAAAAAGATGCAACGACAGATTTATTTTCTGTGAATGCTGTGCGTATATCTGTGGTTAATATGGCAATATTATCTATGGTACCTCTACCTTTACGGAATCCAAATTGTGTATTCGAAAGGAGGTTATGTTTTTCTACAAACCATTCTAGTCTGTTTTTAGCTAAATGTTCTGCAATCTTTAATAAAACAGAGGAGAGCACAATGGGGCGATATGATGTAGCCAAAGATGGGGGTTTGTTGGGTTTTGGAACTGGGATAACTTTTTGTTTTTTCCATGCAGCAGGTAAATTACCAGATAATAAAATTTGGTTAATTAACTTGAGGTAGTACTGTAAAATTTCTTCATCAGCATGTTGAAAGAAGGAGTATGGAATGCCATCCAATCCGGGAGAAGAATCTTTCAAGTTTTGTACTACCCCTTTTAGCTCTTCTATTGTAAAGAGTGAATCTAGTTCTTCAGAATTTTGTAAAGGAGGAGGTGGTTCGTTAGAAATAGTAGGAGGAGCTAAATTGTCTAGAAACTCAGAAGCTAAAGAATCAGATATAGGGTGAGAAGGAGTGGTGAATGCAGATCTATACCGTCTTATGTTTTTCCATACTATAGTAGGGTGAATACCTGGATTTAATGATAAACAAAAATTTCTCCAGCTTAGTATCTTCTTTTTCCTAAATAATTTCTTAGTATCTTTAAGACAATCAAGATACAGCTGGTAGTTGGCTATGTTTGGATTTAAATTATATTGTTTTTCAATCTTTTTCCTATTCTTAATGGCAACTGTGCATTCTTGATCCCACCAAGGTGGAGATGGTGTATGATGGTGTGAAGATTTTTTTTTTGGAAATGATTCATCAGCAGCTTTAATAAATGCTGAAGTCAAAGCCTCAGCACATAGTGATTCATTTTCTGATGATATTTCGGGAAGAAAAGATAACTGATTTCTGAGCAAAGTTTGAAATTTATCCCAGTTAGAATTACTGTTAATATGGTATTTTATTGATGCAGACTGATTTGATTTACTTTTATCTTTACCTGGAAATGATAGAATTATAGGAAAATGATCACTGCCATGACTTGACTCCAACACGTACCAATGAAAAACAGATGATAGATTAGGTGAACATATTGACAAATCTGGTACACTACAACCTTCATGAGGAGCAGTGCGACGAGTCGGTTGGCCAGAATTAAGAATACACAGTTTATTATAATCTATTAAGTCTAAAACTTCGTAACCCCATTGATTGTCTTTGTGACTCCCCCATGACTGGTGCTGGGCGTTGAAGTCTCCTAGTATTACCACTGGTTGTGGTAATTGACTAATAATACTTTTTATTTCAGAGAAAATGCAGTATGAAGGATGAGGTATATACAGTGAAACAAAACATGTGTTATTTACAGATGCAGCAATGATTGAAAAATCAGAGTTATGTGGTGGAAGAGGTATGTGATGAAATGATTGATGGTGTTTGATGAGCATGGCTGTACCACCATACCCATCTGATCTGTCTTCCCTGAGACAAGTGTAGCCAGAAATCCTAAAAAGTGATTCCGGCTTGAGCCATGTCTCTTGTAAGGAAAAGACGATAGGTTTGTATTTATTAATTAAAAAAATAATTTCGTGTTTTTTACTAACCACACTGCGGCAGTTCCACTGGACTATGTTGTCCATTGTTGGAAGTGGTATTAATTTGTGATTCAGTGGAGAATATGGCAGCGTTGGACGGTGATAAAGATGATAATGATGTAATCAGTTTGTTTAATGCTAAAATTGTTTCATGTATTGAATCCATGTTAATACCGGGAGCTGGATATGCAGATCCATTATCTCCTACTGGAGGATTATAATCTTTTATTAAACTATTATGTGTTTGTCTGTCATACCCATTTTGTTGTTTCTGTGGCAATTTTGGTTGTTTGAAAACAGTTTTTTTATATGACCGTTGCATTAAATTCAAATTCTGTTTATTATTATTGTTGTTGAAAAATAGTTTTTGTGTATTTACAGGTGATGATGATGAAGAAGTAGATGACATTAATACGTCAGAATATAATTTTGAAATGGGAGGATGTAACTTTGAAGCTTCTGAGTAGGATAGACAATTATGAGCCATTGACTCCTTAATTGATTTTTGGCGTTGGAATTCTGGGCATTTTTTATCAGTTGCAATGTGCGAACCGTGGCAAATACAACAATAAATAGACTCCTCTTCAACTGAGCAACTATCACCAGCATGCCCTTGGCCACACCTAAAACATCTAGGAGTTGACCGACATTGGTTTTTGACATGTCCATATCTACAGCAATTGAAGCACTGTATTGTAGGGAATATATATAAGTCTACGGGAAGTGCATTATAGCACATGAAGACTCTCTTTGGTAATGTCTGTCCGTCAAATGTTATTACCACAGATTCGGTGTTATTAAATTGAGCGGTTCCATTCACTATTGTTTTTTTCTTTAACCTTCTGATTTTTAATATTTCACCACATCCAATTGGTAAAGTAATATTATTAATAACATCATCATCGGACCAATCAGCAGGTATACCTCTAACTAATCCTATTCTACTTACCTGAAAGGTTGGAATAAAAGATTTAAATTGTTCTGAGTTAAATTGAGGGTTACTTATAAAACTATTGGCTTCATTATATGAAGAAAAGGCTACAGATAATCGGTTTCTGGCTATTTTCTTAATACTACCATCTACAATATTTTTAATGTTATTTGTTTTCAAGTAATGGCCAAAAACTATAGGGTGAAAGTTTATGTTTTCATTAGGTGACTTTGGTACCTTTTGTATATGGACAATATACGGAGAGGAGTCTGTATCTTTATACAGCATCCTACCGACCCGTGAAACTAAGCCCTGGGATTTTTCAGTTGTGTTCACATTTGATTGAGATTCAAGGATAACGTCTTGTTTAAGAACATTATGGTTTTCGGTATCGCTAAGACACATGCAATTGATATCAGGCTTGGCCTTATTAGGGTCTTTTTTAATTTTTTTCTGGCACTTTTTGCAACGCCTCCTAGGAATCGCTGGACGTTTTCTAGTATTTACTGAGCATGAGGTGTCAGTGTCCATGCTCGAATCGTTTGATACAGTAACATAAAGACCAACGGGGGGACCAGGTCCCCCCGGGTCGGGCTCCTCCATAATATTCTTATGAACTAAGATATATAAATAAAAACTTACCAAATAAAATTAATATATACAACAAGAAAGAAAATTAAAACTAAAACTACACTATTTAATTAACTAATTATAGATATAAAAAGAATTTTAAAATTTTCCAGAAAAATACCGCGTCCGCCCTTTGGAAGTTCCCGCGCTTTTTTCTATTAATGGCTCCTTAGTGAAAATAAAAACTACGGTAGGTATTCTTCTTCTTTAAAAATGGCCTCCCTTAAGGAATAGCCAGTGTCAGTAATTTGATGAGTTATAAAAAGACTTTGTTGCCAGTAGTAATAACTTTGCTCTAGAATTATTGGCCTTTGTGAAAGTATAAGTGTGAAAAAAGAAACCAAACTAAAAAAAAAAAAACGTAGGTATGGAGCGGGCTCGAGTTTAAACTCGTCTAATCAATCTCCCTATTATGAATCTGAAACAATACAAAACATACAAAAAGTTAGTTTGTTAGTATTTAAACACACAATTCTACAATTTAATGTTATTATAGTTAATAAAGTTACACAAAATATCTACAAAAGGAGTATGAACTAAGGATAAAAGGGAGCGGAAATCAGTAGGACGAGGGATATTAGGGGGTAGAGAATCGTACAGCGAAGACAGACGATTTGGACAGCTGAAGAAAATATGTTCTGGAGAACCTTCGTCAAGTCCACACTCACATAAAGACGAGTCTCTTACCCTAATTTTGTTGAGGAAAACAGGAGTACAGGAGTGACCTAAACGCAAACGACATACTGTAGAGGTAACGGACTTTTTAGCTTTCCTGTATTTAAAAAACCAGGGCTTAGCTAGTGCCTGGCTCTGCAGAGAAAAGAAAAATTTACCCTTAACTCTTCCTGACGCAGTCCAATCCGCATTCCAATCAGTCATTAAATTTTCCTTTGCCAATGGAATGAGGTCATTGCTGAAAAGTTTGGAGTATCCAGGACCACCTGTGTTAATGGCTTGTTTTGCGTAAAAGTCAGCACTCTCGTTGCCTGTTATACCACAATGGCTGGGAATCCAAACTAGCTCAACCCGGATATTTTGCAAAAAGCATTTAAAGAAAATGTGTCTAATTTTTGTTATAAAAGGATATTTGAATTTGGATCGAAAAGGGTTGGCCAAAATAGCCTGGAGGCAGCTTTGTGAGTCCGAAAAAATAACAGAGTTGTTAAGGCGATGTGATTCAATAAAAGATAGGGCCTCAAGGATTGCAATAGCTTCCCCAGTGAATACTGAGGACATAGCAGGTAATTTAAAATTTAATACTACATTTACTTTTGGTATCCATACCGCTGAGCCAACACAACCTTGACAATCCAGTTTAGAAGCGTCAGTAAAAATATGATACCAGTTTTTAAACATTGAATTGGCCATATCTTTAAATTGACTGTTTGCAGCATAGGAGCTTTTGAGGATGCCGGAATCAAGGGTAATACATGGAAATTTAACCAAGGATTTATAAGGGACTTCGTAAATAGGCAGCAACTTACTTTGGTACACAGGACAAGGCAAACTGGTAAATTTATGAAAACTTTTAAGAAGACATGGAGGGTCTTTATGAGCCCAGTAAGACGAAGAGTGAAAAAGTCGGGAGAGGGTATGTAATTTAGGGATGAGAGGGTGATGGGCTAATTGAAGGGCCTTAAAGAGGTATCTATCAGACAGATATTGTCGTCGCAGCCTTAAGGGGGGATCAGCACTCTCTACCTGTAGAGCATTAGTGGCGGTTGATTTCATAGCACCAACCACTAGACGAAGGCACTTAGATTGAATTTTGTCTAGTTCCTGAAGCGCAGACTTTTGACAAGGTTCAAGAATAATAGATCCGTAATATAAGTGGCTTCTAATTAAAGCATTGTATATTAATTTCTGTGTGTAAGGGTGAGAGCCCCACCAAACCCCAGAGAGACATCTCATAATATTAATGTTTCTTTCACACTTTTTAATAATATGATTAATATGATAAACCCCTGTCATTTTAGAATCTAAGTAAACCCCAAGAAATTTCACATTATTTAAAACCGGAAAGATTCTACCATCATAAGATATACAAACATCTGGAGAAGATCTACGCCTTGAAAAAACCACAATGCTGCTCTTTTCGACAGAAATATGCCATGATCATTCATCCAATCGCAGAGGTAAAAAAGAGCAGAATTAAGGCGAGTCTCTGCCTCTGAAAGAACTTTGGAAGAAGCATAAATGGCTATGTCGTCCGCATATTGGGAGATTTTGCAAAAGGAGGAAACGGCTAAATGTAAACTGTAGGAATAAATGGAATAGAGGGAAGGACTAAGGACCCAACCTTGAGGTAGGCCTTTCCAAACAAATCTGAAATAAGGAGAGGAATTATCATGGGAAATAACTATGGAGCGACCGGAGAGGGAATTACAAACGTAGTTTACTATCTTCACAGGGATACTCAGCTCGAGCATGGTCTGTCTGAGCACTGGAAGTAGGTCGTTATCATATGCGGCCGACACATCCAAAAATGCCCCCACCAAAGACTCCTCATTCGAGAAAGCAATTCGAATGTCTGAAACTAATGTACACACGTTATCCATTGTACAAAAGCCTTTACGAAATCCGAATTGATTTCCAGAAAGAATGCCACTACTCTCCAAGAACCAATCGAGGCTATTTTTAATTAAGTGCTCCAGTATTTTTGAAAGAGAGGAAGAAAGTGCTATAGGACGGTAACTAGATGGGTTGTCTACAGGCTTGCCTGGTTTTAAAATAGGCAGGATAACTTGACATTTCCACTCATCCGGGGGGGATTCCGACTCAAAGATGGAATTTAGAAAATCTAGAATTATCGTCTGTGTACTAAGGCTGCTATTTACAATGAAGGAATAAGGAATACCGTCAGCCCCAGGAGCGGAATCATTAAGTGAATCAATAACCAGTTTGAATTCTTCAAAGGAAAAAGGAGCATCAAATCCAGTAGTAGGAGTTGAAGGGGAAGATAAAAATTTTTGGGATTCTTCAAATGTCGGGACCCAAGGAGGTGCAAGTTTTTGGGAGAATTCATAAAGCCAAGGAGAAGGATCGTTCGATAAAGGATTAGAGTTGGAGGAAAAGGAGCCACGAAATTTTCTTAAATATTCCAGACCAAAGACGGAAAGGAAAGGGGAGACAAGCTCTCACAAAATTTATGCCAACCCAGACGCTTCTTATGTGACAAAAGACGTTTAGTTTCAGCTGCTATTCTTTTACACTCGTTATAATTATCCAAGGTCATATTGGAAGAAAAAGTTCTCTCTGCCTCCTTTCGTCTTTTACATGCCACGGTGCACTCATGATCCCACCAAGGAGGAGAGGATACACGGAAACATTGAGAACTTCGAGAGGGGATGGCAGCAGATGCACTTTCAAGAAGCGCTTGAGTTAACTGGGGATATAAGCTATGTACATTATTACAATTAACAGGAGGGATAGAGGAAGTGAGAGCCTCAGTCCGATTTTTAAAAAGAGGCCAGTCAGCATCAGAGAGCTTAAACTTAAGTGTAGGAGGGTTTTTTATTATGTTTGGAATGGAGGAAAGATGCCAAGTAATAATAACGGGAAAATGATCGCTACCACAGGAATTTGATGAAATGGACCATGAAATTTGGGAGGATAAGGAAGGGGAACAGATAGATAAATCTACTGCTGATCTAGGATTTTGGCGGTAGGTATTACTTTTCTGACGGAATTCAGAATTTGTGTTCTTCCTCTTCTTTATGTTATGGCGGCCTCAGTGAGTTGCCAATGTCAGAGTGTTTTTGAGGTAGACTATGCTCTTAATGCAGGTCTGGTGAAGGAACAAGTACCATCTAATAATAAATAAAATTCTGTTGAATACACCTAAAACAAACACAAACATATAGAGGTTAGTAAAACATCACAATCTAATATTGTTAGAACGAATATATGTACACAGAATCAGGGCTTCAAATAACGTTATTTTTTCATAACGTTATTGCTTCAAGGGCATAGATAACGTTATGAAAATTTAACCGATACTAGAAATAACGTTATAAATGTATTTAATAACGGTAAATGTTATAACGTTATATAGGATTTATAACGGTAAATATATGTTCTTTGATAACGTTATAGTCCGTCAAGAAAGTCATGACAGGCGGGAAAAATTTCTAAACGTAATCACGCTTTTAAGGTGTATTTTTTTCTTTGTATTTTCACAGAGAACGCTTATTACATTTTAAATATGAGTGAGATTTGGTGCATCGTGCACGATCGCATACCTAATACCAGAAAATAACGTTATAATTACCGTTATTATTATAACGCTATTTTTTTGTTATGCCATAACGAAAAAATAACGTTATAATAATAACGGTAAATATAACGTTATTTTACTAGATATCCTTAAAAAAATAACGTTATCTGGCTACCATTATGAAAATAACGGTACGTAACGATATTTTTTCTGTTATTCGATAACGTTATGAAGCCCTGCACAGAATATCAATAAAAGAGGTATTTACATAACATAAAATTGATTTAAAATTGATAGGGCGAGGAATATTGATAGGAAGGAGGTCATATAGGGAGGACTGATTTTTGGGACAACAGAAAAAGATGTGGTCCAAGGAACCTTCATCTAGGCCACACTCGCACAAAGAGCTATCCTTAACCCTAATCTTATAAGAATACCAGTGAGCAGCAATGTCCAAGCCTAACTCGACAAACGGTAGAACATACTGCTTTACGACAAATGTATTTGAAAAACCGAGGCTTAACTGGAACACTACTTTGTATGTCAAAATAGTGTTTGCCTTTAACATTACCAGATCTGTCCCACTCTAAATTCCACTGGATGTTTAAGTGTTTTTGGCACTGGGAATTAGATCGTGGCGATATAGTTTATAATGGATTGACCACCAGTTGTTACAGCTAGTTTGGCATAGGCATCTGCATTCTCATTGCCAATGATCCCACTGTGGCCCGCTATCCATGCTAAAACTACTTGGGTGTTCTGAAGCTTACATCTTAGGAGTAGCTGCCTGATTTTTAAAATCAATGGAAATCTACTGCTACGAAACTGATTGGCCATGATACCCTCTAAAGCGCTTCTGGAGTCCGAAAGAAATAATGGATTTGTTTAGCCTATGTGATTCAATAAAAGAAATTGCCTCGTATATGGCAAGGACCTCACCTGTGAAAACAGATGAGGTCGGGGGCAGTTTATAGTTCAAAATCACATTATTCTTTGGTATCGAAACTGCAGCTCCAACACAGCCATCATCGGATAATTTGGAAGCATCTGTAAAAACAGGCAGCCAATCCCCAAATTGCTCATTCATGATTTGTTTAAATTGAGTATTGGCCAGAGCAGATCCCTTAGTTATAGGAAGGTTAAGAATTAGTTCTGGGGTAAAGGTAAGAGCTTCGAATTGGGTGGAAAAAAGGGGATTAAGGAGGCACTGAAAAACCGGACAAGGAAGACGGGTAATCTTAAGGTAACTGATCAGAAGGCAGGGAGGTTATTTGTGAATGTGAGCCAATAGTTGTTACCAGAAGAAATTAAATTTGCCAATGTATCGAGTTTACCAATAAGGGGATGTGATGAATTTTGAAAAGCTTTGAAAAGAAATCTGTCTGCCAAATATTGTCTCCTGATACTAAGTGGAGGGTCAACACACTCTACCTGAAGAGCATTAGTTGGCGACGATTTCATTGCCCCTAGGATAATCCTCAGTGACTTATTACTTGAATAGGGCAATCCATCACTGCCTGGAGCGGTATCCTTTAATGAACCAAGGACCAGCTTAAACTCATCTAGAGAAAAGGAACGTCTGAAGGATCCAAAGTCTGAGTAGAAGAAATGAAGTTATGACACTCATCGAAAGAGGGAACTGACGGCGGCGCCAACCTCTGAGAGAAGTCATGTATCCACTCAGCTGGATTATTGGACGGACGGTAATTGCATGTTAGAGCTCCACGGAATTTTCGTACATCGTCAACCTTCTGCAATTCGCTTGATACTATATTCACAACTTTTGTCTGTCACTATTAATTTTAACTAATTTCAGTCTGGACCTCATATTCAGTGCAAACACCGTATAAGTATTCTTTAAATAACACACAAAGACTGCACTATTAATCTTTTTTTACTTGAAGAATCATCCTTTTGAGAACCAACACTTTGACAAGATGGTTAAAGTTCAATACTATCCTCAGTGTTGAATTCCTGGCAGGACTTCTCCAAATTATCCTTACTTTTGATGCAAATTTATGTGTAATTGGCATATCAATTTAGATGGAAGCCAGTTTGGATGTTTACTGAAAGAAGCAACGGTTATAGGTTAGGTTCATATTGGGTTCATCAAAAATGAATTTACGGTTATAATTTACAAAAAGTGTTTTTACGAGTCTACACTTATCATTCATGAAACTCTTTGAATACTTACGTATATTTTACTGTCTTAACCGGCTTTTATCCATTTCTTTCGTTTTTCAATAAGCCATAGTATTTGAGTACTTTTGCCAGGAAAATAGTAAAATTTTACATTTGTACGATTTGCCTTTATTTTTCTTGAACATCCGGGAATACAGCTATGCATTTCAATTCTTGAAAATACTCAAATTTCTCAAGAAATCTTATAATTTTCCATAGCTTGACTTGGGCTTGACAATAAAATTTTCGCATAAGTTTCGGCTATTCGTCACTAGTGGCAGTGTCATCGCTCTGCACGGTCCCTATAGTATCTCAATGGTTTGGAGTTTGGACTTTGGTGGACCAGTAATTTATATTCTGTGTGGTGGACTCAGTTGTCACTTGTCACTAACGGTTGGTGACCAACCGGCAACCAAAGCATAATAATACAGTATATAAACTGAGAAACCAAAGAGAACATATTATCATTAATTGTCAAGTGTCATTCAATGACTTGATAAATTTGATTAAATTTTGTGCTTTAAAAATTTTTCTACGGTAGATAACTGTATTTTACAAGTGAATTGTATTATATTAGTGACTTTTGTGAGAGTTTACTACAAAACTAAATCGAGATGTCTTCTAATAAAGAAGAAACTTTACGTCAATTTTGTGAAGTTACCGGTGCAGATGAGAACCGCAGCAAGTTCTTTTTAGATTCTTCAAATTGGCAACTGGAGGTGGGTGCCCACTCACTAGATAAATTCAAATCATAGTTAAAGTGACCGTTTATTCCAAACGGATACATAGGGTCAATTACTTTAACCTCTTAAACAACATGAGAAAACTGTTGGTCTTACATTCAGTTTCGTCTCTTTGTTTTCTTTGAAATGAACATGAACATGAACAATTTGAATTGTGGGTTCTGTTGGCAGGTTGCTCTTTCAAGTTTCTATGAGAATGGTGGTATAAATGTGGAGGAAGCAGGCAGTAACGAGCCCGTAGTAGCTGCTCCCTTATCGGACAGTGACATGGACTCTCCACCCACCTCCCCACCCCAGCCGCAGAAGAAAGACAAAAAGAAAATAAAGTCCAAGTTTGTAACATTGAATGAGTTGCAGGACAGTTCCAGTGAAGATGAAGAAGGTATGAATCCATACTAATATTACAAATGCAACAATATAAAACTATATCAAAATATTTGGCAAATCATGTGTTTTGTTTAATTAAAAATATATTACAAGTTTATCTTATTTCATGTTTGTTTTTTAGGTCAAGCATTTTACGCAGGAGGTTCAGAACGCTCTGGCCAACAGATTTTAGGGCCAAGTAAAGGACCTAAAGACATTGTGACTGAAATGTTTAAGAGTATTAAAGAGTAAGTAATAGTATAAATCTTTATCTAGCTCTCTAGTCACAATTTATTTTTTATCACTGGTTTTTTATGTTTCTTACCATTTACGCATAAAAACCAAATCAAATTAAAATTAAATCAATATTTTAATCTCATCATGCCTCATACACGCATAAATATTTTGCTGGCCTAAGTATGTAATGTCAAAGACCGAAATCGCTCAGTGAGCAAAAATATAGCTCACAACGCGTTGTGATCACAGTGAAACTCGCGTCCTGGCTCTAATGAAAACGGCCACGCCGCGTTCTGGTAATCACAAAAAGGCCATAACGTGAAATTCTTGTCGTGGCTGATATGCTATTCGTTTTTAGGGTTCCGTAGCCAAAATGGCAAAAAACAGAACCCTTACAAATTTGTCATGTCTGTTTTTTTGTCTGTCTGTCTGTCTGTCTGTCTGTCCGTCCGTCCGTATGTCACAGCCACTTTTCTCAGAAACTATAAGAGCTATACTATTGAAACTTGGTAAGTAGATGTAGTCTGTGAACTGCATTAAGATTTTGATACAAAAATGGAAAAAATTTTAGGGGTCCCCATAGGTACAACTGAAACCTCTAACCTATGCGTGTGGGGTATCTATGGATAGGTCTTCAGAAATCATATTGAGGTTTCTAATATAATTTTTTTCTAATCTGAATAGTTTGCGAGAGAAACTCTTCCAAAGTGATAAAATGTGTGCCCCCCCTCTAACTTCTAAAGTAGGGGCATGATAATTCTAAAAAAAATATATGATGTACATTATTATAAAAACTACCAACGAAAATTGGTTTGAACGAGATCTAACAAGTAGTTTTTTTTTATATGTCATAAATGGTAAACCTTAATTTAACTTTCATTAAATCAAATAGATATAAAAATAAATCAAAAACCTGTTAATTTTATAGAAATAAACCTTGTTGCTGCTGCGGAACCCTTCATGATTTCTTGATTTGTTCTTGATTGATTAATCATCCATAGGTATGGAAGATTATACCTATTTGAATTACCACGCGTACTACAAAATATTTTTTCTTTTACTAAATCACTGCATAACATGTTTATCACTATTATTTATAAAATATCCATAGTTTTATGCTATCCATACTAATAATAATTATTAATGTCTGTCTCTCTGTCTGTTTGGCGCAACATAGTAGCAGACATCAACTAGTAGTATTATATTTAAATTATATTAATTAAAATAAAATATATTTTTATTATTTATTGAGATCAGATTACTTTACTTAATATATATATTTAAAAAAAAAAAACAACACGTTGCGCCAGACAGACAGACATATAAAATTAGTACGGATAGTATGGAACTATGGATATTTTATAAATAATATAATGACAAGCATGTTATGCAGTGATTTAGTAAAAGAAAAAATATTTTGTTGTATGCGTGGTAATTCAAATATAGTCTTCCATACATATGGATGATTAATCAATCAAGAACAAATCAAGAGAAATGAATAGCATACTAGCCACGACACGAATTTCGCGTCATGGCCTTTTTGTGATTGCCAGATCGCGTCGTGGCCGTTTTTATTATACATACTTAGGCCAGCAAAATATTTACCTTTGTTGTGGCTTGGTCACAGACTTTAACACCTCCATGGTAGGTATCTCAGACACAATATATTTTAAATAATTGTTATGCGGCAGTCGGCTTGGGGATCGATGGGTTGATAAGTCACTACTTACAGGCGAGGAGCTGTTGCGTTCGATGAGGAGGCGTCTTCAACTAGCCGTGGTGGACGAGGAGGTGGGGCATTTAGCGGAGTCGGATATAGATTAGGTACAGTGTTTGCCATATTTTTATATTATTATGTTCTATGCATCATACAGCTTATTAATATATTATTATTTAAAATCTTATTCCAGGTCAGACAGACGATGACCACGAGCCAGTGAATGAACCAGCAAATGCACAGACACAGGTATGGTGCTTATTTAAATTACAACAATTATCTCTTAACATACCGTGCGGTTTCTTTGATGTGATTTCCATATTTTGAAACAGTGGATCTAACGACATTCCCATTAGTGTAGTGTTAAAATATAAGAATAAGGGCCTGTTTCACCACTTCCTGATATAGTGCCAAATAGGCTATTCACAACTTTTTTGACAGATTCTCCATACTTCATCTGTCAAGTTAAGTGGTGGATAGCCTATACGGCACTTATCAGGAAATGGTGAAACAGGCCCTAAAAGTACAGTTTAGAATATATAAATGTGTTAAAAAGGTATATTTGGGATGCAGTTCATAATGTAAATGTTTGTTCAGTCCGGTCCCCGGTCGGTGCGGCTGCGCCTGTACCGCGAGGGGTTCACTGTGGACGGCGGGCCGCTGCGGCTGTACACTGACCCGCCCGAGAACGTCGAGTTCCTCAGCTGTATTAGGAGAGGGTGAGTTTATAAAGTGACCAACTTCAATGTCCATCAAAGAAATTGATTCCTAGGCAGTTGACTTACCTATGTAATTTGGTCACATTAAGTCAAACCCATCTGACTGATCACAGCCATTCACATCTAATATTGAAGCATGATGGTACCATCGAAGAAATTGATTCATAGGCAGTTGACAGACCTACGTCAATTGAAACTTTTTATTTGGGACTTAACGCGACTTATTTAAATAGTAGCACTACTATTTATTTTAATCTCCGTCCGCCATCTGCCTAATCAACTTCTCTGATGGTACTTTGATGTTGTCGTGTGTTTTATTGTGCGATTTCTTAGAAAAAATATTTAAGTACGATTAGTCAGTGGATATTAATAATTAATAATAATAATTTACATGTGTTTCTCGATAAACTTTTTTTGCCCATTTTTAAATATATTAGTGACATCACTTGATGTATTTTCAACAAATGCAGCTTATATCATTTTTGTGTCGTTCTGAAAATCCAGCCAGCCGATATTTTAACCTTTTAAAGAACGCACAATCCTAAATCGTAAAATCATCACAAATCCTAAATCGCGTGTATTTGAGATTGGTGTGAAAAAACTAACCAACAAGAAACTCAGGGCCGGATCTACCATTGGGCTTGTTTGGGCGTAAGCCCAGGGCCTGTGAATGCAAGGAAAGGCCCAGCTAAGCGAAAGAATCCATAATTTTATTAAATTAAACAACATATGGTTTGCAGTCCTGCGAAGTATGATCAATCAAACCCGTTCAATTCATTCGTTTAGGTGTAATTACTATGAATTGACAGTTAAATTTTGTGGCTTTAAGTAGCCCAGAGCCCCCTAAACACACAATCCGGGCCTGCAAAAGCTGTCTTAACATGTTCTCTGCCGGTAGTACAAACGAGAAAATTGTTTTTGTCAAAATAGATGTATTAGGTCAAGACTTATGGCCGTTCCCAATATTTGATCTATCTTTGGTTTTGCCTTACTAGAGATAGGAATAGCTCTTACGGCCGTTCCCAATATTTGATCTATCTCTGGTTTTGCCCTACTAGAGATAGGAATAGCTCACATTAGACATTAGAGTCATAAATCATAATATATTTTATGTCAATTCAATGTTAGCTGCGATCGGTCGTAGTCAAACCAGAGATAGATTGAATATTGGGAACGGCCGTTAATAGACATTAGAGACATATTTTATGTCAATTCAATGTTAGCTGTGATCGGTCGTATGTCAAACCAGAGATAGATTGAATATTGGGAACGGCCGTTAAACTATGATATCATTTAGGGTTCGATAGGGTGCAGGGTTCCTGAGATATAATAAAAAACCCCTTGAGGTCACATGTGACCTACGCGGCGCTGTAGTACGAAAAGTACGCAATCGTTATTACTGCGCCGCTCCGGTCACGTCTCCGGTCACGTCTCCGGGCACCACACCCTTCAGTCACCGTTGTGTTGTTGTGAATTTTCCTGGTTTTTGGTGACGAACCTTGGATTTACCCAATTTAGATATTGAGATGGAAGACTTGAATATATCTTGAAGCTAGTTTTTTGAATGAAACAAGGAATAAACATTTTTATGTCTAATATGTTTCAAAAAACGTCATCGATATGCAAAAGTTTATTGCAACAATGTTTTTTCATTTTTTTAAGGGTTTCGTACCCAAAGGGTATAAACGCGACCCTATTACTGAGACTTCGATGTCTGTCTGTCTGTCTCCAGGCTGTAACTCAATAACCGCTATAGCTAGACTTCTGAAATTTTGACAGATTATGTATTTCTGTTGCCGCTATAACAACAAATACTAAAAACAAAATAAAATTACTATTTAAGGGGGGCTCCCATACAACAAACGTAATTTTTTGGACCTTTTTGGCTCGTAATCAATAATGGCAACAGCTAGGCACTTGAAATTTTCACAATATTCTTAATTTTACGTGTAATCTAATAATTATTAATAAAATTAAAATAAAATAAATATTTTAGGGGGGCTCCCATACAAAAATACAAATTTTCGCCTATTTTTTCTCTATATCCGTATAGAACCCTTCGTGCGCGAGTCCGACTGGCACTTAGCCGATTATTATTTAAAAGCACCTTAATATACAACATAATACTTATTAAAAGATAAGTGAAATTGTTAATACCATTATTGATAAATGAATAAGAAGTAATAGAAACAGTTATTTTTTCGAGCCCTTTGCGTTTCTGCATCAAAATTTTCACATATAATGAACATAGGTGAATAACATTTGAAAGTATTGCTCTACAGCGCCGCACCGGTCACCTACTACAGAGAAATGTACGATAAACGTGTCCTATGGCCTACGAGCTCGATTCAAAAACAGGTCTGCTCTGAGGTCACCGGTGCCCTACGCGGCGGGTAGATACAGGTAGGGGTCCGGGCACATGTGACCTACGCGGCAGAGAACGTGTTAAATAAGTGACGACCTCTGTGGCTCAGTGGTTGAGCATGTGCCGTGTTGTCAGCGCTCAAGCCGGGGGTCGCGGGTTCGAAACCCGCCGACGGAACAAAAAGTTATCGTTGTTCCTGGGTATAAAAATATTAAATATATTTCCGTTGTCTGGTACTCGTAACACAAGTCCTTCAGGTACTGAGCACGGGGCCAGACTGACGTGGTGTGAAGCGTCCATAGGTATTATTATTATAAGTGTTATATTCCCAGCGTGATCCCGGCGGAGCTGGCGAGCGCGGGTGGCGAGGTGAGGTTGAGCCTGGAGGACCACCGGCACGCGGACTGCCCCGCGCCCGCCGCCACCAGACACCAACCCTTCAGCGGCAAGGGACACATGCTCGGCAGGTTTGTTGATGTAACTACATATTGGACAGAGGTCGCCAGTCCTACAGTTAACATAACTTGAAAAGTAGGAAATAATAAAAAAGGAACTTATATATATTGTTGGTTTGAGCAAGGTAGTCTTATTGTTAGAAATAGTTTCCAGACAACATTTTTAGAAAACAAGTAAGTGGTAGCTCCTACAGAAAATTAGAATAAGAATTATTTCTATTTTAAGGTTTAAACGTACGGTGTGCACACGTTTCCAATGTATGAAAACAGCATACCATATATAGTATGCTGTCTTCAATGGCATTTTACTAATTAATAACATATTATCTATAAAATATGATAGTTACTAACTATAACAGACTTTCGATGTTTTATTTATGATATTGCAACAAGTATATCGTTATTCCAGTCCCACGCCGGCGACAGTGGGCGCGACGGTGCCGGTGGCGGCGGGCCCGCAGGACCGCGAGGCCAACCTCCGCGCCGCGCAGGACGCGCTCGCCGTTGACGACGCACAGCCCACTACTAACGTGCAGGTTAATACGAGTATTACCTTATTTACCGCCATATATATGTCGCAGGGAAAAGAAGATATCAGGGATATCCCGAAATTCCTAGGGATATCATGAAATCGCGGAATATACCGAATATTCTTGTTTCTTACGTCTTCTTACTAAACAAATCTAGTGATATGTCATTTCACTAAACTAAATCTAGTGAAATGTCAGTAAAGCGGATACCGCCGAATAAAAATCGAGCTACGCATTTCTCTCGCTCGCTCTAGTACCCACACGGGCACTAGTGGAAGTGAAACAAATGCGTCGCTCGAGCTGGCGCGGCTCGTGTGATTTTAGTCGTCGAATTATTACGCTACAGGTAGCACGCGCGCACGTCGCATCGCATGCCCGTTTCATATAGAATATTTTGTTGACTATTTTGCGTTTATTAGTACATGACAATGAATGAAGAAGAATTTGTACCCAGCACCAGTAGAGAAACACGTTCAGAGCAGAAAAAAGAGTTCGTTTGTAAAGAAGATTTTGATCGGGATTTTAATTTGATAATATTGATGCTCAGACCAATAAAAAAAGATAGACAGAGCTATCCATGCTACGCGGTGAGGCAGGCAATAGGAAGCCGATACGGCCATAGGAAGCCGGCCGCCCGCCATTCCGGTTTCAACGAGTGACGGCGCATGTCGTTTTCATCTGTGTCAAGAAATATCAAAATATACCGTCCTGCATCGTTAAATGGTGCAAAAACAATTCTTGTGCTCAAAAGAAACCTTGTGGGATTACGTTTCACAAGTAATTAGTTGAATATTTATGTATTACCACCGAAATAACGAATTTAATTTATTAGTTTTAAAAATTGTCTCGGGAGTCTCGGAACACAGAACCTCAACCAGTGCTGCATGCTGGTCGCAAGATATTTTTCCCCATAATAGGGGAAAAATATTATTACGTGCTGTATTATCCTGACAAATGTTTATTTTTAACCTAAAATTCGTTATTCATTTAAAATCTATTAATATAAATAAAATTGGAGTGTCTGTTTGTAGTATTGAAAGATTTTTTTACTATTTGCATATTAATCTGTATACGATACATACTGCATACACCAAACAACATTCTTTACAATTTTTGTCTGTCTGTTCTTAGTTGAAACACATAATTTATTAGATATAGATATTTAAGTATTTACTTTTTTCAGCAATTACTAATGAATGATGATTAACAATCTAGTTCGATTGCAACTTTTGTAGTCATTACTTAGTAGTTTAATAAGACTGCAACAGGATGGGAGTTTGACAATCTGAAACCCTGAGTTGGCAACATTATTTTTTTGCACACAAGCGCACCGATCGACAGCGACTTCACCCCATTACCTGTAAATACTCCGTCTTTCTTTTTTTATTGGTCTGAGTATTGATGCCTATTGCGTGAGTTATTCAAAATTGGCGCCGATTTATATTCTTCTACTAATTTAATTACATTTTCAATCCTTTTTGCACTCCACAATGGTTTATGTCTCTCTTTTTTTCCTCCCGAAAATTTTTGAATCTCCCGACACACAAAACACCGAAATCCTAATGATTTAGAATATTATACCTTCGAAAAATTCGTACACTGCACTCAACTCAACGTGGATCTGTGGATTAATTTCACAAACTAGATAGAATGCTAACGCATATTAATTTCACAAATACTATTGCAAAATCCGTTTTTAGAAACAAAACTACAACTAACAAGCAAAACCGTAAAGGACATTTGCCATATTTGTCAAATATTTCTGACAATATTATGACAAAACAATGACTTAAATATTCTTAATAAATACTCTTTGGACATGACCAAAGAGGATGTATTATACAAACCCTTTAATACCACATTTAGACCCATAAGTACGCGGAGTATTTTAAACGCGCAGAAGACGCGCAGATTACGCGTGTATTCGCGATTCAAACGAGATTCGATCGCAACTTTATAACTTAAGCATACGGGGCGATCGTGAAACGCGCCTCTACTGCGCGTATACATGCAGATACAGTGATACAGATGCGTTGTAGTCGCTCGTCTCTTTCGGTTTGGTCAGAGACACTTCTTGTTCAGTTGTACAATGGTTGGGACTTGGGTTGAGACAACGTGTTTTAATCATTGGAGACAACACTGCGGTATGCAGTATAAAAAAGACATGGTTTAAAGGTCTTGTTACTAGGCCATAAAATCGTATTTAAAAAAAGAGTATAATGTCTAGTCTACGACAATACTTAATCTGTGGTCTACGATGTTACAATGCCATCTGTGATACCACAAAACAACTAGTTGGTCAACTAATTTCGGCGTAAGATCACAGGTGGCGATTAAAAACCACAGATTAAAACTAAATTCACAGATTATGCTACCTAAACTTGCCATTGTATAGAAATGTCCTACCCCTGTCCCGAAGCATCAAAGACAATAATATAAATTGTGAAAACATTTTTAGTAATTGTAAACTATTGTAATTTCAGTTCCGGCTAGCTGACGGCAGCCGCCTGACGGGTCGGTTCAACCAAACGCACACCGTCGGCGATCTGCACGCGTTCGTGTCGCGCGCCGAACCGCTGTACCAGCTGCGGCCGTTTGTGTTGCTCACCGCCTTCCCCAGTGTGGAACTGGCGGATCAGACCGCCACGCTGGCGTCGGCTAATCTACTGAATACTACTGTGCTGCAGCGCCTCAAGTAGACAAGCCGCGGTTGGCGGACGCGGCGATTGATCGCTTAAGTGTCGATTCATTGTAGACGCGTCAATGTTTCATCATGATCGCGTAGTGGATCGCGTAGTAATTTATATGGATTTGACAGACTTCAATTGCGTAAGACGTCAGACGACATGCAAATCTCAATTCAGTACAAATTCTGAAATGCATTTACGCGTTGAGGTCTGAATTGACCCTTATCGCGGACGCGTCATGTTTCATCGTGATCGTGTAAATGTTTTATAGTGGACGCGGCATACTTGTCGTCGTGGATGTGCGTGTGTTTTGCGAACGCGTCAACTTACAATCGCGGACGTGAAATTGATAATGCGTCTACAATGCTGTCACCTCTTGCGTTTTATTGATGAAATATCCGCGTTTTATTGAGTAAATCCTAAAAAAACACTAAAAAAGATCACAGAGTAGAAAATATCTGTATATTTATTTACTTTGTGCCAACATTTCGTCGCAGCTGTCTATATAACGAAATTCTCTCGGAGTTTCATTCGCACGACGTAAATAAATGATTTAATAACGTCTACTACATAAAGCTATTAAAAGTACGGCGATTTTCTATCGCGTATTCCTACTTTTATACGCCAGTGGGATGTTTTATTTGAAGTTGTATAATTATTTGTACGGCACTGATTACAATAAATAAGATTTATGATAACTTTGTGTATAACTTACTACTATAAAACCCAGTATAGTTTTGTATGTATGGTTAATGGTGCCTTGTAAACATGAAAACAAGCAAGTATGTGATAAAAAATATTTACTAAACGAGGACGGTACAGGACGAGTACTAGTACAACACGAGGACATCATTGTGCTAACTAAAACTACGTGCAGCATTCCGCTCGGGGATAGTCACAGGCGCAGTCTGAAGAAGTCTGCGTCGGCGGGCAACAGCACGCTGGAAATGTCGTGATATTATTGATATCACCTCTCACTTCTCAGGATATATCTGTGAGGCTTCAGTCTCGAAATCAGCGGGCAGCTGGGCGGGAGTGGCGCGTTCCAATGTATAGATTTATATGGATAGGCCTCGAAAACAGCAACGCGGCGAACGGCGCACGGCGTACTAGAAGGCTTATCCATGTAAATGTATACATTAGAACGCGCCGCCGCCGCTCCCGCCCCGCTGTCCGCTGATTTCGAGACTGAAGCCTCAATGATATTGGCATAGAGGTGTGGATGCTATGCAGTTGTCAAACGAAACGACGCTGCTGTGGCCGAAATGGGGCCACATGTTCGTCATCGCGTATGTTTCACCCCCATATACGTAAAAATATTTTGCTGTTACGGTTCATTAGATAAAGCCTCGCAAAACAAGGTGTAGTCATACTGACAGCTTATTGATCACTTTCGGTATTTCGACAACCGTCTAGGGCGCTGGGTAAAAAGTGGCGCCGAAGGCAAACAAAAAGAAATTTCGCCCCCTAAAACCGGCACTGGTTTTATACGTATATTACAACATCAATGTAACAGATGTTTGACAGCAGATATAACACAATTTCTGCTGTCTATCATGCCTATAACTACGTAATTCCGCAATAAAAGAAAAATATGACTAATGTTATACTAACGCGGGCAGTCTCCCTGCGCGCAGGGGTCCGTGTAGTGCGAGCAGTCTTCGCCCGGCGGCAGGAACGACGCGCGGTAGATTGTCGTGTCGTCCAGCTACACATAATATAAGTAATATACATTATACATAACAATTATCATACTCCGTAACTTTGAAAAATTATGATAAAAAGTGGCTGAGGAGAAGGAATCTGAGCTCGAGTGCGGAATATACCTTTAAGGCTTTTTACAGACGAACGGCAATTATCGACGGCAGTTGCCGGCAGCCGTCAACTGTCGACGGCCGTCGACAATTCCCAGGACTCTAAAGAACCTTCATATCAAATTTCAGCAAAATCGGTTCAGCGGTTTGGGCGTGAAGAAGTAGCAGACAGACAGACACACTTTCGCACTTCGAATAATGAAGCATAATCTCAGATAGACGATGCTCTACTTTTTTTCTTCCACAAAATATAATTCTAGAGTCAGACCTTTTATTTGTATAATACAAAGTATGCTTACCCTGGTGCAGGGTGGCTGGTAGGCGGGTCTCCGCGCCCAGGGCGGGATCTGCGGCGCGGGCGGACACACGGGCTGGTATGACAGCTTCTGTGTCGTGCAGTCCTCCATCGCCGCTAAACGTATAAAGATAGGTTAGCTACAAGATAATAAACTTATAAAATTTTAATGTTGTAAGTGGCGGCCGAAAAGGAAGATCTTCCGACCGAGAGAGATAGCATGCTCGGTCAGGCCGAAGCCCACTGACGTCATTTCAGACGTTGTATATATCTTGCCGTTCTCCGAAACTTCGATAGCGCGATGCAGGATTGTTAGGCGAATTGTGGGTACCGCCACATCACTCCCCCCCGAAGACCTGTGGTATTCTTCAATGCGCTTGTGTTGTCAGGTGTGGGCCGAAGCTACGCGTGCAATGACCAGGAGAGGGACCCCGTGCTCTGCTTGCTGACCGGTCGTTGTAGCCTATGGCTGCCCCGTTCAAGCCAGACACGGGTTCGACCGGCGCGGACCTCCAACGCGGCTTATGGTCGAGGCGACCCGGTTATGCTTGAAGTCTGCTGACGTGATGCGGAGCGGCGGGGAGTGTTGATGATGATTGATGTCCAGAAGGATGCGTGTTCTTGTCGGTGGTCACCAATTTAATGTTGTAAGTGGCGGCCGAAAAGGAAGATCTTCCGACCGAGAGAGATAGCATGCTCGGCCAGGCCGAAGCCCACTGACGTCATTTCAGACGTTGTTTATATCTTGCCGTTCTCCGAAACTTCGATAGCGCGATGCAGGATTGTTAGGCGAATTGTGGGTACCGCCACAAAATTATACAATGACGCCCGCAACTCCGTTGCGCCACAATTCGTTTATCGCACGGGAACCGATATTTTTCCGGGAAAACAATATCCTATGTCCTTTCCCGGGACTCAAGTATCTCCATACCAAATTTTAGCAAAATCGGTTCAACGGTTTAGACGCGCAGAGGTAACAGTCACTGTCAGACAGACACACTTTCCCACTTATAATGTTAGTATGGATTTCTTTTATACTTTTCAAAGTTAGTTAGGTACAATAGCAAACACCCTCTTGACTATTTACCTACACAATTTGCCTTGGAGTTGGACCCTGAGAAGAATAAAAAGAAAGAAGATGTGGTTGACTACGGCGTGCATCTACGGCGCTGCTTAGTAGAGCGCCAATTTTGTCTATGAGTCGTAACAAGATACATAATATTATCTATAAATTCTATAACAATCTTATAACCAACTCATATATTTTAGGTACTTATAAGTAAATAGAGTCCACAGAAACTCCAACTTCCAAGTTATATCACTCAAAATAACTAAGCAGCTACCTGCGGGTTTCTCGTAGTATCTAGCGGGCGCGAAAGAGGCGGGCACAGGCACGCGGCCCGGCGCCAGGTACGACAGTCGGTTCACCGTGCAACCTGAACAATACAAGTAACCAAATAAGCAGGTACCTATGGATGCTGATGATGAATGATAGAGCCTACCACGGGACCCACAGACGGGACCAAAGTCCAGGTGGACGTTTTGCGACGTCATTCTGGCTACGTGGTAAGTTCTCGAATATTTTTTTGGAACAGGGACAACGGTGATATTATATTTAAACTTCTATAGGTACCTACTTTAAACCGCTACGTAGGCCCATCATAATTTTAGGACAAACTTTCGTGGTTCATGGATAACAATTAATTTGTTGTTTATGAAAATAACTACCTCAAATAAAAAAAGTATCTGATAGTTGACTTACTCTCAAACGGCGCGCTCTCCATCTTGGCTGGCTTGGGGCGGCATGGCTGACGCAGGGCGGGCGGCTTGGGCGTGTAGTCGTGTTTCTGCGTGGTGAGGGCTTGCATGGGCCCGCAGCCGCCCAAGCGGTGGTCGCACGGCCTGATGGGCTGACGTGGGCAGCCACATACCGGTAGATAGGAGAGCTGGTAGGAGAGAGTTACTGATGATATGACCGACTGGTAAGATATGTGCCAAGTTGAAATTGTTGTGTAGCTTGTGCCAACGCGTTGTATTCGTTGACATATTAAGTGTGACAAGTTCACAAATAGAAAAGTGGCACGCCGCACGAGTATGTTTTAATCTATAGGCTCTGCAGCGTGTATTTTACAATACAAGTAACCTAAAAATAGAGAAGATAGGAATCATATTTGGCCCTGCAGTAAGTTTCTTAACTATTTTAGTTTTGAATTGTTATTAGGAAGAGTAAGCTACCATAATTTAGACACGTGACAGCTAGTGTACACTTTCTCATGAAACGCACGCCATACGGATAGAGCCTAGTTTAAAATCACGACGAGACATTATAATTATTATTTTTTTGATTTAGCTAAGTATCTGAATTCGCACTAAGGCCGCGTTTCCACTGAAGCGGAGCGTAGCGGAGAGGAGCTCAGCGGTGCCGAATTGACCAATCACCATGCTCGAAATCGTCGTTGTCATTCCGCTGGAATAGCACGATTGGTCAATTCGGGCACCGCTAAGCTCCTCTCCGCTCCGCTCCGATTCAGTGGAAACGCGGCCTTACTCATGTAGACAATCTAATATGAAGACAGTTTACTGTATTTCAATCGTGAAGGCTACCTTATGCACCGTGTCCCCGGCCATGGGCTCGTAGGAGCGGACGAGGTTGTGGTGCGGCCGCACCGGCGACGGCACCTCCGCCCGAGTGCCCAGGTAGCTGCAACACACAGACAGGGAGAGATAGATAGAGAGAGAAGAGAAAAGAGAGATACCACGCCCTCTCAACAAAGTGCAGCTATCTTTGTTTGACATGCTGGAAGATCACTTGACAGAGACCTTTATTATCCGCGGTGTACAGAACCCTAGTTCTCGTATTTAGACTACAAGTTAGGTTTCTGAACGATTGCCAAGGATAGGAAGTAACTTTTTGTTCGACCCATCACAATTTACAGTGTGTCTCATGTAGTATTATGAGTATAGGCGACTTTAATTCTGCCGCCCCTATGTACGAAGTACGCTGCCGCCCATAGGCCATGACCAATGTCTACTGCCTATACCTACATTAATCTGAGCCGAGTTGAGTTCGGCCATTTTCGACACATCTACCGTTAAGTGATAATTATGGCGTTTACTTAGTTACTTACTTAGTTTGATTAGAATTCTCTACTGACCTGTTCCTGTATATGGTGTTGGAATCAAGAGGTGTGCGGTCTGGCTGGAGGGCGGCGCTCGGCCGGATCGGCTCTCGACGGCAGCAGCCCCCGGTCTCCAAGTAGCTACGTCAAAAATATATTCTATTCTTAGCCGGCCCCTAGACGATCAATTGTATTGTGCAATATCACGCTTCAATTTTATTGAACAGTTTATTTGACAATTAGATTGAAGGCGCGCGATGTTCATTATCAACCCTACACGATAATATTACGCAATACGTGATATTGCTCAATAAAATTGCTCGTCTAAAGGCCCGCTAACTCTATCTCTTAAGATTAGCTAATAATGCGTAGATTTCTAATAAATTAAAAAGCTTAATTTGGCTTTTTCACTTGGCTTCGTAGCCGATAGATTGTACTCAGTATGAGCCTGTATTGCACAACATAGATAATATTAAGCTCTTTCTGACAAGCATTTTCTGACAAGTAATCATTAAATATGTTTGAGTGCGGCCTTTAGACTTGCTCCTAAGCCTCGGAAACGTACATCTAGATCCAATTACTTACATTAACAAAGAGTAACTATACAATTTAAGTCTTTACCTCATCTTGTACACGGTGTTGGCTTCTATGGGGTAGCATGGTGGCTGGTAGCAGCCTTTACTCGCCCAGGGCAGTGGCTCTTTGGGTGGAACCTGAACATCATTACATAACTGGTCGCTGTTAAGCATTTGTAAACCAATGCACAATTTTTTTCCTTCCTTCCTTCCCTAGATCGGGCTCTGAGTGTAAACGATTTGTGCACCATATTTTGACTTTTCTACGCATGATTCAATGCCTTCATAACACCACAGAGAAAATATACACCTAGTCTCTGATAACACCAACACGTACCGGGTTTGGTATATAGCTCAGTTTGTGTGTAGTGCAGTCGTCCATCTTGGCTACTGGTCGCTCGTAGCAGCGCTTCGGTGCAAATGATTTGGCCACGTCACACCGCTCGGGGGGCAAATACGATAGACGGTTCACAGTGCAACCTGGAGGAGGATTCTGATGATCTTACGTACAGAGCCTGTAGCCAAGACGTTTTCTTTATAGCTTCTTTATAGAATCGCCGATAAAAATGTATGGAATTGACATTAGACGAGTCGAACGTCAACGTCATATTAACGAACGCTTATGTCAATTCCGTACATTTTTATTCTATGAAGAAGCGATTCTTTATGGGAGCGACAAAGAAAAGGTCTTGGCTAAAGGGCCTTTCGATATTGTATCGTTGTAATAAAGGTGCAAAATAGTATGCTCCAAAGCCGTACTCAATATAATGTTATGACATTGTTACGTGCTAGGGTTCGTAGGATTCGGAGAGAAAGACCTGGTGACTCTCTTGAAGACTTTATTCACAAACACTAGCTCACACAAATCACTAAGTCCAAACACTAAGCACTAGATCCAAATCACTGAGCACTATCACTGTCACTCACTATTGATCACTTGTTCTCACTTCGAAGTCGCCTTGATGATCGCTTGTATCAAACTGAGTTGAGTTCTATTCTGGATTGTTTACGTAAACACGCAATTCACATAAACAAGGGTTGGACTTTTCTAGAAAGTACGCGCAACTGTCGCGCGCAGGTAAACAACTGCCCGTATCCGTAACAATATTATGTCAGATACATCGATGGGCTCACAGCACTCCATCAGCTCTGTAGTTTTTACTTCTCTATATCACTGCTATAAAAGATGAAACTCCTACTCACTCTCAACAGGCTCGCAGCACTCTATCCTCTTATGCGGCGGTCGGTGGCTGCGGCGCGGCGCGACGTCGTGGCGCTGCGTCGTGGTTATTCGGGGATTTTTTGAAATTGGCCCCTATGTCTTTGCTATTAAAGATCAAACTGCTACTCACTCTCAACAGGCTCGCAGCACTCCATCCTACTATGCGGCGGTCGGTGGCTGCGGCGCGGCGCGACGTCGTGGCGCTGCGTCGTGGTTATTCGGGGATTCTTTGAAATTGGCCCCTATGTCTTTGCTATTAAAGATCAATCTGCTACTCACTCTCAACAGGCTCGCAGCACTCCATTCTCTTATGCGGCGGCCGGCGGCTGCGGCGCGGCGCGACCGCCTTGGGCACGTAGTCGTGTCGCTGCGTGGTGATGGCGGCCATCGGCCCGCGGCCCAGCAGGTCGTGGTGGCACGGCTTGATCGGCCGAGTGAGGCAGGCGGGGTTCGGGAGGTAGGAGAGCTAGAATGATGCACTAAGGTAAGAGGGGTTTCGCATTACTTATTATAAACCGAAATTCGCAGGAAAGGCATTTATAGAGTTTTGACGTCAATGCAAGTTGCAACACATAAAGATCTATTGCCTTCATATGCGTGGGCGAAGCCGCGGGGAGTATCTAGTTATTATAACTGGATGTTCCGCGCGGCTTCGCCCGCGTAATTAAGGAATTTCACGGAAACCGTACATTTTTTCGCAAAAAATAGCCTATAGGGACATACCCTTCACGTGGTCTATTCTTTATGTGCGCCAAATAACATACAAATTGCTCCAGTAGATCTTAAGATAATAAGTTACTTCAAATAATTTCCTACGTTATTACCACATTTTCCTCTATTTCTTCGCTCCAATTAGTATTAGTGTGATAAAATATAGCATATAGCCTTCCTCGATGAATGGGCTATCTAACGCTGAAATAATTTGTCAAATCGGACCAGTAGTTCCTGAGATTAGCGCGTTCAAACAAACGAACAAACAAACTCTTCCGCTTTATAATATTAAAATAAGTAGTATAATATAGATATCCGAGAACACTGTCTCTTCACTCTACTCGGTAGGTGTAATCTAGGCGTATATAAATGGCTAGAGCAGCAGTGTCACGTTGCTCAGCGTGGTTTGGCTTGGAATTAGAAGCTTGCTTATAATGAAAACAATGTAATCTAAATACATAGCTGTCTCAGAAATTCTACGTAGCATTAAGGATTTTACGATTCAGTATCAACTATCAATCTTAGTCTTAATGCAAAGACTAAATAATATCTACAAATAACGTGTCACTGACTACCTGAAACTGAACGTCTGACCAATAACTGCGAACGTCTGATGAGAGATCGACTTTTAGCGTCATCCGTGCACGCATCCGCTCACTCCTCGCCCCACCAAAGACACCATAATTTCGAATACCGCGCCTTCTCTTTCCTCCAGCATTCTCATGCTAGGCCAAACTTAAAATAGAGCGCCCCTCCCTCGTATTTACAGTTAAAAAAAAACATGTATATCAACTAGTGAAGTGGTGGGGCGCGACATTTCAAAATAGACAAGCTCTACCCTATTAGGCCTCCAATAATAGCTCCCACACCGGTTTCCGTGACGGTGGCCGGTTTCATTGAAACCAGGCCAGCTACGCTTTATAGTGCCCAAGTGTGTGCGCAGTACACAAGAGCATTCTCTATTCCTTTACTCTCATAACCCAGTGGGACGGCAGACCGACACGACCGGCGAGAGATCAGGCGCAGGACCGACTTTTACATGCCCATCCGACGCATGGATCATCTTACTTGTCAGACAATCAGGTGATCAGCCTGCATTGTCCTAACCAAACTTGGAAATATCATGTTTCCAACGCGGGAATCGAACCCACGACCTCCGCGTCAAGAGCCGCGCTCTATACCATTAGACCACGGAGGCGTTAAACATTGCAACAATCGCAGGCTGCATAAGAGTACCAGTAGCCAGCGCTCAAACCAACCATCATGAGAATATCCTATACCTTGTGCACAGTAGCGCAGTCCATGGGCGCGGCGCTGGGCACTATGTTGGGTTCGGGGCGGACCGGAGCCCCGCGGTCCGCGCACCCCGGCAGGTACGACATCTTGTACGTGGTGCAACACTCCACGGGCGCTGTCGGCCGCGCGTAGCACCGCCGAGGGGCGAACGATTCGGGCATCTTCGGCTGCTTGTAGCACTGCAATTTACATACTAATATTATTATGCATGTGAAAGTGTGTCTGTATGTCTGTTTGTTACCTCTTCACGCCTCAGCTGCTGAATCGGCTTAGCTAAAATTTTGAATGGAGATACTTTGTATCCCGGAAAAATTCACGGTTCCCGCGCGATAAACGAATTTTGGCGCAAATCTGGTTGTTAAATACTTAGTTTGTGTTGTGAAATAAGATTATATTTTATATTTATTTCGTACGGGATTCCAACAGCGGATTCTAACGAAATACTTTAAGTCTTAAGACAAAATGCAATAACTAAAACAAAGCCAAAACCAAACGTTTTCACCAATAGCCTGAAGACTGCACGTTATTCTTATTTCGTATACACTGTAGCTTGTAGATGACAGCAATAGTTACATTAACGATTTGATACAAGGATCTGTTGGCGCGTTGCCAAAATCAGAATGTAACCTTGTTAGCAATCACTTGAGATACGTCATAACTCATACAGCTTCGTTACTGAGAAAGTCGCAAAAGAAGTCAGTTAAAACTTACAGGGTTGAGAGTCTTCTTCTTTTTGCAGCATCTGGAGCAACAGCGTTTGGTTCTTTCTCGACATGGCGATGGCGGCTCGAATGGTAGCGCGCCGGGGCAGGTTATACACCTGCAAGTTGCAACTTATATACAGTCAATCATAGTCCCATAGACCCTTAAGTAACTACATGTAGAAAGGTAGAAAGGTAAAGATAGAGCAACAAGTTCCTTAGGGACTATATTATTATTATTACTAGCCGCTTGTGTCCCACTGCTGGACAAAGGCCTCCCCTCTTGCCTTCCACACGTCTCGATTTTTTTATGTTTGACCATTCTTTATCTACAATCTCGTCTCGTCTAGCTCGTCGCGCCACCTTTTCTTGGATCTGCCCCTGTTTCGCCGACCTTTCGGTAGCCACTCCGTAATTAGATGCGCCCATATCTGTCCGGGTGTATGTATGCGAGCGACGTGCCCTGCCCAGCTTCACCTTAGACCACCAGCTTTTCTACCCACATCCAGGGACTGTAGCATCTACTTTTTTACAAGCTACTTAGCTAGTGTGAAAACATAGGTTGGAGCCTGGAGGTACGAGAATCGCGGTCCTTCACGTAAAAAAGGTCCCTAGGCTTAGCCAAGTTGTATTAAAAATGCATACTTACTCAGGCATGATTTTTTTACTTTAGAACCTAAGATCGAATAAAAAAAATATTAAAAAGTAAATCTAAAACCTAAAAAACTAAGTAACTGTAAATAATTTCACAAAAACATCTCTATCTAAAAATTTTACTTTAAAAAGTGTCAGTTTTATGTATGTTTTTTTAAATCTAGATGGCATTGCATTTTATAAGTGGCCAGTCCTGATTAAAAAAGTAGCGAAAGTCGAAACCTTCTTTATTCAAAAATATTTTTCCTGTAGATCTGTGCTTGATTAGTGCAAGTGCAATTAAAAAGTTTAGCTCAAACTGTGTTCTATATTTAAATATTCAAAGTAGCTTCCAAATCTTCTCGGAAGTTAAGCGCCCCCGAGACGATCAAACGGTTTGATTCAAACCTTACGTGTTTGATGCAACCGTTTGATGTCGGTTTGAACGGTTTGTCAAACGAAACTGCGCAGTTTGGTTCAATACTCGCTGTGGAGTACACGTCTTGTGACGAATAAATATTATTTTATAAAACATAAAACCGACTTAAAAACGAAATTGAGAATTAAATTCCCTATCTCAAAAACTACTAAACCTATTTTGATGAAACTTGCAGAAGTCTCCCAAGTTAAACAATAGGTACCTATTATAGTACAACAAAAAAATATTTAAATCGGACTTGTAGTTCCGGAGATATGTGAACACAAACATAAAAACATACATACACTTTTGAAATTTTGCACATTTGTTCAGATGCTGATATAGACTAAAATTTTAAACGAAAACTGGGCAGTTCTAGAAATATTACATACATATGCATCAAATTGATAACCTCCTCTTTTTTAGTCGGTTAAAAATAATGTACCTACTCCAAACAATGGTATAAAGTTTGTTCAAACTTAGTTTATTATTATTATTATTATAATGAAGATAAAGTTTAAAATCACATGACACTGAAAGTGCTCGTCGCGCCGCGCCGCGCACTGCCATTCCGGTGAGGCGCGGCCCTAAATGTCTTAAAACCTATAGAGCAGGGGTCGGCAAGTCATTTTAGGTGGGGTCCGGATACTGTGGGGAAATTTTAACGAGGTCCAGAAAAAAACACACTTGTCCTAAATGTAGCCTAAAATATAATTTTAATTAATAATGTATACGTATACCTTATCTATGTATTGATACTTGGTATAAAATACATTACAATACTTTCGCGGTCCGAGATTCGACCTTTCGCGGTCCGCCTGTTGCCTACCGCTGCTATAGAGTAAGTTCGCTAGTTTGATGGCCCGCCTCGCTCAAGCGCTCTCGCGTGGTTTTCTCACGCTGAGTCTGGACAGCACATCGTATTTTCTTCTAAATGTCGTTTAGGGCGTGTCCCTGACACCACTCAAGCCCTTTCACCTCAAATACTTTGCGTTATTCAGAGACTTTCAGCGCCACAATTATTTTTACTAGCTTTCACATGTAACTTGTAAGCGGTTTGCTTTATTTTTAACCGACTTCAAAAAAAGGAGGTTATCGACGCGTATGTATGTAATATTTCCAGAACTGCCCAGTTTTTGTATTATATGTAATCTATGAGAGCTTCTGAATAAATGTGCCAAATTTCAAAAGTGTATGTATGTATGTATGTACGTATGTATGTTTTTATGTTTGTGCATGCATATCTCCGGAACCACAAGTCCTATTTTAGTGATTCTTTTTTATTGTACTAGGTATTGCTCAACTTAGGGAATACTTCAAGTTTCATCAAAATCGGTTCAGTAGTTTTTGAGATAGGGAATTTTAATTCTTAATTACGTACAAAAATTTGAAGTCGGTCTTATCTTTTTAAAATTCAATAATGTACATAGATGACGCCCGCAACTCCGTCGCGTCAAAGTCGCGTCGAAAAGTTTTTCGGGCGGAAACCGCTAATATTTCGGGAAAAAATTGCTTTATCCTTTCTCTCGAAGTATCTTCACACCAGTTTATAACTTCCTAAATTCTTTCAAAAATAGGACTTTAGATATTTTTTCTCTCATTTTGTACTTACTAAGTACATAAATATTGATGTTACTAGCAAAACCAGTGTTTCACAGGTAGAGATTTTGAGTTTTGGCATGTCACATATTTCGTATAGGTAAACAATTAAGTAGGTAGATAAAATATGTACATTTTCGACGAACGACCGTATATTTTTTCGTTCGAGAATACCGAACTTTTTCGCGGCAGTTTCAAGAAACATGGCCGCCGCCGGTCGATGCAAATCACTGAAAAGTAAAAACTGAATAACTCATAACCGACGCTGGGAGTTATTGTGTTGTGTTTTTATTCAGATTCTCCAGACAACGGCTCCAATGTTTTTACCCTGGGTCCGAGAACTGGACGCTCCTCACGCAAAAACGAAGCTATAACGCCAAAGGTAAAAACGCGGCGTACGTATTAAATGCGTCTCTTTAATTTTCTTGAAGAAAGCGCGGGAGGAAACGGCGTAATGAGTGTTGCCAGACGCAAAAACTATGTGTATAACGACAACGTCGCCCATTTATTGAGTTCTTGTTGATGTAAAAAGTGCATGATGTTTTAAATGTACGTAGCGGCATATCGGGCGTATGGAATGATTAATTTTTTTTATAATGTTGATATTAAAATGCTAAATTACCACTTAAGGCGGGCATAAACCCCAATTTGTTATTCCGTGACTCCCGGTTTACCTAGTTCCAATATAATAACGAAATGTAAAAAATATGAGATATAAAGCACAATATTTAAAAGACTTTCAACCATAAACATTTTTATAAAACGTAATACTTTGGCTGTAATTAATTTACAAACTCACCTCCGACAAAAATCTAATTCATCGAAATATAAGTATTAACTAGGATAATTATACATTTTATTTGAATAAATTGTTAGTAAATCTATATTTAAATATCTTTAACCGAACAATTTTGTTTCTTAATATTTGTTTCCAAAGACATTAAAAAAAAACATGAAAAATAGAGAAGATCCGCCCCTAGTAACTACAGTTTTATGCTAAGCTAAAATGAATCTTATTGCGATGCACATACGCTTGGTCTTTGGTTGTGTGCAAGGTTATCGTTTTGGATTGAGATTGATCCCTACCTTAATAAAGGTTATTATCGGGCCCAGCTCCGGCCGTGTAAATAAGGAATAACGTGGGAACCGTACATTTTCCCGCAAAAAAGTCACAATAAATCAAGAAAGTAATAAGTAGGAAGTAGGAAGTATAGGAACGTCATATCATACAAAACTCTATTAAGAGTTTTTTATTTATTTATCAGAATGCAATATATTTGGCCGATCAAATCACTGGCCTAGTTTCATAATTACCTAGTAACTACAGTCTACAACCTTTCATGAAATAGATGAACACAAGTTTTTCAGAAATCAGAACTGACTGGGCTAACGATAATGAATTACTTCTTCATTAAAATATTGAAAAAAAAATTTGTTCGAAAAAATATGCACACTCCTCTTAAATCGGAAGTACGATTCCACGGACCCACATCACGTAATATTACATTATGACAGATACACACACGAGTCACGACGTAGGTAATTACTAATTATAGGTCTACCAGAATAAATATTAAAATAAAGAGAACATAAATTGACTCTAGCAATACCAGTATGGAATAAACATTTTCATCCTTTTTCATTCCTTTAGCGGCTTATTTTGTGTGTGAAACATGAAAATATAAAAATTTATCCAATGATCAAGGACATTTTTTGATTTGCTGTCAAAAATTGCCAACAGATTCTGGTAGACCTATACTTAAGGCTGCTCTTTCGAAAAAAACGTGCAGATGAAACAACTTTTCATCGGCATTAACAGAGAAATTATATCTGAAAAAAATAATTAGTAATCTATATGATATGATACGTAATTTGGTTTTGCCATATTTTTTCTATCGGTATCACATAATAAAAAAAAAAACAAAATCACCTCCAAATCGTTGAATGAAACCACTTTACTCCTTCATTATTTATCAAAAGAATATATAAAAATCGGTTGTCTGTAAAGTCGGTTTACTGACGATAGTTGAACGTGACAGCGTATGACGTCACGTTCAACTATCCTTAACCCCTTAACCGTCGTGTCGCTTCCGAATCTCTACAAATAGAAACAAACTTTTTCGACTGTAACCTAAAGTTATTTCGATGTATTTATTATTTATTTATTTATTATTGTTATTTGATACTTACGTCATCGCTCTAGTGGCGCAGGTGGACGATACTAATAACTCCAACCGAAGTCGTAGGTTCGATCCTCACCGGGGGCCGTATAAAAATTTCTGAATAGCGAGAAGTTTTTCACGAGATTACTCATTACTAGAATATTGATTCAACTCCGAATCTAAGACGAACAAAAAATATAAGCATCGCTCACTCAAGTAGGACTTAGGAGAGAGACGGATGTCGAACGCTGCCGAACGCAAAGTGCTTCCTTGTCGCTCGTTCCGCGCTCTCGCTTGCACTTCAAGCCTTATATGGAACGCCTCAGAGCGAGGTAACGCCGCATGAACTGTCATGTTTTTCGGGCGCGCACCCCATATCGAATTATAAGACGTTATCACCTCAAAAAATATCTACTGCTTTGCAATACATATGTTAATAATTTGGTTTTTTTACTTTTTTGAAATATGTATTATAATATTAAGCCTTAAAAAGGTTTTTTCTTCTATTTCGCCCTATCATGGACGCGGCGAGCGTCGTAACCGCCACCGTACAAGGCGCGCTGTTATGAATGTTATTTTAATGTCATTTACGTCGATATTCGCACTGATAGACAATCGACCTGCTAATTTAGGGAGAGAGGGCCCTTAACTTATTTTTTTAGAAAAATGAAAATGCTTAGAGACCGAGCATCACAGAGATTTAAAAGACGGTACATAATAATGTAGGTATGTCGTTAGATAGGTATTTTCTGTTGGACCATTTACCTATTTATCCACAAAACTATTTAAATAAATCCAATTATATACAAGCATTGATTACAAGTACTTACTACATATTATCTTCTTTCTTATATATAAAAATGGATATTCCAATGTGTTAGTCGCGCTAAAACTCGAAAACGGCTGAACGGATTTGGCTGATTTTAGTGTTAAAATATTCGTAGAAGTCCAGGTTTTAAAGTGGCACGAAGTTCACCGGGACAGCTAGTTTTAAAACATAAAAATGGATTTTTAAATGTGTTAGTCGCGCTAAAACTCGCAAACGGCTGAACGGATTGGTATATGATATTGAATGTACCGTAACTTCTTGGTGGAAATTCATGTTTCACAGTAATAACATACACTTTTCATGCACTTATTACACAGGGAACAATTACAGGGAAAAAATTAAAATTACCTGCACTACACCTGATGATGATTTTATCGAAACCGGTCGTGTGAAACACAATTGTAATAAAATAAATTAATAAAAGTGGAAAAAGTGCATGAAAAGTGTATGTTATTACTGTGAACGGATTGGGCTGGTTTTAATCTTAAAATATTCGTAGAAGTCCAGGGAAGGAAAGTGACACGAAGTTCACCGGGACAGCTAGTTTTAAATATTTTTAGTGTATGCATATATGCTTTTATGATTATCTAACAGCTAACCTACAGACATAATAACTCGATGATAGTGTACTACTTAACCAAGCCAACTAGACCAGGGGTTCCTAAATTGTGCGCCGCGGCGCCCTGGTACGCCGTGGAAAGGCAAGAGAGGCGCCGCGCCGTGAGTCGATCCTCCATCATTATCCATAACCACAAATATAATAAAATTTAATTAGAATATGAATTTTACAAAGCAGGCAGAATATTAAATATTTATTATTATTTAAGTACCTGCTTTACCTAATTATAATCATTAAAAGTATTACAAAAAGATACATAAATGATCAATGTATGTGCTTTTTAGGGTTCCGTACCCAAAGGGTAAAACGGGGCCCTATTACTGAGACTTCGATGTCTGTCCGTCTGTTTGTCTGTCTCCAAGCTGTATCTCAAAAACGGCTATAGCTAGACTTCTGAAATTTTTACAGATTGTGTATTTCTGTTGCCGCTATAATGACAAATACTAAAAACAAAATTAATAATTAATAAAATTAATAATCCCATACAATACAAAAAACGTGATTTTTTGGCCTTTTTTGCTCGGTTTCAATAATGGTAACTCATAAAATTTACACAAAATCCTTGATGGTATGTGTTCTTTAATAATTAATAATAATATTAAAATAAAATAAAAATTGAGGGGGCTCCCATACAAAAAACACGATTTTTTGCCTATTTTTGCTCTTTATCGGTACGGAACCCTTCGTGCGCGAGCCCGACTCGCACTTGGCCGATTATTGTGATAGCTAGGTGGACTAGGGCGCCGTGACAAAATATTGACTTGTAAGTGCGCCGCAGGCTGAAAAATATTGGGAATCCCTGAACTAGACGAATATCAAAGCTTGCTCTCTCGCACTTACGCACGTCGCTAGCAATGCATAAGTGCGAGAGAGCATGATTTGACAGTCGTCTATTTGGCTTGGTCGAGTAGTAGGTATATTTTCTTTATAATGATGGTTATAGTGCGTTTCATCGAATAGTTCCTTTGCCGTCATGTTGGCATTCCTGTCTGTCAATAATGTAAACAAGGTTGACATGCTCTGCGAGTTTTCATAAATGATAACTCGACTGTCAGATCAGAAGAAGTGTTTTATTCATGAAACTTACGGCTATACAGACAAGAAAGAGACGATACATATGTACACAATAGAGACAAAACATAAACAAAACGATAGCGGTGAAAATTGAGACGAAACATGTGTAACGTGTGTGGTGTGCAAGGAACTTCTACCCAAACTATTCTACTTTGGGTAGAAGTTCCTTGGTGGTGTGAGACTGTATACTTATTGTATGTACTATGTCACCACAATGCTTTCATTCTACCATGAAAATGGCGTGTCAAACTTATTAATAATTACATTACTTTTATCTTATCAACATCAATTCAGTTACCTTTTAAATTAAAATATTATTAATAATAAATCAATCACTACTAACATAATAAATTTAAAAAATTAAAGCAAATAATTCGTCAAATAAAAAAAAAATAATTAAAACAAAATATAAAATCTATCAAATATTAATAAATCAATTCTTCTAAAATATAATAAAACCTTATAATACTTTTTTAAGTGATAATACTATATTTTTATTAGTGATAATACTTTTGTTTTTAAACTTTAATGTTGAAGTAGCAGCTCTGAAAAAAAATTGTTTTGTGATTTGTATGGACAAGCATCCCAGCGCCGCGCCGTAAAGTTTCCCATACGAAAGTGAAAAAAAAAAACTCTTTTAGTGCTGCTACTTTCAGCAGCGAACTCTATACAGGGGACACACCCTAAAGTATTATCACGTTTTGTTATATCCTGTATGGAATAAATACAAAATATAATTTTTTACAATAATTATAGGTCTACCAGGATCTGATGGTAAAAGTGGGGAAAGAAATTGACTCTAGCAATACCGGGGTAATTGGAATAAAACTTTTTTTTGCATAAAACGGCTAATTTTGTGTGTGGAACATGTAAATATAAAATTTTATCTAATGATCAAGGATATTTAAAAAAAAATTACCAATTAAATTTGCCATTAGATCCTGGTAGACCTATAACATA
The DNA here is from genome assembly GCA_905333045.1 of Lysandra bellargus. NCBI lineage: Eukaryota > Metazoa > Arthropoda > Insecta > Lepidoptera > Lycaenidae > Lysandra > Lysandra bellargus. Next base: position 8,717,337 of record HG995327.1, on the reverse strand, counting down.
CAACTGAGATAATCAATTTATACACAGACTACTAAGGGATTCTACGTATCAGACTGCCAACTAGCGGACAAAAGTTTCAACTTTAAAGCGCCATATTGGAAACCAACCATACATGACATTTTATTTTTTTAGTGTGTGACAAGATCTTTACGGCAAAGGAATTTAGGTATAACAGCCAAAGAGTAATTTTTTTTAAAGAAGAAGGGGAAGTTTTTCTTTTTAGCTCCCTACCTATATTTTAATTTTACTATTTTACCTACACTCAAAGTGCAAAATGTAACTTATTATTTATTATGTTACATCTTGCACTTTGAGTGTAGAAGAAATGTAATTTGATGTTAAAGAAATGTATAACATGTATTATTACATTTGTTTAACATCAAATTAGTCTGTTTTTACTTTTTTGTCTCTTTAAAAGTTTTTAAGGGTCACCAGATATAGGTACAATAATTTCAAGTTGGCCGACTATCGTAAATTGCGTAGTTTCATAATTTAATTGGACAACTTTTTAAATTGTAGGTAATCGAAAAGTTTAGTTGTGCAATTTAGTTGGATACTATGCGATTTAGTTGGCCAACTTGAAATTTTAAGTCTGCGGTCACTCTAAAAATAACTTATGTAGATAGCAAAATCAACGACAGTCAATGAGTGTTATTATAATATTATTGTTGTATGTACTATCAGAGAAGTTGATTCCTATGCAGATGGGGGACCTACGTAGTTGGTCGCATTAGGTACGTCAAACTCAGCCGACAGATCACAATTAATATTGAATTGACATACATAATCGACCAAATGACGTTGGTCTCTCAACTGCATAGGAATCAATTTCCTCGATGGTACATAAACTGTTTATTGTTTATGATAAACACCCTGAAGTATTGTTACCTACCTACTCATTTATGTTACACTTTCTACATAAACTAAGTACATGGATCGCTTTTTAAAATCACTAAGTAAATAAAACGACTGACATATTTTCACTTATTAAATGATTTATTTTTTAATTTTTTCACATATTTATCATATGCTTTATTTTGTATCTTTGGTAACTGTCTATTTTTCAGTCGTATTATGTCTGTGCCCTTTAAAATTTTATTAATAATATTGCACCAATTCACAATCGAAAATCTAATTGTTAAAACAACAAATAGGTTCAGCAGTGTATCTTTGTGATCGGTACAAGTAAAGAAAACAAATGAATATTTGGAATCGATTATATTTTTTATTTTTACAGAAATATTGTCTTCTTCAGGGCGGTTTTCCAAATATTCATTTGTTTCTTTAACAACTGTACCGAAACACCTAACTGCACCTTCGGATGGGTAGTTCAAACTATGCTTCGTTTTGTTATATTCTCTTTGACTTATCCAAGTATGTATCGCATTTGGCTTTCGGCTAGTTAAGCAATTTTTGCAATTAGTGCAATTGATTTTAGACTTTTCAAAAATTTTTTGAACTACCCATCCAGCAGTGTAGGCCCGTGAGTGTACATTAATACGTTCCCGCCGGGCCTGTTCTATAATTTTTTCGACACTTGTTTCTGCTGACCTCGAAAGATCGGTCCGACACTATTTTTTATTTCTTCATTAAACAGTGATTGTAAATTTACAACTTGGTCGGCCGGATCATCTTCACAATTGAATTTAAATGTACAATTAAAGCTGTGGCAGGTAGGGTTATTGCTTCTATAATTGTAAGCTCTCACTTGCCCAAAAAAATTTTCTATGGGATCAGAGTTAAAGTATCTCGGCCTCATTATTTTTATACTCTGATCCCTTAAATTCTGCCACAACCTTATGTAACTGTTAAGAGTTATTATAAAATTATTTAAAGATGGCACAGACTTCACCTTTCCTGAAGCATCGACGAATTTAATTTTTTCTAATTTTAATATAGCTTCTCTCCAAAAATCGAGATGGGGCGATTTCGAAGTAACGGCAGACCGCAAAAATTTGCCTTTGCTATTTTTTGAATATGTGCTTGACCCATTGACACTGTCGAATAGCTGGTCGAAGAATAAAACAGTTTCTGCAGTATTCTTTAACGTCTCACTGACCGGTGTACCATTTGCGTAGTGTGCTGCAAAAAAGAAGCATTTGTTTATGATTCTAGTAAAACTATTTTATGAGAACGAAGATCTAAGTTTGGGCATGGGAAGATGGAAAAAAATAAATTAGATATCATTAATTAAAATTGACATAGTAATTATTAAGTACTTCATTGCTCCATTGCTGCATCGTCCAAACTGCAAATTTGGACGATATATTCGAATGTCCGGTACATTCGACTGACTCGCATTGTCTGACTCGCAGACATAATCACATAAGCATAATATTATATTGGCCTTTCTTCACAGTTCACACATAACAGTATCTTGTTATAAAATTGATAATAATCAATGTTACATGAAAATATTTTAATACTTACAAAATTGTGCTGTATACAATAAAGCAGCAGCAACAGTGGAGCTCAAAACTTTAACACAATTTTTCACCTACAAACAAAAAAGTATTATTAGGACTAGTAAAATTTTCTTTCAAATCCAAATAGATATTTTAATATTATAATATATAACTCACCTTCATTTTCTTAATTTGTGTAAAAGCCTAGCTTCTGTATGATTGCAGTCGGTCTTGTAGACATCTACAATGTCATTCCATTTTGAAAGTTTTCCATCAAAAATAATGTTTTTATTTAAGAAATTATTTCTCAATCCTTTTATTAGATGGCATGGATCGTGAATAATGCTCAATTTGGCTCCACTTATTTGCACAGTCCCATCTGGAAATAAAAAAGCAAGAAATATTATAATATACTAGCTGTCCCGGCAAACGTTTTTTTGCCATATTATAAAGTATATCGCCTGTATTATTTTATTGAAGTGACTAAATAAGTATGTCACCATGGCAATGTCCATCGCTATCATGGTCGTCGTTTTTCTCGAGTTGTAATAATTTACTATTATTTATTTAACAAATGCACTTATCAATATAATAAGTACGGAGTAGCCGATTCTCAGACCTGCTGAATATGCATATAAAATTTGGCAAAAATCAGTAAAGCCGTTTCGGAGGAGTTCGTGGATAGACTAACATTGTGACACGAGAATTTTATATATAAGATTTAAGAAATTTGTGAAAAGTGCCTAATTCTAGAAAATATGTAACAAATATCCCACAAAACACACCTGGCTCCTCATTGGAAATCAGCTGATCACGTTGTGTATCCTGCTTAAGGCTTCTTAGGGCTGATTGAAAGGCTGCACATATGCGACTACATATTAAGGCTATAGGTTTTAAGCCACATTTGACAACAGCACTCACAACATCTTTTAAAATATTTTTCAAATCGATGCCTGAGGTGGCTCCTTGGCAGTAATAAAAGGCAAGTGGTTGCTGCCATTTAAACACTGCTCCTCTTAGCATAAAAACTAAGGCATGGTCAGCAAAGTCATTAGTTTTTTTATTTAATTCTACAAATCCTGTGACTTTATCTTTGTTTTTGTCATAGTTTAGTGCAGTCTCCAATGACATCTCATCAAAGATTATCGAACAAAGTTTTTTGTTCTCTTTCCAAGATGCGACCTGAAATAAATATTTTTAATGTAGTGATATAAAAATAACAAAAAATATTGTGACAAATACCTCTGTAGTGGTGACATTTGAAATAAGTAATAACTAACCTTTTCTTTCATTAATTTGAAAAGTTGTGGACAAATTCCCGTTTCTATATTAAATTTGGACACCATGTTATTTAATGTAGACCTAGATGGCAATATAAATATATTGTGCAGAAACTTATACCCCTTGGGGCTTTGCTTCATTATGCACATCGCTAATAATTTTTCTTCATTAGTGAACCTTCTGCCTTTCTTATTTTTGTTGCAAAGTTTAATTTGCATGTTCATAATTTTTCTAGCGTATGGATTCATATCATTTGTTAGTTTTTCAAATAACTGTTCTTTCGTAAAAGCTAAGGCTCTTTTGGCTCTCATGTAAAAATCTTTTTGCCGCTTAGCTCTTTGGTACTCTTGATAAATACACTTTGCCGTTGGTGTCAAATCTTTTATTTTATGAATGATACGCTTTCTTGCTTTTAGCACCATCAAATGTCTGGTTTTCTCAATTTGATTTGAGGCTAAAAGTATATAAAATTTTGAATTATTTACATAAAACATAACACAATTGGCAAAGATAAGATAAGAAGTTATAAATATTAATTATTAACCCACTTTCTAGTCAATATAAATTATGAACAGCAAATAACTATTATATCATCTGACTTTAAAACAGAATACTAATACAGAAATCAACAACCCATTTAATGTTATAAGGCACATAAATATTATAATTTTTAAAGGGCTTAGATCATTTTCTTTTGTAAGAAGTAAATTAACATTAGTTCTTGAACGATAGGTAGCTGTAAAAATGAATGTATAATATGTTTATTTTACCTGAGTGTTATTCACTGATAAATGGGATGTTCCAGATACACTCTCAAGATTACTGGAAATTTGGTTTACTGCTTCTGCAAAAACAATTTATTCTTAAATTCTTTTTAGGAAACAAAATATACAAATACCTGTACAGTAAGTTGAAGTTACATATGTATTTTGGGTAGTTCCTGGCTTATTCCGTAAATCATTGACACCAATTGAATCTAAAAGAGACAAAAATAAATAAGTTATATTAAGACTACCATATATTGGATTATAGTCTTATTTATAAATTTATTGTTTTCTCTACTAATTATATAATATGCAATATAGTGTTAGGTCAATTTTATTTTAGAAATGTAATGTTTAATTTGAAAATTAAAAACAATATTTTTTAGGAGTCATTTAGTTTATGATTCTCAGGATGTAATGTAAAGCACAGATCAAGAACTAGTGAACTAGTTACTTCGTAACCAGTGTTGCCAACTCAGATTTTTTAAAGGAGCTAGATCATATCTGAAAAAAAGCTAAAAGAGAGCTAGATTTTTTTAGAAAAAAGAGCTAAATTATTTTATGTACGTTTTATTAACAAACATCTTTAAAAAGTAATGAAATAATATTTACTGACTTTAAGTTTAAATAATTCCTAGTCTAAAGTGATATTGTGTCGGGGGACCGCCAACAGCGACTCTTGCATTTTGTATTACCAAGTCACTGTTTGTCTCGATTCGGTTCGCACTTTGCTATGAACTGACCATTAAACTTTAATGTTATGTGAAATCAAACATCTACATTAGCGGTCCCCCGATGGACTAAAATATCACTTTAGACTAGGAATTATTTACACTTAAAGTCAGTCAATGTTATTTCATAACTTAATTTTTAAAGTTTTTTGGCGGTTTTTTTTTTTAATTTCTTAATTATTTCATGCTTTTTAAACTTGTGTTGGTTATAGTGCAGAATAATTCCTATCAACAGGATCATAATATATCCTAATGAATACCATCTATGAATGTCCTCTTGGACGAGGCCGTCGATATGAGTCCAAACATGAAACCTTCACTTTGGGTTCATATTATGGAGCTCGACTCCTATAGAATCCAGGTGATGCTGCAGCAGCAGCATGCAAATATTTACAGTTTATCTACGTCTTACTGCTTACTAGTTGTTGCAATTAAAATGAGCCCAAACACGAAGCCATTGTCTAAGTTGGTGAGGAGTTGGGTATCCATGGTGAGGAGATGCTGAATGTATGCTTGAATTTTAATAAATTTGTTTTACTTTGTAAGCTGATAATATCATGAATATAATAATCAAAAATAGAAAATTTACAACGAGGAAAGGAATGTTGATATGCTGAAGATAGTGAAGATTACTGCTGTATTATAACGTTGTAGCTTTCAAATTAAGAGTTTATAAGGCTTGAAATACGGTAAATTACGGTATCTCCGCAAGGAACGCCCTTAATCTATTTTCTAAGGATTTATTCATAGTGTACACGGAAAAAAGCTAAGATTGTAGAAGAAACAAAGCTAAAGAGCTAGACCCACTTTTTTAAAGCTAACCAAGCGGATTTAGAGCTAAATCTAGCTCTAAAAACTCCGTGTTGGCAACACTGTTCGTAACAGATGCGACAGTGATGTTTTCCCTAGTTTCACATTGTTCCGTTTTGGCGCTTGTGTAGCGTTTGTCATTTTGACAGCATCATCAGTATGAAACGTCATATAGAGCTTGAAACGATCGATAATCCAGATGTCGATACTAGTGAGGTGCCTACTTTATCGATAAAATGTTTTATAGGTAGTATAATAGCTCTGGTTACTGCAGCTATTTTGATTATGTATTTTAAAAATAAAACCAGCTTAAGTTTTATCATTTATTTATTGCCTTTTTTCATAACTTGTTGGTCTTATATATTTAATTTTTATGAAAAGCAATTTTATGAATGTTAGACATTTTTGTAACATAGTTTTCTTCAATGTCACCCTTTAAAATTTTACTAAGTATATTGCTCCAGTTGTGGACATGAAGCCTGATCACATAATTTATAAATATTTTTTTTAACAAATCTGAGTGCACATACTGACACCCCAACCAGGAAAACTCTAAATTTTCTAATTTTTTTCTTAGAGTTGCCCCTATTCCTTTTTGACAAGCATTTTTTAATTAAAAAATTATGAATATGTGAAGCGGCATCTCTATACAACATTAAAAGTTTATGACTAGGATAAACTAAATTATTGTTTTTTAACAATTTGTATTCTCTATGCCGTATATATGAATAAATATCATCCCCTGTAGAACTATTTGTATAAGTCTCTATACATTTTGAACATTTCACATTTTTCGTCATTTTTCTGCAAATATAACCAGCCTTAAACCAGCCAAAAATAACCTCATCCTTTGATATAGACCCGCTCAGAGCGGGTCTTACACTCTTTCTTTCCTGTGAAGTGGATGAATAATTAATATTTTCATTATTTTCTTCTTCAAAATTTTCATTATTATCTTCTTCAAATAAAAATTGTATGTCAATTAAGTTGTCTCCGTTATCCACTTCACAGTTAGCAAATCTTGAATGTGGACTTAACAAGTTTGAAAACAGTAATGATTTATAAGCATACCTAAATAAAAGTGTTTGCGTCTGGGTTAACATGTCGATAATTTAGAGCTCTTACACGTCCTAAATAATTTTCCAGTGGGTCCTGATTAATGTATCGAGGATAATAATATTCTACGGCATATTTTTCAAATAATATTTTAGTTAACCTAATAAAACTCTCTAATGTTGTAATCCAACCATCTACGGAAGGGACCCGTACATATCGAGGTTTCCCGGATTGTATGGCGAGTTTACTAGATGTGTCCTCAAATTTCAACTGATTTAATTTTTTAATGGCTTCTGTCCAAAACTGCATATGTGGGGAATTTACTTTAACTGCTTTTCTTAATTTTCCTTTGATAGCACCACCAGGATAGCAGTTTACGCTATCAAAAAGCTTGAAAAATGCAACAACTTCTGCTGTAGTTTCCATGCTGCTGCTGCTGCCCGTGTAATGCTGATCTGAAAATTAAATATACAGAATTAGAAACTGTAGTGAGCTAAATATTAGAAGGTACTAACTAGTTAAATGGCCTGGCCATTTAGCCAAAACTTTTTCGTTTTCGCTTCGTTATCTTCTTCTTCTTTTGGGGTAAGCCTCCCCATTTAGGAGTTGCCAGTGTCAGAGTTGAGGCGAAAAATATGTACAGTTAAAACGAAAACTGATTTCCATGCACTGGGCACGGGTAATGAGTGATGACTTCATGCGACCATGCAAATACAAGATAAAACAGAAAATACCAGACCAAGCAAATATAAAGCAAAATATCGTTTCTTAACCTTTAAATATACACGGAATACATAAACATAAGTACATAAGTAATAATATATTAAATAAAAGGAAGAGAATTCTTATTACACCTAGAGCCCAATATGATTACGAGCAATGAACGAGCATAAGGTAAAATAGATTTAAGATTAGTGGGACGAGGAATATTAGGAGGAAGGTTTAGCCGAAACTTTTTCGTTTTCGCTTCGTTATAGAATCGCCGATCAAAATGTATGGAATTGACATTGGACGAGTCGAACGTCAACATCATATTAATGAACGCTTATGTCACTTCCATACATTTTCATCGGCGATTCTATAGCGAAGCGAAAACGAAAAAATTTTGGCACACCCCCCTGGTGTGCTAAAAATTCTATAAACAACAATCTTCAACATCCTGTAGAAAAAAAGCTTTGGATACAAAACACCAACTTTTCTACATTACTGTACACTACACAGTATTATTGTGGATGTGGTGTGTTGCTTTATTTTAAACTTACTCTATCCATCTCTCATGTTAGAAAATAAGTTTGATATTCACTTACTGAGTGTATTTGTATATTTTAGCATGGCTGCGGTCCAAGCATTTAACACTTGGGCAGCCACACTGACCTTCATTTTTTTAATTTTCTCTGGCTGAACATGATGAGCCGTTAGTTTAGGTAGTGCCCTTGCTATCCAAATCGTAAATAAATTGGATATCCTCCCATGTGGCTGTTTTACCCTTCCAAATTATATTTTTATTCAAGAAGTTATTTCTTACACCTTTTAAAAGATGAGGTGGGTCGAAAAATACAGTACTCCAAAAGTGATAATGCGCATAGAAGTTTCCGAAATTTGTCGGAAACGGTCGTATTTCCCGAGCGACGGTAGACGATATTGCATTTTCTATTTGCATTGCGTTTATGATACATGTATCAGTCAAAGTTCGTCGTGATATTCCTGTAGCTTTTGTAACACGGTCATTATTCACGGTCACTCATGCGCATTATTAATTTTGGAGTACTGTACACTCAAGCTGTACCCAGCTATGATAATTGTACCATCTGAAATGTAAACATACATTATTAAGTGCATACTACATAGCAGCACAGCATACTTTATGCTGAATAAATTTTAAATAACCATTATTAAGGCCCCCGTAAGGGCTACTGGCGCCTGTGTGTAAAAAAAGGATTTTGGCGCCCTTTTAGGCAAATTTTTTGGGTCCTTGGTTTTGGCGCCCTTAAAGATGGCGATTTGGCGCCCCTAGAGGATGGCACCCGTGTGCATTGCACACGTTGCACATAAATGGTAGCGGGGGCCCTGACCACTATATTATTATTGCAGAAAACAGTCTAACTACTTTAAGATTTTGTTAATTATTATTAAATGTAACACTTACCATCTTTTTCATTTTGTTTTATACAATATTGAATGGTCATCTCTTTTAGATGTTTAATAGCTGATCTAAATGTTGTGTCTTGGTCACATACTAGTCCCAGTTTTATCAATCCACATAATGCCACCTGCTCCACAAGTTGTTTTAAAATATTTTGCAGTGAAGCTGTGACACAGACCACAGTCCCTTCATAAAAATAAAATGCGACAGTTTGGCGCCACGATGAGCACACTCCTCTGGTCATAAAAGCTAAAGCGTGGTCACAAAATCGCATTTTTTTGTCTCCAGCTACATCAACTAGCCCGAATATTTCATCATGTTTTTCATTAAATGCTAAATGTGGCGTTAATGCAATTTCGTCAAAAACTATTGTGCATAATTTCTGTTGCGACTTCCAATTCCTTATTTTGTTTTCAATATATTTAAAAACTCTAGAACGCCTGGTTCTATAAACATTTTTTCTGTAAGGCGATTTAATGTTCTTTTATTTGGCAAAGCAAACATAGTTTCCAATAATCTGTAAGATTTTGGGCTTTGCTTCCATAATACCAAGGCAGTTAGTTTTTCATCCAAGTTAAATCTTCTCGCCATTTTATTTTTGCTACATAGCTTCAGTTGCATAAATAAAAATGTTTGTGCCTGTTTGCTTAGACAGCCAAAGTTTTTAAATATTATAGATCTATTTGAAGTTATTTCTTTCACTCGCTTGACAAATTTGGTTTCCCTGAAGTTGTTTGTTTTCACAGCCAAACCTGTAAAAGCATACCTGTATAAATTTTTTTCATATGTTACATGCATAATGCATATTATACATGGAATTTTAAACAATGCTTAGACAACTTATAATTTGCTTAGGCACTATACAATACCCCATGGATAGGGATAATGTGAACCGTCTATTATAATTTTATGCTTGGTTTACTTTAGGAAAATTTTAAATCTGATCTTTGTACACACATAAATTAGCATTTCATTTTTTATCATAGATATAATAAATTACAAGGAGTTTTCTAAATTCCTCATGTATCCCATCATTATATTAACACTTTTGTAAACATGCTTATTATTACTTTAAATACTTTTTATAAGTAAAAGTATCTACAGAAGAAATTTCTACATAGTCTGTTTAGCAGTTGCATACCAAGTCTATCTAAATCAGTTCAGAAGTTCAATAGTTAAAATACAGACAGACACTCATTCTCATAATATTATAATACTGATATGCATAAAGTAATAAAAATAATACCTTTAAACCTCTTAATCCTTATTTCATAACTGCGTTTTCTTTCTGTAGTTTTTACAATTTCATTTTCTGAAAAAAATATTGGTTTATTGTTCCATAGTGCAATAAACAATGGCATTAAATTTTAATATTCCTACAAATAATAAAAACTAAGGAAACGTAACTCCCATACTATTACCATTTTAAATTTGGTTCCTTTTAAACTGCCATGTAACATCAGCCTGAAGGCCACCTAAATATTGCAAATGTATTGAAAAGGTGTAGAATATGTTTTTTGACGGAGTTACTTTTCCTTAGTTTTTATTTTTCGTAGATTAAAACCAATTAAATAATTAACAAAAATAATAAGTATTTCACTTTTAAAATGTTCTTGTTTCATATTAATAATACCTCCATTGTGGGAATCGCAGACAATAGATTTCCAATTGTTATGCTGCAGCCGGCTGTCGCTTGGGGATTGATGGGTTAAGTTTACCATTTTGTTTCTGGGAGTCCGAGAGACTCCACGGGGTATGTTGTGCAGGGTTCAGGTAAATTATTATAATTGACCAGAACAAAAAGGTTTACTAACCTGTATATTCAGAAAGAGTAGGGATTTCTATATCTAAAGGCTTGCTGAAGGAGCATGAAGGCTGGTCTGTCACATCTGTAAATAAAAGATGGGTTGCACTCCGGGAGTGCCGGCAGAAGTGAAAACTTGATTATTAACGTTGCGCATTATTTTTTCAACCCATTTTTTATGAAAATCGATTTAAAAAAAATAATAAAAAAAACGATCGTTTTAAATTTTAATTAATTAATCGAAACCCTTTATCGATTAAAAAATATCGACAATCGAAAAAAAAAGCTGCTGTCAGACAGACTGACAGACACTTCTCGCGACAGTTGTCTTGCAGGTGGAAACGCGGCCTTAATCAGCGCATCTGCTAAAGAACTCATTTCTCCGACTGTACATTTCTGCTAAAGAACTCATTTCCCCGACTGTACATTTCTGCTTAGCACAATTTTCCCTGACTGTACATTTCTGCTAAACAACTCATTTCCCCGACTGTACATTTCTGCTAAACAACTCATTTCCCCGACTGTACATTTCTGCTTAGCACAATTTTCCCCGACTGTACATTTCTGCTAAACAACTCATTTCCCCGACTGTAAATTTCTGCTAAACAACTCATTTCTCCGACTGTACATTTCTGCTAAAGAACTCATTTCCCCGACTGTACATTTCTGCTTAGCACAATTTTCCCTGACTGTACATTTCTGCTAAACAACTCATTTCCCCGACTGTACATTTCTGCTAAACAACTCATTTCCCCGACTGTACATTTCTGCTTAGCACAATTTTCCCCGACTGTACATTTCTGCTAAACAACTCATTTCCCCGACTGTAAATTTCTGCTAAACAACTCATTTCCCCGACTGTACATTTCTGCTAAACAACTCATTTCCCCGACTGTACATTTCTGCTAAACAACTCATTTCCCCGACTGTACATTTCTGCTAAACAACTCATTTCCCCGACTGTACATTTCTTCTAAAGAACTCATTTCCCCGACTGTACATTTCTGCTAAGCAACTCATTTCCCCGACTGTACATTCTGCTAAGCAACTCATTTCCCCGACTGTAAATTTCTGCTAAACAACTCATTTCCCCGACTGTACATTTCTGCTAAACAACTCATTTCCCCGACTGTACATTTCTGCTAAACAACTCATTTCCCCGACTGTACATTTCTGCTAAACAACTCATTTCCCCGACTGTACATATCTGCTAAACAACTCATTTCCCCGACTGTACATTTCTGCTAAACAACTCATTTCCCCGACTGTACATTTCTGCTAAACAACTCATTTCCCCGACTGTACATTTCCGCTAAACAACTCATTTCCCCGACTGTACATTTCTGCTAAACAACTCATTTTCCCGACCGTACATTTCTGCTAAACAACTCATTTCCCTGACTGTACATTTCTGCTAAACTACTCATTTCCCCGACTGTACATTTCTGCTTAGCACAATTTTCCCCGACTGTACATTTCTGCTAAACAACTCATTTCCCCGACTGTACATTTCTTCTAAACAACTCATTTCCCCGACTGTACATTTCGTTCGAGTTCGACACAAAACACTACTCTCCAACCGTCTTACGCGTTTTGTATGGTTTTTCGATCAACACGAAAATCTGGCGCGAGTTTCACAGTTTTTACCCATCCCACAAAAGTGCTCAACGCCGCTAAAGAAGTTTTCACTTCAATAACAATTATTAACATTAAATAGAACACACATTTATAAAGAATTTTAGAAGTTAGGAGAATGAAGGTTCTGAATAACGAGCTGTTATTATTTTACATACCTCCTTGTCTTTTAACAGCCATATTAACTTCATGTATGTATAATGGATGTCCATGAATATCATCACCTACAACAACAAAAAGATAAATTGTTAATTTCTATTAACATGAATGCCTAAAAGTTAATATTAGCTCCTTATTTTGTAGTACACAAAAGCACTCTGTCTAATTTTAGTCTGTCATATACAGCAGTAGCCCCGTATGCCCTTGCCCTTAGTCAGACCTAGTGGGTTATGGTAATGGATGACCAAAACAACATAACAAACATAGGAAGAGATCTGATATGATCATATAGATTTAGCGTTGCCAGGTTGCTAGACCGAAACGCCGGCAGTCAACTTGGCCGGACATTAGTACATAAAAGCTCTAAACATCAAAAGCTCAATAAATCTAAGTATTAGGTTAAAACAATTTAACATCTAATAGATCTACAATTTTACATCTCATTAGGTGTCCATCAACCGTCTAAAAGTAGGACTTTTATATAAAGTTATAGATTCTAGGCTCTACAAAAGCCGGACTCTCTTTAATTTTGGCCGGACACGCAAGCGAAAAGCCTGACTCATGTAATTAATTTGAACATGCCATAGTACAGAATACCTACCTGCTATTCCGAGGACCAATATTTCATCAGTAACATTTATATCCTCATCGGAGTTTCTTTTGCAATAATTGTGATCACTTAGAGCATTTCGGTCTGAAACAATTGAGTGCATTTCAGATTATTGGTACACAAAATATGTAAAAAACATTGGTAAAGTTAACAAGCATCTACACAACTTAAATCTCAATGCTAATAAAGTCTTAAGGGGTTCACACACAGAGCAGGTAATGTATATTAATATACATTACATCCCGGGATGTATAGCTTTACATTATATTAATCTATCACACACACAACAGGTAATGTAATGTATCTTTCCCTACATTTCAATGGTAGCCTTGAAACACATTTCAGCTGCAAATTTTTGAACATCCTATGAAGAGAAGAGATGTATATTTTACACGGAAATGTAATTAGATGTATCAAAATGTAAATACATATATAATATTTTCATATAGCTCTGTATCTTAAGATACAAAGATGTAAAAATATACATTATAGCTGTTGTGTGTGGTCTCCTGACGATTTCTATAGAAAGATGTATCGAGATGTATCATGCTATAATTTACATCTTTACATTACCTGCTCTGTCTGTGACATGTCTTTGAATGCATCTACATGAGTTGAAACCTGACATACCTGACAAAATATTATGTAGTTTTATCTACTTAGATATAAAAATTAGAAGTTAAACTTACCAGATTCGCTGGGCATTAGGGGTACGCCGTGTTCTATTTCAACATCCGTAAAGAGACATGGATAGGAATACCTAAGTCTCTTGCCTTCTTCGTCAAATTGATCTATATCAAAATGTTTTTCGCAAACACGTTTCCGAAGAAGTTGCTCTTTAGATAGGCCGATGAGGATAGAATTAGTTGGCACCAGGAAGGACATCCACAGGGTTCTTAAATTGTCATTCTTTGGGAAAGAAAAAAGCCGATGCGTTTCGCTGGTTGAGGAGCAACACAATAGTCCCATAACAACAATTAAACAAGCTTTTACAGTAGCACACTATAAAAGACTGCTATATTGTATCAAAAAACAGCGGAGTAATTGATTAATTTGGATCAACTCAAGCAAGAAGCGAGGATTTACAAAGTATCAGCACACTCAACGCGGTTAGTCAACACAATAAACAAAATACGTCACAAAATGGCGACGTCACAGATTAAGAGTTATATTATAGTAGAGGCGACGTCACAGATTATGAGTTGGGCGATCGCAGCGCCAAAGCGGCACATTTGGAAACTGCACTGTCACACCCCTGATGTAAAGTAAATGATTACAAATTAAAATAAGACGGCTAAAATCAACAAATGTCATTATAAAACGATGAATAATTATGCTATGTTTATTAAGGTTGTTTTTAGATTTTTGTAAAACTGTTGATTAAAAGGAAGTAATACTTTATTGCAATTTCTATAAATTTTATTCAAGGGTATGTAAAATTAGAAAGTTATCCTATTAAAATTACATATTTATTTAATATTTATTGAGAGTATGTTAAGATTTTTTCTAGTGCTGTTAAAATAAAACAATGTATTAAAGAAAAGGAAGTTGCATTTGACTTCCCTCAATAGAGTTCGACGTTGATAGCAATTGGCGGGGGTTGGCGGGAATACCTGGGTATAAAATAGAGGGTTTGAGCCCTATTTGGCGGATTCTGGTATCAACGTTGACCTCGGCAGGTTATACTGGTAAGTCACTTTAACAATTTCTTATACTTATTATAATTATTTGCTGTATTGATGTAACGTGCTCACAGTGAGTTAGACCTAATGTTAATTACTCTTAGTTGGAGGTGATTTAATAATTATTATTAAAAGATGTCTGTTAAAATAAAGTATTATAATTGTGATCTAGAGTTTTTATTACATATCAGAAGTGACACGTACACGCCTACAAAATTGCTTTTGTTTATTTGAAAACTTCAACTGTATTTCTCTTCTTTTAGTGGTATCATATACTAAAGCATTCCACTTTTTGTGTGTTTGAGACGCAATGGAACACGAATCGCGAAAGAGACGACTTGAGGACCACAGGAGAAGCCAGTCTACTTCGAGTGATGAAAGCGACCATCCCCGACGTCGTGGACATCAGCGTTTGCTACGACAAGGGAGGAGGCCCCGACTCGACAGACACAGAAGTCGCAGCTGTAGTCAGGACAAGAAACGGCCACGCAGACTTCAAACACCGCGCCGAGAGTGCGGCAGATTTGTGCGCCGTAGCAACGGGCCATGTCACGAGCGTGACAGCTGCGAGTCCTCGCGATACAGCAGCAGGCCACGCCGTGAGCGTGACAGCCGCGAGTCCCCGCGACGCAGCAGCAGGCTACGCCACAAGTGTGATAGCCGCGAGTCGTCGTGACGCAGCAATAGGCCGCACCGCGAGTCCTCTCGCTGCAGAAGTAGACCACGCCGCGAGCATGACGACCATGAGTACTTGCGCTCCAGCAGCCGGGAGCGCGTCGACCGCGAGTCCTCGCGTCGCAGCGGCCAAGAGCGTCAGGAGCGAGACGTAAACGAGTTGAACAGAAGGTCAGTGAGCCCCCGTATGTCCACGGACGATGTTTTAAAGTTTATTCAATCGATTACCTCGCAGCCACAGACACCAGCCACCAATAGAAGTAATGATTACAAAAATATTTTACCGGAATTTGATCCGTCATCTAACAATCAAAGAATAGATATATGGCTAAAAAAGGTTAACGAATGCGCTGCTGTCTATGGCTGGGATGAAAAGACTACTATCCATTTCGCTATGCAAAAATTGCAAGGATTGGCCAAGCGTTGGTACGAAAGCCTTAGTACTATATTATTTACTTGGGACGAATGGCAAGTCAAATTAACTAGCGCATTCCCACATGAATATAACTATGGCCAATCCTTGGAAGAAATGCTTAGACGTAAAAGTAGGTTTAATGAATCGATACAAAATTATTTTTATGAAAAATTAGCACTTGTAAATCAATGTGACATAACGGGAAAACGTGGGGTTGACTGTATTATTCACGGAATAAGTGATAGAACAATGAAAACTGTTACACTTTTTGGAATTTCATCTGTTAAGGCTGTGGTTCAGGGTGATTACGATGGTTATATTTTGTTGGATAGTAAAATAATAGGTAAACCGGTTCAGCAGTATATTGTTAATGGTGGCTTGTACCGTTGTGTCAATAATATATTGTTCAGAATACAGTTATCGCTCGAGCTTTTCCAGTTGAAATGATTAACTGCATTACTTCTATGTCTTCTTCCAAATTATGTGCCAACAATATTACAAATATAGACATCCACGATCTACACATAAACTTAAGCTCTTACAGATTCTAAACGAGTACAAACATTGTTTTGCAAAGTCTCTTCAGGATTTAGGATGCACAAATGCAACTGAAATGAATATAGAACTAAATAGTAAAACACCAGTAGTGTAAAGACCATATAGACTGTCCCATGCAGAACGCGAAAAGGTTAGAGAAATGATTGACAAAATGTTAGAGGCTGGTATCATTAGAGACTCAACATCAGAATACGCAAGCCCTATCGTTCTAGTTAAAAAGAAAAACGGGAAGCAAAGACTTTGTGTAGATTCGTTACGCCTGATGGGCAATATGAATTTAACCGCATGCCTTTTGGCCTTGCCAATGCACCAGCAGTTTTCCAACGAATGATGAATAAGGTGTTAGGCTCTTCTAGATTTACTAAAGCTACTGCCTACATAGATGATGTTCTTATTTATGGCATGAATGTTGAGGATTGCTTGGATAAATTAAAACACGTCCTTTATTTACTAGAAAACGCCCATTTGACTCTTAATTTAGATAAATGCGAATTTTTATGTGACCGAATCGATTATCTAGGTTATGAAATTAACTCTGAAGGAGTGCAGCCCGGTAATCATAAAATAGAAAGTGTTCAAAATTTTCCTCAGCCTGTAAATCAACACGGTATACGTCAGTTTCTCGGATTGGTTAGTTACTTCCGCAAGTTTATTCAAAATTTTGCACAGTTATCTTATCCCTTGAGTAAATTATTAAAAAAGGATGTCAATTTTGTCTGGACTGATAAACAAAATAATTGTTTTAACGAACTCGAGCGTAGACTTATTACTAGACCCATTTTAGCTATTTATGACCCATCAGCTGAAACTTCAACTTCATACTGATGCTAGCAAAATTGGTGTAGGTGGTATTTTAATGCAACGGCTTAAAGAAAATGACACATTTAAACCAGTAGCTTTTTACAGTCGCCAAACCTCTCCTGAGGAAAAGAATTTTCACTCTTACGAGCTGGAGACCCTGGCTTTAATTTGTTGCCTTAGAAAGTTTAGGGTTTATTTAATTGGTAAAGAATTCAAAATAATTACCGACTGTAGTGCCCTACGAACTACTTTCTCTAAACGAGATCTTATTCCAAGAATAGCGCGTTGGTGGTTGTTATTACAAGAATATCAATGCACTGTAGAATATCGCCCTGGTACTCGTATGTCACATGTAGATGCCCTGTCACGTAACCCAACGGATTTAGTAATTCCTGATGAGCTAGAACAATACCCTACTGTCATGTTAATAAATAATGAAGATTGGCTATTAAATTTACAGCTCGGTGATTCAGAGCTACAAAGAGTTAGGGATATATTAACTTCTAAAATAGATGCAGAACAAGTGAAACACATAAGTGATAATTATGTTATTAAAGATAATAGGATTTACAAGGTAATAGATGGTGATAAGAATAATTTAAGATGGGCTGTGCCAAAGGGAGCGAGATGGCAAATATGCAAGCTAAACCATGATGATATTGGTCATTTTGGAGTAGATAAAACAATGGAACGAATAAAGGGGACATATTGGTTTCCAAAAATGACAAAATTTATAAAAAAAATACGTGGCTGCCTGTCTACAATGTGCTTATGCTAAAAAACAATCAGCTAATTCTGAAGGATTACTACACCCCATCACTAAAATTGAAGATCCATTTCATACCTTACATATTGACCATCTCGGCCCCTTCGTAAAGTCGAAAAAACAAAACTCTTACATATTATTAATCATAGACGCTTTTACTAAATTTGCTTTTATTAAGCCAGTAAGAAATACTAAGTCTAAAACAGCTATTGCAATTTTGGATGAAATTTTTAATGTTTTTAGAACTCCTGACCGCATAATAAGTGACAGGGGAACTTGTTTTACTTCGCGATTATTCAAAGAGTTTTGTACAGATAGGAAAATCAAACACGTGTTAAATGCTGTGGCAAGCCCTCAATCGAATGGCCAGGTAGAGCGCTACAATAGGACTGTTCTTAACGCTCTTACAGCTCAAAACTTAAATTGCGATGTTGGGATGAGAAGGTGGGTAGAATTCAATGGGGCCTTAATAATAGTATCCAAAAAACTACTGGTAGAACCCCCGCAGAAATAATGTTTGGAACCCGTATGAATAGTGAGATAGAACCTATTCTTAATGAAGTGCGATCTGAAACTCGTGATAATACTGCCGTTACCGATATAAGGCATGAAGTTAAGGATAGAATAGATAATGAACAGATTAAACAAAAACAGTATTATGATAAACGCAAGCGCCCAGCACGAATTTTCAATGAAGGTGATTTAGTAAAAATAACAAAAACCTCTTTTAAGAATGACGGTCAAAGTAAAAAGCTGGTTCCTCCTTATATAGGGCCATTTCGAGTGGTCTCCGTGCTAGGAAATGATCGGTATGAGATAACAATTCCAGGCTTAACTAGTAGTAAAAACAAACGTAAAACAGTCGTATCCGCAAGTCGCATGTTACCTTGGGTTAATATTGCTGCCCTTGATGTACATAATGATGTTGATGATGTTAATAGTATTGATGAAAGTAACAGTATTGATGATAAATGAATTAATTATCTTTAGTAATATTATTTTGATTTCACCAATTTTACATTTTTAAGAATAAAGGTCGAAGGACGATCAGCGCAATCGAGAAGACCTTGTAAATGATTAGGATTTGGAATTTGTATAGTAATTCAGGTCGAAGGACGATCAGCGTAATCGAGAAGACCTTGTAAATAATTGAGATTTAAAATTTGTAAAGTAATTGAGGTTGAAGGACGATCAGCGTAATCGAGAAGACCTTGTAAATGATTGAGATTTAAAATTTGTAAAGTAATTGAGGTTGAAGGACGATCAGCGTAATCGAGAAGACCTCGTAAGAGAGTAATATTTAATCAGTTTAATAAAAGAGTAAGATTTAATCAGTTATAATTTGTAAGATGAAAAATTATTATTAGCAATGTGAACCGAGTGTTAGGTCAATTTTATTTTAGAAATGTAATGTTTAATTTGAAAATTAAAAACAATATTTTTTAGGAGTCATTTAGTTTATGATTCTCAGGATGTAATGTAAAGTAAATGATTACAAATTAAAATAAGACGGCTAAAATCAACAAATGTCATTATAAAACGATGAATAATTATGCTATGTTTATTAAGGTTGTTTTTGGATTTTTGTAAAACTGTTGATTAAAAGGAAGTAATACTTTATTGCAATTTCTATAAATTTTATTCAAGGGTAATTTTATTGAGAGTATGTTAAGATTTTTTCTAGTGCTGTTAAAATAAAACAATGTATTAAAGAAAAGGAAGTTGCATTTGACTTCCCTCAATAGAGTTCGACGTTGATAGCAATTGGCGGGGGTTGGCGGGAATACCTGGGTATAAAATAGAGGGTTTGAGCCCTATTTGGCGGATTCTGGTATCAACGTTGACCTCGGCAGGTTATACTGGTAAGTCACTTTAACAATTTCTTATACTTATTATAATTATTTGCTGTATTGATGTAACGTGCTCACAGTGAGTTAGACCTAATGTTAATTACTCTTAGTTGGAGGTGATTTAATAATTATTATTAAAAGATGTCTGTTAAAATAAAGTATTATAATTGTGATCTAGAGTTTTTATTACATATCAGAAGTGACACGTACACGCCTACAAAATTGCTTTTGTTTATTTGAAAACTTCAACTGTATTTCTCTTCTTTTAGTGGTGTCATATACTAAAGCATTCCACTTTTTGTGTGTTTGAGACGCAATGGAACACGAATCGCGAAAGAGACGACTTGAGGACCACAGGAGAAGCCAGTCTACTTCGAGTGATGAAAGCGACCATCCCCGACGTCGTGGACATCAGCGTTTGCTACGACAAGGGAGGAGGCCCCGACTCGACAGACACAGAAGTCGCAGCTGTAGTCAGGACAAGAAACGGCCACGCAGACTTCAAACACCGCGCCGAGAGTGCGGCAGATTTGTGCGCCGTAGCAACGGGCCATGTCACGAGCGTGACAGCTGCGAGTCCTCGCGATACAGCAGCAGGCCACGCCGTGAGCGTGACAGCCGCGAGTCCCCGCGACGCAGCAGCAGGCTACGCCACAAGTGTGATAGCCGCGAGTCGTCGTGACGCAGCAATAGGCCGCACCGCGAGTCCTCTCGCTGCAGAAGTAGACCACGCCGCGAGCATGACGACCATGAGTACTTGCGCTCCAGCAGCCGGGAGCGCGTCGACCGCGAGTCCTCGCGTCGCAGCGGCCAAGAGCGTCAGGAGCGAGACGTAAACGAGTTGAACAGAAGGTCAGTGAGCCCCCGTATGTCCACGGACGATGTTTTAAAGTTTATTCAATCGATTACCTCGCAGCCACAGACACCAGCCACCAATAGAAGTAATGATTACAAAAATATTTTACCGGAATTTGATCCGTCATCTAACAATCAAAGAATAGATATATGGCTAAAAAAGGTTAACGAATGCGCTGCTGTCTATGGCTGGGATGAAAAGACTACTATCCATTTCGCTATGCAAAAATTGCAAGGATTGGCCAAGCGTTGGTACGAAAGCCTTAGTACTATATTATTTACTTGGGACGAATGGCAAGTCAAATTAACTAGCGCATTCCCACATGAATATAACTATGGCCAATCCTTGGAAGAAATGCTTAGACGTAAAAGTAGGTTTAATGAATCGATACAAAATTATTTTTATGAAAAATTAGCACTTGTAAATCAATGTGACATAACGGGAAAACGTGGGGTTGACTGTATTATTCACGGAATAAGTGATAGAACAATGAAAACTGTTACACTTTTTGGAATTTCATCTGTTAAGGCTGTGGTTCAGGGTGATTACGATGGTTATATTTTGTTGGATAGTAAAATAATAGGTAAACCGGTTCAGCAGTATATTGTTAATGGTGGCTTGTACCGTTGTGTCAATAATATATTGTTCAGAATACAGTTATCGCTCGAGCTTTTCCAGTTGAAATGATTAACTGCATTACTTCTATGTCTTCTTCCAAATTATGTGCCAACAATATTACAAATATAGACATCCACGATCTACACATAAACTTAAGCTCTTACAGATTCTAAACGAGTACAAACATTGTTTTGCAAAGTCTCTTCAGGATTTAGGATGCACAAATGCAACTGAAATGAATATAGAACTAAATAGTAAAACACCAGTAGTGTAAAGACCATATAGACTGTCCCATGCAGAACGCGAAAAGGTTAGAGAAATGATTGACAAAATGTTAGAGGCTGGTATCATTAGAGACTCAACATCAGAATACGCAAGCCCTATCGTTCTAGTTAAAAAGAAAAACGGGAAGCAAAGACTTTGTGTAGATTCGTTACGCCTGATGGGCAATATGAATTTAACCGCATGCCTTTTGGCCTTGCCAATGCACCAGCAGTTTTCCAACGAATGATGAATAAGGTGTTAGGCTCTTCTAGATTTACTAAAGCTACTGCCTACATAGATGATGTTCTTATTTATGGCATGAATGTTGAGGATTGCTTGGATAAATTAAAACACGTCCTTTATTTACTAGAAAACGCCCATTTGACTCTTAATTTAGATAAATGCGAATTTTTATGTGACCGAATCGATTATCTAGGTTATGAAATTAACTCTGAAGGAGTGCAGCCCGGTAATCATAAAATAGAAAGTGTTCAAAATTTTCCTCAGCCTGTAAATCAACACGGTATACGTCAGTTTCTCGGATTGGTTAGTTACTTCCGCAAGTTTATTCAAAATTTTGCACAGTTATCTTATCCCTTGAGTAAATTATTAAAAAAGGATGTCAATTTTGTCTGGACTGATAAACAAAATAATTGTTTTAACGAACTCGAGCGTAGACTTATTACTAGACCCATTTTAGCTATTTATGACCCATCAGCTGAAACTTCAACTTCATACTGATGCTAGCAAAATTGGTGTAGGTGGTATTTTAATGCAACGGCTTAAAGAAAATGACACATTTAAACCAGTAGCTTTTTACAGTCGCCAAACCTCTCCTGAGGAAAAGAATTTTCACTCTTACGAGCTGGAGACCCTGGCTTTAATTTGTTGCCTTAGAAAGTTTAGGGTTTATTTAATTGGTAAAGAATTCAAAATAATTACCGACTGTAGTGCCCTACGAACTACTTTCTCTAAACGAGATCTTATTCCAAGAATAGCGCGTTGGTGGTTGTTATTACAAGAATATCAATGCACTGTAGAATATCGCCCTGGTACTCGTATGTCACATGTAGATGCCCTGTCACGTAACCCAACGGATTTAGTAATTCCTGATGAGCTAGAACAATACCCTACTGTCATGTTAATAAATAATGAAGATTGGCTATTAAATTTACAGCTCGGTGATTCAGAGCTACAAAGAGTTAGGGATATATTAACTTCTAAAATAGATGCAGAACAAGTGAAACACATAAGTGATAATTATGTTATTAAAGATAATAGGATTTACAAGGTAATAGATGGTGATAAGAATAATTTAAGATGGGCTGTGCCAAAGGGAGCGAGATGGCAAATATGCAAGCTAAACCATGATGATATTGGTCATTTTGGAGTAGATAAAACAATGGAACGAATAAAGGGGACATATTGGTTTCCAAAAATGACAAAATTTATAAAAAAAATACGTGGCTGCCTGTCTACAATGTGCTTATGCTAAAAAACAATCAGCTAATTCTGAAGGATTACTACACCCCATCACTAAAATTGAAGATCCATTTCATACCTTACATATTGACCATCTCGGCCCCTTCGTAAAGTCGAAAAAACAAAACTCTTACATATTATTAATCATAGACGCTTTTACTAAATTTGCTTTTATTAAGCCAGTAAGAAATACTAAGTCTAAAACAGCTATTGCAATTTTGGATGAAATTTTTAATGTTTTTAGAACTCCTGACCGCATAATAAGTGACAGGGGAACTTGTTTTACTTCGCGATTATTCAAAGAGTTTTGTACAGATAGGAAAATCAAACACGTGTTAAATGCTGTGGCAAGCCCTCAATCGAATGGCCAGGTAGAGCGCTACAATAGGACTGTTCTTAACGCTCTTACAGCTCAAAACTTAAATTGCGATGTTGGGATGAGAAGGTGGGTAGAATTCAATGGGGCCTTAATAATAGTATCCAAAAAACTACTGGTAGAACCCCCGCAGAAATAATGTTTGGAACCCGTATGAATAGTGAGATAGAACCTATTCTTAATGAAGTGCGATCTGAAACTCGTGATAATACTGCCGTTACCGATATAAGGCATGAAGTTAAGGATAGAATAGATAATGAACAGATTAAACAAAAACAGTATTATGATAAACGCAAGCGCCCAGCACGAATTTTCAATGAAGGTGATTTAGTAAAAATAACAAAAACCTCTTTTAAGAATGACGGTCAAAGTAAAAAGCTGGTTCCTCCTTATATAGGGCCATTTCGAGTGGTCTCCGTGCTAGGAAATGATCGGTATGAGATAACAATTCCAGGCTTAACTAGTAGTAAAAACAAACGTAAAACAGTCGTATCCGCAAGTCGCATGTTACCTTGGGTTAATATTGCTGCCCTTGATGTACATAATGATGTTGATGATGTTAATAGTATTGATGAAAGTAACAGTATTGATGATAAATGAATTAATTATCTTTAGTAATATTATTTTGATTTCACCAATTTTACATTTTTAAGAATAAAGGTCGAAGGACGATCAGCGCAATCGAGAAGACCTTGTAAATGATTAGGATTTGGAATTTGTATAGTAATTCAGGTCGAAGGACGATCAGCGTAATCGAGAAGACCTTGTAAATAATTGAGATTTAAAATTTGTAAAGTAATTGAGGTTGAAGGGCGATCAGCGTAATCGAGAAGACCTTGTAAATGATTGAGATTTAAAATTTGTAAAGTAATTGAGGTTGAAGGACGATCAGCGTAATCGAGAAGACCTCGTAAGAGAGTAATATTTAATCAGTTTAATAAAAGAGTAAGATTTAATCAGTTATAATTTGTAAGATGAAAAATTATTATTAGCAATGTGAACCGAGTGTTAGGTCAATTTTATTTTAGAAATGTAATGTTTAATTTGAAAATTAAAAACAATATTTTTTAGGAGTCATTTAGTTTATGATTCTCAGGATGTAATGTAAAGTAAATGATTACAAATTAAAATAAGACGGCTAAAATCAACAAATGTCATTATAAAACGATGAATAATTATGCTATGTTTATTAAGGTTGTTTTTGGATTTTTGTAAAACTGTTGATTAAAAGGAAGTAATACTTTATTGCAATTTCTATAAATTTTATTCAAGGGTAATTTTATTGAGAGTATGTTAAGATTTTTTCTAGTGCTGTTAAAATAAAACAATGTATTAAAGAAAAGGAAGTTGCATTTGACTTCCCTCAATAGAGTTCGACGTTGATAGCAATTGGCGGGGGTTGGCGGGAATACCTGGGTATAAAATAGAGGGTTTGAGCCCTATTTGGCGGATTCTGGTATCAACGTTGACCTCGGCAGGTTATACTGGTAAGTCACTTTAACAATTTCTTATACTTATTATAATTATTTGCTGTATTGATGTAACGTGCTCACAGTGAGTTAGACCTAATGTTAATTACTCTTAGTTGGAGGTGATTTAATAATTATTATTAAAAGATGTCTGTTAAAATAAAGTATTATAATTGTGATCTAGAGTTTTTATTACATATCAGAAGTGACACGTACACGCCTACAAAATTGCTTTTGTTTATTTGAAAACTTCAACTGTATTTCTCTTCTTTTAGTGGTATCATATACTAAAGCATTCCACTTTTTGTGTGTTTGAGACGCAATGGAACACGAATCGCGAAAGAGACGACTTGAGGACCACAGGAGAAGCCAGTCTACTTCGAGTGATGAAAGCGACCATCCCCGACGTCGTGGACATCAGCGTTTGCTACGACAAGGGAGGAGGCCCCGACTCGACAGACACAGAAGTCGCAGCTGTAGTCAGGACAAGAAACGGCCACGCAGACTTCAAACACCGCGCCGAGAGTGCGGCAGATTTGTGCGCCGTAGCAACGGGCCATGTCACGAGCGTGACAGCTGCGAGTCCTCGCGATACAGCAGCAGGCCACGCCGTGAGCGTGACAGCCGCGAGTCCCCGCGACGCAGCAGCAGGCTACGCCACAAGTGTGATAGCCGCGAGTCGTCGTGACGCAGCAATAGGCCGCACCGCGAGTCCTCTCGCTGCAGAAGTAGACCACGCCGCGAGCATGACGACCATGAGTACTTGCGCTCCAGCAGCCGGGAGCGCGTCGACCGCGAGTCCTCGCGTCGCAGCGGCCAAGAGCGTCAGGAGCGAGACGTAAACGAGTTGAACAGAAGGTCAGTGAGCCCCCGTATGTCCACGGACGATGTTTTAAAGTTTATTCAATCGATTACCTCGCAGCCACAGACACCAGCCACCAATAGAAGTAATGATTACAAAAATATTTTACCGGAATTTGATCCGTCATCTAACAATCAAAGAATAGATATATGGCTAAAAAAGGTTAACGAATGCGCTGCTGTCTATGGCTGGGATGAAAAGACTACTATCCATTTCGCTATGCAAAAATTGCAAGGATTGGCCAAGCGTTGGTACGAAAGCCTTAGTACTATATTATTTACTTGGGACGAATGGCAAGTCAAATTAACTAGCGCATTCCCACATGAATATAACTATGGCCAATCCTTGGAAGAAATGCTTAGACGTAAAAGTAGGTTTAATGAATCGATACAAAATTATTTTTATGAAAAATTAGCACTTGTAAATCAATGTGACATAACGGGAAAACGTGGGGTTGACTGTATTATTCACGGAATAAGTGATAGAACAATGAAAACTGTTACACTTTTTGGAATTTCATCTGTTAAGGCTGTGGTTCAGGGTGATTACGATGGTTATATTTTGTTGGATAGTAAAATAATAGGTAAACCGGTTCAGCAGTATATTGTTAATGGTGGCTTGTACCGTTGTGTCAATAATATATTGTTCAGAATACAGTTATCGCTCGAGCTTTTCCAGTTGAAATGATTAACTGCATTACTTCTATGTCTTCTTCCAAATTATGTGCCAACAATATTACAAATATAGACATCCACGATCTACACATAAACTTAAGCTCTTACAGATTCTAAACGAGTACAAACATTGTTTTGCAAAGTCTCTTCAGGATTTAGGATGCACAAATGCAACTGAAATGAATATAGAACTAAATAGTAAAACACCAGTAGTGTAAAGACCATATAGACTGTCCCATGCAGAACGCGAAAAGGTTAGAGAAATGATTGACAAAATGTTAGAGGCTGGTATCATTAGAGACTCAACATCAGAATACGCAAGCCCTATTGTTCTAGTTAAAAAGAAAAACGGGAAGCAAAGACTTTGTGTAGATTCGTTACGCCTGATGGGCAATATGAATTTAACCGCATGCCTTTTGGCCTTGCCAATGCACCAGCAGTTTTCCAACGAATGATGAATAAGGTGTTAGGCTCTTCTAGATTTACTAAAGCTACTGCCTACATAGATGATGTTCTTATTTATGGCATGAATGTTGAGGATTGCTTGGATAAATTAAAACACGTCCTTTATTTACTAGAAAACGCCCATTTGACTCTTAATTTAGATAAATGCGAATTTTTATGTGACCGAATCGATTATCTAGGTTATGAAATTAACTCTGAAGGAGTGCAGCCCGGTAATCATAAAATAGAAAGTGTTCAAAATTTTCCTCAGCCTGTAAATCAACACGGTATACGTCAGTTTCTCGGATTGGTTAGTTACTTCCGCAAGTTTATTCAAAATTTTGCACAGTTATCTTATCCCTTGAGTAAATTATTAAAAAAGGATGTCAATTTTGTCTGGACTGATAAACAAAATAATTGTTTTAACGAACTCGAGCGTAGACTTATTAGTAGACCCATTTTAGCTATTTATGACCCATCAGCTGAAACTTCAACTTCATACTGATGCTAGCAAAATTGGTGTAGGTGGTATTTTAATGCAACGGCTTAAAGAAAATGACACATTTAAACCAGTAGCTTTTTACAGTCGCCAAACCTCTCCTGAGGAAAAGAATTTTCACTCTTACGAGCTGGAGACCCTGGCTTTAATTTGTTGCCTTAGAAAGTTTAGGGTTTATTTAATTGGTAAAGAATTCAAAATAATTACCGACTGTAGTGCCCTACGAACTACTTTCTCTAAACGAGATCTTATTCCAAGAATAGCGCGTTGGTGGTTGTTATTACAAGAATATCAATGCACTGTAGAATATCGCCCTGGTACTCGTATGTCACATGTAGATGCCCTGTCACGTAACCCAACGGATTTAGTAATTCCTGATGAGCTAGAACAATACCCTACTGTCATGTTAATAAATAATGAAGATTGGCTATTAAATTTACAGCTCGGTGATTCAGAGCTACAAAGAGTTAGGGATATATTAACTTCTAAAATAGATGCAGAACAAGTGAAACACATAAGTGATAATTATGTTATTAAAGATAATAGGATTTACAAGGTAATAGATGGTGATAAGAATAATTTAAGATGGGCTGTGCCAAAGGGAGCGAGATGGCAAATATGCAAGCTAAACCATGATGATATTGGTCATTTTGGAGTAGATAAAACAATGGAACGAATAAAGGGGACATATTGGTTTCCAAAAATGACAAAATTTATAAAAAAAATACGTGGCTGCCTGTCTACAATGTGCTTATGCTAAAAAACAATCAGCTAATTCTGAAGGATTACTACACCCCATCACTAAAATTGAAGATCCATTTCATACCTTACATATTGACCATCTCGGCCCCTTCGTAAAGTCGAAAAAACAAAACTCTTACATATTATTAATCATAGACGCTTTTACTAAATTTGCTTTTATTAAGCCAGTAAGAAATACTAAGTCTAAAACAGCTATTGCAATTTTGGATGAAATTTTTAATGTTTTTAGAACTCCTGACCGCATAATAAGTGACAGGGGAACTTGTTTTACTTCGCGATTATTCAAAGAGTTTTGTACAGATAGGAAAATCAAACACGTGTTAAATGCTGTGGCAAGCCCTCAATCGAATGGCCAGGTAGAGCGCTACAATAGGACTGTTCTTAACGCTCTTACAGCTCAAAACTTAAATTGCGATGTTGGGATGAGAAGGTGGGTAGAATTCAATGGGGCCTTAATAATAGTATCCAAAAAACTACTGGTAGAACCCCCGCAGAAATAATGTTTGGAACCCGTATGAATAGTGAGATAGAACCTATTCTTAATGAAGTGCGATCTGAAACTCGTGATAATACTGCCGTTACCGATATAAGGCATGAAGTTAAGGATAGAATAGATAATGAACAGATTAAACAAAAACAGTATTATGATAAACGCAAGCGCCCAGCACGAATTTTCAATGAAGGTGATTTAGTAAAAATAACAAAAACCTCTTTTAAGAATGACGGTCAAAGTAAAAAGCTGGTTCCTCCTTATATAGGGCCATTTCGAGTGGTCTCCGTGCTAGGAAATGATCGGTATGAGATAACAATTCCAGGCTTAACTAGTAGTAAAAACAAACGTAAAACAGTCGTATCCGCAAGTCGCATGTTACCTTGGGTTAATATTGCTGCCCTTGATGTACATAATGATGTTGATGATGTTAATAGTATTGATGAAAGTAACAGTATTGATGATAAATGAATTAATTATCTTTAGTAATATTATTTTGATTTCACCAATTTTACATTTTTAAGAATAAAGGTCGAAGGACGATCAGCGCAATCGAGAAGACCTTGTAAATGATTGAGATTTGGAATTTGTATAGTAATTCAGGTCGAAGGACGATCAGCGTAATCGAGAAGACCTTGTAAATAATTGAGATTTAAAATTTGTAAAGTAATTGAGGTTGAAGGACGATCAGCGTAATCGAGAAGACCTTGTAAATGATTGAGATTTAAAATTTGTAAAGTAATTGAGGTTGAAGGACGATCAGCGTAATCGAGAAGACCTCGTAAGAGAGTAATATTTAATCAGTTTAATAAAAGAGTAAGATTTAATCAGTTATAATTTGTAAGATGAAAAATTATTATTAACAATGTGAACCGAGTGTTAGGTCAATTTTATTTTAGAAATGTAATGTTTAATTTGAAAATTAAAAACAATATTTTTTAGGAGTCATTTAGTTTATGATTCTCAGGATGTAATGTAAAGTAAATGATTACAAATTAAAATAAGACGGCTAAAATCAACAAATGTCATTATAAAACGATGAATAATTATGCTATGTTTATTAAGGTTGTTTTTGGATTTTTGTAAAACTGTTGATTAAAAGGAAGTAATACTTTATTGCAATTTCTATAAATTTTATTCAAGGGTAATTTTATTGAGAGTATGTTAAGATTTTTTCTAGTGCTGTTAAAATAAAACAATGTATTAAAGAAAAGGAAGTTGCATTTGACTTCCCTCAATAGAGTTCGGCGTTGATAGCAATTGGCGGGGGTTGGCGGGAATACCTGGGTATAAAATAGAGGGTTTGAGCCCTATTTGGCGGATTCTGGTATCAACGTTGACCTCGGCAGGTTATACTGGTAAGTCACTTTAAGAATTTCTTATACTTATTATAATTATTTGCTGTATTGATGTAACGTGCTCACAGTGAGTTAGACCTAATGTTAATTACTCTTAGTTGGAGGTGATTTAATAATTATTATTAAAAGATGTCTGTTAAAATAAAGTATTATAATTGTGATCTAGAGTTTTTATTACATATCAGAAGTGACACGTACACGCCTACAAAATTGCTTTTGTTTATTTGAAAACTTCAACTGTATTTCTCTTCTTTTAGTGGTATCATATACTAAAGCATTCCACTTTTTGTGTGTTTGAGACGCAATGGAACACGAATCGCGAAAGAGACGACTTGAGGACCACAGGAGAAGCCAGTCTACTTCGAGTGATGAAAGCGACCATCCCCGACGTCGTGGACATCAGCGTTTGCTACGACAAGGGAGGAGGTCCCGACTCGACAGACACAGAAGTCGCAGCTGTAGTCAGGACAAGAAACGGCCACGCAGACTTCAAACACCGCGCCGAGAGTGCGGCAGATTTGTGCGCCGTAGCAACGGGCCATGTCACGAGCGTGACAGCTGCGAGTCCTCGCGATACAGCAGCAGGCCACGCCGTGAGCGTGACAGCCGCGAGTCCCCGCGACGCAGCAGCAGGCTACGCCACAAGTGTGATAGCCGCGAGTCGTCGTGACGCAGCAATAGGCCGCACCGCGAGTCCTCTCGCTGCAGAAGTAGACCACGCCGCGAGCATGACGACCATGAGTACTTGCGCTCCAGCAGCCGGGAGCGCGTCGACCGCGAGTCCTCGCGTCGCAGCGGCCAAGAGCGTCAGGAGCGAGACGTAAACGAGTTGAACAGAAGGTCAGTGAGCCCCCGTATGTCCACGGACGATGTTTTAAAGTTTATTCAATCGATTACCTCGCAGCCACAGACACCAGCCACCAATAGAAGTAATGATTACAAAAATATTTTACCGGAATTTGATCCGTCATCTAACAATCAAAGAATAGATATATGGCTAAAAAAGGTTAACGAATGCGCTGCTGTCTATGGCTGGGATGAAAAGACTACTATCCATTTCGCTATGCAAAAATTGCAAGGATTGGCCAAGCGTTGGTACGAAAGCCTTAGTACTATATTATTTACTTGGGACGAATGGCAAGTCAAATTAACTAGCGCATTCCCACATGAATATAACTATGGCCAATCCTTGGAAGAAATGCTTAGACGTAAAAGTAGGTTTAATGAATCGATACAAAATTATTTTTATGAAAAATTAGCACTTGTAAATCAATGTGACATAACGGGAAAACGTGGGGTTGACTGTATTATTCACGGAATAAGTGATAGAACAATGAAAACTGTTACATTTTTTGGAATTTCATCTGTTAAGGCTGTGGTTCAGGGTGATTACGATGGTTATATTTTGTTGGATAGTAAAATAATAGGTAAACCGGTTCAGCAGTATATTGTTAATGGTGGCTTGTACCGTTGTGTCAATAATATATTGTTCAGAATACAGTTATCGCTCGAGCTTTTCCAGTTGAAATGATTAACTGCATTACTTCTATGTCTTCTTCCAAATTATGTGCCAACAATATTACAAATATAGACATCCACGATCTACACATAAACTTAAGCTCTTACAGATTCTAAACGAGTACAAACATTGTTTTGCAAAGTCTCTTCAGGATTTAGGATGCACAAATGCAACTGAAATGAATATAGAACTAAATAGTAAAACACCAGTAGTGTAAAGACCATATAGACTGTCCCATGCAGAACGCGAAAAGGTTAGAGAAATGATTGACAAAATGTTAGAGGCTGGTATCATTAGAGACTCAACATCAGAATACGCAAGCCCTATTGTTCTAGTTAAAAAGAAAAACGGGAAGCAAAGACTTTGTGTAGATTAAAATTCTAAACACCTTACATCATTCGTTACGCCTGATGGGCAATATGAATTTAACCGCATGCCTTTTGGCCTTGCCAATGCACCAGCAGTTTTCCAACGAATGATGAATAAGGTGTTAGGCTCTTCTAGATTTACTAAAGCTACTGCCTACATAGATGATGTTCTTATTTATGGCATGAATGTTGAGGATTGCTTGGATAAATTAAAACACGTCCTTTATTTACTAGAAAACGCCCATTTGACTCTTAATTTAGATAAATGCGAATTTTTATGTGACCGAATCGATTATCTAGGTTATGAAATTAACTCTGAAGGAGTGCAGCCCGGTAATCATAAAATAGAAAGTGTTCAAAATTTTCCTCAGCCTGTAAATCAACACGGTATACGTCAGTTTCTCGGATTGGTTAGTTACTTCCGCAAGTTTATTCAAAATTTTGCACAGTTATCTTATCCCTTGAGTAAATTATTAAAAAAGGATGTCAATTTTGTCTGGACTGATAAACAAAATAATTGTTTTAACGAACTCGAGCGTAGACTTATTACTAGACCCATTTTAGCTATTTATGACCCATCAGCTGAAACTTCAACTTCATACTGATGCTAGCAAAATTGGTGTAGGTGGTATTTTAATGCAACGGCTTAAAGAAAATGACACATTTAAACCAGTAGCTTTTTACAGTCGCCAAACCTCTCCTGAGGAAAAGAATTTTCACTCTTACGAGCTGGAGACCCTGGCCTTAATTTGTTGCCTTAGAAAGTTTAGGGTTTATTTAATTGGTAAAGAATTCAAAATAATTACCGACTGTAGTGCCCTACGAACTACTTTCTCTAAACGAGATCTTATTCCAAGAATAGCGCGTTGGTGGTTGTTATTACAAGAATATCAATGCACTGTAGAATATCGCCCTGGTACTCGTATGTCACATGTAGATGCCCTGTCACGTAACCCAACGGATTTAGTAATTCCTGATGAGCTAGAACAATACCCTACTGTCATGTTAATAAATAATGAAGATTGGCTATTAAATTTACAGCTCGGTGATTCAGAGCTACAAAGAGTTAGGGATATATTAACTTCTAAAATAGATGCAGAACAAGTGAAACACATAAGTGATAATTATGTTATTAAAGATAATAGGATTTACAAGGTAATAGATGGTGATAAGAATAATTTAAGATGGGCTGTGCCAAAGGGAGCGAGATGGCAAATATGCAAGCTAAACCATGATGATATTGGTCATTTTGGAGTAGATAAAACAATGGAACGAATAAAGGGGACATATTGGTTTCCAAAAATGACAACATTTATAAAAAAAATACGTGGCTGCCTGTCTACAATGTGCTTATGCTAAAAAACAATCAGCTAATTCTGAAGGATTACTACACCCCATCACTAAAATTGAAGATCCATTTCATACCTTACATATTGACCATCTCGGCCCCTTCGTAAAGTCGAAAAAACAAAACTCTTACATATTATTAATCATAGACGCTTTTACTAAATTTGCTTTTATTAAGCCAGTAAGAAATACTAAGTCTAAAACAGCTATTGCAATTTTGGATGAAATTTTTAATGTTTTTAGAACTCCTGACCGCATAATAAGTGACAGGGGAACTTGTTTTACTTCGCGATTATTCAAAGAGTTTTGTACAGATAGGAAAATCAAACACGTGTTAAATGCTGTGGCAAGCCCTCAATCGAATGGCCAGGTAGAGCGCTACAATAGGACTGTTCTTAACGCTCTTACAGCTCAAAACTTAAATTGCGATGTTGGGATGAGAAGGTGGGTAGAATTCAATGGGGCCTTAATAATAGTATCCAAAAAACTACTGGTAGAACCCCCGCAGAAATAATGTTTGGAACCCGTATGAATAGTGAGATAGAACCTATTCTTAATGAAGTGCGATCTGAAACTCGTGATAATACTGCCGTTACCGATATAAGGCATGAAGTTAAGGATAGAATAGATAATGAACAGATTAAACAAAAACAGTATTATGATAAACGCAAGCGCCCAGCACGAATTTTCAATGAAGGTGATTTAGTAAAAATAACAAAAACCTCTTTTAAGAATGACGGTCAAAGTAAAAAGCTGGTTCCTCCTTATATAGGGCCATTTCGAGTGGTCTCCGTGCTAGGAAATGATCGGTATGAGATAACAATTCCAGGCTTAACTAGTAGTAAAAACAAACGTAAAACAGTCGTATCCGCAAGTCGCATGTTACCTTGGGTTAATATTGCTGCTCTTGATGTACATAATGATGTTGATGATGTTAATAGTATTGATGAAAGTAACAGTATTGATGATAAATGAATTAATTATCTTTAGTAATATTATTTTGATTTCACCAATTTTACATTTTTAAGAATAAAGGTCGAAGGACGATCAGCGCAATCGAGAAGACCTTGTAAATGATTGAGATTTGGAATTTGTATAGTAATTCAGGTCGAAGGACGATCAGCGTAATCGAGAAGACCTTGTAAATAATTGAGATTTAAAATTTGTAAGGTAATTGAGGTTGAAGGACGATCAGCGTAATCGAGAAGACCTTGTAAATGATTGAGATTTAAAATTTGTAAAGTAATTGAGGTTGAAGGACGATCAGCGTAATCGAGAAGACCTCGTAAGAGAGTAATATTTAATCAGTTTAATAAAAGAGTAAGATTTAATCAGTTATAATTTGTAAGATGAAAAATTATTATTAGCAATGTGAACCGAGTGTTAGGTCAATTTTATTTTAGAAATGTAATGTTTAATTTGAAAATTAAAAACAATATTTTTTAGGAGTCATTTAGTTTATGATTCTCAGGATGTAATGTAAAGTAAATGATTACAAATTAAAATAAGACGGCTAAAATCAACAATTGTCATTATAAAACGATGAATAATTATGCTATGTTTATTAAGGTTGTTTTTGGATTTTTGTAAAACTGTTGATTAAAAGGAAGTAATACTTTATTGCAATTTCTATAAATTTTATTCAAGGGTAATTTTATTGAGAGTATGTTAAGATTTTTTCTAGTGCTGTTAAAATAAAACAATGTATTAAAGAAAAGGAAGTTGCATTTGACTTCCCTCAATAGAGTTCGACGTTGATAGCAATTGGCGGGGGTTGGCGGGAATACCTGGGTATAAAATAGAGGGTTTGAGCCCTATTTGGCGGATTCTGGTATCAACGTTGACCTCGGCAGGTTATACTGGTAAGTCACTTTAAGAATTTCTTATACTTATTATAATTATTTGCTGTATTGATGTAACGTGCTCACAGTGAGTTAGACCTAATGTTAATTACTCTTAGTTGGAGGTGATTTAATAATTATTATTAAAAGATGTCTGTTAAAATAAAGTATTATAATTGTGATCTAGAGTTTTTATTACATATCAGAAGTGACACGTACACGCCTACAAAATTGCTTTTGTTTATTTGAAAACTTCAACTGTATTTCTCTTCTTTTAGTGGTATCATATACTAAAGCATTCCACTTTTTGTGTGTTTGAGACGCAATGGAACACGAATCGCGAAAGAGACGACTTGAGGACCACAGGAGAAGCCAGTCTACTTCGAGTGATGAAAGCGACCATCCCCGACGTCGTGGACATCAGCGTTTGCTACGACAAGGGAGGAGGTCCCGACTCGACAGACACAGAAGTCGCAGCTGTAGTCAGGACAAGAAACGGCCACGCAGACTTCAAACACCGCGCCGAGAGTGCGGCAGATTTGTGCGCCGTAGCAACGGGCCATGTCACGAGCGTGACAGCTGCGAGTCCTCGCGATACAGCAGCAGGCCACGCCGTGAGCGTGACAGCCGCGAGTCCCCGCGACGCAGCAGCAGGCTACGCCACAAGTGTGATAGCCGCGAGTCGTCGTGACGCAGCAATAGGCCGCACCGCGAGTCCTCTCGCTGCAGAAGTAGACCACGCCGCGAGCATGACGACCATGAGTACTTGCGCTCCAGCAGCCGGGAGCGCGTCGACCGCGAGTCCTCGCGTCGCAGCGGCCAAGAGCGTCAGGAGCGAGACGTAAACGAGTTGAACAGAAGGTCAGTGAGCCCCCGTATGTCCACGGACGATGTTTTAAAGTTTATTCAATCGATTACCTCGCAGCCACAGACACCAGCCACCAATAGAAGTAATGATTACAAAAATATTTTACCGGAATTTGATCCGTCATCTAACAATCAAAGAATAGATATATGGCTAAAAAAGGTTAACGAATGCGCTGCTGTCTATGGCTGGGATGAAAAGACTACTATCCATTTCGCTATGCAAAAATTGCAAGGATTGGCCAAGCGTTGGTACGAAAGCCTTAGTACTATATTATTTACTTGGGACGAATGGCAAGTCAAATTAACTAGCGCATTCCCACATGAATATAACTATGGCCAATCCTTGGAAGAAATGCTTAGACGTAAAAGTAGGTTTAATGAATCGATACAAAATTATTTTTATGAAAAATTAGCACTTGTAAATCAATGTGACATAACGGGAAAACGTGGGGTTGACTGTATTATTCACGGAATAAGTGATAGAACAATGAAAACTGTTACACTTTTTGGAATTTCATCTGTTAAGGCTGTGATTCAGGGTGATTACGATGGTTATATTTTGTTGGATAGTAAAATAATAGGTAAACCGGTTCAGCAGTATATTGTTAATGGTGGCTTGTACCGTTGTGTCAATAATATATTGTTCAGAATACAGTTATCGCTCGAGCTTTTCCAGTTGAAATGATTAACTGCATTACTTCTATGTCTTCTTCCAAATTATGTGCCAACAATATTACAAATATAGACATCCACGATCTACACATAAACTTAAGCTCTTACAGATTCTAAACGAGTACAAACATTGTTTTGCAAAGTCTCTTCAGGATTTAGGATGCACAAATGCAACTGAAATGAATATAGAACTAAATAGTAAAACACCAGTAGTGTAAAGACCATATAGACTGTCCCATGCAGAACGCGAAAAGGTTAGAGAAATGATTGACAAAATGTTAGAGGCTGGTATCATTAGAGACTCAACATCAGAATACGCAAGCCCTATTGTTCTAGTTAAAAAGAAAAACGGGAAGCAAAGACTTTGTGTAGATTAAAATTCTAAACACCTTACATCATTCGTTACGCCTGATGGGCAATATGAATTTAACCGCATGCCTTTTGGCCTTGCCAATGCACCAGCAGTTTTCCAACGAATGATGAATAAGGTGTTAGGCTCTTCTAGATTTACTAAAGCTACTGCCTACATAGATGATGTTCTTATTTATGGCATGAATGTTGAGGATTGCTTGGATAAATTAAAACACGTCCTTTATTTACTAGAAAACGCCCATTTGACTCTTAATTTAGATAAATGCGAATTTTTATGTGACCGAATCGATTATCTAGGTTATGAAATTAACTCTGAAGGAGTGCAGCCCGGTAATCATAAAATAGAAAGTGTTCAAAATTTTCCTCAGCCTGTAAATCAACACGGTATACGTCAGTTTCTCGGATTGGTTAGTTACTTCCGCAAGTTTATTCAAAATTTTGCACAGTTATCTTATCCCTTGAGTAAATTATTAAAAAAGGATGTCAATTTTGTCTGGACTGATAAACAAAATAATTGTTTTAACGAACTCGAGCGTAGACTTATTACTAGACCCATTTTAGCTATTTATGACCCATCAGCTGAAACTTCAACTTCATACTGATGCTAGCAAAATTGGTGTAGGTGGTATTTTAATGCAACGGCTTAAAGAAAATGACACATTTAAACCAGTAGCTTTTTACAGTCGCCAAACCTCTCCTGAGGAAAAGAATTTTCACTCTTACGAGCTGGAGACCCTGGCCTTAATTTGTTGCCTTAGAAAGTTTAGGGTTTATTTAATTGGTAAAGAATTCAAAATAATTACCGACTGTAGTGCCCTACGAACTACTTTCTCTAAACGAGATCTTATTCCAAGAATAGCGCGTTGGTGGTTGTTATTACAAGAATATCAATGCACTGTAGAATATCGCCCTGGTACTCGTATGTCACATGTAGATGCCCTGTCACGTAACCCAACGGATTTAGTAATTCCTGATGAGCTAGAACAATACCCTACTGTCATGTTAATAAATAATGAAGATTGGCTATTAATTCATCCCATATTCCAGGGGACCAGGGTCATTCCATCGGGTCTCTTGCCATCGTCGCGCGCCAAACCGGAGGGCTCCAGTATCGCTGGCATGCCGGCAGTGACAAGAGCCCGACGAATGAGGTCATTCAGGTTGTGATGCCGCGTAAAGCGTCCAGCGCTTCGCGAGCAGCACAACCCGTGGTGACCGTAGCTGTCTACGTGCGCGCCGCAAACACTCTGATGGGGGACGACATGGGGAGCACCAAGACGCAGAGCAGGTCACATCACATCACATCACATCACATCACATCACATCACATCACATCACATCACATCACATCACATCACATCACATCACATCACATCACATCACATCACATCACATCACATCACATCACATCACATCACATCACATCACATCACATCACATCACATCACATCACATCACATCACATCACATCACATCACATCACATCACATCACATCACATCACATCACATCACATCACATCACATCACATCACATCACATCACATCACATCACATCACATCACATCACATCACATCACATCACATCACATCACATCACATCACATCACATCACATCACATCACATCACATCACATCACATCACATCACATCACATCACATCCCATCACATCACATCACATCACATCACATCACATCACATCACATCACATCACATCACATCACATCACATCACATCACATCACATCACATCACATCACATCACATCACATCACATCACATCACATCACATCACATCACATCACATCACATCACATCACATCACATCACATCACATCACATCACATCACATCACATCACATCACATCACATCACATCACATCACATCACATCACATCACATCACATCACATCACATCACATCACATCACATCACATCACATCACATCACATCACATCACATCACATCACATCACATCACATCACATCACATCACATCACATCACATCACATCACATCACATCACATCACATCACATCACATCACATCACATCACATCACATCACATCACATCACATCACATCACATCACATCACATCACATCACATCACATCACATCACATCACATCACATCACATCACATCACATCACATCACATCACATCACATCACATCACATCACATCACATCACATCACATCACATCACATCACATCACATCACATCACATCACATCACATCACATCACATCACATCACATCACATCACATCACATCACATCACATCACATCACATCACATCACATCACATCACATCACATCACATCACATCACATCACATCACATCACATCACATCACATCACATCACATCACATCACATCACATCACATCACATCACATCACATCACATCACATCACATCACATCACATCACATCACATCACATCACATCACATCACATCACATCACATCACATCACATCACATCACATCACATCACATCACATCACATCACATCACATCACATCACATCACATCACATCACATCACATCACATCACATCACATCACATCACATCACATCACATCACATCACATCACATCACATCACATCACATCACATCACATCACATCACATCACATCACATCACATCACATCACATCACATCAC